>OU342742.1:484269110-485469110 GCA_910589775.1 Avena eriantha
TAACCACAGCTAGAGTCATTGCATGTCTGTTCTTTTCACGAACCACATACCACCAGCGTCATTGCATGTCTGCTCTTCTCATGAACCACACATGGATCCACCCAGTGTCATCGCATGTGTGTTCTTCCCATGAACCACACATGGATCCACCAGTGTCATTGCATGTATGCTCTTTTCATGAACCACAACTAGAGTCATTAGATGTGTGTTCTTCTCACAGACCACACATGCATCTAGTGTCATTGCATGTGTGTTCTTCCCAAAGACCACACATGGATCCACCACTGTCATTGCATGTGTGTTCTTCTCACAAACCATATCATGAACCACACCCAATGTCATTGCATGTGTGTTCTTCTCACAGACCACACATGAATCCACCAGTGTCATTGCATGTGTGTTCTTGTCACAAACCATATGATGAACCACACCCAGTGTCATTGCATGTGTGTTCTTCCCATGAACCACACATGGATCCACCAGTGTCATTGCATGTCTGCTCTTCTCATGAACCACACATGGATCCACCCAGTGTCATCGCATGTGTGTTCTTCCCATGAACCACACATGGATCCACTAGTGTCATTGCATGTCTGCTCTTTTCATGAACCACACCTAGAGTCATTGGATGTGTGTTCTTCTCACAGACCACATATCACCAGTGTCATTGCATGTGTGTTCTTCCCAAAGACCACACATGGATCCACCAGTGTCATTGCATGCGTGTTCTTCTCACAAACCATATCATGAACCACACCTAGTGTCATTGCATGTGTGTTCTTCTCACAGACCATATCATGAACCACACCCAGTGTCATTGCATGTGTGTTCTTCTCACAGACCATATCATGAACCACACCCAGTGTCATTGCATGTGTGTTCTTCCCATGAACCGCACATGGATCCACCGTTGTCATTGCATGTCTGCTCTTTTCATTAACCACAGCTAGAGTCATTGCATATGTGTTCTTCTCACAAACCATATATCACCAGAGTCATTGCATGCGTGTTCTTCCCACAAACCACATATCACCGGTGTCATTGCATGTCTGCTCTTCTCATTAACCACAACTAGATCCACCCGTGTCATTGGATGCATATTCTTTTCATAAACCGCATATGGATACTAATTAACCTTAGGAGAGCCCTAACCTTAGCGTTAGACCGAGTCTTCTAGAAGGCACACCCTAACACAGTTGTTCTGCTTGTCGATTGTTACATACCGTCCGATCGGGGCGCTTGGACGATTGGGATGGTTTTCGTGAGATCGATCCGCGAGTAGTCTGTTCTGTGGCATGATTGGCCACGCTTGCTCTGGACAAACTGGCAACACCGGGGGCTCCCCTGTTGCGAGTGTCACGACTCACTAGTTGAGCGGGCCATATCCCAGTGTGACGTCCCCATTACTTCTCTTCCTCCCCGTACTTCTCTTCCTTCCCCTCGAAGCCACATTCCCCACTTCACTCCCATCCTGCCGTAGCCGCAAGCCGACGGCGCTGCCATCCCAATCCCCTCTCCGGCAGCCACCACCACCCCCTCCCGACTCGCCATGGGTTCAAGGGGAGATGACGAGGAAACGCGTCGTGATGACAGGGACGGTGATTTCGATGTGAGTCGTCTCATCTCTATCTCTACCATCCGTGGCCAGTTATCTATTTTCTGAGCCAGATCTACTCCGTTTACTCATGCGCGTATGATGTGTTAGGCCAACCAGATGATGTATGACGCCGACTATAACGGTTTAGCGGATGAAGGCAGTCCTCTGCTATGTAAACATGGATATGTGCCCGCTAAATTTGTAGCGTTCGAAGGACGAAACGCAGGCAGGAGGTTTTCTACGGTGTCAAGGATATCGTGCAATGATGCGAGGCGGAAGTTGCGGTGTTATCAAATGGGTAGATCCAGAGTGGCCCAAATCGATGCAGAAAACGCTAGACAAACTATGGGAAATGACTATTGAGTTGAAAGAATCCGCATTCAGCTCACTTCTTGACAGTGTTGAGATGAAGCTATGGGAACCAGTTGACACGACCAAGCATAAGCGAGATCTCATGGGGGTGGAAGACAAGGTTAGCAAAGTCGAGAAGGAGAGGGACGTAGCGTTGGCCCTGAAGGCTAAAGCAGAGCAAGAACTGACTCAAGCAAGGAAGGATCTTCACCAGGCCAAAGTCCTGTAGTTCACAACTACGAGTATTGACAAGTGCATGAGGAAAGATGCAGAGAAATAATTGAAGCTAGGAAGATGCTAAAAGGAAGGAGCAGACGAGTCGATCCTTGCTCTCGTAGGAAGATGCGCATAAGGCTAAGATTAGGAAGATCAAGGAGATGTGTGTTAACTAGTTCTATTTAGCTTAAGCCCCGTGCCTTTTTTAAGTTGTAATAGTTGTACTTGTTGACCTAGCGGTCTGAACTATTGGCCCCGGAGTCCTGGGAGTAAAAAAATTGGTCGCCCATTAATCTGTCTTAACGCTGCATTACTTCCTTTTGTCTGACCAATGCCCCTTGGATATTCCGTCCATCGCTTCATCGTTCTCGTGTACAAATAGGAGGCGCCACAGCTCGTCGCTTCATAGCCCATCCCCTCGCCCTCTCCAATCTCCACCGTGTCGTCCACCCCCTCGCTCCCTCTCCAATCTCCACCGCGCCGCCATGGAGATGCCCTCGCTGAACTTCTACGAGGCGGTGATGTTCTCTCACTTCGACATCCTCGCGCCGCCGGCCGTGACGGTGCCCCATGGATGGCGCATCAGCTATGCGGGGGTGCCGGTGGCTCCGCTCCTCTTCCCCGGCGGAGCTGTGATGCAGAGCGAAATCGCGGCGCGCCACCTCCAGATGCCGGCATGGAAGAGGGCGCTGCCCCAGTACGCGGTGGCCAGCCTGTACTGGCCGGCGCTGTTCAAGAAGGAGCGGAAGGCCAAGATTGGCAACCGCATCGTTTACGGGCGCGTGGTGCACCGGGATCTCCGCAACCGAGAAGGGCGGGAGAGGTTCTGGTCCGTCCCTGGACGGACCAAGTTCACCGTCATCACCGCCGCTCACCGCGAAGAGGTGCTCCGTCTCGCGTACAATGCGGAAATCGTGGAGGTTCTGTCTGACGAAGACGAGGAAGCCGGCGGCTCGGAGGACAGCGGCAACAGAAGTGAAATTGTTGACTAGTTGGTTGAATTAATGTAGGATGTGAAATCACACCTTTGGTTAGAAGAATTTGTGGTTGAATTAATGAAATGCCTCGATTTAGATCTCTGTCTCGACTAATTTGTGGAAGAATTTGTGATTTAGATCAATTTCTGCCTTGATTTAGATCTCTGTCCCGGATTGGGAATGTAACCGTGGACCAAAGACACCTTTTCTACTAGTGTATTCTGACACTAGTGATTTGTTTAAACGTAATCTACGTGGATTGTGCCGCATGCAAATGGCACAACCACATAAAGTGGAAGCACGTACACCCAGTTACTGGAGATCCGGGAACTTCGCCAGATGCAGGGGATGCAGGAGCAGAGAGGCGGTGAGATAGACGGGCTCAAGATTAGGCTAGAAAGTGGTACTCATTTCCTCCTCATCTGGGCATTATCGGTGAGAACATTGCTGTTTATGTTGCCACGTCGTTGTGCAACATCTGAAATAAGTTGCTGCTTCGTGGAGTGTGGCAGCTTAAATAATTTATTTATGTGCCACTTACATTCTGTCGTATTTGGAGACCTCCTGCCCCTCAGCAATCGTGGAACTGGTGGATCATTGTTTTCAGATAGCAATGGCACAATCATAATTTCGGATTTAACTACTGACTCGGGCGTTTCCAAACCCTAAGTCGTGGTACATTTTACTCAGAGAACGTGGGTAGATTGTTTCGCCCAGCAACGTGCCACACACAGAGCGATTAGAATTTAACAGAATTACATATATAGGTTCAAGTTCAACACATTACTATGTATCTTCATTGCCAGCAGCCTTCTTCCGCAGCCTGGGTGCCAAGCGTTCACGTCTAATGGCTTCTTCATTTCCTGCCTTCTTCCTCTTCCTCGGTGCCAATTTTCTTAGCTTCATGTACTCTGCATCGCCGGGACAATGGGCACCAGAATCGTGTCTAGCATCATCTTTCCACTCATTTTTAATTTCTTCGGGCAACAAAATCACTGACCCGGAAGTCATGTTTCTAACCTTGCGGCGCTTCCTGTCAAAGAAACAAGACTGTTGCATAACTGCCTAATATCTATAGAGTAAGTAAAACAAAAATTATAATTCAGCACAAACATGCGAACCCCAAGCGACCTTTGCTTACCAGGAGCTAATTGGGTTCGAGCAACCACCCTGTCCAAGAATAGAAGGGCGACCCCCAGTTGCAGCAGCTTCCACATCCAGTAGATGACATTTCAGGTTAAACATGGCAGCCGAAGCATACCTTTTCATCAACCCAATTAGCTGACTGTCACACGTTATAGGAACCATGATGCCACGTTCATCCATGAAGCTGAACTTTGCTGTCTGCTTCGGCCATAATTCAACATGATTACGCAGAGAAGAAACCATACTAGATATAGTGCAGATCTGTGTAGGCGCTTCTTCCATCGTGAAACAATGGTTTCCATACCACTTGCCATTAGAGTCGTACCTGTAGAGGACTACCGTAACCAGGTAAGGAGGGTCTGCGCAGATCCCACTTGACAGAAAACTGTGGACAAAATATGTTTGTCAGCGTTGGGCTAACAAACAATTTGAGGTTCAGTAGCCAGCTAGGAGTTGTAATTAGTGCGAATAGCAAAGAGAAGGGTAGCTCAGCCTCTTGTAGACAGAACTTCTTCTTTCTTGATAATAGGATCTGCTATCCTCCGAGCTGCTCAGCTCGTCGGCAGCGGAGGCGGGCTAGAGCCTCGCAACGACGTCTACGACATGCGCCATTGGAGCTTGGGATCGGCGACTGGGCGCAGCAACTGGCCGCAGCAACTTGGCACCAGAAGTCAAATGTCCGAAGGGATCGTCCTGCCTAGAGGGTCGATTCCGACGCCGCCGGTGCTAGGGGAAAGCTGGGAATGGATTTGTGAAATTGGTCAACACATCCGATCCACTTAGCTGCTCGATTTGCCTAAGAGCTTCCCACGTTGGCGCCCGCGTCACGGACAGATGACCGACATGTGGGTACCGACCGTCTACTTCACGGGGCGGTTTAATGGAATGTTTGAATTTGGCAGGGGTGAGATGAGTTTGCCTCGAAATGGCCCCTCTCAGTAGTTGGCGGCCCAACTTTTCGAAACGCGGTAATTTCAGGCAACTTAGGTACCGCCATGCGCTGGCCTGCGAACTTTGGTACCGCAGACGAACAAGCCCCCATAACAGGGTGATCATAAAGGTGCCTCCCAGGTATTCCGAAGGGATAGGTTGAGGTGTATGCATCAAGATCGGGATTTGGCCATCCACATGATAGATAGATACCTTGGGGCCAATCGTGAGATTACATCAACAAAGTTTGCAAACATGTGACTAGGTCATGGGGATGTAATATCATGGGAATGAGTAAATGTGTTTGTTTGTAACAAGATGAACTAGGTATAGAGATACTGAAGATCGGATTTTGGACAAACCACGTATCGTGTAGCAAATAGAATGAGACTTGAAGTTTAAGGTTCTAGCGATCAAGTTAATTCGTGGAATGCATGGGGGTCATCATGGGTTTCTAGATCCTGTTGTTGTCCATTTATCGGAGGGATATCTCAATCATGTTTGCGCATTCCAAAATGAAGCTTTGGTGTGGGTTTTTGAAACTTTTCATGATCCAAACCTAAACCCCTTCTCTTCACCCTTGACTTCATACAATAGAGTTCGAGATATCGCATATTGTACATGAACCTTCTGTTTGAAACCATGTAGACCTTGTTTATCGACTTGAATCCATAGTATATGACATAAGAAGACTATTTGCGCAGGTTTTTGATTTTTTTGATTTTTTTGAATTTTTTATGCTCATTTGACTATTTGGTCAAACCTAACTTTGACCAACATTTAAACAAGTTTTTCAAAAGAAAATAAAAAACTAAGCCTGGATCCTTCTTATTCACTCCAAAATGAAGCTTTGGTGTGGTTTTTGAAACTTAAAACTATTTCAAACTCATTTGAGTATTTGGTCAAACCCTAGTCAAACTCGCTTCCAAACCCTGAACGATCTAACCCTAGCGCTGAACAATGACCGTTTATGTAACCCTAAGGCTGAACTGCAGCCGTCCGGTCGTCCTTCTAGAAGGAATCTGTGGGCAAGCTTGGGCGATCCGCGAGAAGCTCATCCCGCTATCTGATTGGCTGGACGCTTTTCTCTCTCAACACAGATGGGTGTTCTGAGCGGGCACGCTAGATGGACCGTTGAGCCGTGTCGCGGTCTGTGCTCGTGTCTGTTGTGAAATGAGCAGGCATGCTAGGTCTCAGTCTTTACAGGCATGCGCGGGAAGCGACAATGTGGCCATGCATGCGCGGGAAGCGAGGACGTCGCCATGCATGCACGCCTCACCGCAGCGATTCATCGCACCAGAGCCATTTAGTCGATTCAGATGCGCCATCCTCATGCATGCGCGCCTCGCCGTAGTGACTCAGCCACCTCCTCGATTGAGATTCACGCGCCGTCGCCTGCTCGATTCAGTTCCACGCGCCGCCGCCTGCTTGATTCAGTTCCATGAGCCACCGCCTCCTCGATTCAGACGTACGGATACACACGCGTTCATACACCCATCATTTCATTGCCTAACCCTAACCCACCGTTTCTAGCCTATTTATACAACCCTTTTCCTCTTCCACACACCACCCAAGCCAGAGCAGAAATCTCCACTCCAAACACCGAGCGAGCCCTCCATCCTCTCGCCCCAAGCACCACCGAAGATGTAGTACAACGGACCACCCTTTCACAGGCCGCCTACCGTGCCAGAGTTGCGCTACCCGATGGGTGTCCTCGTGGAGAGCATGCTCCGTGTGTGGGCGTAGTCACGGTGGAGGGGCCCCTTCGAGCTCGCTCGCGACTTCCTCACCGCCAGCTTTGCCCACCTCCCACGAGGCTCACCGGTGATGTATCGCCTCAACAATGTTTATGACGGTGTCGCCCTCAAGTTGCTCACGGTCACCTTCGCCAACCCGTTCGACGCGTATGCGCTGCTCGGCCAAGTCTTTTGGTGTGGCTCCGAGTCAATCTTCTTCATGACGTACAACATCTTCACCAATATTGACTGCATCTTCCCGACCCCAAACCAGATGCACTTCCTCCCCTACGAGGAGGATGAGTGAAGTTGAAGACGACAGTGGTGAAGGTGGCCAAGGTGCAAGATGAAGATGTTCATGAATCTACCCTCGAGTTTTTAGTTTCATCGTGTTTATTGTGTTTTTCTATGTTGTGTGTCATATCGTGTCCGTGGACTTACCTTTGTAATGGTGGTCGCATTTGCATCTTATTTATCTTGTGTAACCATTTGTGTGTTCAAAAGTGTTCATGTTCGTGCCCAAAGATCTCGTCATTATGTGTTGAAATTTTTCACATGGCTACTAAACTAGTCTATAAATTGGGTAACAACTAACAAGTAGTGGACATGTTAGGATGTTTATTACCAAGTTAGTCTACAAATAAACACTACCTTTATTACCAAGCTAGTCTACAAATAAACACTACCTTTATTACCAAGCTAGTCTAGAAATAAACACTACCTTTATTACCAAGCTAGTCTCATCATCAAGTTATTCAAATGAATGGGGTGTTAAAGTGCCCAAAGATAAATAAGTGGTGTGTTGAAAAATGTTTGTGCCCAAATGATCTTTATGTGTGTTGAAAAGTGGCCAAAAATCATTTATCTGTGTATAAAAATACAACATGCTCGTGAAAATCACAAACACGACATGTGTTTTTAAACCCTAAACCCAAGCACGATCTATAGGTACCATTCTTCTCTTTGCTTCTCAGCATCTTTCTATCTGTCCCACTGGTTACCAGCGCAACCCTTCACACTACCAAACCACGCGGTCATGTGTTTGAATCCTAGCTGCACCCCACCTTTTTTGTTTATTTTCTAACCCTTCTCATTTGCCCACTCCGAATGGGCCTAATTCGATGGAGTTGTCCCATTAGTCAAGACGACATTGGCCTCTCGGCTCTGGGATACTTTTTTTATAGGAAGTTTTTTCTATTTATTTTCCCTTACAAATGATAACAAGCCATTTCTCATTTCAAGCATTTTTCATACCATTTCTCCACGCGCACCGAATTCTCGATCCGCGAGGTGGCGTGGGAGCTTGAGGAAGACATGGAGATCAATTCCTGCTCACCACTGCCACTACGAGCTCCTACCCCGTCCCCCACCTCCAACCCCGCCCCCCGCCTCCAATTCCTGCTCAATACTATGATCTCCGCCGACGCGTTCCACCGGTTTTAACACGCGTGACCAACGTTCCACGGCCCCACAGGCGACAATGGTCATATTTTTGAAATGTGTCGCCGCCCGGCCCCACACGCGCGGTCCCACATGCGGCAACGGATGAGTCAAGAACGTTGACCTGGCGGAAATGGCACCAGCGACGGAACGAGTTCGGGCGCCCGAAGCAGTGGTAAAACTGAGCATGATTTGGCTCTAGTGGCAAAACTGAGTACATAGACACCTCAAGTGGCAAACGAATAAATAACCCTAATATAAAATAACAATAATAATAATAAATAAAGTAAAAAATAATAAAATATGGAAGTAAAATAAAGGCAATGATATGATAGTTGTTTTGTGTTTTGTTTGTGTTTGCAAGTAAAGTAAGTACTTTTTTTGTATTTTCGAAATATCAAGTTGCGGAAAATATAAATTGATACTAATGGTGTTGGAAGCTTTTTTCTTATGATTTAAGTTGGACCAGGGTTCATGGGTTCACTTGTCTATTCTCTTTTTAAGTTGTAGTGGATATAAAACAATTCATCATCAACATAATATTGGTGAAACTTCAATATGTGTTTGATAAGCATTCATATGGAAATCACGTCCTAACATAGAGATGATACAACACATCTCTCTTATACTCCTCTGGAAATGGAAAAATCCAAGCAATCTAGAATTAAGAATTAATAGAGCATAGCCTTAAGTACTTTGACATGATGTTTGATAACAAATATGATACCTTGACCAAACAAGAATATCAAGCTGTCACAAGATAATTGTAGCACGTGAGTTCACTTGCTCCCAAGTGAGGTAAGAAAAGTAAAAAGTAAAAACCATAGTAGATCTTGAATTTGTTGTCACTATTCAATCACTACCACCATGTTACTCCATCTAATACATACTTTCCCCCACACATGCTCTTCCATACAAGTTGGATCAAAACAAGTAATTAAGAATCAGGTACATGATATGCATTTATCAATACATCTTACACATAAATTGGTTCCAATCTCATATATCAAATCGTAGAATAAATATCCACCACATAGGATTACATATATGACCATAATCATGTTGAGCAACTCATATGGTACTAGGTCTATGAAGAACAAGAGATAAATAGATCAAACTAATGCCATAAACCCATAGTCCAGAGGTGGACTACTCCCTCCTCATCATGGTGGTGAGGTTGGATATGTTGGAGAAGGTAGAGATCCCTCCGGTAGAGTTTCTCCCTCCAATCTACACTGGTTCTGCCTATGTTTTGTTGTTTCGGTGTTTCTGCGGCGCTCTCCTTCGGAGATGCGTAGGGGGGCCTTTATATAGGCATTTTTAGGTAAAAACGAGTCCGTGGGTAAAATATTGAAGTGAATCGGACGACCATGGGCCAAAAGAGTGAAGCTGGCGCGTGCACCAGGGTAGGTCGCGCCACCTACCCTCTTTTGGGCTTCCTGGCTCTTCTGGTGAGGTCGAAGCACTCCAGATCATCCCTCTTCATGAAATATTGACTTTCCCAGAATCCTAGATCCGTTTGAATTTGTTTAGGTCCGTGAAAGATTAAAATACACAAAACAAAGTTTTCCTGTCGTGTAGAGTTATAACCAAAATAAAGGGGATCATTGGTAAATCCCCCCCCCCCAAATATAAAACATGGATATAACATTATATATGTTGCAAATATGTGGGAATATGTATTAGTAAACTAAAAATTTCATGTATGCAATTTACATGCATAACCTGCGTGAAAAATTCATCATCAACTTCAACCAGAAACCCAACAGCGCCTAGGAGCCCCTCGGTGAGGAAAATAATAACCTCCCCGAGGATGAGGCCATGGATAACAGAAGTTGCATGCATATTCGGATGGGCTCAAGCTTCCCTCTCCAATCGCCAGCTTAAGAAGCTCACCCGCGAGATAGTTGACGCAGTCCCCGCGGTTAGCGACCTAAAGCTAAGATGGTCCCAATTCCCCGTTACTTTCAATGACAACAACCACCCCAAGACCACAAGGATCGTGGGCACCATCCCTTTGGTGTGCACGCCCACCATCAACAATGTTTCCAATACCAAGACACTAATAGATGGAGGCACATGCCTTAGTGTCATCTCTGTGAAAGCATCCGAGAGGATACAAGTGCTCTACAAGCGCCTCGTGCCTACCAGGCCCTTCTCGGGAGTGACTGATGGAACAGCCACACACTTTGTGTAGGTGAAACTCCCTGTCACATTCAAGTATCCCAACAACTATCGCACTGAGCACATCAACTTTGACGTGGCGCACCTAGCCTTGCCTTACAACGCCATCCTTGGCTACCCCGCACTGGCAAAGTTCATGGCGGTAACTCATCACATCTACGACATCATCAAGATCCTAGGCTACAACAATACCATCACCGTATGTGGTGATGAAAACAATGCTAGACACTCTGTCGAGCACACCTACAAGGACGCTGCCTCCACCTACCCATCTGACGAAGACGACGTTGAGCCTCCCACGAAGAAGAAACAATTGTTCCATCAGGAAGGAGACCTGACCAAGAAGGTGACATTGGGCATCAATGGCTCGGGGGTGATGGTGGCCGCCTTCCTGCCAAATAGGAAGGCGCGCTTGTCTCCTTCTTCTGGGCACATGTTGTCATGTCCACAAGGACACTGCCGGATCCCGAAGAACCTAGGAAGGTGATCAAGCACCACTTGGTGGCACGCCCCACCACACGTCCCGTGAAGCAAGAGGCGCACCGTAATACGACAAAAGAAAGAAAAGCGCATCACCCGGGAAAGAGAGAATCAAAGAAATAATGTACCTCACCGGGTCTAGATCCCCTACAAGTAACCATCGACCTCACCATCAAGCATATCGCTCGCTACTGCAAGAGCTGCTACTCGATGAGAGAGACACCAAGCACCGATGCTCCATCAGGAGCACACAAGGACATACCCCAACAAAGGCCGGACACTACTTCACATCGTCCACCCTCGCCGGCAAGAAATCTCGCAGCGCCATCTGTGGTCTGTTAACACTCCCCGACTCCTCCAAGTTCGTCACCACGTGCGAGACCCTCCAACCCCATGCCAAGAAAATGTACATCCCATGGTCGCTCATGGCCCTAGGGATGGGCACCTCGGTAGAATCCTCTCCCACGAATAGGGGCTACAAATACCTCCGCATCACCAGAGGCAGACTCGCCAAGAAAGGCACACTCCTTATGCATGTAAAATGCATCCATGAACTTTGTCGTTTATTGTTTCAAAATCATTATTATTTTGCAACATTATTAGATTTATTGGGACTAATATACTAATAGTTGAAAAAGTGCATAAGTTCTTGTTTTACACTTTGTTGTGTAGGAAATACATAAATATGGAAGGAAATCACACATTATGGAGAAATCTGGAAATTCATGAAATCTGTCCTTGTAGAACTCTTTTATAAGATTGTCAGAAAAAACACTTAAGATGGCGTCTAATGGAAAAAGTGAAAAAGGAGAGTTGTGGGGAATTTTATGGGCAACATTGAAACATAAAATTTGCCCCAATCGGAGTCTGGATGCGTTTTTATAGCCATATTAATGCGGAGGACAGAAGAAGTTTCGAGACTACAAAAATATGTGACATGGTTGACTCAAACTCCTTCCATATTTGATGATTTTGTCCCACCAACGACTTGATGGAATCATTAAGTACAGAGGGGACTCCTAGGAAGGTTCTATAGATGCCCAAGAGCCCTTGGATCCAAGGGGCATCCATCCTATGGCCAAGATTGTATCTCCACCACTATATATTGGGAGGAAACCCTACTTTTGGAGGCATCCACCCATAGCCACGAAAATCCCCCTATTTGGCAGCCCCAAGGAGGGGGATAAGCTCCTCCACACCATCACCATGTCCAAGGAAGAAGAAGGGGCAAGGGGCCTCCATGCCCTAGGGCTGGTGCCATCCTAGGGAGCCACCGGGGCGTCGCCTCTCCTCCACGCTGGGGCGCCGCCTCTCTACCATGCCATCGCCGCCTCTCCCTCACGGGGAGTCTCATATCCATCACCATTTACTGCAAGATCCCATCACCCCACTATAATCTCTTAGCAAACATGATGTATGAGGCAATATATTATTTTCCCATGATCTATTTTATGACTATGTTGATTTTGACTAGTGAATCGTTATGGAAATTGTGATCTAGTTTGTTTTGGGTGCATACAAGTATATGTTATCTTCTATGATGATCTTGATGCACTAACATATGAGTGGACACATATGTTGGGGGATGCACAAGGTTGTCACCGTTGCATGTTGATAGGATGAGGGATAAACGGAGTTTGACAGAAGTAGAATCCCAAGTCTTAGAAATATATGTAGTATTAATTCATGGTTAATCAACGGGGGTATTATAATGGGAACCTTAGATGTAAATGCGGTGGTTGGACTTTATGTCTTAATATTCCCTTGTTTGTGCTTAATTGTCCTTGGGATCAATCACTAGTGGTGTACTTTCTCTTATCTATGGCTACACCTAGTTATGGCTCCTCCTAGAAGAAACAATAAAAAGACTATATATGTGCTTCACTTATTGTGACAACCAAATGAATCAAATAGCAATTTTCCTAAGCATTTGCTCCCATAGATTATCCACATCCACTCCACTTCATTTGCATTATTTTACTTATAGTATTTATTTCAACTACTTTATTGTTTTCTAGTTAATACCAAAAACAACCACACACACACTTTGCATATAAGGCCATATAAGTGGGTTATAGGGATTTAGAGAATAGATAGTTTACCTTCAGCTCCTCATGGGTTCGACACTCAAATACTTATCGAATTGTACTATGGTGATCCCCTGCACTTGGGGGTTATCAAAATACTTTTTTGGCACCATTGCCGTGGAGCGTAGCGCTAAGCTTCTATTCTTGTTTTCATTGCTAGTTTTTTTAGTACCTTGCATATAAAATTAAAACTCCAAAAAAATTATAATAGAAATTTTTCACAATGATGTGTATGATATGCTGGTGAAATATGTTGAAAGCTTGAATATTCCCTTAGGCACTAACTTTTTGAATGCAAGAAATCATGATCAAAGTGTTAGGGATGAAGATGACAAAAGGCTAATCTTGGGGATGCCCATGAATCCCAAAGAAAAATAGATACAAGAGAAAGAAGAAAAGTGGAGGAAGAATGTTGTAGCTACCCATCTTCTACTCCCAACAAGGGTAACACACAAACTCCCATGAACAACTCTTCGTATAATGATGGTGATCTTTCATTGCCTAGTAGTCCTCTATGTGGAACAATTATGTCTAATATATGGGAGGATGAAAGTGATATAATTGAGTTAGATGATCCATTATGCTCATTAGATGACTTTTCTTTATATGGTGAATCTATTCAAAACTATGAGATTCAGTTTGGTTTTGATGCTTGCAATAATTACGAAAGATGAAGATATAAAACCCTCTTTATGTTTCCATTCTATTTAAAATGAAAGCTACTGATCATTATGTGCACTGGATACCACAACCTTGCTGCTATTTATTCATCATATATAAAATGCCAATGCATAGGAAGAAAGTTAGACTTAAATGTTAATGTCTATGTGCTTTGTGGTGTGCTCCATATACTTTTAAATACTATTCTATTTGAGCACATCATGATATCCATGTAACATGTAAAATAACTTTAGCTACTGTTATTTAACAATTATTTTAAGATTTTAAATAAATTTAAATTTGGGAGATCAAATGAGAAGGAATAGCGATGGAGAAGTTGGGGTCGACCTTGAGCATGTGTTGTTCATGCCAATGGAACCATTGCAAAGCCTATATCATTAAAAATTTCCCCATATAAAAACAAAATAAAAGAGTGTCTCTTTTTTAATATATTAGCTTCTTGAATAAAATGGTTTCCCAATAATTACTAAAGTTTGTACCATGGTACAAAATATTATATAATTTGTTTGGAGAACTAACCATTTTTAGGCATTGAAGTAACATGAAGATGAAAATATTTCTTTGTTTGAGATGAGTGACATGATATGATGATAAATAAGTAGAGGACAAGAACTAGCTATACCAAAGCTTGGGGATTCCCACGCATCCCCCTCTTCTTTCAAGTAATATCATTCCAAACTCATTTTTTAGTTTTGCCTTCATGTTTTTGTTTGTACGTTTGTGGAAACCATGTTTGAATTACCTTTTTTTTTGTTTGGATCTTATTTTGCACATTCTTTATAAAAACAAAATACCAAAAAGATTATATGTTTATTTGGTTTTTTTTGCTTCTTATTGCCTTTTGTTTTTAAAACTTTAAAACATTTTATGGTTTTTCATTTGGTTCTTATTTGCTTCTTGTTTTTCCTTAAAACAAAAACAATAAAAAGATTTTATGCTTTTCATTTTTGGTTCTTATTTGGTTCTTGTTTTTATAAAACCCAAACAACAAAAATATTTTATGCCTTTTCATTTTTGTTTGCTTCTTGCTTTTCATCTTTCATAAAAGAAAAATAACAAAAAGATTTTGTTTCTTCTTTGTTTGCTTCTCTTGATTCTTTCTTGGTTCTTTTTTGCTTCTTTTAGGTTTTTGGTTTTTGGACAGTTGTTCTATGTTAAAATAAAGATTTTTTAATATTTACAAAAATAAAGTACCAAGTTTTACCCATTTTGGATGTTAAAAGTTGAAACATATTTTGGAGTTAAAAATTTCTGCACGCTGCTGTTTGCCAAATGATTTTTATGATTTTTTCTGTAACTCCGATTGAGATATATTTTCTACTGAATTTACAAATTTTTATCCTCTATACGTACAAGCATTGGCTAAAATTTCTGAAATGTTTAAGTGGGCTAAATAAATACGTCTCGCAACTGCTATTTTTCTGGACATAATCTGTCTTTTGTTGCAAGAGTGGCCTTTTTGAGTTTTGATTTGATTCTTTTTGAGTCATTTGATATTTGACGGATATTGGCCACTTAAATAACTCTCTGGAAATTTTAAACCGAATTTTATTTGGGGGCTTTTATCACAGCTAGCACTATATCTTTGTACCACTAATGTCACCCCATAGAAAAGAAATGGGAGAAAGTTTTGTGTTGAAGTTTTTTGACAGGGAATGGAGGAACACCACACTAAGAGTTATTGAAGAATGGTGAATACCATAATATTGGGGATTCCCAAGTCACCCCACTGGACCTATCAAATTATCGGTTTGCAAACGTCTAAACTTTATCATTTGAGTAACATACAATGATCGTAGAAACTTGGAGCGTCTTTGTCTAGTTTTGCATGTTGCCTTGAGAATAAATGAAACCACGGTGATAGGTGTTTTGCATGCTTAGGAAATATATACTGAAATAATTTATCCCATGATTAAATTCTTTGATGATAATGAGTTGTGTGCTATCAAAAGAAAAGAAAAGGGAATGAAAGCAAAAAGCTGAAATTCAAAGTCATGCTTAGTGTTGCTAGCTCAAATACTTTAATGAATGATAATTTGATAGTGCCTTATTTAGTGATATCTTTTGCTCATATAAATTGACGTTTAATACTAAGGAGCATTGTGTGATGATACATGTTGGGCACTATGGATCCAATGGCATACTTGTAGATCTTTTTGCTAGCCCAAAAATTCCTATACAAGCAAAGCTTGTTTATCCAAATACCCTTAAAACCAATTCCCACAACATACACCATACATACCTATATATCATCAATGCTATTCCAAGTATATTTCTCATGTGCCTTGTTTTATTTAGATTCCAAATAATATTGCCCTTATGGTTATGGTTGTCATAGAGAAGTTGGTTGCGGGGTGACCACGAAATTGAAGGCACAACCACCAAAGGTGGTAATGATTTATGAAACATAAAATGGTTTTGTAAGATAAAAAGTGGAAGGAATGATAACAAGGTGACATGAGATACTCTTGTTCTACTTAGTGATCAATGAGTAAACTAAGGGTCATGGGTATTTCAATACATATGCTCTAGGGAAAAGTGTTGGAAAGGTAGTCACCCGAGGATTCGGCTGGCCATGGAAAGTGAAAAGCAAAGGTTGTTTTAGAGCATATGACATGATTGAAATACCCATCAATAAGGTTTATACTGGTTACTAGGAGGGAAAGACCGTTAACTAATACCATATAGGAAAGTGTAAAAGTGTTTGACAAAAGTTGAACTTCATGTCTATCTTTGAACTGGAAAGATGCTAATGATAGGGGTAAATGGAACCAAACACTAATGATGAACTATTGATCAATTATAAACTTAATGAAATAGATTTTGGAAGATAAATAGTCCTTTGCACATGTTCAATCCATGCTTACTTTTGGTACAAGATATAAAATATCTTAAGGGAAGACATAAAACTAAGAAGTGAGTCTTCTAGGTCAAGGGCATGAAACTAAGAAGTAGCCTAAAGTAAAAAGGCATAAAAATCCCATGCCAATGATAGGAAAGAGTCTTCCAACAATTCTATAGGTTCATCTAAGTATGCTTGAAGGTTTGTTTTACCTCTCATTTGTTTGAACACAAGTCTACTTATTATTGAGCATGTTTCAAGAGTGTGAAAGATATTACTTTATAGCTCACTTGCTTGTTCTTATACCCTAAAGATTGAACCTAGTGAACTTTGTGTGGCAATGAAAAATAAGAAAAGCAACAAACTACAAAGTCCATGTTAAATTTATCACCTTTATGCTCGAGGATGAGCATATGTTAAGCTTGGGTATGCTTGATGCATGTAAAATGCATCCATGGACTTTGTTGTTTATTGTTTCAAAATCATTATTATTTTGCAACATTATTTTATTTATTGGGACTAACTTAATAATAGTTGCAACTGTGCACAAGTTCTTGTTTTACATTTGTTTTGTAGGAAATAGACAAATATGGAAGGAAACCGCACATTATGGAGAAATCTAGAAATTCTTGGAATCTGTCCCTACAGAACTCTTTTAGAAGATTGCTAGAAACGACCCGGAAGATAACGTCTAATGTAAAAAAGTGTAGAAAGGAAAGTTGTGGGAAATTTTATGCACAACACTAAAACATAAAATTGGCCCCAATCTGAGTCGGGATGCATTTTTATAGCCATATTACTGTGGAGGATAGAAGCAGTTTCAGGACTCCGAAAATATGTGACGTGGTTGACTCAAACTCTTTCCATCTTTGATGATTTCGGCCCAACCACAACTTTATTGACTCATTAAGTACAGAGGGGACTCCTAGGAAGGTTCTAGAGATGCCCAAGAGCCCTTGGATTCAAGGGGCTGGCCAAGATTGCATCTCCACCACTATATATTGGGAGGAAACCCTACTTTTAGAGGCATCCACCCATAGCCACGAAAATCCCCCTCCTTGGCAGCCCCCAAGGAGGGAGAAAAGCTCATCCACACCATCACCATGTCCAAGGAAGAAGAAGGGGGAAGGGACCTCCATGCCCTAGGGCCGGTGCCGTCCTAGGGAGCGGTCGAGGCGCCGCCTCTCCACCACGCCATCGCCTCCTCTCCCCCGTAGGGAGGCTCATATCCATCACCATATACTACAAGATCACATCATCCCCCACTGTAATCTCTTGTCAAACATGATGTATGAGGCAATATATTATTTTCCCATGATCTATTGTATGACTATGTTGATGTTTGAGTAGTGAATTGTTATGGCAATTGTGATCTAGTTTGGTTTGGGTGCATACAAGTATATGTTACCTTCTATATGATCTTGATGCACTAACATATGAGTGCACACATATGTTGGGGGATTCACAAGGTTATCACCGTTGCATGTTGATAGGATGAGGGAGAGACAGAGTTTGACAGAAGCTGAATCCCAAGTCTTAGAAATATATGTAGTATTAATTCATGGTTAATCAATGGGGGTATTATCATGGGGACCTTAGATCTAAATGCGGTGGTTGGAATTTATGTCTTAATATTCCCTTGTTTGTTCTTAATTGACCTTGGGATCAATCACTAGTGGTGTATTTGCTCGTATCTATGGCTACACCTAGTTATGTCTCCTTCTAGAAGAAACAATAAAAAGACTATATATGTGCTTCACTAATTGTGACAACCAAATGTATCAAATAGAAACTTACCTAAAAAATTTCTCCCATAGATTATCCACATCCACTCCAGTAGCTCCACTTCATTTGCATTATTTTACTTATAGTATTTATTTCAACTACTTTAATATTTTCTAGTTAATACCAAAAACAACCACACACACACTTTAGATCCTAGCTTTGCATAGAAGGCCATATAAGTGGGTTATAGGGCTTTATGGAATAGATAGTTTACCTTCAGCTCCTCGTGGGTTGCCACTCAAATACTTATCAAATTATACTACGATGATCCCCTACACTTGGGGGTTATCAACTCCACAAGCTCCACCCGGGAACCACCTTCTCGTCACCAGAAGACTCTGCCCACCCCACGGAGCACTTGTACTAAGCACCTCCATACAAGCAATAAAATAAGGACTTCCCGTCAATGATGCCTCATGCACCCTTGCCCCGGTAAGCGGATTTTCATGTTGTATGTGCTCATGGTATCTCTACTGTGCATCACACAAGCGGTGGCTGGGCATGGTGCCTATGTTTTGGTCCGTCCTGTTAGCGCAAGACAAAGTGACTAGAGCTCTGACTCACGAGACTGATCACCCCGCATGCATCACCTTGCCAAGGTCCTTGGCCCTTGACCTCCTCATGCAACACATATATGTGAACAAAATAAGCACATATCAACATACCACACACAACCTATTGGCATGACGATGCCCCATAGTAGAATGTGAAAGCGGTCGTACTCCACAAGGATGTAGTTAGGGGCCTCACAAGATGTCCCTCCCAAAGGCCCATAAGGTTTCCTTGTTGGGGGCTTGCCTATGTTAGCAAAACAAAGCAGAAGCAAGTTCTCCAGGGGGCATCATGAGATGTGATTTGCGAGGTGTCCTTGTCGAGACCCACAAGGTGCCCTCGCCTAGGTCTCACAAGAGACTCTTTCTCATGGACTCATGGGAGGACCGCTTCGAGGACCACACGGTGTCCTCATCAGGGATTCGCCTTTGTTAGAAAAATAGAACATGAGGCATCTCCCCCAGGGAGGCCATCACGAGATGTGTTTCGTGAGGCGCCACGAGTTTTCCTCACTAAGGCCCACAAGGTGCCTCGCCCAGGTCTCGCGCGAGACTGTATGCCAAAGACATTGCAAGATGTGCTCTATGGGCCCCTCAAGGTGTTATTGCCCTTTATTACTCAAGGTGCTCCACACAACTCGCACGACTCTCACCTAGACTTGCAGGGGGCCCCTTACCATCTCTCACGGAAGACAACCACGGGCACGAGCCTCGTGAGCTACTGTCTACAGGGATCACTCCTCACTCAAGCTAAGTAAATGGCACCCGGTGCCTCTGCGCTGCGCCCCTATCCCACGTCTCATGGAGGACAAGGGACTCGGGGCTTGAGGATGCAAATACATAAGTTACTCATATGAAATATATGTCGTTTGCACTAACCTCCCCAATGGAGCAGAACTTACACTACAACATAGAGCTCGCCCCTCCCCCGCGCTTATAGACGTCAAGGCACAGCCTTAGTCGTTGCATTACCCCTGGTGTGGCCAAATAAGCCGCCAGGGATAACTACGTCGAGGATTGTGCAATGGCGGCAGTTTTTTTTGGCTCAGCACAATGTGAGCTGCCGGTCTAGCACTTCTGGGGAAGCAAAGTATTTATGCCGCGACCCATGTAGGGAGGCATTGCGTAGGTTCTGTGATAGTTGTGCGTGGCTGGAACAATTTTGTGATGTCCTATATACCCATGCAAGGAATAATTTTTAGTGCCCCCCAATGATCCTTCTAGG
Organism: Avena eriantha; assembly: GCA_910589775.1. Lineage (NCBI taxonomy): Eukaryota > Viridiplantae > Streptophyta > Magnoliopsida > Poales > Poaceae > Avena > Avena eriantha. Next base: position 484,289,339 of record OU342742.1, read on the forward strand.
CGTAGCAATTTAGCCAGCAGTTTCTATATTTAGGATTACATTAGCTTAATTAACAGAAATCACAAATAATCATTATAAGAATCACACATGATGCTTCAAATATCATCAAAAGTTCACAACATGTACAAATATGACATAGGTAGCAATCAGTTCCACGGTACTACATAAACCTGAACAGAATATACCATGACTTAACAAACAACATTCTCTGAAGAGATCCCAAATTCTTCCCATAATGAAGTTGCATGGTCGCACTTGTAAGGGATGTCCTTGTCTTCATAATCGTATGGCTCAAGGTTAGAGTCATCTTCTATAGGATTAGGCTTGTATGAGCATGTGTGACAATCTTGAATTCCACTAAGGCTCTCATCTGCTTTTATAGCTGACTATAGAAGTTCTTCGGCTTGTGCGTCCAGCTGTGACAACATCATGTTGATCTCCCTGCCATCAACATCAGCTGCCTTTGGGATGAAGTGCCCACACACAAACTTTTGGACTTCACTAGCAGCATCAAATGCCACTGAAATTGTTGTATTCCATCCTGTAGTCACCTGACTGATATGTAAAGTGGATATGTCCACTTTCTTTTTGAGTTGTCTAATCACTCCCTCTTGATGTTTCAATGTGTCCTAGAGATGCCTTATAGTCTTGTCTTGAGATTTCTCTTTGTCTTGGAGATGCATAAAGCAACCAACATGGCCAAGAAGATGCACCTTTCCTCCTAAGAGATGATAAAGACTTGGATACTGCAAATTGTGTTGCAGCTAAGTTAGTCAGCAAGTGTAGTTCAACAAACAACACATATAACTAGATATTGTAAAATCCAGCAACATACATTATCACAAGTGTTGAGAAAATGGGGTGATTCCTGAGTGTTCCCAAACTTTATAAGTGTGGACTAGTCTGACTGAGATAGATACTGCAAATGCAATGCAGCATAGTAAATTAGTAAGCATATCTTAGCAATTAGCACAACATAAATAAATGTGAATTTAGCTATGTACATAATTCCAAGGATTTAGGTCATTGAATGCCTCTTCAGATATGACATGAGCCTGATAATAAATAAAATATAGCAAAATCAGCTTATCGCACATATCACAACTTCAATTTCAGCAAATTGGCTAACTTAAATGCATCAAATTACCTCTACATTCTTCATATGTAAAGGAACGGTTGGTCAGATGAGGAAACGATTTGAAAATCCCATGTCAGTGAGGATTTTATTGTTCCTAACAATTCTTGCTTGACGCTTAATCTCGTATTTTGCGAGAACAGCTGAATCCATTGACCCAATATACAAGTTGTCGGAGGGGATGACCTCCGGATACCCCAACCGAACAAGAACTACGACAGTCGGTTTGCGTCTGGCCGGCTGAGCGCAGCCGGACATGAGTAAATCATGCCGGCTACTTCACGTTAGCCGGAATCACGAGGAGCAGCAAGGCACGGGACCGGCTACACCAGAGTAGGCGGACTCAATCAGGAGGACAGAGCGACATGCTGCACAGTGCGCGGTACGCCCCGGTACGATGACAAGACCCGCAACCAAACGACCATACCGAAGACTTTGCTAGGTGACGCGGGAATAGTGGCCAGATGCTGACGACAGGCTCGCACGGCGTTCACTGTACCCACGATGACCATACCGCATGTACCTTGATGGGATGTAAGTGTACCGGATACTGTAGATGACCAGCCGGCTAGGACCCGCCTATGGGGCCCGCCAGCTGGACTGGCCAGTGAGACTATTGCCTCTCTGCCTATATAAGGAGAGGCAAGGCTCTCATAGCAAGGGTTGATCTCAGTGCATTTAAGGATGTAGATAGAAGATACAGCTCCAGGAGCGATTGTAGCCCGTATACTACTCATAGTCAGATCGGCAGGAGTAGGAGCTTTACCTCACCACGAGGGCTCCAAACCTGGGTACTTCTTGTGTCTCTCTACACTTGCTCGTATCCAATCCCGCCTACGGACATCGTCGACAGCTTCCCTGCCAGTCCCCACACCTCTATCTAACCTGTTTAGGTACTGCCGTTCCTAATACAACGACACAAGTTGTCCTAAAGAACATTATTTTAGCGATCCCCATGTAGTGCCCTACAGATCTATATACCAATCCCAAGTACCCAGTAAAACTATATCCTTAGGTAGGGGATGCACCAGCGAATGTGGTGGGGTGACTGGGATCTACACATCAACGGTGGAAGCAGGCGGTGGGAAAGGGATCTGCATGGCGACGGTGGAAGTGGATGCAGACAGACATGGCAGCGAGGGTGGAACCAGACGACATGGCAAGGATCTGAATGATGATGGTGGAAGTAGTGCGCCGGGACAAGGATCTGCAGCGACGAGCTTGACGACGCCGTTTGAAGCTCAGACAAGGAGTAAGTGCTGGAACTGATGGGGATATTTTTGAGTGAGACAACGAGACAAGTGTGGGAACTAGTCTGAATATTTTGCTAACTATGGGAGTGGTGACCTAGGTCTAAAAATTTGGAAATTTGCACAAAAATAATATATACATATATATAAACACATGGGGAATACAAACCACACTGTCAACTTCTACAAACTGGACAATTAGCATAGTAATCTGCAATTATTAAGTACATAATACAAGATTAACTACCCAATCATGTTAACTGAAGGACATCTAGCCTGTCTGTAACTGAGCGTAGCGTGTCATATATATCATTTAAACTGGTCCTGATCGTATCCATCTTCTCGGAGTGCATCCGCTAGAGCTCATGTTTTCCCCTTCGATCTCATGCTTTGCTTCCTCCAGGCTGTCAAAGTATTCGTGATCATGCAGCTCATTGCAGACCTCGTGCTCCCACCATAGTGCCGGTATAAAGCGCTGTAGGAAGAGTGAGTGCGGTGGGTCATACCACTGGACGAAGGAGCACTTTGCGCGTTTGAAATTGCAACCCAAGAACCTGTGGCCGAGGTCCATTCCCTTGAACGCCATGGGCAACGCGGAGTTTGGCTGCACCAGCACCGCGTCTTCGTATGTGTGTAGATGCTGCGCCAAATTAGGTCCGACCTCCATGCCAAAATCTGCTACATACAAAGCAAACATCGTCAACGAATCACAAGAGCATCCAAATGGGGAAAACAGAAATTTGGCGAAAATGCAAGAAAGAAAATTAACCAGTCTAGGTTTACCATACCTTGACCAGTTACCCGTCTAGGCTGCTGGTGGTGCCCCACGGCAGGCCAGTCCTTGGAGGCCTGCGCTCCTCCATCGACCGCTCCGTGCTCATGCTTGCTGTTAGAACGAACAGATTTTGGGAAGAAGAAGAGATGATGAAGAATGGGCTGGCTACTCTTATTCTAACTGCCATCCGAGATGGGACACACCAGTCTGCGAAACACGTGTCGATACTTAGCGAACTGAAATCTGGCCCTGTCTACAATACACTACGACACATTATACCACCATGCAAGGTATAATGTGTCTGTTTTCACATAAAAACATAACATAATTGCACTTAAACATCCCTTTTTATACACAATGATACCAAAAGGTAGAATAAACATTAGAAAATATTAATATAAAACTACATTGATGGTAGCTACCCCATTCTTCTTGCATGTTGTCCGCCATCGCTAGAGCGATCGACCATCCCAGTGATTGGCAGTGCACGCCAATACTAATGCTACTTCATGGAATGGTCAATGGCCAACTCCATATCCATCTCAAACTGCGCGTACTCCTGGGATTTCTTCGCGTCGGCTTCCATCTTAAATAAGTGCTCCACCACCACAAGGAGCTGCACTCCTAGCAGATCATCCTCCTCGCCGACTTGGTAGTTGGGTGAAGGGGAGCAGAGGAGGAGCTGCGATGGGAGGAGCAGGCCCCGAAGGAGGAGGGGCCGGGATCCTGCGTCATTGCACGACGACACCAACCATGGTGGTTGAGCGAAGGCGCTAGTAGATCCAATGGTTGAGTGGCTTGGGGAGGAGGCACATCCATTGGAAAGATCGGTACCAACCTCGACATTCCGGCAGCGGGGCATTGTGGTGCACAGTGGGGGCACAGTGGCTTGATCCCCTCGAGCCATGCTCGCTTGCTCAAGAGGATGAGGATGATCGATGTCAAATAACAAAGGAGAGAGGAGATGTGGAGCCAAGTGTTGTGCACAGTGATGATGGAGATGAGGAGAAGAGAAGCGTACACATATTTTGTACACCGGTTGTGGCAGATGAACGCGGCGGGAAATGAAGTCCGGCAGGGTTGCCAAGGCGTAGTGGATGCGATGGACGGGCAGACGAGCGGGTGGGCGCAACTTTTTGACCGGTCTTTCTACTTCGTGTGTAAGGAACGTAAACTAGACCCACCAGTCAGTGACACAAATTTTAAGTTACTTGGAAGTACATCACAACCACCCCACATGGGAATCCATGGTGTAGTAATTTGTGTCTCCGTTAAGTATGGCGACAATAAAATGTGGTGCTATTCATTATCGCATTTCACGGCGCAATTATATGCCGTTATGGGCTCTGCCACGGCGTAAAATTGGCTGCCGCGACAAAATGGTGCCATGAATGCCCAACCGCTGGCTATCTGACTTTTGCCGGTTCTTTTTACTTATGCCACCCCAAAAAACCATCGGGTATGGGGGAATTTTTGTAGTGTTAACGATCACATGTTCATTTACAAGAGACCAGATACATATGTCTATGATCCATCCGATCCTAAGGGCTACGTGGACGAGGTGTTATGTCCAGCATCTTCGCTAGGCGCCTCGTTAGGGGCACCACTAGAAGCACCTACCGGGGGCTTCATGGGCTCGTCCTCCATCTTCCTCTAGTAAACGAAAACCAATGTGTCCATATACTCATGGATCTTCCCAGCAAGTTCGTCCACCTCGTCCTCCTTCAACTACAGGAAAAGTTGGCTTTTACAATGGACGATTTTCGTGGTTAAAGGCCTGTTTTTCGTGGCTAAAAAGTCTTCCGTGACGGATGACCTTCGTGGTAAAAGCCCTATCACAAATGAATCAACCATAGTTTTTTCCGACCGTGGCAGATCGCACCCTTCGGCCACGAAAATTTGTTCCATTGTAGATATGTTTGCCAACCGTGCTAACTATTGACGTCATGCAAACTGCCACGTGGCCACTTTGTTAACGTCCGGTTACCGCCGTTAACGGTTGCAGAAACTGTGGTAGAAGCCAGTCCGAGCCAAGGCCTGCTAATTATTAAATGGGTCGTCCCATGAGGAGAGCCCAATAGGATATGGTCCTTTACTGTTTTGTCCTGCACTGTACGTAATCGGCCTAGTACTACAGCCAGTACCAACCCGTACACTTTCAGGCCTGATACTATTTCGGCCTACATGAGGCCCAAGTTAGCCCAACACTGTGCTGCCACTTGAAGCCTGCACCAAGACAACCTGGTACTATTCATTCCCGGTGCCAACCTAGGCTTTTACTATTCAGGCATATTACTGTTCCAACCTTTTAGAATTTCTGCCCTGTTACTGTTTAGGCCCTTTAGAGTTTGGGATTTTTCCTATTCAGGATGGTACTATTCGGTCTGTTACTATAGTGTCCTACCACTATACTAGTCTTTCAATGTTCTGTCCTTTTACTATTCTGGCCTTTTAGTACTCTGGCCTTTAAAAGTTATAGCCATTCGTTGTTTCAGCCATTTACTGTTGAGGCCTTCCACTATTTAGGCCTTTCACTGTTCTAGACTTCTACTGTTTAGGCGTTTCATAGTTCTGGTCTTCTACTATTCTGGTCTTTCACTGTTCTGGCCTTTCATTGTTCTGGCATTTCACTATTTTGGCCTTCTACTATTCTGGCCTTTTACTGTTCTCCCCTTTCAATTTTTATTTTGGACCGTCCATGCGCATGTTGTTTCAATGTTCGACATGTTACTGCTCTAGCCTGTTACTGTTTAGGTCGTTTTTGCTAGCGCCTACTTTTTGGCAGAACACAGGAATATCAAGATAGCAATTAATAAACACGCACAAATTAAAACTACTTATTACACAACAAGAAAAGTTTATTACAACAGATTATACAACAAGATTGAAATTCTAAAAGATTACAAAGTGTTGGCATCATCAATAAGAGATCATTACATGGCAGTTCGCTTCAATGTATCATCTGTCCTCTTCTTCAACATTTCAGCTATAGATCTAAGAGCAGCTACACCCTTTTTTCTACATGCAATATAACCTTTATATATTTATCACCTGCAGGAGTTGTTCTAGGTGGACTGTTAAGTAAGTTGTTTAATTTGAAAATGCAATGGGAGGATGAATGGGAAGAGGGATCTTTCAGTCCTGCCTTCCGAGGACTCCTGCTTGGTTTTAACTATAGCCTGCTAAAATTTAGTGAAAGAGGTTAAAACAAAGAACAAGAGAAACAAGTAGTATTATATAAAGTAGAGATCATTTAAAGTAAGTATGAACTTATAGTAGCACGCTCAGGCTGACAGTAGTTATAGTAGCACGCTCAGGCTGACAGTAGCTCCTTCTCGAGTGGGTGCGACTCCTGGTCAATCTGCCAGAATAATCTAAGCCAAGCAGTTGGAACTCTGGTCCTTGTACTCCATTGTCATTTCTACGCTTTAAGGCGTGACATTTAAAACCCAGTTAACTGGTTTGGAAGGAATAAAACTCTTGAAAACACCAAAAACATAGCATTAAAAATTAACAGATATAAGATTCAAACTAGATAGGTAGTTTGGAAGGATGAAAGCAGGTGAAAACACCAAAATAGAGCATTTAAATTACCAGATATATGATTCAAACTAGATGGAAATTTTCTGAATTAAGCATTTGCAGATAGAAACACAATAGAACATGAATGCAAATGTCATATTAACTTATAGGCATGCATGTTATATAACTTATTAACATGATAAGAAACTGGCCTAAGTAACACAAGGAAACCTCGCACTTCATCCTTGCTTGGCGTCAGATTATCAGTGTTGGATCCTATATGATATGTTTGCATGACCCATGCAAGCACTCGGAAAGAATAACATCTACGAGTTAGTGTTGGAGGATTATACCGATAGCGTGAGAATGTAAGAAAGGGAATAAAAGCGAGAAGCTAATGATGTGGATATGACCAAACAGGTGTGGGGTGCAAACGAAATGGTAATAGCATGCAGGATATTGAGCAACATTCTAACGATTTCGTACCTTACGAGTACCAAAAAAATAGCAAACGGGCAAGAGAAATTACTGCTGCGCGGCAAGGACGGGTGGGACGGGGAAGAGGACGGCGGCTCGGCATTTTGGGGTGAGCGACGAGTGATTCAGTGAAGCCCCCCCCCCTATAGGGTAGACGACGACGACGTTGGTGAAGCAGATCCGGTGCAGGGAGGGAGTCGTTGAAATAGTTCCGGTGAGAAAGAGAGCGCTGGTAGTGAAGGAGCTTCGGTGTAGAAGAGAGGGCCGACGCTGAAGCAGCTGGAGGAAGGTTGAGGATGGACAGGTGTGAGCGGGGAAGAGGCGATGGGGGATATAGGTGGGATGATGCACATTTACCACCTAGACCCCTCTATTATTGTAGTACTCCTCTAGTCCTTGTTTCCGGACCAGGGATAGAAGAGGAATTTTGCGCTTGCAAAAAGCGGGGAAGGATATTTGAATAGATGCATGGGATATTTGAATAGATGCACATGATGTTTTGGCACTTTGCGAAAATTTTGAGGTTGAAGCTTCTGATGTACGCTACTCCGACCCGGCCGCTCTAACGTGTTGGCCCCGTCTTGACCCACATGCCAGCGATAGTATGCTTACCGACATTTAAATGAGTTTCCACACATTTGCCAAAATTGATAAGCATTATATTTTGAAGGCTTTCATACAAGATGACCAAGGTCACGACCATATCTCTGCTATAGTTTATGACCGCGTGTCCATATCTGGTAGATCACTGCATCTTGGCATTTCAAAAGAAGATTCTAGATTTGATGGATAATGCCCAACTTTCATGAATTTCCAAACTTCCTAGCTAAATCTATGCAATAAATGACTTTTTGACAATCTGAAGTAAGTATGTCTAATTTCGAACTACAAAGTGTGTGATATACCTTGCTCTTGACTTTTAAAAAATAATTCAAAGGTACCAAGTAGTCAAATATTGGAGAACCACCGAGAGTTTCACAAGATTAACCTTTTTGATATGAATGGTAATGACACCAAATTTCAGCCGTTTTTTAAAAAAAAATACAAAGAAACAAAATATAAAATGAAATACAACCATTCTTTTCTCTCTTGGTGTCTCACTCTGTGCACTAGCTAGTTTCCATGGAAAAATATAGTCTTAAAATTTGATAACTTTTGAAAATTAATTGTATCACAATATATGGAGTACCATGTATGAATATGCATGGTTTTCAAACAAGATGACCAAGGTCATGGCCATATCTTTTCTATAGTTTATAATAACTTGTCCATATTTGGTAGTTAGTGCGTATTGGCATTTAAAATATTATTTACAAAGGAAGCTTCCAAAATCTAAGTTATTTCAATTTTATAAGGCACAACAATGGCTTTTGTCATGAAGCAACTACAAAATATGGCTCAAAATTCCACTTCTCTAGTTTTCATACAAAGTATATATAGCCTAGGGTTAAGTTTAGGGATCAGGGTTTATTTTGGGTTGAGGGTTTACGAGTTCATGGTTTAGTGTTTAGGATTTGGGTTTAGGCTTTTAGGGTTTAGGGGTTTAGGGTTCATGATTTAGGGTTTATGGTTGTTCAGGGTTTTAGGGTTTATGATTATTTAGGTTTTAGGGTTTAGGGAATTCTCAATAATAATGTTAAAGCTCTCTATATATGCTTATATTCATGGAATAGAATGGTGTTATCACAATTTAATGAAAGTATCTCAAATTTTGGTCTATAGGTGCATTATACCTGTTTGGTAAGGGTTTAGGCTTCTAGGGTTAGGAGGTTGGGGTTCTAGGGTTATGAGGTTAGGGTTTAGGGTTAAGGGTTTTTTATTTTTAATAATGTTCAAGCTTTATGCTTATATTCGTGGAATAAAATGGCTTTACCGCAATTTAATGAAAGTATCTCAAATTTTGCTCTATAAGTGAATGGTACCTGCTTGGTTAGGGTTTATGGGTCAAGGGTTTATGGTTATAGGGTTTTATGGTTTAGTTTTATGGGTTGTTTAGGGTTTAGGGTTTAGCGAATTTTCGGTATTGCTCAAGATTTATGCTTATATTCGTCGAATAGAATGGCGTTACCTAATTTAATAAAAGTATCTCTAATTTATGCTTATATTTGAATGGATGTGTGTGATGTTTGGGCGTAGTACCAAAATTTTGAAGTCAAAGCTTCTAACATACGCCGCTCCGACGTGGGGCCGCTCAGATGCGCTCTTACCCTCTAGACCCACATGCCAATGAGAGTTGCTCTCCAATATTTAAATGAGTTTTTAGGAATTTGCTAAAATTATCGAACAATTCAAGGCTTTCAAAAATATGACCATCGTCCAAAAAAAGGTGACCAAAGTCATGGCCATAATTTATGATGACGTGTATGCATTTGGTATAACGATGAATCTTGACAAATCAACTAATATGTCTGGTTCCAAATTTAAAGTTTATTTTAGAATTTCCAAATTTGGCCCCTTTTCAAAAAAATAGGGACGATATTAAATATATGTTGAAATAAATCCATTCTTTCGTAAAGTGCAATGATATGTGCATTAGTTTCCGTGGTAAAACATAAACTTGTATTTTGAAAACTTTTAGTTCAATTTTGATCTATGGTGACTGGCAGGTGGGCCACGTATATGGTGGGCCACGTATTTTGACAACTAATTCAAGGCTTTCAAACAAGAGGAGTAGGGATAGAAGAGGAACTATGCATTCTAAAAAAATGGATGCGCGGGATATTTGAATGGATGTGTGCGATGTTTGGGCGCAGTACCAAAATTTTGAGGTCAAAGCTTCTAACATACGCTGCTCCGACGTGGGGCCGCTCAGATGCGCTCTTACCCTCTAGACCCGCATGCCAATGAGAGTTTCTTTCCAACATTTAAATGAGTTTTTAGGTATTTGCTAAAATTATTGAACAATTCAAGGCTTTCAAAAAGATGACCATCGTCCAAAAAAAGCTGACCAAAGTCATGGCCATAATTTATGATGACGTGTATGCATTTGGTATAATGGTGAATCTTGGCAAACCAACCAATATGTCTAGTTCCAAATTTAAAGTTTATTTTCGAATTTCCAAATTTGGCCCCTTTTCAAAAAAATAGGGACGATATTAAATATATGTTGAAATAAATCCATTCGTTCACAAAGTGCAATGCTATGTGCATTAGTTTCCGTGGTAAAACATTAACTTGTATTTTGACAACTTTTAGATCAATTTTGATCTATGGTGACTGGCAGGTGGGCCACATATATGGTGCTGCCCAAAGCAGGGTAGGTCAGAATTTCTAAAGTTATCCCTCCCCACCCCTTCGCCTTGTGTAATAACTTCCACCCCCCACCGCCTAGACCCTCACCCACTTGCACACAAGACAGACGCGCTCACGGCCGCTCCTCATCACCCTACGTGCGTGAAGAAGCTTTCCCTCCTTGTCGGTCTTCTTGAGACGCACTAGTGGGCACGTTGATCCCACGGTAGTCCTTCTACCTCTAGCTCGATCTAGTTGGAATTTTATTGCCCTTTCACCCGAGCTGCCTCCTCAAATATGTAGTTTCATTTGTCCTCAATCTGCATGGTCATAGTTTATTCTGCGCTCGATCCGTGTTCCTAAATACCTTTGGCGATTTTTGATGTCAATATGTTTGTTTAAATGCATAGGCATATATAGTTTTTGTACTCCATCTATATGTTTCCTGCTTTTCTTTTAATAAGAACCAACCTTGTATGTCATAATTAAACAGATGGGCAGGTTTTGGATAGAGATTGCTCCATTAGGCCGTCTAAATATATCCTTGGTGTTCTATGATTTATGGAGTTTGTTAGAGCTCATTGTGACAACTCAAAAGTACATTTCCCCTGCCGATTGTGTGTGAATCGTAGGGTCCTGCCTCAAAGTATAGTGGAAGACCATATTTTTATATTTGGATGCTAAGCACATATGTTAGATGGGTATTTCATGGTGAACCATATGATCCTCCATATGAACCGGGGGAAGCACATCTTTATCATCAAGATCAAGTAGGGGAATTAGATGTTGATCAACTAGATCAACTGACAGATGCAACTCTTGAGCATCTAGATCAACTTGGAGAAGGGGGCGGAGACAAAAAACGCAAGCTACATGAAACAGGTTTCATTTCTGGTACCACCGCTATGCCAGAAGACAAGGTATATCTATAGAACAACAAACGTCGAGGTTGTGTGTCTTTGATGTTTCTCTATAAACGTATCTGTTAATCTACTAATCGCAGAAGTAGACAACCGAAGAGGACTTTAATGCTAATGATGGTGACCTATTCATTGATGAGCCTCCACCTAAGGCTGTGGATCGGGTACACTGCTTCTGGATGGATTTGATGCAGGGTTGCTGATCATCAGGGGTGTACTTTTGGTGCCGTCGGGGTAGTATCATGACCACTAGCCTAGCTGCAAAACTGTTGGGCTGCACTACAAGAAAAGTTGGCTTTTACAACGGATGATTTTCGTGGTTGAAGGCCCATTTTTCGTGGCTAAAAAGTCTTCTACGACGGATGCCCTTGGTGGTAAAAGCCCCATCACAAAAGAATCTACCACGGGTTTTTTGTAACCATGGCGGATCGCACCCTTCAGCCACGAAAACTTGTTCCGTCGTAGATCTATTCGCCAGCCGCGTTGACTGCTGACGTCATGCAAAATGCCACGTGGGAAACACCGTTAATGCCTAGTTAGCACCATTAATGGCCATAGAAACTGTGGTAGAACCTAGGCCTAGTCAAGGTATGCTAAATATTAAGTGGGACGGCCCATGTGGAGAGCCCAATAAGATTACGACCCATTACTGTTTCGTCTGGGACTGTTTGAAATGGGCCCCAAAGATGCAGCCAACAGTGGCCCGTGAATGTCAGGCCCATTACTGTTTTGGCCTACAGAAGCCCACATTGTTCGAATACTTTGCGGCCTGTTAACATCTTGCAACAAGTCGGCCCGATACTGTTAAGGCCTATGGTTGGCCCGTCACTGTTCTTAGACCATGTTCTGGGCCGCCTACTAACAACTCACCTTTGAGAAGGTCCTATATTGTTCTGGCCTTTTACTGTACCATCCGTCAAATTTTCAGGCCCACTGGCGGCCTGCAACTATTCTGATCTGGTACTATTCTGGCCTGGAAATATGTTCAGCCTATTATTATTCCTGTCTGGTAATTTTTTTGGCCTACTATTGTTCTGACTCGTTACTGTTCTAGCCATCTACTATTTAGGTCCATTACTGTTGTGGTCCTTTACTGTTCTGACCTACCACTTTTCTGATCTGTTTCTATTATGGCCCATTACTGTGCTGGGTTACCGATGTTCTGGCTTGCTGGTGTTCCGTCCTGTTCCTCTTTTGGCCTGTTACCGCTATAGCCTGTTACTATTACTAGTTGCCACCTGAGGGTAGGGCCATTATGTTCATATAAACCTATAGTTTTGGCCTTTCTGAAGCCGTTGCTAATATCATATATGGAGTATAATTAGCGAGCATCTTTTACTGTTCTTGTTAGGCCCAATACAAGAAGGGCAAATAACAAAACCCTATACTGTTACCTGATCGACATGGCTGGCACAGTTATGGTACCGCCATGCATGGATGGCATCAACTAAATGCCTACATGGCCTATGCATGTTATCTAGATATTACATCAGCTACAAACTTCTTAAAAATATTACAAAATATGAACAAAAGGGAAAGAAAATTCAGCATTTCAGTTGCCAATAAGGTTGATAGCAGAGTCCTCAATTTTCTTTCTCAATCCGTCAACTGCATCTCCCTTTGAGTGTGACAGCTACATTGGAAAACCACCTTGAGACATGATCTTGTAGTCCCCTCTTTGGTGGCGATAGCAATAATTGTAGTCTGAAACTAAGTAATAACAAGTTAATATAGCAAACAATACAAACTACTCATAGCTAAGAATGAACTAGATAGAAATTATAACTGCATAATCCAAACTTGTAGAGCAGGAATGCAAACCATGAATGAACTATATAGTAGAGGATAGTTATGTCGTTGCCTAGGACGAACCAGAATAAGATACGAGATATAATTGTGTGGCTTGTGAACCTGTAGAACAGGACAAACAAGCATTAGACAAGTATGCCAACAATGAAATGAGCAATCAAACAAAGTTTTTCTTAGAATTTCAGCAATTATAAACTAGCCAGGTCATTTCAGCAAATATATATGAAGTAGTGGTATCTCCTGGAATGCAAGAGACATTGGGTGACTCAGAATTTGCGGTGAGCTACACAATGGCATGCAGTTACTGTCATAGCTAAGAATGAACCACATAGAAATTATAACCGCATAATACCAAAACTTGTCGAACAGGAATAGAAAACACGAATGAACTATATAGTAAAGAATAATTATGCCGTTTATTAGGACGAACCAGCACTAGATACACAAAATATATAATGGCATCGCTGGTGGACCTGTAGGCTGTGCAAACCAACATGTTCAGTGTTACCTTTTTGTGCTCTACACAAAGAAAAAGAAAATAGTAAGTGTTGCAGCTTTTGAAGAACCGGATGGCAACAACAAAATTATAATCGAACTAGTACGAAGAGTTTGAACGGATACTACAGGATGGAAGAATGATTCCAGGGAGGAAATAATAGCAGGAACTTAGCTCAAGAATAACCAGATAGAGTCAGTAACTATGGAGAAGGGAATCCACACTAATATTTTCCACTACCATTACATTTTGCAAGAACTACACAATAGCAGACAATTACTGGTGTACGGAGCAGCTAAGATAAGAACATGTGCATGAAAAAATAACAGACATGTGCATGACTTGAAATTTGTAGAGCAACAAATGCAAACCAACATGTCTAATGACCTTGTATGTACTAGCATGAAGAATAGGCGTGCCCAGTGACTTGTATGTACTAGCACAGTTACAAAAATGTAGTTCACTGTGATATGCTTGAACCTGCTATACCATTGACAAAAAAAAGGATTAGAGATTTGGTTACCTTGGTCAGAGAGGCATCTAAGCATCGTAGGTACCATGCGAGTGACGTCCAGGTCACTGTGGGTTCTGCGGTTGTGGTGGTTGTTGGCGCCGGGTAAGTAGTGTTGGGTCCACAGCATAGAAAACAAAAAATTTCCTACGATGAGAACTATATGCCAAGATCTATCTACTAGATACAGAGCAACGGGTGGACATACATCCATGGAGAACTTACCCTCAAAGACAACGAGTTTTGTTAACGAGTAGGAACTCATGGTTGATGTAGTCGTACACTTGCCGATCTCAAGATCGTGTGGAAGTCCGAGCGCCGCAAATCAGCAGCGCATCCATCCTCGCACACACGTTCAAGCCACCGGACAACCTCCACCTCTTCACTCTAGTGAATCAGCAGAAGCAGCAACTCCTTCCAGACGCAAGGCCACCGAGAATATGTATCTCGCTAATCCGAGACCATGGGGGAATAATTCTAGAGGGGGAGAGAGATCCTTCACGAGGAGGTGTGAGGAAGAATGAGGAAGAGGGGGGCCTTTTATAGGAGGAGGGGGTGCCCCTCCCCATGGCCGGCACCTCATGGGGGGTGATCCCTCACCTCCCCCATTCATGTGGTGGTAACCCCTCCACATTAAAATGCCCCTTCACATTCTCTTTTAAAGTCTCCACTTTAAATGCATTAAAATTCTCTAAGTTTAATGATCTCTCATTTAATAAAACTCTTTTATTAAAATTATTCAGAATTTTGTTAATTACTTTAATTAACAAACATTCACATAAAACCCTTGCAACATTTCAATATCACATGCATAACCACTTTCTGCAATTTCACCTGAAACAATTCCGATTTCTATCGAAACAATTCCTGCGCTTTGCAATCCTTTCTTCTGAAACATATGTGCTCCAAAATGGTGTCCGGTAACTCTTAAGTGTGTCACCCTACGGTTCGCGAATAATGTAGACATGATTGAGACTCCTCTCAGATCAATAATCAGAAAGGGACCTGGAGATCCGTACTGACTCCTGCACATTCAACGATGACTTCTATGATCGTGAGAACCTTTAACGCTAGTAACCTAATCCCTTTTTCTCATGATATAATACATGTCCGAGATTCGATCATCGGTATCCAAATACCTAGTTTGATCTCGTTACTGACATGCACTCTTTTCTCGTTCCCGTGATATAACATTCTAGTGATCACATCACTTGCTTGCAATCTATCTTAATGTGATATCAATGAGAGGGCCCAGAGTATATCTATCCATCATCGGGATTGACAAATTCCACTCTTGATCCAGGAGCCTCAACATAACACCTTCGTAGCACTGAACCCACCTTTATAGTCACCCTGTTACGGTGTGACGTTTGATGTTATCAAGATACTCTTCCGGTGTTAGCAATTAACATGATCTCATGGTCTAAGGATAAAGATTACTTCGTATGATGTTATATCAATGTAAACATAATGACTCCATTGTAATGCTATACTTCGGATGAATGTTCATCACATCATGTCACAAATGCTGTGACCTTGTTATTAACAACATCCAATGTCCATGATGAGGAAACCTTGATTATCTTGTTAATCAACAAGCTAGTCTATAAGAGAGGCATAACTAGGAACCCTTTTTTGTTTATTAAACACACATGTATTGATGTTTCCGATCAATACAATTAGCATGCAAAATAAACATCTATCATATATGAGGAATACATAATAACAACTTTATTATTGCCTCTCAGGGCATATTTCCTTTAGTCTCCCACTTGCACTAGAGACAATAATCTAGTTCACATAGTGATAAATCTAACACCCATGGAGTTCTGCTGTTGATCATGTTTTGCCCTAGGGAGAACTTTAGTCAACGGATCTGCTACATTTAGGTCCATGTGCACTTTACAAATATTTATATCTCCATCCTTGACATGCTCGCGGATGGAGTGAAACCGGTGCTTAATATGCTTGTAATTCTTGTGAGACCTCGGTTCCTTTGCGTTGGCTATGGCTCCATTGTTGTCACAATAGATCACCATTAGGTCCAATGCACTAGGAACCACATCTAGTTCCGTTATGAACTCCTTCATCCAAACCGCTTCCTGCGTCGCTTCTGAAGCAGCAACATATTCTGCCTCCGTCGTTGATCCACCCACCACAGGTTGTTTGGAACTCCTCCAACTATCCGCTGCTCCGTTCAAGAGAAATACATATCCGGACTGAGACTTAGAGTCATCCGGATCGGTGTCAAAACTAGCATCGACATAACACTTAGCGACTAGCTCTTCTTCACCTACGTATACAAGAAACATATCCCTAGTTCTTCTCAAGTACTTAAGGATATTCTCGACCGCTATCTAGTGTTCCGAACCTAGATCAGATTGGTACCTACTAGTCTAACTAATAGCATGTGCCACATCCGGTCTTGTACATAGCATGGCATACATTATAGAGCCTATGGCCGAGGCATAGGGGATCTTATCCATTATCTCTCTTTCTTCCACCGTAGCCGGACTTTGAGTCTTTCTCAATGTCTTGCCTTGCAACATAGGGAAGAACCCCTTCTTACTTCCGTCCATATTAAACTTCTTTAATATCTTATCAAGGTATGTACTCTGCGATAGCCCAATTAGGTGCCTTGATCTATCTCTATAGATTTTAATGCCTAATATATATGACGCTTCACCAAGGTCTTTTATCGAAAATTTGCTGTTTAGATAACTTTTAACACTTTTTAAAAGATCTATATCATTTCCAATAAATAATATGTCATCCACATATAATATTAGAAATGCCACATTGCTCCCACTCACTTTCTTGTAAATACAAGCTTCTCCATAAGTTTGGACAAATCCAAACTCTTTGATCACCTCATCAAAGCGGAGATTCCAACTCCGGGATGCTTGCTTTAGTCTATAGATGGATCGCTGAAGTTTGCATACCTTATCAGCATCCTTAGGATTGACAAAATCCTTAGGTTGTATTATATACAACTCTTCTTCAATATTACCATTGAGGAACACAGTTTTGACATCCATCTGCCATATTTCATAATCGAAATATGTAGCAATTGCTAACATAATCCTAACCGACTTCAGCATTGCTACGGGAGAGAATGTCTCATCATAGTCAACTCCTTGAATTTATCGAAAACCCTTTGCGACAAGTCGAGCCTTATAGATGGTCACATTACCATCAGCATCCGTTTTTCTTTTGAAAATCCATTTATTCTCAACGGTCTTTCAATCGTGAGGTAAGTCCACCAAGGTCCAAACCTGGTTTTCGTACATGGATTCCATCTCGGATTTCATGGCTTCTAGCCATTTGTTGGAATCTGGGCTCATCATCACTTCTTCATACATCGTAGGGTCATCTATTTCATCAATCATGAAATTCATAACAGGATTGCCGTACAGTTCAGGAGCTGCATGTGTCCTACTTGACCTGCGAGGTACGGTAGTGTCCTCTTTCGGAGTTTCATGATCAATATAATTAGCTCTCTCTTCATTAGGTGAAGTCAACTCCAAAACAACTTCCGGTGTTGTGCTACTCGCCATTTCATGAAGAGAAGGTTCAATAACCTCTTCGAGTTCTACATTCTGACTAGTCACACCTTTCGCGAGAAACTCCTTCTCAAGAAAGGATCCATTCTTGGCAACAAAAACCTTGCCATCGGATCTGTGATAGAAGGTATACCCAATCGTTTCCTTAGGGTATCCTATGAAGACGCATTTTTCAGCTTTGGGTTCGAGTTTATCTGGCTGAAGTTTCTTCACATAAACATCGCATCCCCAAATTTTAAGAAATGATAGCTTAGGTTTGTCTCCAAACCATAATTTTCATATGGTGTCGTTTCAACAGATTTAGATGGTGCCCGATTTAAAGTGAATGCATCAGTTTCTAGTGCATAACCCCAAAATGACAGTGTCAAGTCAGTCAGAGACATCATAGATCGAACCATATCCAGTAAAGTACGATTATGACGTTCCGACACACCATTACGTTGTGGTGTTCTGGCAGGCGTGAGTTGTGAAACTATTCCACAATTTTTCATATGTGTCCTAAACTCGTAACTAAGATACTCTCCTCCACGGTCGGACCGCATAAATTTGATCTTTCTGTTACGATGATTTTCCACTTCATTCTGGAATTCCTTGAACTTTTCAAAAGTTTCAGATTTATGTTTCATCAAATAGATATACCCATATCTACTCAAATCATCTGTGGAAGTAACAAAATAACGATATCTACCTTGCGTCGACACACTCATTGGTCCACACACATCAGTATGTATGATTTCCAATAAATCTGTCGCCCGTTCCATTGAACCGGAAAACGGCGTTCTAGTCACCTTGCCCATAAGGCATGGCTCACATGTATCAAATGATTCAAAACCAAGTGATTCCAAAACTCCATCGGAATGGAGTTTCTTCATGCGTTTAAGGCCAATATGACCTAGACGGCAGTGCCATATATATGTAGATATATCATCATCAAGTTTAACCCTTTTAGCATCAACACAATGAATATGCATAATACTACTATCGAGATCCAGTAGAAATAAACCATTCAACACAGGTGCATGACCATAAAATATATTATCCATATAAATCGAATAACCATTGTTTTCTGATTTAAAGGAATAACCACTTCACATCAAACATGATCCAGATACAATGTTCATGCTTAGTGCAGGCGCAAAATAACAATTATTTAGATTTATCACTAATCCCGATGGCATATGGAGAGGCAGCGTTCCGACGGCGATCACATCAACTCTTGATCCATTGCCGACCCGCATCTTGACCTCATCCCTTGCTAGCTGTCACTTGTTCCGCAGCCCCTGAATTGAGTTACATATATTAGCAACCGATCCCGTATCAAATACCCAGGTGCTACTGCAAGTACTAGTCAAGTAACATCAATAACATGTATATCACATATACCTTTGTTTGCCTTGCCGACCTTCTTGTCCGCCAAATACTTGGGGCAGTTGCGCTTCCAATGGACTGTCCCCTTGCAATAGTAGCACTCGATATCAGACTTAGGGCCAGCTCAGGGTTTCTTTTCAGGTGCAGCAACAGATTTCCCACCCTTCTTTCCCTTCTGCTTGCCTTTCTTGTCCTTCTTGAAACCGGTGGTCTTATTGATCATCAACACTTGATGTTCTTTCCTAATCTCCACTTCTGCAGTCTTAAGCATTGACAAAAGCTCGGGAAGAGACTTCTTCATGCCTTGCATATTATAGTTCATCACGAAGCTCTTGTAGCTAGGTGGCAGAGATTGGAGAACACGATGTATGCCTAAGTCAATGGGAATCGTTATTCCTAAGGACACAAGCTTATCGGCGTACCCAGACATTTTGAGTACGTGCTCACTAACGGAGCTGTTCTCTTCCATCATGCAGCTAAAGAACTTTTCAGAAGCATTATAACTCTCTACGGCAGCATGGGTATCGAAAATCATTTTCAATTCTCCCATGGTATCAAAGCCATTGCCATTTTCGAAACGCTTTCGAAGTTCTGGCTCTAGCCCATACAGTATGCCGCAATGAACTAAGTTGTGGTCCTCCTGACGAGTTATATAGACATTCTTTTCCTCGTCAGGGGCATCAGGAGCTGGTGGGGGGCCTAGCGGCGCCTCTAGCACATATTGTTTTTGTGCAGCAGTGAGGAGAATCCTCAAATTCATAGCCCAGTTGGTGAACTTGCTACCATTCGCAGCAAGCTTCTCTTTCTTCATGAACACATTGAAATTAAAAGCAGGTGGTGCCATCTACAACAGAATTTGTAAATTTTATTTAGACTAAGTTTATGATAGATTGAGTTCAACTAATCCAAATTACTAATGAACTCCCACTCAAAAACGACATCCCTCGTGTCTTCTTGGTGATTACATGAACCAAATCCACTACACCAAGTCCGATCATCATGTGAGTCGGTGTAGCCTCAAAGGCGAGCATCAATATGGGCATCATATCAACTATATGACTCATGCTTAACCTTTCGGTCCGTGTTCCAAGGCCATGTCTGTACATGCCAGGCTCGTCAAGTAAGAACTTTAGTATTCCGCGTGTGTAAAACTGTCTTACACCCGTTGTATGAAAGCGAGGAGTCAAGTACACCCGATCATCACGTGATGTCTCGAAACACAATCCATAGAATGGTGCATACTGAAGGAAGAACACATTTTATCTTGATATCTAATTGAGGGATCATCTTATAATGCTACCAAAAAGCGCCAAACTAGCAGTATAAGATGCTAACATCTAATGTGTAAAGTGAGATGATATGGTCCGTGCATTTGATCTCTATCATTTGCATCGTGGTATGATCTCTATCTTTCCTTTGTGTGTAAGGCCAAGATCTATGGAACTTACACATTGAGTGTGTTGTAAGAGTATCTATCATACATCTACTTACAACAATACCATATCAAGACACTAGCCCAGCAACGATCTAAACTAGACGCCTTTAATTTATCAATTTCAATTTTTATGTGGCTTAGGGCTTTCAGAGATAGAACTGGTCTTACATACGAACATGAACCACAAGGAGGATAACCAAGTTATTAGCAACTCGTTGTAAATCAGATATTGACTATAGTAGGAGAGAGAGACACCCGCCATCCACTTATGCAAAACTAGTTGCATGTTAGTCGCGGAACCGGTCTCATGTACGATGACATGTAAGGTTGGTCCGGGCCACTTCATCCCACTATGCCACCAATATCCAAAATACATAGAAGATGCAATAACATGATCATCATCGCCCACATATAAACATATGTGTTCTACCCGTGCAAAGCACCTACGCATAGATCAGGCTCTGATACCACTGTTGGGTCCGCAGCATAGAAAAAAAATTCCTACGATGAGAACTATACGCCAAGATCTATCTACTAGATACAGAGCAACGGGTGGACATACATCCATGGAGAACTTACCCTCAAAGACAACGAGTTTTGTTAACGAGTAGGAACTCATGGTTGATGTAGTCGTACACTTGCCGATCTCAAGATCGTGTGGAAGTCCGAGCGCCGCAAATCAGCAGCGCATCCATCCTCGCACACACGTTCAAGCCACCGGACAACCTCCACCTCTTCGCTCTAGTGAATCAGCAGAAGCAGCAACTCCTTCCAGACGCAAGGCCACCGAGAATATGTATCTCGCTAATCCGAGACCATGGGGGAATAATTCTAGAGGGGGAGAGAGATCCTTCACGAGGAGGTGTGAGGAAGAAGGAGGAAGAGGGGGGCCTTTTATAGGAGGAGGGGGTGCCCCTCCCCATGGCCGGCACCTCATGGGGGGTGATCCCTCACCTCCCCCATTCATGTGGTGGTAACCCCTCCACATTAAAATGCCCCTTCACATTCTCTTTTAAAGTCTCCACTTTAAATGCATTAAAATTCTCTAAGTTTAATGCTCTCTCATTTAATAAAACTCTTTTATTAAATTTATTCAGAATTTTATTAATTACTTTAATTAACAAACATTCACATAAAACCCCTTGCAACATTTCAATATCACATGCATAACCACTTTCTGCAATTTCACTCGAAACAATTTCGGTTTCTATTGAAACAATTCCTACGCTTTGCAATCCTTTCATCTGAAACATATGTGCTCCAAAATGGTGTACGGTAACTCTTAAGTGTGTCACCCTACGGTTCGCGAATAATGCAGACATGATTGAGACTCCTCTCAGATAAATAATCAAAAGCAGGACCTGGAGATCCATACTGACTCCTGCACATTCAACGATGACTTATGTGATCGTGAGAACCTTTAACCCTAGTAACCTAATCCCTTTGTCTCATGATATAATACATGTCTGAGATTCGATCATCGGTATCCAAATACCTAGTTTGATCTCGTTACTAACATGCACTCTTTTCTCGTTCCCGTGATATAACATTCTAGTGATCACATCACTTGCTTGCAAGCTATCTTAATGTGATATCATCGAGAGGGCCCAGAGTATATCTATCCGTCATCGGGATTGAAAAATTCCACTCTTGATCCATGAGCCTCAACATAACACCTTCGTAGCACTGAACCCACCTTTATAGTCACCCTGTTACAGTGTGACGTTTGATGTTATCAAGATACTCTTCCGGTGTTAGCAATTAACATGATCTCATGGTCTAAGGATAAAGATTACTTCGTATGATGTTATAGCAATGTAAAAATAATGACTTGATCATAAGGCTATACTTCGGATGAATGTTCATCACATCATTTCACAAATGCTGTGACCTTGTTATTAACAACATCCAATGTCCATGATCAGGAAACCTTGATCATCTTGGTAATCAAAAAGCTAGTCTATAAGAGAGGCATAACTAGGAACCCTTTTTGTTTATTAAACACACATGTATTGACGTTTCGGATCAATACAATTATAGCATGCAAAATAAACATCTATCATATACGAGGAATACATAATAACAACTTTATTATTGCCTCTCAGGGCATATTTCCTTCAAGCAGATCTTAGGCCGTCAATGCCGGCGCAGTCAACCGTGACGCCCGTGCAGATGGCCTAGAGCGGTGGACAACTCTAGTGGAGTGGCAAAGAGACCTAGTGAACTAGATCTGATGGGGAGGGCATCGATGAAGCGGCTCCAGCCACCGTGGAATTTCCACTGGGCGGTGTGCCCGGTGGTCATGGAGGTGAGGGCATGGGAGAGAAGCCTGGGATTTTGGGAGGGCCAGCAGGAAAAACTACATGAATCGGGACTATGGAGGTGAACAGAAAAATAATTACGATCGTGCCCCCAAGCTACCGACTTTAGCATGCCCATAGGGCGTCTGAACAATGGGTAGAATGGGAATTTTAAATTCAAAAGTTTTTGAAACGGAGGGGCGCGAAATGCTTCAAAGTCGATGTGTGATTTTGCCGCTCGACGGAGATTTTTATTTGGCTACCAGCCAAATAATAATAATAGAAAAGTGGTACTCTTTGGTGGGTGATTTTGCCTCAAAGTTTTTGAAACGATGGGGTGGGAAATGCTTCAAAGTCGGTGTTTGATTTTTCCACTTGATATGGATTTTGAATTTGGCTACCGGCCAAATAATGATTAATAGAAAAGTGGTACTCCCCGGTGGGAGATTTGGCCTCAATGTTTTTGAAACGGTGGGGCAGGAAATGCTTCAAGGTCGGTGTGTGATTTTGCCGCTTGACACAAATTTTGAATTTGGCTACTAGCCAAATAATATTTAATATACAAGTGGTACTCCCCTGTGGGAGATTTGGCCTCAAAGTTTTTGAAACGGTGGGGCGGGAAATGCTTCAAAGTCGGTTTGGGATTTTGCCGCTCGATAGATACTTTGAATTTGGCTACCGGCCAATTAATAATAACAAAAAAATGGTACTCCCTGGTGGGAGATTTGGCCTCAAAGTTTTTGAAACGGTGGGGCAAGAAATGCTTCAAAGTCGGTGTTTGATTTTTCAACTCGACAGAGATTTTGAATTTGGCTACCTGCCAAATAATAATAATAGAAAAATAGTACTCCCTGGTGGGAGATTTGGCCTCAAAGTTTTTGAAAGGTGGGGCATGAAATGCTTCAAAGTCGGTGTTTGATTTTGTCGCTCGATAGAGATTTTGAAATTGGCTACCGGCCAAATAATAATAACAGAAAAATGGTACTCCTCGGTGGGAGATTTTGCCACAAAGTTTTTGAAATGGTGTCACGGGAAATGCTTCAAGGTCGGTGTGTGATTTTGCCACTTGATTGAGATTTTGAATTTGGCTACCGGCCAAATAATAATAAAAAAAGCTAGTAGACCGTATGCCATCTGTTAAGGAATTCAAGTCCTAGAGTCACATCAACTAATCATCCATGAGCATAATAATTGCGCAGACTGATATTTTGAATTTGGCTAGTGTCCAAGCAATATTTGGATAAAAGGTGTACTCCCTATTCAGGAATTGAAGGCCGAGAGTGACATTAACTTATCATCCATAATGAAAATTGGATAACTCCGATTCAAAAAGGGTTGGCCACATGTGTTACCGCTCGACTGAGATTTTTTAATTTCGTTAATGGTACTCCTTCGGTATGAATTTAAAGCTGAGAGTCACATCAACTAATCATCAAAATACTGACCATATTAGCAAAGAAATTGGATACATAATCTCCTATTTAAACGGGGTAGGCGGTAGGATTTGTCGATGGACTGAGATTTTGAATTTGGCGGCTATCCAAAGAATAAAAAACCTTTGTCAGGTTCACGAATCCAAGGCTAAGAGAGTGAGGTTCGAGCACATGATTTTTGTGCATCGAGCATACGGTAAACAGATAAAACAATGATGCAAAAAAAATACTCCCTCCGTTTTTGTTACATGGGCCCAAACACACCCGGGCTCTATAGCAGGAACCATTTCACAGGACCATTGAACTCACCTGTCATTGTCAGGGTTCATCTTCAATTTAGAAGAGTCTCTTCATCTATGGGCTCTCGAGAATTCTACTAATCTCATAACATCTTCAACTCCGCATCACTTTCTAATGCTTTCTGTTTCATATCATTGATTGCTCGTCTATGCACCTCCTGTTTAGCCCGTAGTGCTACAATTTCTTCCTGACTAAACAAATACGCCAACTTGGACTTGGACTTGCACTGCGACAACCCAGCATTACGCAGGAACGTGATTTTATGATGACCTTCAACTTTTAGTACCATTTTAAATGTTTATAGACATTCTTCTTGGGTTTGTTCCAGACCATCTTTCCTAGGTTTTGCCATCTCCTCATTCAATTTAATCTATAAGGTTATCAGTTGGTAGACATGGGTGAGAGAAGAAAAACTAATACAGAGAAAC
Organism: Avena eriantha; assembly: GCA_910589775.1. NCBI lineage: Eukaryota > Viridiplantae > Streptophyta > Magnoliopsida > Poales > Poaceae > Avena > Avena eriantha. The sequence continues at coordinate 484,314,292 of OU342742.1, forward strand.
ATGTAGACAACACATTTAACCTCTCTATGAACAAATCTTACAAGTTAGCATGGCTGATTACGCATCATATATTGTAGTAAAAGCATAGCTATCTGATCATACAGATACGAATTTTATCACTAGTACGCAATAACAGTACTATGCCAGCATGGCATATGTCTGTTTGTTCATCGCTAGGTGCATGATATACACAAGACAACTATTTGTACAGCTAAAAACTAAAACTCACACTAGTTAGAAATCATCTACTTAAATTAAAAAGAAAACTAGGCAGCAGTTCAGGCAGTGTTACACATCTAAATATACATATAAATCACTAAGTGTTGCACTCAATTGAACATAAGACTTACAATAACACTCTCAGCGGAGGGATTGAGCCCTTCTTTTTTTCTCTTCTGGCATGCCTAGAATTTTTGCTGCAGACTTACCACACCTTTCTGCAACATGGGCGGACCACATGATCAAAATATAAGAAGCACAAAGTGTGTAAAAGATTAAAAACTAATTATTCTTACTATTGCGCTCAGGTTCCCAACCAATGCACGAGATCCAGTTCGGTTTGTTAAGCACTGTGCGGAACAGTTTCTCTTGTTTTTTCAGCGTTCATCTGCAAAAGGAGACTAGTGATAAAAATGTGCAAATAGGAATTTAGAATGTGATATGGTATCAGTCTTCACAAACCATACCGTAATCGTTGGATCAAACCCGTGGTCGAGAAGATCTATCCAATGTTGGTCAGTCATAGTGTGTTCCATAGAAGTCATTCCTTGAATATCCTTGCTTGCCTTACTGACATAGGTATGATTACTCGGGTATGGTTTGCTACCTAGGGCATGTAGAAAGGCTTACGTCCCACGAAGAGTCAAGATAAAGATCCAAAGGAGCAACCGACAAAGATTATAGTTGTATTAGGAAGGAGGAACAAAGATCGACATAGAGTTGGTGTTGCAATCATGTAACCTATGCGCATACAGCTTTGAGACCCGACCTATTATATATAGGGTAGGTGAAGCCTAGGAAAACTACCGAATAATCTCCAAGCGATTTGTAGCAGAGTGATTCTTCTTAATATTCAGGCAACTTTGATTCCATTATTGATTGACATCCGAAGAAATTCCCAGCGTTCTCTTTTCCGCAAAACCCTAAGTCCTTCTTCATGGACATTGCCAAGATCTCCCCTCGTCAATTGGCACCGACCATGGGGAACTTGAACGATGGAACCATGGATTCGACGGAATTCTTTTCACCAAATAGCACCCCCACAAAAGAAGATCCACACCCTCCCACCCTTGTGATAGTACCCGCTGGATTCCACAACGGGTCCGATCTGATCATTGGAAGCTTCCACTTCCAAGTAGAAAACCCCCAAGAATCACACCCTTCGGCCCTGATTACATTAGAATCGTCGGTGGAACAAACTACGCTTATGACAGTCCCAGCATCATCTGTCGGATCCTCCATGGAGGTCGCGACGGAAATTAAGGCACCCGACGAAAACAAGCAAGATGAGACAGATCTGGGGGACCTTGATGGTCTTTACGACAATCTCTGCTTCAGATCAGATTCTCTATTAACTCCACCACGCGTAAAAATCCCTGCAAGCTCTAAACACAAGGAAAGTAGCGAAAGCATCGACTTCAGGATAAGGATGGCATAAATCCACACAGAACAAAAATCAACGGATTTCTCCGATCCACCCGACAGTATCTCCTCCAACTCGGATGACGACGCCACAAGTACATATATTACACGCCACCAAGTGTGCATGATAAATGGAGCCACCTCGACACTACGCGACACAAACGATAACCCTATCCTCGATCCTAATTATATTTTATTGGATGATAATGTAGGAAATCATGGCAATGAAGGAGACCACAGATATGGAGGAGGAACAGCGGATAACCGCATAGTCCCAAGAGGAAGAGTAGAACCAAACGGGGAAGAGAGATGGGCCCATCGGCTACCAGCGACGGCATGGAAAAAGGCCAGAGAAGCAATTTTAGGTGCGGTCCCAATGACAACGGATGCCTCACATGAAGATTTATTGGCATATCAATACTGTTGGAAATATGCCATAGAGACAAATAGTAGTAAGGACTATTATCATATTTCATATAGTTTATGATTAAGTTTTATATCATGCTATAACTGTATAGAGTGGAAACATCAATACACGTGTGATATACAAACAACCAGGGGTTCCCAGTGAAACCCTAGTCACTGGTTCATTGGTCAATAGATGATCAAATTTCCTGATCATGTGGCATTTATGCCAGTTGAAAAAGAGTCAACTCATTCTGTGAATGAGATGATGAACCAATACCCAACCTAAACATCGTGACCCGATCATGTCATGCAGTTCAAGTTACGATGATTAGAAATGGATCCTCATAGACTATTCCTTAGACCGTGAGGCTATATCAATCACTATCTCCCGAGAGTGCTTAGATAGCATCAAGCACCACTTGGTAATACAATGGTTATAAAGGTCTGTTCAAGTACTCAGAGAAAACCGTAGAGGCAATATATGTCAAGAGCAGGATTTGTTCGTCCATGTGACGGGGAGATACTCAAGGGCCCACTCGGAGAGGTTATATCCAATAGCTGCGCAGTGTGTGATTTCATCACAGGGATATCACTTGTCAGAACGAGTCAAGTAGCATTGTTTGGTAACGAGATTGAACACGACATGGTGATGTCATTGATCAGATCTCGGGCAATGCAAGTATCGAGAGACAAAGGGAATAAGACACGACTGTCTCGGTTCAAACGACGAAAGATCTTCGTGGAACGCACATGGGTCACATGGCCATCTAGGTCCCTCTGTCGATCATTGGTGCGAGAGTGTCCCGACCATGTCTGGAGTGTTCCCGAACCATGGGGTATCACGCTTAAGGGCTTGATGATGCTTAGAGAGTGTTTATAGGATCGGTAGAATCGCTGAAGAATAGTAGAGAGAAAACCGAAAGGGTTTCGGTAAGTACGGAGGATGTCCGGAGTGGAGGTGGAAGGTGTTCCATATCCATGGAGGTTGAATAATATGTGAATGAATGTTAAATATTGATTTAATCATTTATTCATAATTATTTAATAAAGAGAAAATCAATTTAAATGGTCAAAGGATTAATGGGCCAATTCCCGGAGGGAAGAGGGCCCATTACGGAAAGGAGAGAGGGAGAAAGGGCAAGGGGGTGGCCGGCTGGCTGCCCCTACCCCTCCTCTCCTTTAGTCCCATCTCGGGACTTTGAGGGAGGTAGTACCTCCCCTCCCCTATATATAGTGGGGGTATTTGGCCAAATTAAATACATCAATAATCAATAAAGGTCTTCTCACTTTTGGGAGGACCTCTAATTGATATTTTCTCTCTCTCCCTCTCTCTCGTGACCGTGGTCCCAAGTCTAGACTGCGCGAATGAGAGACATCTTCACCGCGGAGCACCGCCGCGCTACGGGATTCGGTTCCAGGAGCTCTACTTCCGCAACTGCTGCTGGATCGGGGAAGCAGGAGTCATCGTCAGGCACTGGACGTGTGTAACTCCCCGCAAGGTGTCGCACTTGAGGCACTCAAGTCGTTGGAGCCAAGGGAGCGCAAGGACTTCATCACGACCTTGAGGTTGGCTTCGGCTCGTCTACATCAACCATGCTCTCCTGAGGTTTTACAACACTTTTCGGTCTTCAAGGGCAAGTTCACGAAAAGCCCCTCCCGTTACTGTATTACTAATAGATAGGTCCTGGCAACATCAGGGGTTCAGGGGCATAGGGTAAAATTTATTGTTTTCATACGCGGATCCCCTACAAATACCTGCTTCACCACAAGAAGAGAGACCTACTAAAGATGTAGAGATAACTCGACGAAAGAAAAAGGCTAGCCGAAGAATCCAGCCTACGACGGGCACAACTCAGCTTGACTCGAAGGTCTGGGAGTGTAACAGGAGGAGCAGCGCTTGGAAGGGGAATATCTCAATTGGAGAACATCCCCGAAGCAGAAAGAAACAAACTGATGCGAGACCTCGATCTATCATTCATGTTAGTATATCAAGCAGGAAATATCAAAGCCAAAATGGCCTAAGCAGCAATTGTGGCCGCACAAACATGCTTGATCACAACCCAACCTGCACCCGACGATCCTCGTGCAGCTCTCCACCGCTTTGCCCTAATGAACCTAGGCATTGTAAGAGCAACTCTCGGACAAGCAGAACAAGGACTTACGCATCAACCCGATAGATCACCACACAGTCGCAGCAGTCCTGGATGCGCCACACCAAGCGATCACAATGGCCAAATCGGGAGCGTCTTTCAGGACTAGAGCCATGAAGCAATACAACAGACGAAAACTGCAGCTGAAGTGAGCACAATGATGACAATGAAGACGACAATGAGTTATGCAAAGCCAGCTGTTTCACTCAGCGGATTCAAAAAGCCTCAATACCCAAGGATTTTAAACTTCCACACGACCGTAAAAATACGATGGACTCCAAGAACCGGAAGCTCGGCTAGCAGATTACCTGGCCACTATCAAGCTAGAGGGCCGCTCAACAGCCACAACAATGCAAAGCTTACAATTGCACCTCATCGGCGCTACAAGGTCATGGCTCAGAAAGCTACCCGAAGATTCTATTGACAGCTGGAACAATCTCGAAGACAAGTTCATCCGACATTTTCATTCCACATTCAAACGACCCGCGTCCTAAGAGCAACTGTGGTCATGCAAACAGAAGCCTGGAGAGTCAATAAGAGCATTCATCCAGCGATGGAACATCATAAAAAATACAGCCGAATCCATGTCTGATGAAGGAGCAATTGATGCCTTCAATGATGACCTCCGTCACTGAGAATTCATAGAAGAACTGGGGTGAGTCAAACCCAAGACAATCTCACAGTTAATGGACATAGAAAATCGATGGGACGATGGAGAAGATGCGCTGCATAACAAACAAACATGGTCACCTGAAAAAGACAGGGATAAACGCGGCAATGACAGGAGGCGACGAAACAATGATGGAAACACAGGAACAAGATACGTCACGACCGGTTTTTCGGGTGAAGGCGACAACATGAATGATGACTACAATAGCGGGTACCACCACAACAGGGACAAAGGCGGAGGAGGTCAATCAACACAGCGATATCAGCCAAGAACTCAGGACCCACCCATGTCCGCAATGCAAATACTGGAAGGGCCTTGTAATATGCACTTTTACATCGATTCAATAGGAAGAAGACAATCCAACCACCTCATGAAAGATTGACGAACGTTCTAAAAGATGCAAGAGCTATGCAATGCAAAATCAACCGAAGCAACAAGAAGATGATACACATCCACGCTTGGCACGTTAGCTATCGCTGCACCACCTTCGCCAGCAGGACAACCACAAAACACAATCAATCAAAATGATGATTACCCTAGGTCAAAAGGGGCAATGTCGATGATTCAAAAAAGGCGTCCATCCAATAGAATCTAGAAGCTAATCACAAGACAAGTCAACATGGCGGAAATGGATCCACCAACCTCACCGGAATATCTCCACTTGTCAGAACAAGAAATCACATTCAGCAGAGCTGATCACCCTCATCGCGTACCAAGACCGGGCCATTCGGCCTTGATAGTTGAAGCACAAATTGGAGATTTCGACATGAGTAATGTCTTCATTGACGCAGGAAGCAACATAAACCTGATCTATGCCAAAACACTTAGGGCAATGAATTACCCCTTGGCAAATTTGGCACCAACAGAAACATCCTTCTACGACATAGTACCAGGTAAAGCTAAAATTCCTTTAGGTAAAATTTTCCTTGACGTTGTGTTTGGATCCAAAGAAAATTTCACGCGGGAAAAACTTGAATTCAAAGTCATGGACTGGCCATCGCAGTATCCCGAGATCCTGGGATGCCCGACTTTCGCACGATTCATGGAAGTTCATCACTATGCATATCTAGTCATGAAAATGCCAGCACCAAAGGGAATCATATCAATAAGAGGAAGCTTCAAACATTCCGATAAATGTGATCGGGAATTCAACAAAATTTCTGAATCTTTCGGGATGACAACCGAGTTTGAGATGCTCAAAATGACAACAACTGCAGAACCTCTCGCAGTAACATGCGTCAACCCCGACTAGGCCTTCGACACTACAAAGAACAATAAAGAAGTACATGTCCACCCCACCAATCCAAAGAAGACAACATTTATTGCCTCCAACCTTGGTCCCGCATAGGAAAGCGCACCCATCGAGTTCCTCCGTGAGCACTGGCAATTCTTTGCATGGCTACCTTCTGACATGCCGGGAATTCCCAGGGAACTTGCTGAGCACGCACTAAATTTGGACCCAAAAGCAAAACCAGTCAAGCAATCACTTCGTTGTTTTGCGGAACTAAAGCACAAAGCTATTGGAAAAGAGCTACATCGCCTCACCGACGCTAATTTCATAAAGGAACTAAAGAAAGTAGAGTGGGTCACAAACCCAGTATGCATCCCAAAGAAGAACACCAAAGAACCACAGATGTGCATTAACTTCATAGCATTGAATAAACACTATCCAAAGGATCACTTTCCACTGCCGCGAATCGATCAAATAATCAATGCAACTACAGGATGTGAACGTCTTTCCTTTCTGGATGTATACTCAGGATACCACCAGATTCGGATGAAGGAGGAGGATCAGGAGAAAATAGCATTCATCACACCTTATGGTGTATTTTGCTACATAACAATGCCGTTTGGCCTCAAAAACACCGGGGCAACATATCAACGGATGATGCAAAGTTGCCTAGTAAACCAAATTGGCACAAATGTACAAGTGTATATTTACGATGTCATAGTTACATCAAAGCAAAGCTCATCACTTATCAAGGATCTCGAAGAAACATTCAATAACCTAGACAAGTTCTGCATCAAATTAAACCCGACGAAGTGTTCCTTTGGAGTCCCAGCAGGACAACTCCTCGGATACCTGGTATCAGCAAAAGGAATCGAAGCTAATCCCGAGAAAATACAGGCAATCTTAACAATGAAAAAACCAACAAATTTACGAGGAGTGCAACAGCTGGCCGGGTGAGTGGCAGCGCTTAGCTGTTTCATTGCTCGATTAGGAGAAAAGCATTACTGTTCTACACCCTTATGAGAAAAAATCAGATATGTTTGAATGGACCGAAGAAGCTCAGCACGCCTTTGAAGACCTCAAGAATACACTTTCGACACCCCCCGTCATTGTGTCTCCACGAGAAAAAGAGCCACTACTTCTTTACATACCTGCCACAAATCAGGTGGTTAGCACGATCCTAGTTGTGGAGCGACCAGAAGAAGGAAAAACCTACGGTGTTCAGAGGCCTGTTTATTTTTTTAGCGAGGTCCTCTCACCATCCAAACAAAGGTACCTACATTAGCAAAAAATAGCATATGGAGTATTCATGATAGCACGGAAACTACGCCATTATTTTTCAGAACATCCAAACATAGTGGTCAATGAGGCACCGCTGTCGAACATCCTCAATAACCCAGAAGCAACTAGGTGTGTCTCCCTATAGGGCATCGAATTTTCCCTTTGGGACATCACGTATGAGAAGCGAAAAGCTATCAAATCGCATGTTCTGCCGGATTTCATCACATAATGGACCAAGTTACAATGTGCGGGTCCACCTGATCTTTCAAGTGCTTGGACAATGTACTTCGATGGATCAAAAAGAACAGAAGGAGCAGGAGCAGGGGTCATACTAATATCACCGCAAGGCGACAAGATGCGATATATACTTCAGATGAGTTTTGCAAATGCATCCAACAATGAAGCTATGTATGAGGCCTTGTTGCACGGCATGCGGATGGCAAAGGCTTGAGGTGCAACTCGTCTAAAAATCTTCGGTCACTCTAACCTCGTAGCGCAGCAAAAAATGAACAAGTATGATGCTATCAGCAATAATATGATTGCTTACCTTGATTTATACATCATCATGGAAGCTCAATTTGATGGATGCGAGGTATCACACATAGGAAGAGGAAGCAACGAAGAAGCGAACAATTTGGCAAACATCGGGTCCCTGTGCTTACCAATGCCACCTGGGGTTTTTTGAGAAGAAATAGCTAAGTGTTATATCAAAGCAAAAAGAGTTTCTGAAGTTATAGCACCCAAGACAGGAAGAAAAAGTAAGCCGCAAAAAGACTCGGGGGCTCCATCAACTAGTACAAGCGAAAAAGAAGCCATTGGAGAAGAACTAGAAATTGATGAAGTTATGATAATAGAGTCTACATGAATGCAGCCATACATAGCTTATATGATTCGAGGAGAATTACCCGAGGATGTAACGGAAGCCCGTCGAATCACTCGACGATCGAAAGCCTTCAGGATAATCAAAGGAGAATTATATAAAAGAAGTATTTTGGGTGTGTTACAGCGATGTGTCACACCCAAAGAAGGAAAAGCTATACTCAAGGATATACATGAAGGAGTTTGCGGTCATCATGCCAATAGCCAAGCAATTGCCGCCAAAGCATTCATGGTAGAATTTTATTGGTTTACAGTAGTTTAAGATGCAAAGGATATAGTCAGAACGTGTGAAGCATGTTAATGATTTGCAACAAAACCAGGAGCACCAGTAGCTGAATTGAACCCTATACCTTTAGCTTGGCCCTTCGCTCAGTGGGGGCTTGATATGGTGGGTAAACTTCACAAGTCATCTCTAGAAGGACACGTCTTTCTACTTGTAGCAGTCGACAAATTTACTAAATGGATTGAAGCAATGCTAGTCACCACTCAAGATGGAACTTCGGCTGTGAATTTCATAAAATCCATAATATTTCCATTCGGCGTGCCAAAGAACATCATCAGAGACAATGGAAACAATTTTACCTCCAATGACTTTAAAGAATATTGCCAAGGGATGGGTATCAAGGTAATCTACGCCTCAGTAGCTCACCCGCAAACCAATGGGAAGGTAGAAAAAGCCAATGGTCTAGTAACTGCTGGCCTCAAGAAAAGGTTGCCAGCACCACTCGACAGAGCAAAAGGAGCGTGGGTTGATGAGTTGCCATCTGTTTTGTGGAGTTTATGAACTACTCTAAATAATTCGACATAAGAAACACCTTTCTTTCTGCTCCACGGTGCTGAAGCCATCATTCTAGTTGAAGTTTCACATGAATCTCCAAGAGTAGTTGCATATGATGCGGACAAATCAAGAGAAGAACTTGAAGATGACGTTGATGCACCCGATGAAGCTTGAGATGAAGCCCTACAAAGAGCCACCATATATCAGCAAAACTTGCGCAACTATCACAACCGACGATTACGACCTAGGTCCTTCACATTAGGGGACCTAGTTCTTCGACTCAAGCAAGATGGCCACCGAAAACTAGAATCACCTTGGGAAGGACCCTACATCGTCACTGAAGTTATCCCTAGTGGAGCGTATCATCTACAGGACAAGAAGACAAGAGTCCAATATTCCAATCCATGGAACGTAGCATAGCTACGCTGCTTTTATGCTTAAGAGATCTTATGTTTACTTATAAATTCAATAAGGCCTATGGCCCGGCCTTTAAAGCCAAAATACTTCGGCTTATGGCCAAACGGCAATCCGCCAAAATAATGTACCCACGATTACGCCATATATGTATACAAATAAGTTCTTCATACCTTCAATTTCCGTTCATATAAACTCAAAAGGATGTTTTGTATGTTTGCTTGATTTAACATTAGTTATGAGACTATGTACAGATACAGGCATCCGAACATAGCCTCGGGGGATACTCCCATCGGGAGCACTGTCGTGCACCCGATGGAAATATTATGCAGGCCAAGTAAAAGACAATTATCGCCTAAGAATACTTGTGAGTTTTACATTTATTGTATCCTCCGAAGGTTACACCCATCGGGAGCTTTCATGAAATATCAAAATATATTGCAAAATTCAGAAATATTAGTAGCCCAGCAGGGCAACCAACAAAATATATGAATCTCGGATCGCAACTAAATGGGACAAAACTCTGAATGCCGTGTTTAGAAAACATGAAGGTAAGACCCCGGGATTCGTCATGTGTGGCCTGGTAATCGCACAATAATATGCTCTGCCAGAATTATATCCGTATCTATAATACGATAAAAAATCCTAACAAACGCGTTGGGTACCCGATAAAATAAAACCGGAATTCAGTATTCGATAAGACCTCAGCGACCCGAACTAACTTACGCCAGTAATAAATTCCGAGTTTAGGCCTGTGGACTTGAATTTGATGTAGGACAACCTTGATTTTGCCCAGTAGCAATTAACTGATTCCCGATCCGTCGGATGCATCAGGCTCGTTATACCAAATCCCTATAAAGCTTAAAAATAGTGAAAACAAAGAAAAAGAACTAAATATTTTCTTCAGACTCAACCTGAATCTATGGTTCGGGTAGAGTCTCAGGGGCTACTGACATATGTATGATTATTCGGGTGCCTATGGATTGATACCTAGCGCATGTAGAAAGGCTTACGGCCCACACAGAGTCAAGATGAAGATCCAAAGGAGCAACCGACAAAGATTATAGTTATATTAGGAAGGAGGAACAAAGACCGACATAGAGTTGGTGTTGTAATCATGTAACCTATCCGCATACATCTTTGAGACCCGACCTATTATATATATGGCGGGAGAAGCCTAGGAAAACTACCGAACAATCTCCAAGCGATTTGTAACAGAGCGATTCTTCTTAATATCCATGTGACTTTGATTCCATTGTTTCCTGACATCTAACGAAATCCCTAGCGTTCTCTTTTCCGCAAAACCCTAAGTCCTTCATCTTGGACATTGCCGAGATCTCCCTTCGTCACTTACCATCAAAGTATTTACTCTTTAGCCTATGGCACTACTAGTGCAAAGAACATGAGAACATGTCCATGAGAACAAACTCCACATCCGGGGAAATACAATAAACGAAAATTAGGAAACTCACATACGGCTGAAAAGTGTCGTCTTGGCGGCACACCTTAGGTTCCAACAGAAGTAGACGCAGCAAATACCATCCCACACAATCCACAATCACCAATTGCCAATCCATATACCTAGCAAGAATTGATATCTGAACTAGTTTTGACCTCTACTTGCCTAACACTGCTGGCACAACACCAGCAAGGTAGCGATGATCACCAGCCTGTTGATCAGCCTGGCGCCAAACACGTATGTGTTCCAAGGATTATTAATGCATGCTTGATGTAACAGTTTAATTGGCAACTACACAAAGATTTAAGAAGAATGATTAATATGGCTTAGAGTTCATAGCATGTGCCATTTATCTTATCTTACCTCTTACCACTATATAGTGTACGAATAACTTTGAATATTGACCATTGGATGAAGAATCGCGAATCCCAACATTTCCAACCGTTAGATCTTCTTTCTATTCTAGCATCTAGAAGATTCTATTGATAGTCTTCATCACAATGAATGCTATGCACAAAACTGAAAACACTTCTCCATCATTCTAGAATCTTCTCCCTCGTTTCTCTAGACCATGTTACCAAAAATTTCAAGTTTTAGATAGCTAATAATTGTTCACTTCTACATGATATACAAAGTATAAGAACCAAATATACACCCATACTTTATAGATGTTGATTAAATTTATTATTTTCCTGCTTTACCTTTTATAATTTTATATAGTGATGATATGTTAGACGTCTATTATCCGAGTCTCATGTGCAGGGCACGTGCAACTTACTAGTTCTATATAGTGGTAAGATAATGTGAATATGTTTTTCTGAAGTTGTAAAAACTTGTGTTTATCATTTTTCTTGGTAATTAATAATACTAGCAAAAGAACCCCAAGCGTAATGAAGTCTCATGTTTTTATATGCTTAATTTTGTTAGAATGTTTTCCATATACTATCAAATTTTTCAGTATGCAAATATTAATTAGTAATGGCATTTTTCAAAACTATTGTTGGCCCATGATATATCGGCTGCATGGGTACCCTCAGAAGAATTCTGGAAATTTTCAAGAGTAATAGTCTATCACACTCAAATGTATTCAAGTTTAGCCTAATTTCGTTTTATCGACATAGAGTCATATAGTTAAGTGTGTGGAGCTTTAGCTTGTAAGTTTGAAAAATCCTTAATTAAACTCGGGAACCGTCAGAAAAAATTGTCCACTTTGTACGCAAATTTGGTAGGGGCATTCTTTCATCTTTGTTCTAGCAGTAGAAATACTTGAAAAACTCACTTCACAGTCTAGCCTACTGTACCATGTACTTTGTATGAACTTTCTTGAGTTTCAAGTCAAATGATCAAGGTCATGGACATATTCTGTCTTCATCAAGATAACGATTGTTTTCCATACGCGGTCCAATTTGTCGGTATGCAAATACTAAACAGTAATGGCATTTTTCAAAACTATTATTGTCCCATGATATATTGGTTGCTTGGGTACCTTCAAAAGAATTTTGGAAATATTAAGGAGTAATACTCTATCACACTCACATGTATTCAAGTTTAATTTCGTTTTGTAGATATAGAGTCATGCATTTAGGTGCATGCAGCTTTAGCTTCAAAGCTTGAAAAATACCTAAACTTGGGAACTGTAAGAAAGAATTGTCCACTTTGTATAAAAATTTGGTGGGGCATTCTTTCTTCTTTTTTCTACCAGTAAAACTACTTGAAAAACTCACTTCATGGTATGGCCTACTATATCATGTACTCCTATGTATGAACTTTATTTAGGTTCAAGGCAAATGACCAAGGTCATGGACATATCTGTCTTCATCAAGATAATGATGGTGTGCCCATATTCTGGTATGGGAAGGTGCATATGTTAGCATGTTAAAGAAGGAAAATTATTTTTGGAAGGAAGTACGATTAATATGGCTTAGAGTTCATAGCATTTTCCATTTATTTACTATATTACAAAAAGGGATTGGATAAATTACATGTTATATTTTTCAAGCTTAATTTTCTATCTAATTTCACCCACTCGGACGGCTTTCCGTCGATTTGTCGAGTTAGGTCTAAATTAATATTCTACATGTGTGTGTGAGGAAGTCCAATAGTATAACCGAGTCTTAGGTAACAAATGACACACTATCTATTGTTGGCCTTATACTATCATGTATAATACCTAGGAATTGAACTATACAATAGCTAGCATTACGATACAACAACCTCATCAAAAAGCAAGAAGATTAAACATGAATAAAATGAAAAACATATCTACTCCTGCTTGAAAAATCCTAAAACTTCGGAATTGTAAGAAAGCATGGTACACTTTGTCTAAAATTGGGGCGGTGTCATTGTTTATTTTTTTGGAACCAGGGTACCAGAGGTCCTGATGGAGCGAGACTCTTCAATTATCGCCCTAGGGTTTGTAGTCGTCGCAAGGTGGTCTGAGGACATTTTTGTAATTATTATTATTACTTGTGAGCCTTTTGTATTGGTGCTGATGATTATTAATCTAGTACTAGATCGCTTGAATTTCAGTGGAAAAACGGTTGCTAGAAGTAGATCGGTGTGGCATACCAAGGCACACGTGCGCAGTGCCACACTGTGTACGAGGAAGAGACAAGCCGGACTATGCACCCGCGGCTAGAGAAGGAGAGATCGATGGAAGATGGCTAGTGGAGTGTACCATGTACATCTTGTCAGTAGCCCATCATAGCTTTGCTCTAACATCACACTGCCTTCTGCTTCTCTTCTTCGCTGCTCTCACCCTACCTCCCTTTTGGAGTAGTAGTACAGTGTAAAAAGCTATGCTCATTTCGAGCACTATTCTTCCTACGAAGTAGTGGAGTACTTTCTTTACAGGAAAAACATTTCCGTCACTTAGAAAATTGGAGTTGTTTCTTTTCCTAGTATTTGGAAACTCCCATTGACAACATTGTTTACCAATGCCAAGATGTGCATATCTACTTTGTTGTAGTACTACCAAATATGGAAAATTTACCATAAACTATAAGTTGTGAAAACTCATGTTTATCTTTTTTCATGGCAGGTAATACACGCAAAACGACGCCATGCAAGAGTTTTTTTTGCCTATTTCTCTTTTTTCTTCAAAGCAGGGTCAACTTTAATTTGTCAACATGCAAAGTGTAGAAAAAAGTTGAACCTTTGAAAACTCTTGGTCGTGTTCTCGATATATTGGCTGTCTGGTGGGCAACTTCAAAAGATTTTTGTAACATTTTAAGAGCAATTGTTAGCTCACATGTGGTTAAATTTAATTTGACCTAATTTTGACAGACTCCCTCCAATCCATATTAATGTTCATAGATTTGTCTAGATTCAAATGTATCTTGTCATGTTTTTGTGCTAGATACATATACCCGAATCTAGACAAATCTGAGAACATTAATTTGAATCGGAGACAGTAGTGTAATTTAATTGTGTTAATTTATCTACAAACCTTGAAAACTCGAAGAACCTAAGAATCGCAAGTAAAACATGCATGGTTCGCTATGTCTAGAAACATGGCACGCTTCTCAGTTTCCGAGCCACATTCTTTTAATTTTCTTTACTGCTAGTACAAAACATCCCCGTAATCACTTGAAAAGGTGAAAAATGTTTTTTCCTAATTGTTAGAAGGCCATGACGCACCCATCTACCCGATGTCAGAACTCTATGTATAAGTGTAGCTAGGGTATACGTCGATATAGAAGGCCATGACCTTATTGGTCGTTCGTGCTGAAAACCAAGAATAATATTACATCATGGTGGGCTATAATGTGAATCCGTTTTTCCTAAAGTTGCTGAATCTCATGTTTCTCATTTTTCTTGGCAACTAATAATCCTAGCAAAAGTACCCCAATCATAATGAAGTCTCATGTTTTTGTTTTACGCTTTATTTTGTTTGAATGTTTTCCATACGCGATCAAATTTGGCGGTATGAAAAAACTAATTAGTAATGGTGTTTTCAAAACTATTGTTGGCCCATGATATATTAGCTGCATGGGTACCTTTAAAAGAAATTTGGATATTTTCAAGATTAATAGTCTATCGCGCTCACATGTATTCAAGTTTGACCTAATTTCGTTTAGTCGACATAGAGTCATGCATTCAAGTGCGTGGAGCTTTAGCTTGGAAGTTTAAAAAATACTTAAACTTGGGAGCTGTAAGAAAGAATTATCCACTTTGTACGAAAAATTCTTGGGTTTTAAGACAAATGACCAAGGTCATGGACATACTCTGTCTTCATCAAGATAATGATAGTGTGCCCATTTTTTGGTATAGGTCGGTGCATGTTAGCATGGTAAAGAAGTAAAAGTACTTTTTTTGGAAGGAAGTGCGATTAATATGGCTTAGAGTTCATAGCATGTCCCATTTATTTACTATAGTACATTAAGTGGTTGGATAAATTACATGTTATATTTTTCAAGCTTAATTTTCTAGCTAATTTCACCCACTCAGACGACTTTCTGTCGATTTGTCGAATTAGGCCTAAATTAATATTCTACAAGTGCGTGAGAGCTAGTTCAATAGTATAACTGAGTGTTACATATAAGAAAGTGACACATCATCTATTGCCGGCTTTATACCAGCATGTACAATACCTAACATTTGAACTATAGAACAACTAGCATTACATCTAGCAACCTCATCAAAAAGTAAGAAGCTTAACATGAAAAAATGAAAAACAATTCTATGCCCGCTTAAAAATCCTAAAACTTGAGAATTGTAAGAAAGCATGGTACACTTTGTCTAAAAATTGGGGTGATGGCATTCTTTATTTATTTTTTGTAACCGGGATACTATAGGTCCTAAAGGAGTGAGACGCTCCAATTAGCGACTAGGGTTTGTAGTCGTTGCAAGGTGGCCGGAGGGCCTTTTTGTAATTATTATTATTACTTTTGAGATTTTTGTATTGGTATATATGATTATTAATCCAGTAGATCGCTTGAATTTGGGGGGGGGGGGGGAGTTTTCTAGAAGTAGATCGGTGTGCCATACCAAGGCACACGTGCGCAACGCCACACTGTGGACGAGGAAGAGACAAGCCGGATTGTGCACCCGCGGCTACAGAGAAGAGAACGATGGAGGATGGATGGTGAGAGCCAGCGAAGGAGAGAGAAAACACAACTTGTTTTGTTTTCATATTACTAGTAGTAGGTCCATATATTTTCTACCAGTGGAGTGTACCATGTACCTCATGTCAGCAACCCATCATAGCTTTGCTCTGACATAACACCACCTTCGACTCCTCTCACTGCTCTCGTGCTGCCTCCCTTTTTGTTGGAAAGAGCCAACTCCCTTTTCGAGTAGTAGTACGGAAGTGGAGTACTTTGCTTTACAGAAAGAATATTTCCATCACTTAGAAAATTGGAGTTGATACTTTTCCTATTATTTGGAAACTCCCATTGGCAAAGCTGTTTACCAATGCCAAGATGCACACATCTACTTTCTTGTAGTACTACACCAAATTCCCATAAACTATGATGTGGATATCTCCATGAATTTGCTTGGTTGCACGGCCTGAAGCCTGCTCGTACTTATACATGGTAGGCCATTTTTGTGAAGCGGGTTTTTTCAGAAGTTGTGAAAGCTCATGTTTATTATTTTTCATAGCGGGTAATACAAGCAAAAGTATGCCATGCATGAGTCCAACGTTTTTTTGCCTATTTCTCTCTCTTTTTTCAAAGAAGGGTCAACTTTGTCAGCATGTAAATTTTAGAAAGAAGTTGAATCTTTCAAAACTCTTGGTTGTGTTCTCGATATATTGGCTGTCTGGTGGGCAACCCCAAAAGATTTTTGTAAAATTCTAAGAGCAATCCGCAGCTCGCATGTGTTTCGAATTAATTTGACCTAATTTCGACAGACTCCCTCCAATCCATATTAATGTTCATAGATTCGTCTAGATTCAAATATATCTAGTCATGTTTCTATGCTAGATACATATACCCGAATCTAGAATAATTTGAGAACATTTATTTGAATCGGAGACAATA
Organism: Avena eriantha; assembly: GCA_910589775.1. Classification (NCBI taxonomy): domain Eukaryota; kingdom Viridiplantae; phylum Streptophyta; class Magnoliopsida; order Poales; family Poaceae; genus Avena; species Avena eriantha. The sequence continues at coordinate 484,331,187 of OU342742.1, forward strand.
GTGTAATTTAATTGGATTAATTTATCTACAAACCTTGAAAACTCAAAGAACCTAGGAATCGCAAATAAAACATGCATGGTTTGCTAAGTTTGGAAACATGGCGCGCTTCTCGCATTCCAAGCCACATTCTTCTGATTTTCTTTACTGCTAGTATAAAACATCCCCATAATCACTTGGAGAAGTGAACAATGTTTTTTCCTAATTGTTTGAAACTCCCACGAGCAACATTGTTTACTAGGCTAAGACGCACCCATCTACCCGATGTCAGAACCCTATGTAAAATTGTATCTAGGGTATATGTCGATATAGAAAGTCATGACCTTATTGGTCGTTCATGCTGAAAACCAAGAATAATATTACATCATGGTGGGCTATAATGTGAATATGTTTTTCCTAAAGTTGTTGAATCTCATGTTTATCATTTTTCTTCGCAATTAATAATACTAGCAAAAGTACCCCAATTGTAATGAAGTCTCATGTTTTTGTTTTACGCTTTAGTTTATTTGAATGTTTTCCATACAGGGTCAAATTTGTCGGTATGCAAATACTAATTATTAATTGCATTTTGCAAAACTATTGTTGGCCAATAATATATTGGTTGCTTGGGTACCTTCAAAAGAAATTTGGATATTTTCAAGAGTAATAGTCTATCGCGCTCACATGTATTCAAGTTTGACCTAATTTTATTTCAACGACATAGAGTCATGCATTTAAGTGCGTGGAGCTTTAGCTTGGAAGTTTGGAAAATACTTAAACCTGGGAGCTGTAAGAAAGAATTGTCCACTTTGTACGAAAATTTCTTGGGTTTCAATCCAAATGACCAAGGTCATGGACATACTCTGTCTTCATCAAGATAATGATGGCGTGCCCATATTTTGGTATAGGTCGGTGCATGTTAGCATGGTAAAGAAGTATAAGTATTTTTTGGAAGGAAGTGCAATTAATATGGCTTAGAATTCATAGCATGTGCCATTTATTTACTATAGTACATAAAGTGGTTGGAGAAATTACATGTTATATTTTTCAAGCTTAATTTTCTAGCTACTTTCACCCACTCAGACGACTTTGCGTCGATTTTTCGAATTAGGCCAAAATTAATATTCTACAAGTGTGTGAGAGCTAGTTTAATAGTATAACCAAGTGTTAGGTATAACAAAGTGACACGTCATCTATTGTCGGCTTTATAGAAGCATGCATAATACCTAACATTTGAACTATAGAACAACTAGCATTACATGTAGCAACCTCATCAAAAATAAAAAAGATTAAATAGGAAAAAAATAAAAATCATTTCTATGCCCACTTGAAAAATCCTAAAACTTGGGAATTGTAAGAAAGCATGGTACACTTTGTCTAAAAATTGGGGCGATGGCATTCTTTATTTATTTTTTGAAACCGAGGTACCGTAGGTCCTAAAGGAGCGAGACACTCCAATTAGCGCACTAGGGTTTGTAGTCGTCGCAAGGTGGTCTGAGGACCTTTTTGTAATTATTATTATTACTTTTGAGACTTTTGTATTAGTGTAGATGATTATTAATCTAGTAGATCGCTTGAATTTTGGGGAAAACGGTTGCTGGAAGTAGATCGGTGTGTCGTACCAAGGCACACATGTGTTGCGCCACGCTATGGACGAGGAAGAGACAAGCTAAATTGTGCACCCGCTGCTGCAGAGAAGAGATCGATGGAGGATGGACGGTTAGAGCCAGTGAAGGAGAGAGAAAACACAACTTGTTTTGCATGCATATTACTAATAGTAGGTCCATATATTTACTACTGGTGGAGTGTACCCTGTACCTCGTGTTAGCAGCCCATCATAGCTTTGCTCTTACATTGCACCGCCTTCGACTCCTCCTTTCGCTGCTCTCGTGATGCCTCCCTTTTTTTGTTGGAAAGATCTTCCTCACTTTTCGAGTAGTAGTACGAAAGTGGAGTACTTTTCTTTACAGAAAAAATATTTCTATCACTTAGAAAATTGGAGTTGTTACTTTTCCTAGTATTTGGAAACTCTCATTGGCAAAGTTGTTTACCAACGCCAAGATGTGCACATCTACTTTCTTGTAGTACTACTACCAAATTCCTATAAACTATGATGTGGATATATCCATGACCTTGCTTGGTCGCTCGGCCTGAAACCTGTTCATACTTATACATGGTTGGCCATTTTTATGAAGCAGGTTTTTTCAAAAGTTGTGAAAACTCATGTTTATTATTTTTCATGGCAGGTAATACAAACAAAATGACGCCATGCACGAGTCCCCCTGTTTTTGCCTATCTCTCTCTCTCTCTCTTTTCAAAGCAGGGTCAACTTTGTCAGCATGTAATTTTTTTAAAGAAGTTGAATCTTTTCAAAACTCTCGATCGTGTTCTCGATATATTACCTGTTCGGTGGGCAACTCCACAAGATTTTTGTAAAATTTTAAGAGCAATCGGCAGCTCACATGTGGTTCGAGTTAATTTGACCGAATTTCGACAGACTTCCTCCGATCCATATTAATGTTCATAGATTCATCTAGATTCAAATGTATCTAGTCATGTTTATCTGCTAGATACATATACCCAAATCTAGACAAATCTGAGAACATTAATTTGAATCGGAGACAGTAGTGTAATTTAAGTGGGTTAATTTATCTAGGAACCTTGAAAACTCAAAGAACCTAGGAATCGCAAGTAAAACATGCATGGTCCGCTATGTCCAGAAACATGGCGCGCTTGTTAGCATGGTAAAGAAGTAAAATTATTTTCAGAAGGAATAACGATTAATATGGATTAGAGTTCATAGCATGTGCCACTTATCTTACCTTACCTGTTACCATTATTTCATGTACGAAGAACTTTGAATATTGACTGTTGGATCAAGACTTGTGAATCCCAACATTTCCAGTCGTTGGATCTTCTTTTCCATTCTAGCAACTAGAAGTTCTATTGATAGTCTTCATCACAATGAAGGCTATGCACAAAACTCAAAACACTTATCCATCATTCTAGAATCTTCTCCCTCATTTCTCCAGACCATGTTACCAAAAATTTCAAGTTTTAGATAGCTAATAATTGTTCACTCTACATGATATACAAAGTACAAGAACCAAATATACACCCATACTTTATATATATTGATCAAATTTATATTTTTTCTACTTTACCTATTATATATTTATATAGTGATGATATGTCAGACGTCTATTATCAGAGTCTCACGTGCAGGGCACGTGCAACTTACTAGTTTACTATAGTACTACATGAAGTGGTTGGATAAATTAGATGTTATATTTTTCAATCTTAATTTTATAGCTAATTTTACCTGAAAGTGCATCATGCTTCAATCAACATAGTTGATGGAATTAAAGGTTACATCAAAAAATAGAAAATTACATCCAAGTACATATAATTTGCACAAAGGCCCCTAAAATTTAGCTTGGAAATGCAGTCGGGTCCGGCTCAATTTCAACCGAGCAGGTGAGCCATACTCTTCCTACTACTGTTTGCTTCACACACGAAACACAGTGCGCTCTTGTGTGTTGATCATGGTCGAAGGGACGAGATTGCTCGAAACGAGTAGAGGAGCACACCCAAGAATCTGGTAAAACCAATTCGATGACTGGAGTCACTTCTATACGTGGTTAACGTCAGGCGAAGGTCCAAAGAGGTCGACCTGCCCCCCTATTGAGTCGATTCCCCCAGCCGCACCTTCACCGGCCGTAGGTTCCTCACGCTCGTGCTTGAACTTGAGCATGTCCTGATGGTAAGCAAGGGCCATCATAGGATCGATAGCCTCGACGGGACCCGGGGTGGCGTCATCTGCCATGGCTATGAGGACCTGGCGCCCACCCGAGTTGTTTGTCCCGATCGCATGCTCGCGGGTCACAAGTTCCTCGCATGTGATCTCAAACTCGAGCATGTCCTGATCATAAGCAAGGGTCAACATAGGATCAATAGGCTCGAGGGGACCTAGGATGGCGTCGGCCATGGCCACGACAACCTGGCGCCCACACGAGTTGTCTGCCCCGATCGCGTTATTGGCCACTGTCTCACACGGGCTTAACTTGGCCACGGTTGATGTCCAACCAGAGTGACCCCCCTCAGACGCAGCTTCGTCATAGTCGAAAGGGAGGAACACTGGGACCAACGCTTTGTTATAGAGGTCCACTTTTGTTCGCCTGCCGTGTTGATGCCTCCGTGACGCGACCGGTGCAGGATCGGTAGCCTCGAGGGGGCCCAAAATCGCATCGTTGACCGGCAGGGCCAACACACATTTACCGCGGGCGACCAGGTGCTCTACAGAGGCGGCTCCAACACCGCCATTTTCCCGCCGGATGAACTGTTCCCGAGCCTGGCCTCGAGCCGAAGCAGACCTCCGAGAACGACGCAGTCAATCCACCGGGATTCCTTCAAGTATTTGTGAGGGTAACATGCCTTTTGTAACACCCCAAAAATATTAATCAAGATTATCAAGTTCTAATTACCCAAGTTTAGGGTTAACAAAAAACTTTTCTTATTAAATTGAGTGTGAGTGTATGTGTGAATTGCATTAGTGTATGAATGATTGAAATTGCCATGTTTGATTGCTACAAATGATAAGGAATGGTTTAAAGAATAATACTACATCATCTAGGCCAATTACAAACAAAATCTAAAGAAAGGAAATTCAAATATGAATCATACGATCAAATGGTCATTTTGACCAAAATTAACCACTAGGCCACTTTGGGTGTTTCTAGTAAAAGATTTCTAATATAAACTTTATCAGATCTTTTCACCCCTTGCTAGACCAAGTAAAAGTGAACCCACGCCCACCTTACAAACCAACAGAAACAATTTCCCAATCTATTTAAAGGACAATTCAAAATGGAATCAAGTTCATATGCATAGATCACCACTTTTCAAAAACCACTCAAATCAATTCACCTTGGCAAACCCAAGCAACCATAGACACTCAAGCATGTGACAAACACACTCACCAAAATTTAGCCAAAAATTCAAATCTTATGTTCATGCGGCCATTTGGTCGAGCACCTGGTAGACACAGATCAACACTGCCTAACTTATACTATTGTGAGTAGAAATTGATCAACCATTTGCCCTCATTTCACTCCCCTAGTCTCCCTTAGTGCCTAGCAGAGCAGTAGACCAGCTTCCCCTTTGCCGTTGCACCAGTGAAGTGCCGCCCGACACCACCACGTTGGTCGACCATGGACAGCTCGCAGCAGCCAGCGCCGCCCTCTCCCACGACGATGAGAAGACATGCGACCGTCCACCGCCACCCTCTGTCCACCCCTCGATCATAGACCAGCTGTGGACCACCCACAATCGTCGTGCACATTTCTCTGTCCGCCATGTCGAGAGCGCGCCAGAGCGCAATAGCCGACACGCGCGCACCCGCCGCGCCTCGCCCTCACCGCATGGCCCCGCACTCGCCGTGACCCTAGCTATCTCCCAAACACACATGCTCGCCGCCACACGACCCGTAGCCCCTGTGCGCCATCTCGAACACCGACATTTCCGCCCAGAGCGCCGACAGTTCCCGACCGTTCTCGACTGCCCCTTGCCATGCCATCACTCACACGACGGCCACCCTAAAGCACCGCGCTGAACCCTACCCACATCCATGCCAATAGCCCCCTGTATCGCCATCACCGACAAGCTGAGCCATCCCGCTCTGTCCCTCTCGCCGGTGTGTAAATAGAGGCCGCCCCATCCCTCATTCGCCACACCATTCCACTCCCCACTCCTCACAGAACCTCACACACCTCTCCCCGGAGCAAGGCGAGCAACAGCCCGCCGGAATTTAGCCAGAGTCCACCGCTGCAGAGGAAGAAGGGAGCCATCGATTGGAGCCATCCCAGAAGCTGCCATGACCGCGCCTCGAACCACCATCGATGACAACACCATTCGCCCCCATCACCGACCCTAGATGGAGCCCAGGTGAGCCTCACACGACCCCCACCGTCGCCGTTAGGGTTCAGTCTCGCCAGAGCTGTTCCTCGTAGATGATGAATGTCAGTCGTTAGATCCTAGTCTAATCGCACGGCCTAGATTGAAAGATACCGCTTCAGGTTAAATGAGCGACTGACTAGTGGGACCCCCTGTCAGTGCAGTGCAGTTGGGCCGGCCCATTTGGTTTCCCGCGCAGAGCCCCTAGATTCAAATAAGCTTTTTTCCATTTTAGCTAAATCTAGATTCTGTTAGTAGATTCAAAAATAAATTCAAAGAGATTCACTAAACCAAATTGCATGATTCAAATTTTGTTAGAAAGGTATTCAAATTATCTATCCAAGCCTGTTGGATTCAAACCATTCGAAATTATAGATCACCTATAGTAAAAATAACAAGATAGAGACTTTTTAAACTTCAAACATTTTTCAAAAATCAACCATAAATGCTTTTGAGTTGATTCCGAATCTCAAAAATCACACTTGACAAGATCTATCTGAATATGTATAAATATTTAGGTTTACATGAAGTGACATTGGACTAGAACCAAAAGGATGCTATATAGGCATTTCTAGTCACTTTAATTTTATTAAATAGTATTTTTAAACTTAATAAAATGTGACTACCACTTTAAATCACATTCCCAAGTATTAGAATATGTGGTGATGACATGTGTCAACATGATCCCATATTTTAATTGGAGAATATTAAATCTTAAGTATTTTCAATGAGTAGAAATTACTTTTCCAAAATAAAATAAATAAGACTAGGTCTTTATTTCATGTGATGATTGTGATGATACTAGATCATCAAGTGTGAGCCTTAGTGTGCTAAATAGAAGTAGTTAAGTATTGTTTGGTGATTGTGTACCTCGTATTCATTTATAGATGATAGTATCGACCCGGGATACAAGGAGGAGGAGTACTACCAATAATAAGAAGAAGAGAACTTCAACCACTGCACTACTCAAGGCAAGCCTAACACTACAAGTTAACTATGCAAGACATCACAAATTGCAAGCTAGAACTATGCAAGCTAACACTTGCAAACTTGATAACCTATGCAAGATGCATGAGGCATGCTTTAGTTATACAACTTTGATGATACCAATCCCAAGTTTTACTTGCAAGCTTTATTCCTTTACTTTTACCAAAGTTCTTTACCTTTAGTTAGTAAATTGTGAGTATTGGAAAAATAGTATAGATACCATAAATAGTATAAAACTAGGCCTAAGTAGTTATACTTAGATGTCATCAAAAGGCATAAAACTAGAGCTAGTTTGTTACACTTGATTTGCACCCCTCATTAGTGAATATCCTCAACTTTAGTGGCTAGTGGTAAGCATAAAAGTTGATCACTTTAGATGGCAATACTTGATGAAAAGGATTATGAAAACCTTTGGAATGATGGTTCATTCTATTGAAATGTTTTGACATGTGTTATGGACACAAACGGATTTGATGATGAAAATGTTGAGGCATGAGCCTTAGCCCTTTATAAAAACTGATGGTTGGGTTCAGATGCAATACCATTCCAATTTTACCATACAACCACAATACCTGAATTGGGTAGGGCTTAACTAGAAGTTTATATGCCTTAGTATGGGTTCCCTCGCGGAAAGAGGTTGAGATGAGGCTACCTCATGAGTGTGAATGTCCACCTATCCAGTGCCCAGGATGGCAGATGGCCATGGCTGGGAGGCCAAGCTCATAGGGGAGGTGCCTATACTAGAGTGTGTAATTGAAAGGTTAGGATTGATTATCCGCATACTAAGTATGATGATTCAGGGTTATCCCTAATGGATGTATCGAATTTTGTGGTGAAAGTGTACCACCTCTGCAGAGTGTCAAACTATTCGAATAGCCGCGTCCCCGGTTATGGACAGTTGGAGTTGCCATACTGTTCCGTTGTCAGATGTTTTCAAAATGACTTGTGAATTGAACTATGAATTTGACTTGACCACAACAGGGTTGTGGATATGAAAACTAGGTTCCCACTTAAGTGATATAGAAACTTAAATTAGTTTTCTTTCCTTCTAAACTCAGTATGAAATAAACCTAGCTTTTTGCAAATAAACCTAGAGCTTAAGATTCGTACTAGAACTACCTTACTTGTTAGTGATAGTTTGCGAGTACTTAAAGAGTACTCATGGCTTTGTCCCTAGCTATTCCCGTGGCCGGACTATGAGGAGGACTACCAGGAAGATGGATAGCAGGAGGTCTATGACAACTAGGATCATCTCCCATCGTCAGCATTTCCTGTGACCCTAAAGATGGAGCCCCTGCTACGTTTACTTTCCGCTGCTTTGATTGTATTAAGACTGGATCATGAGATCCTTTATTTGTACGACCTTTATTATGGTTTGTAATGGATGATGTACTATGGTACCAATCTGTTATGTCTCGCAAAAATGGTAATTTGGAGATTGCGATGTATGGCATAACAGGCACATGGGATTAAAAATTCGGGTGTTGACAAGTTGGTATCTGAGCCATCCTGACCATAGGAGACCCTAGTTAGAATGGACGTCTGAACAAAAACTTAGTTTCCAAAACAAAAAGAAGTGAGTATTTATGAAAACCTATTCCCACTCTTATCCTTGAGATTATTTAAAAAAAATCATATTCCTCAAAAGTTCTTGCAATCCTACATAAAATTTGACACACTTGATCACCCCACTAACTTACTCATCCTAAATTCTTATAGATGGAGGTCAAGTATAGAAAGTTCTACCAGCTGGGCAACAGAGGCCATCTGATCTTTGAGAGGGATCTAGATGCACTTGTAGAGTACCTTGAGCGCCCGCACCCGGAGTTCTTCGGGGCACAACTCAATGATCAACAAGGAGGAGAACTATCCTGGCTAATAATTGTAGATCTTAGAGGCAAGATGGAAGCACCCAGTTCGGAGAAGATCCAATTTAGTGTTCAGGAGAACAACTGGCTAGATGGATTAGCCAGGGTTATGCAAGAAGCTCTCGCACGTCTATGTGGGCAAAACATCAACCAGATCCAGGGAACTTGCTTTGCTCACTATGCACGGCGTGATTCTATGGGAATGCCCTTGGAGATGCAAGGACACCAGGAGCTGAAGCACCAAGTGGATAATCTCGAATTCATGTTGTATGATAGGCAGCAAAGAGTTGGACAACGCTCGTGCCTATGCCAACCACAACCATGCCATTGCAGTCAAGAAGGACCAAACTCTCGCCATCCTCGCCAGGGAGTGCCAAACACTTCACCGTCAGCGTGATAAGAAGGATCGCATCATCGATCGTTTTCGCAAGAAGGTGGCCACTCTCGAGAGGTCCATCCATGAACAGGAGGTCCAACTTGAAGCGAAGGAGGAGGAAGGTGAAGATATCCATGGAGATCTCTACTCTGACCTAAGTGATGATGATGACTACCTAGAGGATGATGCCATGGAGTTCCACACTGATGATGATTCTGACTTCATTGATGATGATTAGATGCACTTGAGCACTATCGTAGGAATGAGTTATATCTGGTCCCAGTGTATCATAGTTTCACAGAATGGTTCTTAAAACCATCTGTTTTCTATTTGTGTTGTGGTGTGTGTTTGTATTGTGTGCTATGAATGAATGCATGAATGAGAAGAAGTTGTTAGTTTACAAAACCTGAGTCAAACTCAAAGTTTAAAGCTTTTTGAAACCAAACCATGAACCTTAGAAATTTCCCTCTTATCTCACTATCTATCTCAATATTCAGATGACTTGTGGAAATCCCGGAGGAAGCAGTTCATCTCAGGACCCAATGCTGCAGATTCTGCAAATGATTGTTTCTGACCGTGAAGCTAGTAGAGCCGAACGTCAAGCCAACCTAGCCACTCTTCAACAGATATCTTAGATGGCCCACAATAATCAAGGTCACAGAAACCAGGATAACCATGGATTCAAGCTCAAGAACTTTCAGAATACCAACCCACCTATCTTTAGTAAGTCTGAAGAGCCCTTAGATGCTGATGACTGGCTGCAAACCATGGAGAACAACTTAGAGGTCGCAGGAGTTGAAGCCAATGAAAAATTATTGTTTGCCACCCATTATCTGGCAGGTGATGCAAGAGCCTGGTGGAATAGCACCTGTACCATGAACGGAGGTCAGATGATGACTTGGGATGAGTTCAAACGCAAGTTCAGCCAGACTCATGTGCCCCCGGGTCTAATTAAAAGGATGAGGGATGAGATTAGAGAATTAAAGCAAGGGAGGATGACTGTGGTGGAATACCGTGACAAATTCTTCTCTTTAGCTAGATATGCCCCTGATGAGATTGACACAGAAGCAAAGAAGAAAGAGAGATTCCTGAACGGACTACATGATGAGATACAAACCGTGCTAGTCAACATTCCCTTTGACGATATTGAAGCTTTAGTGGACTCTGCCATTCAAATGGAAGGGAAGATCAACCAAGCCAATGATAACCGCAAGCGTCACATGATGCACCAGCCTAGATCCCACCATACCCAGAAGTATTTCCCCAACCCATCTGCAGGATATGCCCCAAGAAACAACAGACCCCCTATGTCTCGTCCAAGCTATCCCAACCGTGGAGGAGGAAACCCAAGGTCTAGAGGAAACCATAACAATAACCCTGACAACTCCAATAACTTCAACCGTGCACCGCCAAGTCCAACAACAACAACAACAACAATACTGCCCCAAGGACTGGAAGCAATGTTGTGCCCATTGCAGGAAAAGACAAGTCCTAGATTACTTGGTTTGAATGCAGAGTCAAGGGTCACTACTACAACGAGTGCCCCAAGTAGCTTGCAGTAGTAACCAATGTGAATGCACCCGCTCAGCAGCAACGCCGTCTTCATCCTGGAAGGAGATTTACCCCAGGGAACTCGCTCAACCGCAACGGCCGTCTGTTCCACATGAATGCTGAAGAAGCTCAGGAAGCGCCAAATGTCGTGTTGGGTATGTTTTTTGTTAACTTAGTACTTGCAAGCGTGTTGTTTGATTCTGGAGCATCGCACTCGTTTGTTACAAAAGAATTTGCATGCACTAGTAAGATTCAACCAACAAAATTGAAGCATGTTATGATAGTTCAAATACCTGGTTCAACCACCAAAGCTAGAAAATTTTGCAAGGCTATACCTATCAGAATCCATGGAATAGATTTTTATGCTAATCTAATAGTACTTGGAACCAAAGGTTTGGAAGTAGTACTAGGAATGGATTGGATCTCGAAACATAAAGGATTAATTGACTGTGCCAAGAAAGCCATAACCATGACCAGTAGCACTGGAGTATCAATAGAGCATGTATCCGAGACATTGCCCTGTCACTTCAAATGCAACAAGAGTCTAGCCCAACCAACCCTAGACAAAGTCAGAGTAGTCTGTGAATACCCCGACGTGTTCCCAGATGAATTGCCCGGTATGTCCCTAGATCGGGATATTGAGTTCATCATTGAACTAGTTCCTGGAACTGGACCCATAGCCCAGAGACCTTATAGTATGAACCCATCGGAATTTAGTGGAGCTGAAGAAGCAACTTGATGCTATGCTGGAGAAAGGTTTGATTCAACCAAGCGCATCACCATGGAGATCACCTATTTTGTTTGTGGATAAGAAAGATGGAGGTAACCGTTTGTGTACGGATTACCAGAAGCTGAATGATGTCACCATCAAAAACAAGTACCCACTACCAAAGATAAAGGATCTGTTTGACCAGTTGACTAGTTCCAGAGGGTTTTCTAAGATTGATCTTAGAACTGGTTATCATCAACTCAAGATTCGTGCAACGGATATTACAAAGACCGCCTTTACCACCAGATATGGATTGTATGAGTACATTGTCATGTCTTTTGGATTAACCAATGCCCCCGCTTATTTCATGAATCTCATGAATAATATTATTATGAACTTCCTGGATAAGTTTGTCGTTGTTTTTATCGACGATATTTTGATCTGTTCCAAGTGACCATGAGCTACACCTGAGAACCATCCTTGAAACCCTCAGAGAACATTAGTTGTATGCTAAGTTTTGCAAATGTGAGTTTTGGTCAAAGGAAGTAGGATTCCTAGGACATATCGTATCAGCGGGAGGAGTCGCTGTTGATCCCGCTAAGATCAAAGATGTTGAAGAATGGAAAGCCCCAACCACTCAAACCCAAGTCCGTGCATTTCTCGGATTAACGGGATATTACCGCAAGTTCTTAGAAGGATTTTCGAGTATCGCAAGACCAATGACCCAATTGTTGAAGAAAGATAAGAAGTTTGAATGTACGGACAAATGTGAAGCAAGTTTTCAAGAGCTCAAGAAGAGATTGATTTTAGACCCAATTTTGATTATGCCAGATATCAAGAAGCCTTTTGATGTGTATTGTGATGCGTCCAAGATTGGTCTCGGATGTGTGTTGATGCAAGAAGGCAAAGTCATATCATATATGTCCAGAGAACTGAAGCAACATGAGCAAAACTACCCTACCCATGACTTAGAACTAGCAGTTGTAGTTTTAGCTTTGAAGACATGGCGTCATTACCTTATGGGTAACCGCTGTGAGATTTATTCGGATCACAAGAGTTTGAAGTATATCTTCACCCAGAAGGAGCTGAATATGAGGCAAAGGAGATGGATAGAGTTAATCAATGATTATGACCTTGCCATTCACTATCACCCTGGCAAAGCCAATGTGGTAACGGATGCTCTTAGCGGATTGCCGTGTAGATTAAACACCATGATAAAAGAAGCCAAGGAAAGTTTGCATGAAGAGTTGGAGCAGTTTAGAACAGAGCCGGTTAGCAAAGGATTTTTAGCCAGTATTGAACTTCAACCCACTTTGATCGGTCAGGTCAAGGAGGCGCAGAAAGGAAATGCAAGTATCGATGGAATCAAGTGTTGTATCGGTATAGGGAAGGTACCCGGATTCATCGAAGATGAAGAAGGAGTTTTGTGGTACAAAGGACGTATTTGTGTGCCAGTAGATTCCGAGTTGAAGCAAGTCATTATGCAGGAAGCTCATGATACTCTTTATTGTATCCATCCCGGAGGAACGAAGATGTATCAGGATTTGAAGGAGCAATTTTGGTGGCACAAGATGAAGAGAGAAATCGGAAGCTACATAGCCAAGTGTGATATCTGTCAGAGATTCAAAGTGGAACAATAGAGACCCTTAGGACTTTTGCAACCATTGCAGATTCCGAAATGGAAATGGGATTCTGTTGGAATGGATTTCATCACGGGTTTGCCTACATCTAGTAGGGAAATGACTCTATTTGGGTCATAGTTGATAGACTGTCCAAGGTAGCCCATTTTATACCTGTCAAGACCACCTACCAGAGTTCGAAGCTAGCACAGCTGTACATTGCTAGAATTGTCAGTTTGCATGGAACCCCTAAGACCATAACATCGGATCGAGGAACCCAGTTTACCTCAAGATTTTGGCAGAAAGTCGAAGAAGGATTAGGAACCAAGCTGAACTTCAGCATAGCTTATCACCCGCAAACCGATGGACAAACTAAAAGAGTCAACCAAATCTTAGAATATATGTTGAGAGCTTGTGTGTTAGAATATGGATCAAAATGGGAGGATTGTCTGCCTTTCGCAGAATTCTCATACAACAACAATTATCAAGCTAGTTTGCAAATGGCCCCCTTTGGATTTCTGTATGGAAGAAAGTGCCGTACCCCCTTGAATTGGTCGCAAGTAGGAGAGAGTCAGATTTTCGGACCCGACATCCTACGACAAGCGGAAGAGAAGGTTCACAAAGTCCGTGAAGACCTTAAGGATGCTCAATCCAGACAGAAGAGTTATGCTGACAAGAGACGTCGAGACCTGACCTTCAATGTCAGAGATTTTGTATATCTCAAAGTATCACCCTTGAAAGGAATGCAACGTTTTCAACTGAAAGGGAAATTAGCTCCCACATATATTGGACCCTTCAAGATTTTGAATCGCCAAGGAGAAGTATCATATCAACTGGAACTGCTAGAGGAGATGTCATCCATACATTATGTGTTCCATATCTCGTTACTTCGCAAATGCCTAGAAGTTCCAGAGAAGACCGAAGTATTCAAGAACATCGATCACCGAACCATAGATATCAACAAGGATCTAACCTGTCGTGAAGTACCCATTCGTATTTTGGAAGAGGCCTTCAGGACCACCAGGACCTGGAGTATCAAGTTTCTCAAGATCCAATGGAGCAACCATACTGAAGAAGAAGCTACTTGGGAGCGAGAAGATTACATTAGGACCGAGTTTCCAAATCTCTTTAGTTCCTAGTTTTTCTTAAATCTCGGGACGAGATTTTTTTTAAGGAGGGAAGGTTTGTAACACCCCAAAAATATTAATCAAGATTATCAAGTTCTAATTACCCAAGTTTAGGGTTAACAAAAAACTTTTTTTATTAAATTGAATATGAGTGTATGTGTGAATTGCATTAGTGTATGAATGATTGAAATTGCCATGTTTGATTGCTACAAATGATAAGGAATGGTTTAAAGATGAATACTACATCATCTAGGCCAATTACAAACAAAATCCAAAGAAAGGAAATTCAAATATGAATCATATGATCATATGGTCATTTAGACCAAAATTAACCACTAGGCCACTTTGGGTGTTTCTAGTAAAATATTTCTAATATAAACTTTCTCAGATCTTTTCACCCCTTCCTAGACCAAGTAAAAGTGAACCCAAGCCCACCTTACAAACCAACAGAAACAATTTCCCAATCTATTTAAAGGACAATTCAAAATTGAATCAAGTTCATATGCATAGATCACCACTTTTCAAAAACCACTCAAATCAATTCACCTTGGCAAACCCAAGAAACCACAGACACTCAAGCATGTGACAAACACACTCACCAAAATTTAGCCAAAAATTCAAATCTTGGGTTCATGCGGCCATTTGGTCGAGCACCTGGCACAAACAGATCAACACTGCCTAACTTATAATGTTGTGAGCAGTAATTGATCAACCATTTGCCCTCATTTCACTCCCCTGGTCTCCCTTAGTGCCTAGGAGAGCAGCAGACCAGCTTCCACCTTTGCCGTTGCGCCAGTGAAGCGCCGCCCGACGCCACCACGCCGGTCGACCATGGATAGCTCCCAGCAGCCAGCGCTGCCCTCTCCCACGACGCCTAGAAGACAAGCGACCGTCCACCACCACCCTCTGTCCATCCCTCGACCGTAGACCAGCCGTGGACCACCCACAATCGCCGTGCCCATTTCTTTGTCCGCCATGCCGAGAGCGTGCCAGAGCGCCGCAGCAGACACGCGCGCAAACGCCATGCCTCGCCCTCACCGCGTATTCCCGCACTCACCGTGACACTAGCTATCTCCCATACATGCCCATTCGCCGCTGCGCGACCCGTAGCCCCTATGCGCCATCTCAAACATCGCCCTTTCCGCCCAGAGCGCTGGTAGTTCCCGAACGTCCTTGAACGCCCCTTGCCGCGCTATAACTCACACGATGACCGCCCTGAAGCACCACGCCGAACCCTACCCGCAGCCATGGCAATAGCCCCCTGTATCACCGTCACCGTCACCGACGAGCCGAGCCATCCCGCTATGTCCCTCTCGCCGGTGTATAAATAGAGGCCGCCCCAACCCTCATTCGCCACACCATTCCACTCACCACTCCTCACAGAACCTCCCACACCTCTCCTCGGAGCAAGGCGAGCACCAGCCCGCCGGAATTTAGCCGGAGTCCGCCACTCCAGAGAAAGAAGGGAGCCGTCAATTGGAGCTATCCCAGGAGCTGCCGTGACCACGCCTCGAACCGCCATCGATGACAACCCCATTCGCCCTCATCACCGACCCTAGCTGGAGCCCAGGTGAGCCTCACACGACCCCCACCATCGCCATTAGGGTTCAGTCCTGCCGGAGTTGTTCCTCGTAGACGATGAATGTCAGTCGTTACATCCTAGTCTAATCGCACGGCCTAGATTGAAAGATACAGCTTCGGGTTAAATGAGCCACTGACTAGTGGGACCCCCCTGTCAGCAGCCCGCTGCGCCAGCGCAGTGCAGCTGGGCCGGCCCATTTAGTTTCCCGCGCAGAGCCCGTAGATTCAAATAAGCTTTTTCCATTTTAGTTAAATCTAGATTCTGTTAGTAGATTCAAAAATCAATTCAAAAAGATTCACTAAACCAAATTGCATGATTCAAATTTTGTTAGAAAGGTATTCAAATTATCTATCCATGCCCATTGGATTCAAACCATTTGAAATTATAGATCACCTCTAGTAAAAATAAAACATTCCTTAGTACCTTCAAGTTATGTGTTAATATTTTTCAAAAGATATCGTGTGTCCGCGTTTATATTTTTAAAAATAAAAGGGCAGCCTCCCAGCATTTCAATTTATAAAATGGCACATATATAATGGACTAGTTTCTTAAAAATATGGGTAGGCAGAGTTTTTTTAAGAGGTGGAGGTAGAGTTCTTAACTCAATACCTTTGGCGGAGGCAGAGTGCTTAACTCAATACCCAATAAATTGAAATGCTAGGAGGCTGCCCTTTTATTTTTAAAAATATAAATGCGGACACACGACATCTGTTTAAAAATATAACACATAACTTGAAGGTACTAAGGAATGTTTTATAATATATTTTCTATAAATATCTTTGGCATAGTGGCAACACACACAGTTTAAATCTATTGGAAGTCTTGATTTTCTTCTTCTATTGTAGTAATATAGCATTACGGAAAGGCTGACATCGCGGACACACCAGCCTGTAGCATCCCTCGAGTTTATTGGTCGGGTTTGAAAAAAAGTTAAATACTTGTACAGAGAGGCTGGCATCGGGGACCTACCCGCCAGAACATACAAGGCTGCATTGGGGATCTATTGGGTTTGCGCATGAAAACAAAAAAATCCTACGATGGGAACTATTATACGCCAAGATCTATCTACTAGATACAAGAAAAGGGTGGATATACTGTAGGGGTTCTGCGTATAAAAACAATAAATTTTACTCTATGCTCCTAAAACCCTGAACCTGCCAGGACCTATCTATTAGTAATATAGTAACGGGAGGGGCTTTTCGTGAACTTACCCTTGAAGACCGAAAAGCGTTGTCAACGCTCAGGAGAGCGTGGTTGATGTAGATGAGCCGAAGCCGACCTCAAGGTCGTGATGACGTCCTTGCGCTCCTTGGCTCCAACGATTTGAGTGCGTCAAGTGTGACACCTCGCGGGGAGTTACACATGTCTGATGCCTGACGATGACTCCCGCTTCCCCGATCCAGTAGCAATTGCGGAAGTAGAGCTCCCGGATTCGAATCCCGTAGCGCAACGGCGCTCCACGGTGAAGATGTCTCTCGCTCGCGTAGTCCAGACTTAGGACCACTGATACCTCCATTTTGCATCACTATTATATGTCCTAATTCACTATTATTCATTGATATATTTCGTATTGAGAGGTGATACTTATGTTATTTCATCTATTTTTGCATGGTTGATGACTTTTGGAGCATGGACCGCTGCAGTCAGGATTCTGATGGAAAAGGTGCTGTTTGGAGGCAAAATTCGCGAAGATCAGAAAATCCGGGAAAATATACGGAAAATCCTATTTTTCTAGAAGACTAAGGATGCCAGAAGATGGAGTGGAGGTGGGCCACAGGGGGCCCACACCACCCCATGGCGTGGGCAGGCCTAAGCCGCACCAGGGAGTGGTGTGGCCACCCTGGCCCACTCCAGCCTCTCCCCTCTGGCATATATCATCCTCCCGAAACCCTAAGACTCGAGGAGCGACCACAGAAAGATTTCGCCGCCTCTGCGAGGCGCAAAACACCGAGAGAGAAAGATCTCTCCGGCAGACAGATTTCTGCCGGGGGAATTCCTTCCCGAAGAGGGAAGATCGTCGCCATGAACACCCCCATCAAGTTGGACTTCATCGGGATCATCATCATCATCACCACCATCATCACCATCAGCACCCTCATCACCATCTCCGTATTGCTGTAACAATTGGTTGAATCTTGCATAGTGCATAGGGGAAACTTTCCCGGTGTTGATTACTCTTTGTAGTTGATGCTATTGAGTGAACCATTGAATTATTGTTTATGTTCAGATTGTTATACATCATTATTCCATCTTTGATCATGATCCATATGATGTCTTGTGAGTAGTTTGTTTTGTTCTTGAGGACATGGGAGAAGTCTTGTTGTTAGTAGTGGAATTGCGTTGAGAAAGATTCAATAGATTGTTATTTAAGTTGTGGTGTACTTCTTCTAGTGGTGTCATGTGAACGTCGACTACATGACACTTCACCTATATGGGCCTAGGGGAATGCATTGTGTATTTGGCTACTAATCGTAGGGGTTGCCGGAGTGACAGAAACCTGAACCCCCGTTAGGAAACCATTGCACAAGGGACGTAAAGGTCTTTGAGTTTAAAGCTGTGGTTAGGTTTCTACCTTAATTACTTTCTTGTACTTACGGATGTTTGCAATGGGGTTTAATCACAAGTATGTATTTTGTCTTGGATGGGGCGGTACATTAGCACAGGTTCACCCACACAACACTTAGCAAGCTAAAGAAGGTTAATCAGCTATATGAAGCGAAAGCACTTGACAGTCTTCCCATCTGTCCTCAAGAATGTTTGGTCATCTATAGAAATACAACCGGCTTGTCCTTTGCTGCATAAAGGATTGGGCCACTTGCTGCATTTATTCCTACTGTCTTTTATTTACTCGTACTTTGTTTACTTGCTTTATCGAAAACCCCCTGACGAGGGTTTAAGTCATCAATGCCCATTGTTATGGACTTGGGTTTTGGAGAAGGAGGGAGTGCTGGAGACATCTATCGGCTAGCAAACAAGCACACATAGGTCCCTACTCCTGCTTGTCTGCTCGTGGAATTATCGAAGGATTCGAAAGTTACAATGGTGCGCAGATGCAATCTAGCGAGAGTTGTGGAAACTAGGGTTGCGTGTGTCCTCCTCGCCGCCCCCTCCTAGCCTTTATATAGATAGGCTAGGTCTCCGGTAGCAGGTCGAGTCGGTTTACAAGTTAGGGTTTTCCCCTTCAAACTTTCTATCTTTAGCTTCTTCTTGTATCTCAAGCAATCGAGAGTCCGCAGGTTACTCGAGTCCTTTAGTCCGGCCCTTGGCGGCACCGTGGGCCTGTACGTATTTAGACCGTATATACCAAGCTCGAGTACCTATAGGGTATACCCATGTCACCCCTAAAAATCCGTTTGCTAAGTATTTGTAGAGAATTCCTGATCCATACCACTAGCCAGCACCTTCTGCTCCTCGTTGGGTTCGACACTCTTACTTATCGAAAATACTGCGATACACCCCCTATACTTGTGGGTCATCAAGACTATTTTCTGGCGTCGTTGCCGGGCAGTGAAGCGCTATTGGAGAGTGGAACTGGTAAAGGAAACTTCTACTGTGAGTATTGTTTACTTCTGCTAGTTGCTTTATTTTCGTTATGGATAATTCGATGAGTTTCTTATTTGGTAATGCTACTACCACAGCTAAGGTAGTAGATAAGCCACCACCTGCTGAGAAAGATGTTTTCAAAATACCTACAAGAATTATTGATCGTGTTATTGATAACTACTATGTTGGGGATGGAACTGTCCATCCCAGTGATCATTTACTCTTTATACACGAATTGTGCGGGTTGTTCAAGTGTGCAGGTATTACTACCGATCAAGTTAAGAAGAAGTTGTTCTCATTATCACTGAAAGAAAGAGCTGAGGAATGGTATAAGCTGCTGAAGAATGGTCAAGCTCTAGAATGGGAGGAAATAGTGCATCTCTTTTATTCAAAATTTTATCCTCCTAGTGAGATTCATAAAGATCGGAATCAAATATACAACTTTTGGCCTCTTGATGGAGAGAGTACAGCTCAAGCTTGGGGGAGATTGAAGTTACTAATGCTCAAATGTCCCATTCATGAGCTCCCCAACAATATTATTATCAATAACTTTTATGCAAGGCTTTCTCTTCATGACAAGGATTTATTGGATGCTTCTTGTGCTGGATCATTCTCTCGCATGGAAGAAGAAGTTAAATGGGATCTTCTAGAGAGTATTCAAGACAATGATGAAGCTTGGGAGAATGACAAAGCTAGAAAGTCAGGTATAAATTATGATTATGATTGCATTGAATCTTTTATGGGAACGGATGACTTTCAAAATATTAAAAATGCTTATGGTCTAGACTCTCAAGCTATTGCTTCTTATTTTAAGGCCTTTTCTTCCTACATTGAAGTGCCTAAAAAGAAGTGGAATAAGTATCATGAACCTTATAGACATGTTGCTAAGATTATTCCTGCAAGAAATACTAAAGTTTATACTGCTAGTCATGTTTTACCTAAACCTTATATTGAGAAAATGCCTTTCCCAGTTAAGGTAAAGGAACATTCTATGATGTCTAGTATGGTAGATGAAAGTATGAATAAATCTGTTGAACCTGATAAACAAATGGTTGATGAACCTATAATAGCAAATGTGAAAGGCTTTGTCACTAAGTATGAGGAAGAGGGACACACTATCCTTTGTAAGGATACCTCTAATATTGTTTCACATAGTAGTGTTATGAGAGATAGTCCTTGTGATAGCTATATTGTTAAGTTTATGCATGATACTGAAAGTTACTATAAGAGAGGGAAAAGTGTTCTTATGCATCTCAATAATATCAAGTTTCCTCGTTTTATGCTAAAAGTTTTTATGTTGCACTTCTTTTGCCTTCTTATGCAAGTTGCCTTTGGTTTCAATAACTTGTTTGTATACAAAATCCCCTTGCATAGGAAGTGGGTTAGAATTCAATGTGTGTGTGTTTTTGCTTCTTAATGCTCTCTTTCACTTCAATTCATATCCCTATGAGAGCTTCTTCAAAATTATCATGCCCATCTTAATGGCTATAGAGAAAGAGCTTTATGGGAGACAACCCAATTTGTTTTTTCTTTCAGTTTGAGTCTTGGAAGTTATTACTTCAGTAATAACCGCTCCTTATCCGTTTTGTTTAGTTTTTGTGTCAAGATCAACCTCTAATGAGAGAGAAGTAAGATTTGGGGAAGTTGCTGTCCCAAAACAGAATTTTGTGCTTCACCGTAAACATTAGTGAGAGATATATGTATGTAGGATTGATCTGTAATTTTTTGTGCTTCTGACCCAGGTTGTTATTTAACTTTCGTTAGTTTTGCACTTTTTGATTTGAGCAACAGAAGATTTTAGAAAAAATTGATCTTTACCTGCTGGTCTGTTTTGACAGATTTTGCCACTCTTGCATTTGCTTCTTTATTCGCTTTCCTTTTTGAATTCATTTTGGGTTTTCGGAAGGAGTTGCTACAATAGCTTATGTTTTGATGGTTTTCAGTTGAAGTTGGACTCAAAAGGTTTTATCACTTCACTTATATTAATGTTGCTAATGAGAACTGTGTGAAGTTTTGTGTGAAAGAAATTTCCAGGAAGTGGAGATATTGGTGTATTAAGGAAGAGAAGGGTTTTATGACTCAAGTAATAAGTATATGAAGATGAAGATATTGATGTTATTCAAGTGATGACTCCGGAAGAATCCACTAAATACCAAATTCAGAGACCTGCAGAGTCTGTTTTCAAATAGGTAACAGTTTTGGTAAGAAAAGTTCCGCGAAAATACAATCCAACTATATTTTTGCAGTTTTTAGTCAATAAGGAAAGCTACGAAGAGAAAAGGAGACGGAAACGGAGCCAGGGTGGCTCACAGCACCCTGTGGCACGGGCCCACCCCTAGCCGCGCCACCAGGTGGTGAGGCCACCCAGGACTCCGCCTCTGACCCGTTTTCACCCAGTACCTTCCTTTTGATATGAAACTTCGTAATATATAACCCCCGGATCCCTTGAGGTCCGTATATCGTGTTTTTGTCGTGTTTTCGCTTCGATATGCTTCTGCCAAGACATACTCTTTGAAGGTTTAGAAGCACAATGGTGTTCGCCAAGGATAAAGGGAAGGAACCTATGGAGGAAGACCTCCAAGACCCCGGGAAGGAGATCAAGAGTGAAGGTGAAGAGGAGCAAGGCGATCACCCGCATACCGGCACTACCGTTGCAAGCATTGTAGTGGTGGCAAACCCAGCCACTGGAGGGAAGCCTCCTCATCACCATTCAGATCCATGGTCACTTCCTCCACGCACCAAGAATCCTTTCCACACTCTTATCCATGAGCATCAATACCAGAATATGCCCAAGGAGAAATTACCCTCCAATTGGGATTTGCCTCGTTCTAGCCATGCAGGAAAAGAAGACTTCAAGGAGGAAGAGTGGGGAAAGAATAGCAAGGGCTGGAATTCTCAACACGATATGATCATGAGCCGCATGGAGCAAAACTCACAGTTGATTCGAAATCTCACCTCCGAGATTGAGGACTTGGGGAAATTGATCAAAGAGCTCATCGAGAGGATACCACCACCACCAAAGGAGTAATTCATCATCAGGTTTGGCATCCCCTTGGTTTGTTCCAAGCTTGGGGGAGTGCCGCGGTATCACATCATTATCTTCTATATTTTTACCTTATTAGTAGAGTCATATCATGAATAGAGGAGTTATTTTGTAGTATGGTTTGCATTATGGAAGTGTCCCCTCTCTCGTTAGATTTGTATCCCTTGGTGTGAGTTTTCGTTATGGAATATTAATGAGAAGTTCTATCATTCACTCTTTTGCATAGCTTATGTTAGTTCTCAATTCGTGGTTATATGATTGGTCTTGTTGTTAGTATTGGTAGCACTCTGGGATCTTTGAGTTAATTCAGTTGGTTTTGGCAAACCTGGCTCGGTCAGTAGCAACACCTTTTTGAGAGTTGAAAAGAAAAAGATAGAAGTACTCTAAGAGAAAAAAAATCATCATCTTTCTTTCTTGATTTGCTCATAATTCTAGTATTCTCTAGTTAAGATCTTTTGTGCTTCCAAGGAAGATTGCATGTTTGTTTTTATCATTTGTATGTTTGGTTGTTTCCTTAACCTCTACTTGCTACCCAGCCTTGCTAGCCAAAAACCTGTATTGAGAGGGTATTCTTCTCATGCATCCACCTCCTTTAAACCAAAACCTTTGCCATCTGTGTCCACCATACCTACCTAGTAGCATTATTGCTATTCCAAGTAAATTCTTGTTTTGTCTACCTCCCAAATTAAACTTGTTATGTGAAAAAATTAGTGATTAAAGATCTCACGAACTTGATGGCACACCTTATTTTCCGCACTTAATAAACCTGAACCATTGTGAACTCTCCATGAAAGTTATATGCTTGCAAATTATAGGCTGGGGATTAGCAGAACCATGCTGTCACGGGGAACGCTTTCAACACTTGTAAATATATACCCAGTTGATACCTTGCTCTTTTTTTTGCGGATGTCGTCGGTGTGAAATAAAAGGGGAGCTTGTAAGTCCATGGAGTTATGTATGTGTGTTAGAGAAACGCCTGGGCCGCTGGTCTAATCCATGCTGACATGGTGGAAACCTGCAGCGTAACCATAATGATATCTATGAAGCATTCTTCTTATAAAAAAGAGAGAGATAGCTATTGAGAAAAAGAAAAGAAAAAAAATACACTATGAAAAGAGCAAAGAGAGAAAAAACACCATTTTCCCATGGTAAATAAGAAGATTGTTGAGATACTCATTGTCTGCTTGCCTTGTCATTTTTATATGGGGATTCTTCCGTATCATCGGGCAAGGGGTACCCCGTTAGCGGTTCTCAATGATACACACATACTTACGATGACAAGAACTTACTGGTAACTAAAGTTGAGTAGCATGAGGAGCGGCCCTCGTACTCAAGGGACTTGGGATCTTCAGTTTATAGTCTGTCAAGCATATAACTCAGATTGAACCTCACTTTCACCTTAATCACCTAAAGATGCCTATGATAGGGGAAATCAGATATGAAAGCTAGTAAGTATCATAATTTTTGGGAGCTCTTTATGAGACTTGCGATCCCTGCTTCCCTCTTTGAAGGGCCCTTCTTTTATTTTGTAGTTGAGTCAGTAAACCTACTCCCCTCTATCTCAGCAAGTATTTTGAGTTGATGTGTTTCATTCATTCATATGATGATTTATGCATTCATGTTTCTTATGTTCCTTGTTTTGCACATTTCTCTTATCTTGAAGTTTACTACTTTGAAAGCCTTCATTGAAAAACCAGTAATTTGTGAACTCCAACAAATTATCAACTATTCTTCGACCAAGAGCTAAGTTTGCCATTACCAATTATTGATTCACTCTTTGTATCTTTATTGTGTTTCCTTTACTCATTACAAGTTGACTTATATAATAGTGAGTTGTCTTCTATTATGATCTATGTATTTGATGAATGTGATGCTTCTTGTCCGTATTCTTTTATCGACTCTTCACTCCATAAACCTGAGGTCATGTTTATTGAGCTCAGTTTCGCTTGGGGACAAGCGAAGTCTAAGCTTGGGGGGAGTTGATACGTCCATTTTGCATCACTATTCTATGTCTTAATTCACTATTATTCATTGATATATTTCGTATTGAGAGGTGATACTTATGTTATTTCATCTATTTTTGAATGGTTGATGACTTTTGGAGCATGGGTCGCTGCAGTCAGGATTGTGATGGAAAAGGTGTTGTTTGGAGGCAAAATTCGTGAAGATTAGAAAATCCGGGAAAATATACGGAAAATCCTATTTTTCCAGAAGACTAAGGATGCCAGAAGATGGAGTGGAGGTGGGCCAAAGGGGGCCCACACCACCCCATGGCGCGGGCAGGCGTAGGCCGTGCCAGGGAGTGGTGTGGCCACCCTGGCCCACTCCAGCCTCTCCCCTCTGGCGTATATCATCCTCCCGAAACCCTAAGACTCGAGGAGTGACCACAGAATGATTTCGCCGCCTCTGCGGGGCAGAAAACACCGAGAGAGAAAGATCTCTCCGGCAGACAGATTTCTGCCGGGGGAATTCCTTCCCGGAGAGGGAAGATCATCGCCATCAACACCACCATCAAGTTGGACTTCATCGGGATAATCATCATCATCACCACCATCATCACCATCAGCACCCTCATCACCATCTCCGTATTGCTGTAACAATTGGTTGAATCTTGCATAGTTCATAGGGAAAACTTTCCCGGTGTTGATTACTCTTTGTAGTTGATGCTATTGAGTGAACCATTGAATTATTGTTTATGTTCAGATTGTTATACATCATTATTCCATCTCTGATCATGATCCATATGATGTCTTGTGAGTAGTTCGTTTTGTTCTTGAGGACATGGGAGAAGTCTTGTTGTTAGTAGTGGAATTGCGTTGAGAAAGATTCAATAGATTGTTATTTAAGTTGTGGTGTACTTCTTCTAGTGGTTTCATGTGAACGACGACTACATGACACTTCACCTATATGGGCCTAGGGGAATGCATTGTGTATTTGGCTACTAATCGTAGGGGTTGCCGGAGTGACAGAAACCTGAACCCCCGTTAGGAAACCATTGCACAAGGGACGTAAGGGTCTTAGAGTTTAAAGCTGTGGTTAGGTTTCTACCTTAATTACTTTCTTGTACTTACGGATGTTTGCAAGGGGGTTTAATCACAAGTATGTATTTAGTCTTGGATGGGGCGGTACATTAGCACAGGTACACCCACACAACACTTAGCAAGCTAAAGAAGATTAATCAGCTATATGAAGCGAAATCACTTGACAGTCATCCCATGTGTCCTCGAGAACGTTTGGTCATCTATAGAAATACAACCGGCTTGTCCTTTGCTGCATAAAGGATTGGGCCACTTGCTGCATTTATTCCTACTATCTTTTATTTACTCGTACTTTGTTTACTTGCTTTATCGAAAACCCCTAAAAATCCGTTTGCTAAGTATTTGCAGAGAATTCCTGATCCATACCACTAGCCAGCACCTTCTGCTCCTTGTTGGGTTCGACACTCTTACTTATCGAAAATACTGCGATACACCCCCTATACTTGTGGGTCATCAACCACAGTCACGAGAGAGAGGAGAGAGAAAATATCAATTAGAAGTCCTCCTAAAAGTGGAGAGACCTTTATTGATTATTGGTGTATTTATCTTGGCTAAATACCCCACTATATATAGGGGAAGGAGGGGGTACACCCTCCCTCAAAGTCCCGAGGTGGGACTAAAGGGGAGGAGGGGGTGGGGAGGCCACCGGCCAGCCCCTAATGGTCCCCGCGCGGGGGGCTAGGCCCAGCCAGCCATCCCCCTTGCCTCTTCTCCCTCTCTCCTTTCCCTAATGGGCCCTCCCCCTCCAGAAATTAGCCCATTAAGCCTTTTTGACCTTTAATTGATTTTTTCTTTATTAAATAATTATGAATAAGTGATTAAATCAACATTTAACATTCATTCACACATTATTCAATCTCCGTGGCTATGGAACACCTTCCACCTCCACTCCGGACTTACCGAAATCCTTCCGACTTTCTCCCTTCTCTTCTTTGGTGATTCCACCGATCCTATAACACACTCTAAGCATCATCAAGCCCTTAAGCATGATACCCCACGGTTCGGGAACACTCCAGACATGGTCGGGACACTCCCGAACCAATGATCGATAGAGGGACCTGGATGGTCATGTGTCTCCTGTGAGTTCCATGAAGATCTTTCGTCGTTTGAACCGGGACAGTCGTGTCTTATTCCCTTTGTCACTCGATACTTGCATTGCCTGAGATCTGATCAATGACATCACCATGTCGTGTTCAATCTCGTTACTGAACAATGCTACTTGACTCGTTCCGACAAGTGATATCCCCGTGATCAAATCACACGCTGTGCAGCTATTGGATATAACTTCTCCGAGTGGGCCCTTGAGTATCTTCCCATCACATGGACAGACAAATCCCGCTCTTGACATATATTGCCTCTACGGTTTCCTCCGAATACCTACCTTTATAACCACTGTATTACCAGATGGCGTTTGATGATATCAAAGCACTCTCGGGTGACAGTGATTGATATAGCCTCACGGTCTAAGAAATAGTCTACAAGGATCCATTTCTAATCATCGTAACTTGAACTTCGTGACATGATCGGGTAACGATTTTTAGGTTGGGTATTGGTTCATCATCTCATTCACGGAATGAGATGACCTCATTTCCAACTGGCATAAATGCCACATGATTAGGAAACATGATCATTTGTTGACCAATGAACCAGTGACTAGAGTTTCATTGGGAACCCCTGGTTGTTTGTATATCACACGTGTATTGATGTTTCCACACATAAAGTTATAGCATGATATAAAACTTAATCACAAACTATATGAAATATGATAATAGTCCTTACTACTATTTGTCTCTGGGGCATATTTCCAACAGTCTCCCACTTGCACTAGAGTACAAATACACTAGCTGCATTTGTTCTCAATCTTTGGCACCATATATCTGGTACCCTGAACATGCTTGCTCATGGAAGAGGTTGAGTCTTGGGTCTGTACTTTACAGTCCCAAATCCTTTGCAACTTAATAATGTCACCTTAATCGACATTAATACTTTATCATCACATGATAGCATCTATGTGTATGCATCATCGCTATGGCAGGAGAACGAGGCCTGATTCCAGGAGCCTACAGTGACGTTAGATCAACCTAGAGGGTTTTCTCATGGGCAATGTGCCCTGGGACACATCATTCTACGTTAAAAGCGAACTAGCCCCGCCATAACATTATACAACACTTTAGATGGTACCCTTATCTATAATTATAAATGTATTCATCGAAACACTAGTGCACTCTGTGCAACTTTCGATGTTTTGTTCACCTCGCTTCCTATTTGACTTTAATTGGTATCTACAGGAGTTTCCAACATATTCGCTTATAACATAACTCTTTGTGCTTTAAGATATGTTATCCTTTATGGATTTGGAAAATATATCCATAGTTCTCTACTAGATACTGCGGACAAACTTAGCTTAACGTTCTATGATTCGAACTTAATCACTTTTAAACGTTCTTTATTGGATCACATATTATGTTAAGTTATCATCATGGTTTACTAAGATAGAACCTATGTCTCAACATAGTGGATGACGATCATCCTTTTCTTTCTTTCAACCATTGATGTTAAACTTAATGTTATTCCTAATATGAGTTATTAAGGACCAGTTCCTTAATTAACTTCTATTATGAAACACTTTTCAGATTCCCTTAAGGAATACTATATAATATCATAATATAGTTATTATCAATTTCTACACCTTATAAATCATTATTTATAAGTATTTGTGCCTTCCATTCTTAACATACTTAAGAATTACTCCTATAAGCTCCCACTCAGAAATATGTCTATTACATATTGTTTTAGGAAGACTTTCATAGCTCCCACTCAATTTTATGCAAATTGCATATCCACTCACTATTTTGAACAATTTCAAAAACCTTTGATCAAATATCAAACTTGGAGTTTTACTATGAGATACCAGTACTATTACTAGTTTTAAATCCACTAGACATTCAGCACACTTGAATCAAATTCATTTGAATTTATCCAATACTTGACAAATTGTGATTTTGTCATTCACCCCCGTTTTCCTACTATGGCTTTGCATTCATTTGGGAAAATTCAAGTAACCCCTTTTACTTGTGAGATTCAGCAACGAATTGCTTCCTAATCTCAAGGGAAATTTACTTCTAGGATTCCTTATAATTTAGTTTACCATTATTTCCTTTGTAGTTCGTAGGTATGTCATATTCCAAAAATCATGACAAATGATTCACAAATGTCTCCATACTAGATATGGATTACATTTTGAATCCTACTTTATGTAGTGAAAACACTAGTAGGGAAAACACAATGATCAATATCATTGATTCTTTCCTTCTATGGAGAGAGTCATTCAGGAACATTGTCCATTGCGCTTCTCAACACTTTGATGCAGGGTTTTGAATCCTCATCGTGTTTTACACTGAAATAGTTCCATTTGCTCCATAGCTGAGAGATATCACTGAAAGTGAGATTTCTCAAGAATGCACCAAAATTCAAGCAATACCAGTTTTGCTTCTCTTTTGGTTTCAGCTATGGATTTCGTATTCAAAGTTTCCAATGAATACTCTACAAGGACTTATTCGCTACTGTTTTGGTTATATCGAATAACCCCCAAAACTTTCATGAATTCAAATGGTTCACTACATTCTAATTGAGTGCTAACTATTTCTAAGCTAATGGTCTCTACATCTCTACTACAATGATTTATTTGGTGCCTTCTATTTAACCCCCTTTGATATCTAATATCAGATTGTGATGCTCTGCATTCTGACGTTTTAGAACGCTTTGCATTTCCACAATTTCTTTTATGCCATTCTTATAAAGTCGAATTTCATTACTATTGATCAAATCATAGTAATTGGATTCTCTTTCATGTTTATACCCTTTGTTGATGAAACTCTTTGATCAAATCAAACAGTTTCATATTCATGTTTCCTTTGGTAAACTACTTTACACATTTAAACAATTTTATAATGATAATTACCATTTTCGTTAAAAACCCAATACATCGAATATGTATTTACTTTTAACAATTCATTTAAACACTTTGTATTCAAGTAATACACGATGTTCAAGTTATTTTTCTGAACTTAGGCATGATTTATATGTGATAATAAATCGAATGACTTTCACATATTATCACATAACTTTGAATTTAAACAATGGTTTTTCATTCACTAATGAACATATCATTAAGTTAGGTATTTTAGACAAGGCATTTTAATGTTTTACAAATGTTCATGCATTATCAATTAGTTTCAAACGAACAAGGATAATTCACACATAATCAAACAAGATATGAACATGAATAGAAATCATTCATAAAATCAGAACAACTGTTTGTTACAAACTCATATGAATAACCGTCTCACGAAGTGTGAGACACACTAAAGAAGTTCGCAATCTCTTGATTACAAAAATCATCCTAAACATAAACTAAATGATAAATGTCGAGGGAGAGTGTCGTCGGCCGTCATCATCATGCTCGCCATCAACACGTAACGTCACCTCCTCTCCAGCAAGCACCTCTCATGAAGAAGGACCTGTTTTCAGCAAAACAGAACAAGTATCAGATATACTTGACACTGCAAATGTGTTTGCAAGATTATAACATTTATAAAAATGTATATCAAATATATACCTTTGTCATCGATGACCTCTCCGGTGATTGGTTCAACCTTTACGTTCCTGAAACGTAGTATGAACTCATGGAAATCCAATGCTTCCGTATCACCACTCATGATGCTACTCCAGACATGTCCTTCGTAGCTGGGAGGTAACAACTGAAGCAGTACGTCTATCGCAAATGGATCAGCCATCCAGTAATCCATGAAGTGAACCAGTCTTGTGTGTGCATCAAGCATGCGCTCCAAGTGAGCCTTCAGACACGTATACTCCTCCATCTGTATGGAAAGGAACTCTCCAAGCAGCTCGTGCTTCCACGTGCGCACATGGCCTATTAACTCTGTTCTCAGTTGATCCACCATCGAATATGGATCAAGATCACCCATGAGAGGATGTAGTTCATCCACCATCCCGTAACGCATTATTATCTGAATATAGGTGGACATCTCTTGACGATAGTAGTGGTCTGCCAGCTCTTGTGGGGTCTCAAAGTAGTCTGGCTAAGTCAAATCCATCGTGCGGCGTATGTAGTCTACCACATGATTCCTAGTAAGGAGATCATCTAGGCGCACAAGCCAATTAGGGAAGTTGGATCCATCAAGTCTAAGTTTCTCACCCTTTACCCAATCCTCAATGAAAAAGTAAGCTTCATGGTGAGCCATCTACATTTATAATTACAAAGGAATTTAGACTAAGTTTATAATTAAATGAGTTAATAATAACTCCACTCAGAAACACCTATCCCCAATGAGGGTTCCTAGTTATAACACGACCCCTATCAGCCACATCTCCCCTGATCATCACGGCCATCAATGTGGGTTCAAGGGTGGACGCTAAATGTCGGTCACATCATTCATGCGCCTCATGCTCGATCTTTCAACCTTCCGTGTTCTGAGGCCATGTCTGTACATGCTAGGCTCGTCAACTCAACCTTAGTGTATTTTCTGTGCAACATGGCTTACACCCACTGTATGTGAACGTAGATATGTCTGACACCCGATCATCACGGCCTGCCTCATACCGAAGAACTTTCTTGGTGGTGCACACTAAGGGGGAACACAATCGTTGGTAATTTTAACAGGGATCATCTTATTTGGCTACCGTCGAGTATCTAATACTAGCACACAATAAGATATACAAACAATAACATTGAATGTAAATGCTATGTGATATGGTCCTTCACGTCGTGATCTCCATCTGCCGTCACCGGGTTCCGGCGCCAGGGTTCCGGTGCCGTAGACACCAGGGTACCGGTGTCATTCCAGCGTGGTAGTCTGTCACCTCCGTGACTATCTACTATTATGTAATAGAAGGTAATCACTTTACCTTTTCCACAACCATATCACAAAGCAACGCACCCCTGCAAAACAAAGTTAGACGCGTCTACTTTATATTTGCATGTTTTACGTGGCTGAATGGGCTTTCGCACAAGAACCGTTCTTACCTATGAGCTTTCAGCACAATGCTGATCAAGTAGTTGTCTCTACTACACCCCTTTCGGGGCCCTCCGTTGCAAATGATATACCAACTAATGCGAGAGAGACAGACACCCCCCTAAGCCACTTTATACGGTACAAGCCGTATGTCAAGCGTGGACTAGTCTCGCGAATGACCACGTAAAGTCGGTTGGGGCCGCTTCATCAAGCATTATTGCGGTATACACAAGTACACGTGGGAGGGTAACAATTAAAAGATCAACGCCCACACGCTACATCTCGTGTGTTCTACCCGTACTAGCATTACTACGCATAAACCTGGCTCTGATACCACTGTAGGGGTTCCGCGTATAAAAACAATAAATTTTACTCTACGCCCCTGAACCGCTGAAGCTGCCAGGACCTATCTATTCGTAATACAGTAACGGGAGGGGCTTTTCGCGAACTTACCCTTGAAGACTGAAAAGCGTTGTCAACGCTCAGGAGAGCGTGGTTGATGTAGACGAGCCGAAGCCAACCTCAAGGTCGTGATGAAGTCCTTGCGCTCCTTGGCTCCAATGACTTGAGTGCCTCAAGTGCGACACCTCGCGGGGAGTTACACACGTCCGGTGCCTGACAATGACTCCCGTTCCCTGATCCAGCAGCAGTTGCGGAAGTAGAGCTCCTGGATCCGAATCCCTCAGCGCGACGGCGCTCCGCGGTGAAGATGTCTCTCGCTCGCGCAGTTCAGACTTGGGACCACGGTCACGAGAGAGAGAGGAGAGAGAAAATATCAATTAGAGGTCCTCCCAAAAGTGGGGAGACCTTTATTGATTATTGGTGTATTTATCTTGGCCAAATACCCCACTATATATAGGGGATGGAGGGGGTACACCCTCCCTCAAAGTCCCGGGGTGGGACTAAAGGAGAGGAGGGGGTGCGGAGGCCGCTGGCCAGCCCCTAGTGGGCCCCGCGCGAGGGGCTAGGCCTAACCGGCCAGCCCCCTTTCCCCTTCTCCCTCTCTCCTTTCCCTAATGGGCCCTCTCCCTCCGAAAATTGGCCCATTAAGCCTTTTTGACCTTTAATTGATTTTCTCTTTATTAAATAATTATGAATAAATGATTAAATCAACATTTATCATTCATTCACACATTATTCAATCTCCGTGGCTATGGAACACCTTCCACCTCCACTCCGGACGTCCTCTGGACTTACCGAAATCCTTCCGGTTTTCTCCCTTCTCTTCTTCGGTGATTCCACCGATCCTATAAACACTATCTAAGCATCATCAAGCCCTTAAGCATGATACCCCACGGTTCGGGAACACTCCAGACATGGTCGGCACACTCCCGCACCAATGATCGACGGAGGGACCTGGATGGCCATGTGACCCCTGTGCGTTCCACAAAGATCTTTCGTCGTTTGAACCGGGACAATCATGTCTTATTCCCTTTGTCACTTGATACTTGCATTTCCCGAGCTCTGATCAATGACATCACCATGTCGTGTTCAATCTCGTTACTGAACAACGCTACTTGACTTGTTCCGACAAGTGATATCCCCGTGATCAAATCACACGCTGCGCAACTATTGGATATAACTTCTCCGAGTGGGCCCTTGAGTATCTTCCCGTCACATGGACAGACAAATCCCGCTCTTGACATATATTGCCTCTACGGTTTCCTCCGAATACCTGAACACACCTTTATAACCACCGTATTACCAGATGGCGTTTGATGATACCAAAGCACTCTCGAGAGATAGTGACTGATATAGCCTCACGGTCTAAGGAATAGTCTACGAGGATCCATTTCTAATCATCGTAACTTGAACTTCATGACATGATCGGGTCACGATGTTTAGGTTGGGTATTGGTTCATCATCTCATTCACGGAATGAGATGACCTCATTTCCAACTGGCATAAATGCCACATGATCAGGAGTTTCACTGGGAACCCCTGGTTGTTTGTATATCACACGTGTATTGATGTTTCCACTCAATACAGTTATAGCATGATATAAAACTTAATCACAAACTATATGAAATATGATAATAGTCCTTACTACTATTTGTCTCTAGGGCATATTTCCAACATATACATCCATAGAGAACATACCCTCGAAGACAACAAAGCTTTGTTAACGAGATGGAACTCGTGGATGATGTAGTCGTACGCTTGCCAATCTCAAGATCGTGATGAAGTCCAGCGAGTCCATAGGTCCAGCTCCAGCACGTCCATCAGATCCATCTCCAACAAGTCCATCTCCACCAAGTCCATCACTTCAAAGCAGCGGTGCATCCGTGTTTGCACACACATCCGGTACCCTGACGACCTCCGTACCTCGCTCCATCAAAGCAGCGGAAGCAGCAACTCCTTTCTAGATAAAGCCACCGGGAAGATTTATCTCGCTAATCCGAGACCATGGGGAACAACTAGAGGGAGAGAGAGATCCTTCACGAGGAGGTGTGCATTGTGAGGACGAAGGGGGGCCTTTTATAGGGAAGATGGGGGTAGCCAAGGGCCATGGTGTGGCAGCCATGGTGGTTCCCCCACCTCTTCCATCATTCATGTGGTGGATGCTCCAATCACATAAATATGCATCTCATTAAATAAAACTATTATATTTATTTTATTCAGAATTTTGTTAATTACTTTAATTAACAAACTTTCACATTAAACCCCCTGCAACATTTCAATATCACATGCAGAACCAGTTTCTGTAATTTCACCCAAAACAATTTCGGTTTCCATCGAAATGATTCCAGCGCTTTCTTAATTCTTTATCTGAAACATATTTGCTCCAAATGGTGTCGGTATCCCTTAAGTGTGTCACCCTACGATTCGCGAATAATGCAGACATGATCGAGACACCTCTCCGATCAATAATCAGCAATGGGACCTCGAGATCCGTACTGACTCCCACATATTCAACGATGACTCTTGTGATCGTGTGAACCTTTAACATTGTAACTAAATCCCTTTGTCTCGTGATATATTACATGTCCGAGATTCGATCATCCGTATCTCAATACCTAGTTTGATCATTCGTTGCCGACATGCACTCTTCTCTCTTTCCCGTGATATAACATTCTAGTGATCACATCACTTGCTTGCAAGCTATTTCAATGTGATGTCATTGAGAGGGCCCCGAGTGTATCTATCCGTCATCGGGATGGAAAAATCCTACTCTTGATCCATGAGCTTCTACATAACACCTTCGTAGCACCGAACCCACCTTTATAGTCACCCTCTTACGGTGTGACGATTGATGTTATCAAGATACTCTTCCGGTTTTAGTGATTAACATGATCTCATGGTCTAAGGACTAGGATTACTTCGTATGATGTTATTGCAATATAAACATAATGACTTTGATCGTAATGCTATACGTGGGATGAATGTTCATCACATCATTCCACCAATGTTGTGACCTCGTTATTAACAACATCCAATGTCCATGACCAGGAAACCTTGATCGTCATGTTAATCAACGAGCTAGTTTATATGAGAGGAATTACTAGGAACTTTGTATTTTTTTATTAAACACACCTGTATTAATGTTTCCAATTAATACAATTATAGCATGCAAAATAAACATTTATCATAAACATGGAATAAGATAATAACCACTTTATTATTGCCTCTCGGGCATATTCCCTTCAGTCTCCCCCTTGCACTAGAGTCAATAATCTAATTTTTGAACAAGTATATACAACACTCCGGATCTGGCACTAGGTGTTGAATATACACGTTTGCTAGTGGTTAACATAATCTCCGGATCTGGCACTTTTAGGTCCGTTTGTATTTGCATGTCTTTGCGTCTCTACACATCACTTATTCTCTAATGAGATGGCATTGTATAAATTTAGTCCTTTGGTGAGACCTTTAGTTCCTTTGGGTTAAATCATGTCGATAATATTGTCGTACAATATATCTTCATTGTATTATCCCACTGTGAACGACACCTAGTTTGATAACAAACTACTTGACATAAATGCCCTCCTTTGCTGCTACTATGGCAGTCATATACTTAGCCTTTTGTTTGTAGTATCCATCACAATGTCTTAACTTTGGAACTCATCCAAATCCATCATGGAATTTCCTTTCCATAATATTGTGCCACCCATAGTTTAAATTGAGATAAATTTAATTTGTATCTTGTGACAAACTAGTATCAATGTAACATATTACAATGAACTATTATCAACTATTTGTCACTTATACATGATATATTCTTAGTTCTTGCAAAGCTCATAAGAATATCTTTACTATCGTGCAATGATCATCATATGAATCATTCTAGTATATGCTCATAACATTTAGAGCATTGGACATATCTGGATATGTACATATCATGGTATTATTGATCAAAATCTTCATGTGATTTTACTCACCAAGTGTTGAAACACTTGAATCTTGATACAATCCTTTCCATGCATCAAGAACCTTTCTTGTTGTTTCCATATTGAATCCTTTTCAATATCTCATATATGTACGTGTGGCACAACCATATTAGCGCCTCAATCTATCCATATAGACATTGATGCCAAATATTCCGGTTTTGCCCAAGTCTTTCATCAATATGAAATTATTAACCCGTGTCAATAAAACATATATCATTTCCAATCAACAAAATGTACTCTGCATAATGTACTGGAAATTTGTCTCAACGCTCCTACTTAATTTCTTGCAAATGCAAGCATCTTCATCGTCTCCGATGAAATTAAACTCCTTTAACATTTTCATCACGTTGAAGATTCAAACTCCGCTATGCTTACTTCAACTATTGAAGTTAGATGCCCTTTTAGCACCCTTTGAATTAACAAAACCCTTTGGACCGTGTCTTGTACACGTCCTAGGTAACCATTCTATTAGACGAACATTGTTTTGTTTGTTCAACTACCATACACAAAATTATATGTAGTGGTTGCTAGATTAATCCGTCAAGACTAAATATCGCTATGAAAGATCAAATCTAGTCATAGTCAACTCCTTGAACATTGTCGTAAATTCCTTTTCGACATCATGTCGATTATTTCATAGATGTGAAACATCCATGTCTATTTCTTTATAGATCCAAATACGACCGATAGGCTTCATGCCTTTTCGGAGGGTCTTCCAAGTTCAAAAGCTTGATTTCTCGTGTATGGAAACTATCACGGATTTTATGACTTCTAGTCATTCTATGGAGTCAGGGCCCATCATTGATTCTTTGCATGTAGTCGATTCATTATTGTCAAAACAATAACCACTTGTTTATCAAATCTCACTATTTTATTGTTACCCGATGCATATGGTTCAAATAGGAACTCTAATGTCCAAGATCACAACCTTTCTAATCACGGGAGCCATGAGAATTGTGGTCGCCACCGGAACACTTTCATGCGCTACGCTACTTAGCACATATAGCTAAGGTCCAATAACCTTATCAAAGTTCTATTGTCCTCCCACTTAACTTTTCACGAAAAAATCTTTCTCAAGAAACTTAACGTTCCAAGTGACAAACTCTTTTGTCCTCGGTGTTATGGAGGAATTCCCAACAAATTCTTTGGGATAACCTACAAAG
Organism: Avena eriantha; assembly: GCA_910589775.1. NCBI lineage: Eukaryota > Viridiplantae > Streptophyta > Magnoliopsida > Poales > Poaceae > Avena > Avena eriantha. The sequence continues at coordinate 484,368,143 of OU342742.1, forward strand.
ACGTGCTTATCCGACTTTGGTTGTAAACATTTACTTATGCATAGCATGCTAAAATTTCAAGAAAAGATAATTCGGGTTTTATCCCAAACCATAATTCATATGGTGTCATTTCAACGGGTTACGATGGTGCTCTTTTTAGTGTAAAAGTGGTAGTCTCTAAAGATTTAATCTTTAAAACATAATGGCAGTTTTATAAATGACACCCTTGATCTTACCATGTCAAACAAGGTTTGATTTGATCTCTCGAACATACGATACTCCTGTGGTTTATCGGGAAATGTAAATCCATGGAACAATTCCGGAAATCTTAGGTGGTTTGCTAAAACTGTAACTCAAATATCTTCCTTCATGATCGAATCATAAAATCTTTGTTTCTTGTTACAATGATTTTCTACTTCATCTTGAAAGTCTTTGAACAATTTTCAAATATTTCATACTTCTTCCATATTAAGTAAATATATAGATATATTCACTCAAATTTCCGGAGAAAGCATATGAAGTGGAAAGATGCACCGCACATGGCTACATATAATGGACAATGCACATCATCATGCACAATTTCCAATAAGTTAGTCACCCGTTCCTATTTGGCCTATGAACGGTGTTTCAATTATCTCGAGGAAAGTTTCACAAGCGTCAATTGATCAAAATCATAGACTCCAAAAATCCATCAAAATGGAGTTTCTTCATGTTCTTTTTCCAATATAATTTAAACGGTGATGTCACTTCGTAAGTGATCTTTCAATCATTTGTCTTGTGACATTTTAGCATTAGTTTTATGGATGTGATTTCTCCAACTAGATTTGTAAAAGTTCATCCAACTTTTATGGAATACAGTAATTATTTGAACAACTATTATTCTCATTATACCGAAACAAAATAACAATTATTTAAACAAATCTTGAAGACAAGCTCTGATGTCAATGAGAAATACAATAACACTTTATTTGTTTTCGATGAACATCATCACATATTGTTTTTCTAGTTACTTAGGCCATTGTAGTTCATGAATTGCGTCGTTTTGTATGATATTTCATACCAACCAATTCGGTATCTAATGCCCAAGAACCATATTGTTTAACAAGGAAAGAATACAACCATAACGTGTATATCATCTATATACCTCAGCTGGACATTTCTAGTCTTTTATTTTCTGCCAAATATTTTATAGATTCTCTTTCAGCATTTCCTTTTCCTTTTTAAAATAATCTATCATCATCAATAGTGGCGTCATACATATGACACATAGTCCAAAGAATGTATAGTAAAATACTAATACCTTTGGACTTGCACTTTGAAGTAGATCACCATCATTAAATGTTTGGTGTTCTTTCAAAAAACCATTCTTTAGTAATCTTTTAAGTGCAGTAAACATTTTACAACATCTTCAATTCATCCTTATCATGAAAACTTTCATTATCAATCTACTATGGCCTATAAGGACGAATCGTGAGTATAATGTAAGTTCCCAAAAACCTTTTGGGAGATTAAGACGTCTAGCGTCTCCAACATTCGCAAATTCTCATACAATGTGAGAACATGTATCTTGCCAAATTATACTTTATCATATTGCAACCATAAACATTGTTTTAGATATCAAAATATCTTCCACGCATGATGGTTTCTGAAACAATTCTTTAATCTCCTAGATAACCTCGATAATAAAAATAACTATTGAATATCCAGAATCATGGAGGCAAACATGATACTTTAGATACTAACATTGTAATTCTTACTCTTGATTTAATATTTCTTATTAAACTTCATGGACTAAATAGATTTTGCTGAAAGTTTGCAATAGGACTTCTAAAATTAACATTCAAAACAATACGATACCAGTTCGTAAAGAAAATATCCAGAATTCTATAGTTCTGCTATCTCAATTAAAACTAAGCATCAGGTGGTAAACAAATGCCAATGACTACAACAAATTATGCAAATTCACTTCGATTTAGTTTATGACAAATTGAGTTTTACTAATCCAAATTAGAAATGAACTCCCACTCAAAAACGGCATCCCTCATGTATTTTTGGTGATTACATGAACCAAATGCACTACACCAAGTCCGATCATCACGTGAGTTAGTGTAGCTTCAAAGACGAGCATCTATATGGGTATCATATCTACCATACGACTCATTCTTAACCTTTCGGTCCGTGTTCCGAGGCCATGTCTATACATCCTAGGCTTGCCAAGTAAGAACCTTAGTACTCACGTGTGTAAAACTGTCTTACACCCGAAATATGATCGTGGATTCAAGTACACCCGATCATCACGTGATGTCTTGAAGCAGCGAAACATAAATGGTGCGTACTTAAGGGAGAACACATTTTTATGTTGATATCTTAATGAGGGATCATCTTATAATGCTACTAAAATGCCAAACTAGCAATATAAGATGCAAACATCATATGTGTAAAGTAGAATGATATGGTCCATCCATTTGATCACTATTATGTGCATCGTGGTATGGTCTCTATCATTCCTTTGTGTGTAAGGCCAAGGTCTATGGAATTTACACGTTAGGTGTGTTGTAAGGGTATCAACTATACACTAACTTACAACATTACCATATCATGACACTAGCCTAGCAACAATCTAAACTAGACGCCTCTAATTTATCGATTGTAAGTTTTACATGGATTAGGGCATTTGAGAGATAGAACCGGTCTTACCTACAAACATGGAACCACAACGATGATAACTAAGTTATTAGCAACTCGTTGTAAATCAGATATTGACTATAGTAGGAGAGACAGACACCCGCTAGCCACTTATGCAAAACTAGTTGCATGTCAGTCGTGGAACCGGTCTCATGTGCGAGGACATGTAAAGTTAGTCTGGGCCACTTCATCCCACTATGCCACCAATATCCAAAATACATGAAAGAAGCAATAACATGATCATCATCGCCCACATATAACATATGTGTACTACCCGTGCAAAGCACCTACACATAGATCAGGCTCAGATACCACAGTTGGGTTTGCAGCATATAAAACAAACATGGGAACTATTATACGCCAAGATCTATCTACTAGATACAAGCAACGGGTGGATATACATCCATAGAGAACATACCCTCGAAGACAACAAAGCTTTGATAACAAGATGGAACTCATAGATGATGTAGTCGAATGCTTGCCGATCTCAAGATTGTGATGAAGTCCAGCAGGTCCAGCTCCAACACGTCCATCAGATCCAACTCCAACAAGTCCAGCTCCACCAACTCCAGCACCACAAAGCAGCGGTGCATCCGTGTTCGCACACACGTCCGGTACCCCAACAACCTTCGTCCCTGGCTCTAGCAAAGCAGTGGAAGCAGCAACTCCTTTCTAGATAAAGCCACTGGGAACATGTATCTCGCTAATCCGATACCATGGGGAATAACTAGAGGGGGAGAGAGATCCTTCACGAGGAGGTGTGCATTGTGAGTAAGAAGGGGGGCCTTTTATAGGGAAGAGGGGGGGAAACCAAGGGCCATGGTGTGGAAGTCATGGTGGTTCCCCCACCTCTTCCATCATTCATGTGGTGGATGCTCCACTCACATAAATATGCCTCCACTCACACTTCCACTCACATGCATTAAATTTCCACCAAATTTAATGCAATCTCTCATTAAATAAAACTATTTTATTTATTTTATTCAGAATTATGTAATTAATTTAATTAACAAACATTCAAATAAAACCCCCTGCAACATTTCAATATCACATGCAGAACCAATTTTTGTAACTTCACCCGAAAAAATTCTGGTTTCCATCGAAATGATTCTAGTGCTTTCTTAATTCTTTATCTAAAACATATTTGCTCCAAATGTTTTCGGTATCCCTTAAGGGTGTCACCCTACGGTTCGCGAATAATGCAGACATGATCGAGACCCCTCTCCGATCAATAATCAGCAGCGGGACCTTGAGATTCGTACTAACTCCCACACATTCAACGATGACTCTTATGATCGTGTGAACCTTTAACATCATAACTAAATCCCTTTTCCTCGTGATATATTACATGTCCGAGATTCGATCCACGGGTCTCTTTACCTAGTTTGATCTCATTGCCGACATGCACTCTTTTCTTGTTCCCGTGATATAACATTCTAGTGATCACATCACTTGCTTGCAAGCTATTTCAATGCGATATCACCGAGAGGGCCCCGAGTATATCTATCCATCATCGGGATGGAAAAATCCCACTCTTGATCCATGAGCCTCTACATAACACATTCGTAGCACTGAACCCACCTTTATAGTCACCCTGTTATGGTGTGACGTTTGATGTTATCAAGATACTCTTCCGGTGTTAGTGATTAACATGATATCATGGTCTAAGGACTAGGATTACTTTGTATGATGTTATAGCAATATAAACATAATGACTTTGATCGTAATGCTATATTTAGGATGAATGTTCATCACATCATTCCACCAATGTTGTGACGTCGTTATTAACAACACCCAATGGCCATGATCAGGAAACCTTGATCATCATGTTAATCAACGAGCAAGTTTATATGAGAGGCATTACTAGGAACTTTGTATTTTTTTTATTAAACACACATGTATTAACGTTTCCAATTAATACAATTATAGCATGCAAAATAAACATTTATCATAAACATGGAATAAAATAATAACCACTTTATTATTGCCTCTCGGGCATATTCCCTTGAGGATCCACATGCCAGAACATACCAGAAAGCTGACATGGGGGCCCAAGCAGCAAGAACATAGACCGCTACCACATGGAACAACGTTGCAAAGCTCAAAATAGAGGACGCAGCCGAAAAAAGGTCTATCATACACACATTTCATTTAAAGATAGGCCGACATGTGGGACCCACCAGCGCAACCTTATACAGGTGATGTATCAAGAAACATTGCCAAGTTCAAAATAGGGAGGCGCGAGCGAGAAAAAAGTCCATCATGCACATGTTTCTTCTAATGAGAGGCTGACATGGGGGGACCCGACAACCTTTAAAAACGGCTGATGCAGCGAGCAACGTTTTCAAGTTCGAAACACAGAGGAGTGAGTAAAGAAAAAAGTCAATCACACAACTGATCCTTCTAATGAGAGGCTGTCATGTGGGACCCAGCTGCATGACCAAACGACAGATTCATCGAGCAACGCTATCTTGTTAGGAACAGGGTAGCGCTAAAGTAGAAAAAAGTCTATCATAACCACGATTCTTATAATGTGAGGCTAACATAAGGAACCCACTAGCACGGCTGATGCAACGAGCAACGCTATCAAGTCAAGAACACGGAGGCACGACCGAGGAAAAATATTCCATCATGCACACGTTTCTTCTAATGAGAGGATGACATGTGGGTCCCATCAGCATGATTAAATGATAGATGCATCGAGTAACGCTATCAAGTTCGGAAAAGGGTGAGCGAACCAAAAAATCCATCATACACACGATTCTGCTAATGAGAGGCTAACCTGTGGGACCCAACAGCCTGACAAAATGGCAAATGCATCGAGCAACGTTATCGAGTTCAAATCAGTGAGGCGCGACCGAAAAGTATGGTCCACTAGAGACACTCAGGTCTGGGACCCACACGCCTCAAAAGCCTTCGGTGAGTCAACATGGAGCGAGGAACCAAAAATCGTTCTTCTACCACACGCCGGCCGAGATTCCTCCACGTTTTTAGCGGTTCCGTCATAGTAGAGGGCCACGAAACCGGGATTTTTTTCCATCGGCCACAGTCAAGACGAGGATTTTGTCGCGGAAGATGCCCCTTCTACGACGATCATCGGGGAAAGTCATTGCGGAAGGAAATTTCTTGTAGTTGTGTAGATCTATCCCATGGTTAGTTCGCTACTATCGTAGTTCTGTAGTATGGAGCTACCTTATGATTTCTAGGCCTTTGTTAGCAGAACTATAATTTGAAACTATTTCGTATATTTGTATATATATGTGTGTTTGTGTGTATGGAGCTACCTTATGATTGCTAGGCCTTTGTATGGAGCTACCTAATGATTTCTAGGCCTTTGTTAGAATAACTGTAATTGGAAACTATTCTGTATATTTCTAGTCTGAAATCCGAGCTTATGATTGTATCGGTTCCTAAACGGTTTTTGAGGCCCCAATGCTGGTGCCCTATGCTGCAACTACCATTGTCTTGTCCTCTACTAGCCCTTCCCCTCCCTCAATGCTTTGTGAGCCGAATCAGCAAAAGGATATATAAGTTGGGATCAATTTGATTCGAAGAGGGGCGATTTTCTTGGTCCTTGGAGAGGAACCCAGGAGAACTAGTAGTACCAACGGAAGGAGGAGGTTGGCTCAGTTAATTATCTCACCCCCTTATGTGGGACCCTCTTTAACTCACTCCTGACGTGGGTCCCGCTTGAAATAGCTATAGGCCACCACATGATAGCTAGGATCAAAAATTCGAGAATCTCTCCCGGCAAAATGTTCCCACCACTACCACTTAAAAATACTTAATGTAGAAAAAGTGTACTGCCCAGCCCTACTACTACTAGAACTACTACTCTCCTTCCCATGCCTTTCTACCAACGACAAGACAAGAAACCACCACTAGCTAGCTCCCATCCAGCCAAAGCAACTGTTGGAACTGGTGCAACCTCCAATTGGGGAGTTCTTGCTGAAATAGGTGGGTGTATTTGCTCACCTCGAAATCTGGCTTTGTTTAATTTGCTTCCGATTGGGCCATTGGGGGTACTATTAGTACTAGTAGTAGTATTTGGTATGCTTTGATTTTGGATTTCTTGCTTATTTCTCACCACAAAATCACCTAATCAGGATACTTTCCTCTGCTCTAATTGATTGGGTCATTTGGGTGGGGGTGGGGGTGGGGGTGGGGGTGGTGGGGGGGCTTGGGGGAGGGGGGTACTGATTTTGTATGGATTCAGGATCGGGCCATGGTCACCGTTGTTTTGATTGGGGCATTTGGTCGGGTTCGATTTCGGTGTTCTTCACTTTGGTAACCTTTAGTTGCCACTCGTAATGTGCAATGGATTTTGCGTCAGATTCTGTATGGAGAACTATGGGTCAATGGCACGCACGACCACTACGGACAGGGATGGTCCCGTTGGTTCCCTTAAAAGTTGCCTAAAAAGGTAATGTAGCAATATATTTGTTGCGTTCTTCCATCATTTCTAATGCTGAAAGTGGTTGGTTACAACCTGGATGTATCCATGTGCTAAAAGTTGTCTCTGTCTGGATCATGTTTTGTGGAAGCCTCTGTGACACCATCTCTTCTTTATTTACTATAGCACGGTGGTACATACTTGTGAATGTGTGGTGCTACAAGTGCGGCAAACAGGATCGTACCCCGACATGCCGCAAGATCCGGCCAATACCACTACTCACCAAACAAGCGCAAGGCCACTGACTAGTTGGGAGGGCCCAGCTTAAAGAGGAAGGTATTTTTGGTTAATACCTTATTACCATGGTGCATTTTGATTTAATTATTACCCACTTGGTATCATGCATGCTTATCAGATGTTTAGAAACATATGTGTGATTTTATTAATTCTGGCACTGTGTTTATGTGAATCTAGATCTGGATCTGTCTGACTGTCTCATACAGTAAGTATATGACTACTATGTACTGTATTGAATTGTTGAGCTCTATTGCTATTTATGCAGATTGAAGGTGCTGCTATGGAGATGAAGGCTGCTGTAGAGGCTAATAGATTGCTGATGCCCGCACCAAAAGCAGACATCGTCTACACGACGAGGAAGCGCCAACACAGTACCCTGGTGGGAAGTGACCTATCTAAGAAGTGGGTATAATTTGGAAATCCACAATTTCACATGTTATGATTTTCCGTTTTATTGTTATCAGCTAGTACTATATCTTTACGCTCATTAGAAGTTCAACAAAATTAAATATGTTTGCTTTACAGGCAATGGTTTTATCTTATATTATTAGATTTACTTGTTCTTTACATAATTTAACCTTTCCACTTAATTTAAATCAGTACCACGCGTCAACTTCTCAGCCCTTTCTACTACCGTCCTCTTGTCAAGCTTGTGGATTGAAATGGGTCCACGTATGCTCTTCCAAAGGCAGAGGGAAGAAAAATGGTGTATGGCCACCCTTCGCAAAGGGTACCCATGCTATTGGGTATAGATTCCAAGTGGTTTAGACCGACTTGATGTAAGATCTTGTATCTCACTTATTTACTGTCGCCTTACTTCTCTATCAATTTTCTCATGAAGGTTATTCCTTGTGTCGCTTGCCCCATTATAAATAAGATGTTCGGAAACGACAAGTTTCTAACTCTGTATAGCAAGGGCCCTAAAGGCATGCGGCAATTATATGATGTGGATGTCTCCCAAACGATGACCACCACCTATTTGGGTGGCCGAGGTTAGTCCAAGTATGTCCGTGAGAATGGTATGAAGCAAGGGGACGAGGTAACATTCGATTTTAGCAAGCCTAGGAAGATACTTGCACGCGATCGTACACCTGTTGACCTAAGGACCAAGAATAGAGGCTGTACTAATTAATTTGCTTTTGTACTCATCACAACCTCTAATGATTTTCTTGTGACTAATTGTCCTGCACCATTTTCTTTACTCATCATATGATCCTGACCACTTCTGCAGTCTGCTTCCCCCTATGTACCCCTAGAAGGGTGCCAATATCAAGCTGCTGGCACTAGAACTGACCCTAGTTCCTGCAACGGCACCTGTTAACCTCAGTAGGAGAAATAATAGAGGTAGTAACTTAATTCACTTGTATACTATCATGGCTATCTAGGAGTAACTGCTATATAAGAAACCATTTTGCTTGTACACATCTCATATGCCTCTCTGACCACTCCTGCAGTCCCCGTACCTACCCCTAGAAGCTAACCAGCATCAAGTTGTTGGAACCCGCACTGACACTGGCCCTAGTTCCTACTCCAGCACCTCTTGACCTAAGGAGAAAGAATGGAGGTAGTAACTTAATTTGCTTGTATACTCATCATATCCTCTGATCACCGTCTTGTGAGTAACTGTTGTATAAGAGACCATTTTGCTTGTACGCATCTCATCTGCCTCTACCATCCCTGCAGTTAGCTTAGCTACCCCTCAAAAGGAATCTAGCATCAAGCTGCTGGCGCCAGCACCAGTTCTAGGCCTTCTAGCTCCTGCACCAGCCCCTCTACAATTAGTGGCACCATCTCCTGCACCAGCACCAGTTACCAAACTAGCCCCAGCATAGGCACCGACACCGGCACATGCTCCTTCATCACCCCGGCCAGTGCCTTGTCAGACCATATCCTACACTTGTGTCATCACAAGGTCGCACCGGATTATGTTTGTGAGGATATGGCGGCAGATAAACTGCTCTGAATGTCTTCTCAAGTTTCACATGATTCAGTGCATTGCTCTTAGTAATCATGCGTCTATCTCTTGCTTTTACTCAGAAATTGCCTAAGAGTTCCACAAAGAAACTCCAGGCCAGACGAAAGGGCACAATAGTCTTCACGATGCAGAGCGAAGGAGTGCAAATCAAGGGATGCTCCACCATTAACACGACTGATGGGTGCTAGGCAGCTACTTCTAGGTGGATCAAGTTCCGAAAAGCAGCCAAACTTATCATTGGAAGAAAGGTCAAGGTTGATGTATCTGGCTGCCCTAAATGCCGCATGTTGTTCATGAACTTCCTAGCTATCTAGCTCTTACAAGCGTCAGCACTAACGTCATCAAAGCTACGCAGCGGAAAACTTGGACTACTTTAGTCCTTGCTGGAGTCTTCGACTCCACCAAGCACTCGGGGGCTACTCACATAGGGAGCGCTGGTCGCGCACCCTACGATTTCCTCTTTTCTTATTGCAGGAACGTGGGCAATCCCAATCAAACCCAACCACTCGAAACACGGTTCGATTACGGACATGGGTTACTACCATAGGGAGCGCCAGAAACAATTCCGACTGAAACAATCAAGCAAAAGAAGACAGCAGTCGCAAAAGTGTTTTAGTCCCTTCCTAAGTCTTTGACTGAAACAAACAAGCACAAGACGACAGCAGTCACAAAAGTTCTTTAGTCCCTGCCTGAGTCTTCGACTCAACCAGGCACTCGGGGGCTACTCCCATAGGGAGCGCTCGTCGCGCACCCTATGATTATTTATGTAAAAACTATGTGTTGATAACATCTGCACTCGCATCTCATGGCGACACCGCCTCATAATTTTCCCTACAAAGAGACTACGTCTCCTAGGTCGCCCGAATCGTCTCCGTGATGATAAAATTCGGATGTCGCGCTTACAGCGTGAAGGCAAGACCTGAATAAGGCCTGGCAACACATTTAACTGCGCACTACCAGAAATATATCCGTGCCTACAGGCACGATGAACTTGCCTTGACGGACGTGTCGAGTGCTCACACCCATATAACTGGAATTCGACTCATGTAAGACCTCCGCTGCCTGAGTCGAATTACACCAACACCTTTCCGGATTCGAGTCCGAGGACTCGAGTTCGAGTAGATTGCGTTGTTTCACCCTAAGGTGGTTAACTGATACCGATACTTTGGTTATACCAGGCACATATATCAACAATCCCTATGGCATAAATAAAAGCAGTCGAAAATGTACTCATTCAGGCACTCGAAGACTTCAAAAAGTCCCTAGTCGAATCTGCGATTCCACTGGACACTCGGGGGCTACTGACATGGGTATACCCTACAGGTACTCGAGCTTGGTATATATGGTCCAAATATGTACAGGCCCACGGTGTCGCCAAGGCCCAAATGAAAGGACTCGAGTAACCTGTGGACTCTCGATTGCTTGAAGGACAAGAAGAAGATAAAGATAGAAAGTTTGAAGGGGAAAACCCTAACTTGTAACCGACTCGACCTGCTACCCGAGACCTAGCCTATCTATATAAAGGCTAGGAGGGGCGGCGAGGAGAACACACGCAACCCTAGTTTCCACGACCCTCGCCAGATTGCATCTGCGCACCATTGTAACTTTCGACTCCTTCGATAATTCCATGAGCAGACAAGCAGGAGTAGGGACCTCTACGAGGCCTGAACCTGGGTAAATCCTTTGTCCCCTGTGTGCTTGTTTGCTAGCCGATAGATGTCTCCAGCGCTCCCTCTTTCTCCAAAACCCAAGTCCATAACAATGGGCATTGATGAGTCAAACCCTCGTGAGGTCGCATGCTATTTTAATTAATTATGTGGTTATCTTATCTCCATTGATCATATATGGGTGGTAAAACTGTGATAACCTTTTGCTGGATTGGAGCTATGAGTAGTACATACTGGTATGGTATATCTGTATCTATATGACGGTTCCCTATATGACCAAATATTATGACAATGATTGTATTCCAGTGATCGAGTGTGTTTAGAGAAAAGGGCAAACTGATCGTGTGACATGGTTTTTAGAGCTGAAACAAGAACTGGCTCTCTCTGCACTGCTATTGAATTTCAGTGTCTGTATTGTTGAATCAGTCACTTTGAAATACTTCTAAATTGGTCAAGTGCTGCTGAATATGAACTAGGAATATGTCGATATTTTTTATGTCTTATTATTTTGTACTCCTTAATCTTTCAAATGCTACTGAATTTGTCAAAAGTTCTATCGTTGCTACTGACTGCTTGCTCTAGAGCTTTTGCCTGTGTGTCATCGGAACAGTTGGATGTGTTTTGGACAGAGATTAGAGGGTAAAGATATACAACGTGATTTCATGATGAGTCCAAAATTGAAGCACATTTACCTTTTCTTTTTGCATAAATAGAGTAGGGATCTTTGTATTTCCCTGTGTTTGCATGCATCATTTGTTCTTGTTTTAACAGGATCCCAAATCACTAAGTCTTATATGAACATATCAATTGGAACTGTCATATTCTATAATTATATGATATTTCTAAGTGAGAAAAGTAATTTTATGGATTTACCTTCGCACCTGGGAGAATACCAATCGAGGAGGAGAAATCAGTACCGATACTGAATGGTGGTACGGGCGGAGCCCACATGTACCATCCACCCATACTAAGTGCCAGCGTGATCACCTCCTTAAATACTTTCTCCTGGCAAAGACGAGAGGGAGATCCGACATTCACAGCCACTAGAAACCACGAAAAACCACATCTGAAAGGTATCTAAAGGAGGAACTTGGCTAGGGAAAAATCCCAGCTGCTTCACTGATCATTGGAGGATAACGCATTATCCCCTTCATCATTAACCACTGCATCTCCATTACCACCATTACCCCCATCTCTCATCTATTCGATCTTGTTGTAATTCCGGATTCAATTGTGGTTTGCATTAGATCTATCTCTATACTTTTATCCATTTATTTGATTATAATGATGTTGTTGATTGCTCTCATGTGTGAGTAGTTCCTTTGTTCTTGGGGAGATGGAGAACCCTAGCACCCTTTACTTGAGATCAAAGGCAGCTTACAAGTATCCTTTGGTAGATAGTAACAAGGGTCATAAAGACCTTTACCAATAGCTCTCTGTGGGTTCGATATCTTTACTCACTACAAGAAAAGTTTCCTTCCGCAACGAATTGGCCCGACGGTCGTCGTAGAAGGCGCTTCTTCCGCGATAAAATTCTCGGCTCGACCGTGGCCGGTGAAAAACTTTTTTTCCCGATTTCGCGAGCCTCTACTATGACTAATCTACTAAAACAATGGAGGAAGCTCGACCAACGCGTGGCAGAAGCAAGATTTTTGTTTCCTTGCACGATGTTGACTCGCCGAAGTCTTTGAGGCGTGTGGGCCCCGGATGTCAGTTTTTCTAGAGGACCATACTTTTCGGCCACGCCTCCCTGATTTGAACTCGACAACGTTGCTCAAGGCGTCTTCCGTTTAGTTAGGCTGCTTGGTCCCACATGTCAGCGTCTCATTAGAAGGATCGTGTGTATGATGGAATTTTTTTCCTTCGCTCACGCTACCCTGTACCGAACTTGATAGCGCTTTTCGATGCATCTACCATCTAATCAACCTCCTGGGACCCACATGTCATCCTCTCATTAGAAGAAACGTGTGTAGGATGGAATTTTTTCCTTCGCTGGTGCTACCCCTTTCCGGGTTGATAGCGCTGCTTGACGCATCTACTGTTTAACCAACCTCCTGAGCCCCACATGTCATCCTCTCATTAGAAGAAACGTGTGTATGATGGATTTTTTCCTTTGCTCGTGCTACCCTGTTTCGGACTTGATAGCGCTGCTCGATGCATCTACCGTCTAATCACAATGCTGGGCCCAACATGTCATCCTCTCATTAGATGAAACGTGTGTATGATGGATTTTTTTCATTCACTAGTGCTACCCCGTTCTGAGTTGATAGCGTTGCTCGACGCATCTACCATTTAACCAACCTCCTGAGCCCCACATGTCATCCTCTCATTAGAAGAAACGTGTGTATGATGGATTTTTCCTTCGCTCGCACTCCCTATTCCTAACTTGATAGCGCTATTCGATGCATCTACTGTTTAATCACGCTTCTGGGCCCCACATGTCATCCTCTCATTAGAAGAAACGTGTGTATGATGGATTTTTTACCCTCTGTCGCGCCTTCGTGTTCCGAACTTGATAGCTTTGCTCGCTGCATCAGCCGTTTATTCAGGATGGTGGGTCCCTTATGTCAACCTCACACTAGAAGAATCGTGGGTATGATGGAATTTTTTCTTCTCTAGAGCTACCCTATTCCGAACAAGATAGCGTTGCTCGACGAATCTGCTGTTTGATCATGCTGCTAGGTCCCCCATTTCAGCCTCTCATTAAAAGAAACGTGTACATGCTAAACTTTTTTCTCGCTCGCGCCTCTTTGTTTTGAACTGGCTACATTGCTCAATGCAGCATCTGTATAAGGTAGCGCTGCTGGGTTCCACATATCAGCCTCTCTATAAATGAAATGTGCGTATGATGTACTTTTTTGGCCATGTCCGCAGTTTTGACTTTGGAAACTTGTTGGGTCCCAGATGTCAACCACCTCTGTGCAGGAAATGTGTATATGCTAGGTCCTAGCTGACAGCCTCTATTTGAAAGAAACGTGTGTATGTTGGACTATTTTTTCGGGCCCCAGATGTCAGCCTTAGAGTACAAAAAATGCTCAGAAAGGCCGAATTAAAAAGATTTTGGGCTAACTCGGGGCGGATGCCCTATTCGTCATGGCATATATTCCATGGACTCACTCCCAAATTGAATGGGATATGGTCGGTGGCCACAAGACCACGAAAAGGCCGAATTAAAAGGTATTGGGCTATGCTTGGGGCTGATAGGCTAATTTCATGGGCTATGCTTGGTCCTGCTGGGTCCAACATGTCAGCTTTTCTGTAAGTGCAACGTTTGTACGATGGACTTTTTTTCGGCCGTGTCCGCTGTTTTCACCGTGGTAGCTGTAGCACCCCGCTAAAACCACTACTAGAAAATCGCAGTGTTTTTGTGCATTGCAACATCATGACCGCATGATCATGTCATCATGCCACCTTGCATTTGAGCATCGTCATCATCATGCATGGTTTTGTCTAAAACTATTTTCGAAAACCTATTTTTGTTTTCCTAAATAAGCCCCGTCTTTATTCAAATACAAATCCTGGGCTTCTCCGGATTATTTTGTTTCGCCTACCAACGGATTTCAAAAGCCCCGTTTTAAGCAAATAAAATATTTATATTATTTGAGGGGGGCAGCCGAACCGGGCCGAACCGACCCAGCCGGCCACCCCCAGTAAACAAAACAAAGCAAAAACCAAACCCCAGACCCCTACCTACCCCACACCTGCCCAACTCCCGCCCATACCGACCACCAACCCCGCCACCTCACCCCGTCCACTCCCGGCTCGCCACCTCACCCCACCGGTCCCACCCCGCGGGAGACCGCGTCCACCACGCCCGCGCCCCACCCCTGCTACCTGCTCGCCCGATCGAACACCATGCCACCTGCCCCGTCGCCAGGCACCCCACCGCTCAAGCCACACTATAGCCGTACCGACACCTACCCGCGCTGCTCATCCCGCGTACACGCACGGGGTACACCGCAAAGCTGCCTCGCAGCACAACCGCAGCGTGTCCTGCGACCCCACCTCGCGTGATCCCCATGCCACCTTCCTCGAGATCCCCAATCCCCGCCCTCCTCACTTTCCGACCGCATGGCATCGCCACCCCCTCGATCCTCCTCTCCTCCACTTCGCAGGGCACCGCCACCCCGCAAGCGCCATGGACGCCTCTACTCGATCCGCGTCGCCTCGAGCCCCTACGACCGGCCGCTCGCCCCCCGCTCTCTGCCGCTCACGTCCGATCCATCTTCTACAGAGCCGCCGCCATGGGCCTTCCCTTCCGGCGACGTTCTCCACCACCGGCGCCCTCCTCGAAGCCTCCCCGAGCACGCCAGAAGCCCCACCTCGGCCCTTCTCTCCTCCGCGTCCCTGCTCCTCGCTTCCTACCTCGACCGCGGCCTGCCGCCACTAGCGAGCCCGCCTCTGGTCGCCCACCGTGCTCGCCAACGACCTCTGGCCGTCGCCTCGGGTCGAGCTCCTCGCAGAACTACCCCAGCCTCCTCGTTCCGCCTCTCCACCGTCGTGCGCTTGGGACCTCAAGCTTAGCGCCGCCGGTTCCGTCCCCAACCACATCGTCGTCCTCGACACCGCTGCGAGCTTCTCCACCTCTTTGCTCTGCAGGCCCGAGCCCCGCGCGCCTGGCCACCGCCGAGCCGCTCGTCCGTTGTCCCGCCCCTACTCTCTCTTTCTCTGGTGGTCAGTTCTAGTTTGATGTGCTCCAAGAGCATGTGTATGCTCTGCCTCTTGTGACTCCACGCACGAGTAGACATGTTAGTACATGCATTTATACTGTTGCTAGTACTACCTCGTCTACAGGCATCCAGTGGGTGCATCATGTTGGTTTTGTTTTGATGAAGCATGGGAACAGTGAAGACATGGCGCCGGACAGCGTTCTCGAGGATACTTCCATCGGCTACCGATCTACTGTAGATACCTCCTGGAGGACAAGTTAGACGAAAACCATGGGCATCAAGTTCTCTTTCCTGGGTTGAATGAACCATCCCGACACCGGAGCCAAGTGCATTGTCAACAACCGAGGCCAAACACCAAGTTCTCCTTCTCGGACGGCAAGACCCTGACCTCGGATCCGAAGCCCGATCTCGGCGTCCGAAGACCAAACCCGAACCCCTTCGAAACCAAGATCGTCGCGTTCCCAATGTGTGACCCCTTTATCCGAGCCCTATTAGATAAATTGACATCTATATAAATTGTTGCATATCAATTGTACATGCTTGCATACATATTTCCGCGGGTATGCGTTGTATAGTCGATTCACCTTATAATTAAATATGGAGTCTATATGCGGGCTATTCTAGTCTTATATCGGCTCCATTTAAATTGGTGTAGTGAACCGGTGCCATATTTTGTCTTGCTAATCCAACATTTAATTTACGGGGTAGATAAATAACTTGAACCATATAATTATTTGTTGGGACCCCGTTCCACTTAATATTGCCCAATTGCACCGCATCTGTGCCATGCCATGCATCATATCATAAGCATGTCGGATCTTCTGCCGTAGTATTAAATATTGCATCCGGTGTTTCTTCTAGTGTTTGCTTCTTCGCGGATTAGGCCGATGAGTTGATGCGAGTATCAACAAGTTCTCCGGATATGAACCTCCGGCGGTGTTTCCTAGGCGAGCATTCTCCCCCTTTCTCCCTATTTTGCGTTTATAGTCTTTATTTCCTCCTGTTGATCTATTGTTATCTGTGTCGCGATGCTTTAGTTTCCGTGCACCATTTATACTCCTTGCGGCCTCTATATTGCCATGGACACATCCTATTGCCTGTTGTTTGATAGATAGTCGGCCTTGTGAGTCGTAGTTGCTAGCTTCTGCGTTGCTTCGTGTCGTTGTCGTTCCACCGTTGACGGCAAGTTGGCACATGATAAATAGTGGAGATGCTTAATGGTGGAGATGATTATGACTTTAAATACAACTATTAAATTGTTAGTATAACTAATGTAGAGGCATCAGTGGGCAATAGATGTTATTTGGTTTTTCCACGCTCACTTGTGTCCCGTAGGACCCCGAGTACTTGATACTTGTTCCTTGACTATCGCACTATCCATATATGGGACCATGAATCCCCTTAACTAGAGCTTGATTCATTTCTTATTTCTTGGGGCCACAAAATAGTTTGGGGTTTTATTACTATCTTGTACTTATGCCATGATTTACTGTTTTATTTACGATTGTGCGTGGAGCACCTGTACTGTTTTGGATCGCGGCACGATTTTGCGCTATCGAAAAGCCCAGTCACACTTTCGGGTTCCCAGTCGTTTACAGCCATTCTTGCAAACCCTGGGTCCGTTCCGGAGCCGGCCAACTTCGTTGCTGGTAGCTTAGTGGGGTGGCCCCCTGAAATGATTTATGAATCCTGTGATTGCTTTGTCGTGAAAGCCTCGTTGTGTTTTGATTTGATTTTTCCGAGGTTGATCGTGTGTGTGTGTTGCTATTTGTGCACCCCTGCAGGGTAAATCTTTCTGAAAGATGTGTCCGCGGTTATGGACGACTTGGAGCACAGTATCTCGATCATAGACAAGCATAACTAAAGTAGTGCTATAAATTTGACTTAATATGTGACTAGTACTCAGCTTCACTACAATGGAATGGATAATAAAAGTGCCAACAACTGGTGGAACTGGGGTGAATCGTGTCATGTTATACCTGCCTAGTAAATATCACAACTCCAATGGAATGGAATAAAAGTGCCAACAACTGCTGGGTTTGGGATGTCACATGCTAATGGTATCTGACTAGTAAGTACTGCAACTACAACTGAATGGTTAAGTAAAACTGCCCACTAATGCTATCAGGATGACTCGTGTTATCTATATCTGACTAGTAAGTGCTTCAACCATAATGGAATGAATAAAACTGCCAACTGTGTGAGTTCCTCGGTTTGACTTCCTCGCTTGGTCTCGAGGGAGAATACCAGGATGGGTATGACTGGTGTTAGTATCAGGTTGGTCCTGAATAGGTCTATCTTATCTCTCTCTAATAGCCGACAGTTTATCGAGTCTCTATATGTTTTTTAGTGCATGCTTCGTTGCCGCTTCAGTCCACCATACCTATGTAGGCGAGATCCGCCGAATTCTAGCCTCGCCGTGTACTAGCCTCAGTACTGACGCTCCTCTTTTTCCTTTGCCCTTGTCGGCACCCCTTTTGTTTTAGTAGTTTTGAGATCGATGTTGTTAGCAGGGTTACCCTTCCGGCTTGGCCTGGGCAGGGTTATGGACGCCATTGTTTATTCTTCAGGGCTCTTAGCCCCATTTGCATCTTGTCCGTAGTCGGACGCTCTATCATTTTCAAGGTGACTTGAATCTTTGTATAGTATATCTGTATTCTTGACTCATGGAGTCGTTGTTGCATATATATATATATATATATGTTCTGTGGGTTCCATCGTGGACTAATGTGTAATGGTATTACTTCGTTTTGCCACCCGCACGCAAGTGCCTGGTGGGCATCTTTGAATCGTTTCTATGCGGGTTTGGCTGGAATCTCTAAAACTTGCATAGGGCCGATTCAAGGGTGTTGCAGAGTGGTATCAGAGCTCAGCAATAGCGATACCCCACTGGTCCAGCCTGTAGGATAACCTAGCTAACGGCCGATGTAGAGGGTCAAAACTATTTTGGAAAATCGGTTGGATAGATATGATTAGGTCTACTTTTACTCCTTACCCCTCTGTTGTTCCCCTCTTACCTCTGCGTGTTTTGAATCTGCTCTCTTATCTTTTCTTCGAGTCCAGTAATTCTCGTGGTTGGGTTTCCGTCGTACCTTCAGGGTTTCGCTTCCTCCTTTGGCAACGATGTTTCTACCTCCGGACTTCATGCTATCCGAGTGATCCTTTATCTGTGGTATCATTCTTTGTTCCTTGTTTGTGCCTTCCGGTGTTTTCTGACGCGACGACATCATCTAGGCCAGATCCGATGCAGAGCCTGCATCACTCCATTGTTCTGAACCTCGATTATCGAGATCTTCAGTCTGATTCCGAGAATGGTTGCACGGGTTTCTACTGATTGTGCGGAGTAGTAGTTTGGGTGCATGATGGATTGGCCCCCATGCCGACTACTCACTCTATTTGCTTATGTACATTGAAGTGGATGAGAATGCATCGGTTCTCTCTTTCAATCAAAGTTAGAGGTGGCTTTATTTGTGGATACCTTACCTTCGTCCTATGTTTCCCGGAGTGTTCTCTCCACGATCACGGACAACGACCTATTGTTAGTGGTGTCGCGAAGATCTACACGAAGCGAGAAGATCCAGATCATCGACCTTCTTCCTGGTACCATGAGGCGGATCTCGAGGGCGAGATCCATTGTTAGTGGTGTCGAATTGTAGCACCCCGCTAAAACCACTACTAGAAAATCACTGTGTTTTTGGGCATTGCATCATCATGACCGCATTATCATGTCATCATGCCACCTTGCATTTGAGCATCGTCATCATCATGCATGGTTTTGTCTAAAACTATTTTCGAAAACCTATTTTTGTTTTCCTAAATAAGCCCTGTCTTTATTCAAATACAAATCCCATGCTTCTCCGGATTATTTTGTTTCGTCTACCAACGAATTTCAAAAGCCCCGTTTTAAGAAAATAAAATATTTATACTATTTTAGGGGGCAGCCGAACCGGGCCGAACCGACCCAGCCGGCCACCCCCAGTAAACAAAATAGAGCAAAAACCAAACCCCAGACCCCTACCTACCCCACACCTTCCCAACTCCCGCCCAGACCGACCACCACCCCGCCACCTCACCCCGTCCACTCCCGGCTCGCCACCTCACCCCACCGGTCCCACCCCGCGGGAGACCACGTCCACCTCGCCTGCGCCCCCACCCCTTTTGTCCGCTCGCCCGATCGAACACCACGCCACCTGCCCCGTCACCAGGCACCCCACCGCTCAAGCCACACTGTAGCCGTACCGACACCTACCCGCGCTCCTCATCCCGCGTACACGCACGCGGTACACCGCAAAGCTGCCTCGCAGCACAACTACAGCGTGTCCTGTGACCGCACCTCGCGTGATCGCCGTGCCTCCTTCCTCGAGATCCCCAATCCCCGCCCTCCTCGCTTTCCGACCGCATGGCATCGCCGCCCCCTCGATCCTCCTCTCCTCCTCTTCGCAGGGCACCGCCACCCTGCAAGCGCCACGGTCGCCTCTACTCAATCCGCGTCGCCTCGAGCCCCTGCGACCGGCCGTTCGCCCCCGCTCTCTACTGCTCACATCTGATCCATCTTCTACAGAGCCGCCGCCATGGGCCTTCCCTTCCTGCGATGTTCTCCACCACCGGCGCCCTCCTCGAAGCATCCCGAGCACGCCAAAAGCCCCACCCCGACCCTTCTCTCCTCCGCGTCCATGCTCCTCGCTTCCTACCTCGACCGCGGCCTGCCGCCACCAGCGAGCCCACCTCTGGTCACCCTCCGTGCTCGCCAACGACCTACGGCCGTCGCCTCGGGTCGAGCTCCTCGCAGAACTGCCCCAGCCTCCTTGTTCCGCCTCTCCACCGCCGTGCGCCTGGGACCTCAAGCTCAGCACCGCCAGTTCCTTCCCCAACCACATCGTCGTCCTCGACACCGCTGCGAGCTTCTCCACCTCTTTGCTCTACAGGCCCGAGACCCGCGCGCCCGGGCACTGCCGAGCCACTCGTCCGTTGTCCCGCCCCTACTCTCTCTCTCTCCGGTGGTCAGTTCTAGTTTGATGTGCTCCAAGAGCATGTGTATGATCTGCCTCTTGTGACTCCACGCACGAGTAGACATGTTAGTACATGCATTTCTACTGCTGCTAGTACTACCTCGTCTACAGGCATGCAGTGGGTGCATCATGTTGGTTTTGTTTTGATGAAGCATGGGAACAGTGAAGACGTGGCGCCGGGCAGTGTTCTCGAGGATACTTCCATCGGCTGCCGGCCTACTGTAGAGACCTCCTGGAGGACAAGTTAGACGAAAACCATGGGCATCAAGTTCTCATTCCTGGGTTGAATGAACCGTCCCGACACCGGAGCCAAGTGCACTGTCAACAACCGAGGCCAAACACCAAGTTCTTCTTCTCGAATGGCAAGACCCCGTCCTCGGATCCGAAGCCCGATCTCGGCGTCCGAAGACCAAACCCGAACCCCTTCGAAACCAAGATCGTCGCGTTCCCAATGTGTGACCCCTTTATCCGAGCCGTATTTAATAAATTGACATCTATATAAATTGTTGCATATCAATTGCACATGCTTGCATACATATTTCCGCAGGTATGGGTTGTATAGTCGATTCACCTTATAATTAAATATGGAGTCTATATGCGGGCTATTCTAGGCTTACATCGGCTCCATTTAAATTGGTGTAGCGAACCGATGCCATGTTTTGTCTTGCTAATCCAACATTTAATTTGCGGGGTAGATAAATAACTTGAACCATATAATTATTTGTCAGGACCCCGGTTCCACTTAATATTGCCCAATTGCACCGCATCTGTGCCATGCCATGCATCATATCATAAGCATGCCGGATCTTCTGTCGTAGTATTAAATATTGCATCCGGTGTTTCTTCTAGTGTTTGCTTCTTCGCGGATTAGGCCGATGAGTTGATGCGAGTATCGACAAGTTCTCCGGATATGAACCTCCGGCAGTGTTTCCCAGGCGAGCATTCTCCCCCTTTCTCCCTATTTTGCGTTTATAGTCTTTATTTCCTCCTGTTGATCTATTGTTATCTGTGTCACGATGCTTTAGTTTCCGTGCACCATTTATACTCCTTGCGGCCTCTATATTGCCATGGACACATCCTATTGCCTGTTGTTTGATAGATAGTCGGCCTTGTGAGTCGTAGTTGCTTGCTTCTGCGTTGCTTCGTGTCGTTGTCGTTCCACCGTTGACGGCAAGTTGGCACATGATAAATAGTGGAGATGCTTAATGGTGGAGATGATTATGACTTTAAATACAACTATTAAATTGCTAGTATAACTAATGTAGAGGCATCAGTGGGCAATAGATGTTATTTGGTTTTTCCACGCTCACTTGTGTCCCGTAGGACCCCGAGTACTTGATACTTGTTCCTTGACTATCGCACTATCCATATATGGGACCATGAATCCCCTTAACTAGAGCTTGATTCATTTCTTATTTCTTGGGGCCACAAAATAGTTTGGGGTTTTATTACTATCTTGTACTTATGCCATGCTTTACTGTTTTATTTACGATTGTGCGTGGAGCACCTGTACTGTTTTGGATCGCGGCACGATTTCGCGGTATCGACAAGCCCAGTCACACTTTTGGGTTCCCAGTCGTTTACAGCCGTTCTCGCAAACCCTGGGTCCGTTCCGGAGCCGGCCAAATTCGTTGCGGGTAGCTTAGTGGGGTGGCCCCCTGAAATGATTTATGAATCATGTGATTGCTTTGTCGTGAAAGCCTCGTTGGGTTTTGATTTGGTTTTTCCGAGGTTGATCGTGTGTGTGTTGCTATTTGTGCACCCCTGCAGGGTAAATCTTAGACAAGCGTAACTAAAGTAGTGCTATAAATTTGACTTAATATGTGACTAGTACTCAGCTTCACTATAATGGAATTGATAATAAAAGTGCCAACAACTGGTAGAACTGGGGTGAATCATGTCATGTTATACCTGCCTAGTAAATATCGCAACTCCAATGGAATGGAATAAAAGTTCCAACAAATGTTGGGTTTGGGATGTCACATGCTAATGGTATCTGACTAGTAAGTACTGCAACTACAACTGAATGGTTAAGTAAAACTGCCCACTAATGCTATCAGGATGACTCGTGTTATCTATATCTGACTAGTAAGTGCTTCAACCATAATGGAATGAATAAAACTACCAACTATGTGAGTTCCTCGATTTGACTTCCTCGCTTGGTCTCGAGGGGGAATACCAGGATGGGTATGATTGGTGTTAGTATCAGGTTGGTCCCGAATAGGTCTGTCTTATCTCTCTCTAATAGCCGACAGTTTATCGAGTCTCTATAGGTTGTTTAGTGCATGCTTCGCTGCCGCTTCAGTCCACCATACCTATGTAGGCGAGAGCCGCCGAATTCTAGCCTCGTCGTGTACTGGCCTCAGTACTGACGCTCCTCTTTTTCCTTTGCCCTTGTCGGCACGCCTTTTGTTTTAGCGGGTTTGAGATCGACGTCGTTAGCAGGGTTACCCTTCCGGCTTGGCCTGGGCAGGGTTATGGACGCCATTGGTTATTCTTCAGGGCTCTTAGCCCCATTTGCATCTTGTCCGTAGTCGGACGCTCTATCGTTTTAAAGGTGACTTGAATCTTTGTATAGTATATCTGTATTCTTGACTCATGGAGTCGTTGTTGTATATATATATATGTTTTGTGGGTTCCATCGTTGACTAATGTATAATGGTATTACTTCGTTTTGCCACCCGCACGCAAGTGCCTGGTGGGAATCTTTGAATCGTTTCTATGCGGGTTTGGCGGGAATCGCTAAAACTTGCATAGAGCTGATTCGAGGGTGTTACAGTAGCCGTGTATGGTCTTACTGCTGGGGCCCTTATGTCACCCTCTCTGGCATGTGCTGGGTCCCCGACGCAGCCTTTTACGTTCTGTCTGGGGGGTCCCCGATGCGAGCCTCTCTACACAAGTATTTAAACTTTTTTTTGAACCTACCCTCAAAACAAACTCCAGGGACGCTACATGCTGGTGGTCCATGACGTCAGCCTCTCCGTAATGCGATATTGCTAGAAAATAATGTAAACCCAAGATACACACACACACAAAGGCGATTCGAACAAAAGACCTTCAAATCGAATAAACGTAAACTGGGTGCCAAATACAACAAAGATATTTAAAGAAAAATATCATTAAACTTTTATTAGTACTACAACTTCTATATTAGTCTTGTAAAAATATTTTGTGTGTCTATGTTTATCTCTTTTAAAATATAATAGGGAAGCGCTCCTAGCATCTCAATTTATAAAATGCCACATAATGGGGTTTTTTCTTAAAAACATAGGTAAGAAGAGTTTTTTTATTATGAGAGGTTGGGGCAATGCCCAAAAGGCCGAATTAAAAAGAATTTTTCTATTGCTCTACGTGGGTTATATTCCATTGGCTATGCTCCATGGGCTTCATTCTCAAAATTCACTGGCCTGTGCTCAGCAGTCTGCTGACCCCTAAAAGGCCAAACTAATATGTTCACATCTATGCTCCATGGGATCCTTTGTAAAATTTCCGCTGGCCTGTGGTCAGCAGTACCTGACCTTGAAAAGACTGAATTAAAATGTTCTGGGCTAAAGAGGGGCTGGATGAGCTACTCCACTCCCTCCGATCCAAATAAATGTTCTCGGATTTGGCTAGATTCGGACGTGTCTAGCACTAAAACATTACTAGATATGTCAGAATGTAGACAAATGTGAGAACATTAATTTGGATCGGAGGGAGTACTAGATATGTTCTTCTGGTTAATGAAAAATGCATTGTGATGTGCTCTTCCGCATTCGAAACAAAGACCTTCGCGAGGGCAGGGGAAAAGCGATAATTCTTTTTGGCAGATATTCATGTCAAAATTCAGCAGTACAGAATAAGCTAGAAAAATTATCAACAGATTCAAAGTTAATATTTGGGAGCACTTGACCAATTCAGCAGCATTTCAAAAGTGACCAATGCAGCAATACATATAGTGAACTACAATACTAGTACATCAGTATTAGTTGCACAAATGCTTTAGTAATAGCAATGACAGAACATTTGAGAGATTCAGTAGCTTTCCTGCTTGAAATTCAATAGCAGTACATAGAGAATCAGTTCTTATTCTAGGTAATAAAAACTTGGCCCATGATCAGTTTGGCTTGTTCTCTGAATAGACTCAATCATTGGAGCAAGCAAAACTAACGATCAAGTCTGCTTCTGTGTAAGTACCTCCTTACGCCAATGCCTCTGTGACCGCCCATAGCAACCCAAAATACCCAAGACTCATCCAGATAATTGTAACAATGCTAAGTTTCAAAAGAAAAGCAAGACAATCTGATGTACTTTATCTAACCAAGTACCAGTACATCACAATTTGTTCTACAAAATATTGTAATAATAGTAACGATAGAACATTTGACTAATTCCGTAGCATTTGGAAGATTCAGCAGTATAGAATAGACCGTAAAAATATCATATAGATTTCCGATTCATATTCAGCAGCACTTGATAGAGTCAGCACAACATTTCAAAGTGACCGGTTGTGGTAGTACACAGACAGTGACCAAAAGAATTGACAGATTCAGCAACGCGGACATTGAAATTCAATAGATGTAGCAAGAACTGATTCAAAAGGAAAGCGAGACCATATTCTGCACTCGACCGGTCGATCTGAACAAGTACCGAACAAAACTTTTGATAGGTTAAGTAGCATTTGAAATATGTAGCAGTACATAATAAGAAAGAAAAATATCGACAGATTCACATTTCACATTTAGCGTCACTTGGACATATTCATCAGCATTTCAAAGTGACAGATTCAGTTTGCCCATTTCGTTGAGCAGTCGTCATTGGAAGAACCAAAACTGACGATCAAGTCTGCTTTTGTGTGCATGCCTCCTTCTCGCATTAATGCCTGTGTGTGACCTCATAGGTAACTCAAAATGCCCAAAGCCTTGTCTAGACTATGAGTTTATGGCAAGGCCAAGTTATAACAGAAAAGCAAGACCACCTACTGCACTAGATCTAAACTGAGCTATCCTATTACATAGTTTACGATTACTTACGGTAGTTTGGTTCCAATCGTGGGCATTGGTGATGCTTGGGATGAACTATAATGGAGTCTCTGGAGATTTCCATGCAATGTTGGTTGAGAAACCAACAACTGCTTCTTCGGTATTTATACTGAAGCAACATATTTCAGGAAACAACGTATATCCAAGTCCTATTGCATGGTGGGAGGTGTATACATAGTTGCTTCTCGTCAGATATCCTGGGGCAACATCTGCACCGCCTACCGCAATATTAATCGGATAGTTCAATCCAAGGAAAAGGGAATATGCTCCCAGGTTAGCAATCTCTGTCCATGGCTTAGGTGGATACAAGTAAGCAGTGTCCTTTGAGTACACCCTGCAGCCAAACCCAGTAGCATAGGTGCCACAAGTGCGCCCGCAGCGATCAACACTATGATCAGAAACAGGATTGCCATGACCATAATAAGTACCGCTATAAAACTCCTCATCAGTAACACCCATGGTATGGATAACAAGAAGGCGAGATTCATCTGCAGATATTGCTAAGAACCATAAACCAGGTTCGTCCTCGTCATCATCTATGGCATCATGGTTGCCCTCCTCGAGATGCGCGAGCAGAATAGTGTTGGGTTCGTAGCATAGAAAACAAAAAATTTCCTACGGTGGGAACTATACTCCAAGATCTATCTACTAGATACAAGCAACGGGTGGATATACATCCATAGAGAACTTACCCTAGAAGACAACAAAGCTTTGTTAACGAGTTGGAACTCGTGGATGATGTAGTCGTACACTTGACGATCTCAAGATCGTGATGAAGTCCAGCAGGTCCGGCTCCAGCACATCCTTCAGATCCAGCTCCAGCAAGTCCAGCACCACCAAGTCTAGCACCGCAAAGCAGCGGTGCATCCGTGATCGCACACACGTCCGGTACCCCGACAACCTCCATCCCTCCCTCTAGCAAAGCAGCGGAAGCAGCAACTCCTTTCTAGGTAAAGCCACTGGGAACATGTATCTCGCTAATCCGAGACCATGGGGTATAACTAGAGGGGGGAGAGATCCACACGAGGAGGTGTGAGTGTGAAGGTGTGAGAGGGGGCCTTTTATAGGAGGAGGGGGTGCCCCTCCCCATGGCCGGCGCCCCAAGGGGTGACCCTTCACCTCCTCATTCATGTGGTGGTAACTCCCTCCACATAAGTTTGCCCCTTCACATTCTCTTTTAAAGTCTCCACTTTAAATGCATTAAGTTTCTCCAAATTTAATGCTCCCTCATTTAATAAATTTTTTTATTAATTTTATTCAGAATTTTGTTAATTACTTTAATTAAAAAACATTCACATAAAACCCCTTGCAACATTTCAATATTACATGCAGAAAAAATTTCAGCAATTTCACCCGAAACAGTTTCGGTGTCTATTGAAATAATTCCAGCGCTTTCTTAAATCTTTATCTGAAACATATTTGCTCCAAATGGTGTCGGTATCCCTTAAGTGTGTCACCCTACGGTTCGCGAAAAATGCAGACATGATCGAGACCCCTCTCAGATCAATAATCAGAAGCGGGGCCTGGAGATCCATACTGACTCCTACACATTCAACGATGACTTCTGTGATCGTGAGAACCTTTAACGCTAGTAACTAAATCCCTTTGTCTCATGATATACTACATGTCCGAGATTCGATCATCGGTATCCAAATACCTAGTTTGATCTCGTTACCGACATGCACTCTTTTCTCGTTCCCGTGATATAACATTCTAGTGATCACATCACTTGCTTGCAAGCTATTTCAATGTGATATCACCGAGAGGGCCCAGAGTATACCTATCCGTCATCGGGATGGACAAATCCCACTCTTGATCCATGAGCCTCAACATAACACCTTCATAGCACTGAACCCACCTTTATAGTCACCCTGTTACGGTGTGACGTTTGATGTTATCAAGATAATCTTCCGGTGTTAGCAATTAACATAATCTCATGGTCTAAGGATAAAGATTACTTTGCATGATGTTATAGCAATGTAAACATAATGACTTGATCATAATGCTATACTTCGGATGAATGTTCATCACACCATTTCACAAATGTTGTGACCCTGTTATTAACAACATCCAATGTCCATGATCAGGAAACCTTGATCATCTTGTTAATCAACAAGCTAGTCTATAAGAGAGGCAAAACTAGGAACCCTTTTTGTTTATTAAACACACATGTATTAACGTTTCCAATTAATACAATTATAGCATGCAAAATAAACATTTATCATAAACATGGAATAAGATAATAACCACTTTATTATTGCCTCTCAGGCATATTTCCTTCAAATAGGACCTACAAAAAGAAAAGACGTCCAAATTAGCCAACACTAGTTTACATCCATTAAAACTGAAACTAGTGTTTAGAACAAGAATGGATCAAACTTATCAAAATACAGATGATTCCGAACATAAACACTGCCACTCTTAGTGGCTGCAAACACCAGACCCTTGTGGATAAGTGCATCGTTGTATCTGAAATAGCACTGGAACTGGTTCTCAAGAAATGTCCATGCATACTCATCACAATCAAGGGTAGCAATTGAGTAGTCGAAGATAGCGAGAAGGGAGAAATCTAAATAATCAGCCTCAGCTATGGGAGTTCGGCAAATAGCAATCTTCCGAAGGAGAATAGGGCGATCATTATGCATGAATGTAAACGGATTGTTGGTGGGTACAAACTCATTGACTTGTGGGAGAAGAACACGTTGATGAGTGTACACATTGACAATCTCCCACTTGCACTCGGACCCAACAGTGGTGATCCAATCTCCATTGGCAACTACCCACTGCTTACCCATACAATTCGGGAACACAGCGTCGGAGGAGAACCTGTCTAGCGGCGCCAGCTTGCATGTCGTGCTCTTGCCCTCGAAGTACTCGTTGCATTCCCATGGTTTCTTATTTGGGTGAGAATGAAGAACACAGGGGAGGCCAAATGGCTGAGAAGCATGTAAATTTGCACTATATTTTGCTGAGTCAAGAAGATGTTTGGACAAACCGGCAAGGCCCGCGGCAGTGATGACATCGCATCTGGTTATGAGTTCTTCAAGCGGGCCTTCGGTAAAAACATGCTGGAATAGCTCAGAATCATCACTGTCCATCCTCGGTGCTGCCATCGCAAGGGAGCTGATGGAAGTTGGGACAGTGGCTTGATTTGGTTTTCTGGCAAAGAGGGAAGATTGATGGCGGCAGGCAAGACAGGTAGAAGAACAAACACTCTCATACTATGCGGTGAACAGGATCGGAAAGCGGTATTATGGAGGAGAAGAACCGCGACGCTTGGCGTAGAAGTGGGGATAGAGCGTATATGCGAGGTTGAATAAAATGAAAACGGATGCATGTTCCTCTGCTCCAGTTCCCTTCAAAATAGAACTACTCTACTCCCAGTTCCCTCCACAATAAATCTTTCTTGTAAATCAAAGATGAAGTAGTATGAAGAGTAGGGCCCGATCATCTACTCTCTCGAGGAGCCGAACCCGACTGTTTTCTTTCCTAAATTTTATGGTCCTTTATGCTAAATGCATGGACCTCAGTGTAATTTTACCTTTTTTAGGTCCTTGGTGTAAATGTACCCCCACCATATGTGTAAAATTCTAACCAAAAAGTGTAAGTTGTGAAATTTGAACAAATTTAAGCTTAGTTGTCAACGAGTATGATTTTTTTTGGATTTCAAGTCGACCGACCAAGGTCAAGGCCATATCAACATCATACTTTATGGTGATGATGCCATGTCCAAGAATTAGCATGCCGATAGATTTGGACATATTTTGAAAACAATTGAAGATGAAGTAGTACGAAGAGTATGGGTCGATCAGCTGCTCACTCGAGAAGGAGCCATACACGATTGTTTTCCTTGCTTATTTTTAGGGGGGGTGCTAAATTTATGGACATCGATGTAATTTTCCCTTTTTGGTACTTGATGTAAAATGTACTTCCACGCACCGTGTAAAATTCTAACCTAAAAATGTAAGTGGTGAAATTTAGATGATTTTAAGCTTACTTGTCAATGAGTATGAACATTCTTGGATTTCAGTCGAATGACCAAGGTCAAGGCCATATAAACATCATATTTTACGTTGATGATCCCATATCAGAGAATCTGCATGGCAACATATTTGGCCATATTTTGAAAATAATCGAAGAGGAAGTGGTAGGAAGAGTTTGGCTTAGATCAACTGGTCTCTCGATAAGGATACGAAACAAAAAAATCGTTTGTAGGGTCCTTTGTGCTAAATGTATGGACCTCCATGTAATTTTCCCTTTTTAGGTCCTTGATGTAAAATGTACTCCCACCGACCATGTAACATTCTAAACTAAAAGTAACTGGTGAAATTTAAATGAATTTAAGCTTAGTTGTCAACGAGTATGAACCATATTCTTGGATTTTCAAGACAAACGGCCAAGGTCAAGCCATATCTACACCATACTTTATGCATATGATCCCATGTCCAAGAATTTGCATGCTGACAAATTTGGCCATATTTTGAAAACAATCGAAGACGAAGTAGTGTGAAGAGTGTGGCTCGATCAGCTGCTCTCTAGAGAAGGAGTCAAACCCGACTATTCTCCTTGCTTAATATAAGGGCCCTTTGTGCTAAATGTATGGACCTCGGTGAAATCTTCACTTTTTAGGTTCTTAATGTCAAAATTCTAACCTAAAAGTGTAAGTGGTGAAATTTCGACGATTTTAAGCTTACTTGTCAACGAGTATGACCATTATTTGATTTCAAGCCGAACGACCAGGGTCAAAGCCATATCAACATCATACTTTATGTTAATGATCCCATATGAGAGAATTTGCATGGTGACAAATTGCCCAATTTTGAAAACAGTCGAAGTGGAAGTAATGTGTAGAGTTTGACTCAGCTCAGCTGATCTCTCGAGAAGGAGCCAAACCAGACTTTTTTTCCTTTTAGGGAGCTTTGATAAATGTATGGACCTGGTGTAAAATGTACTCTGACCAACCATGTAAAAATCTAACCTAAAAGTAAGTGGTGAAATTTAAATGAATTTAAGCTTAGTTGCCAACGAGTATGAACCATTCTAGGATTTCAAGATGAACGAACAAAGTCATGATCCCATATTCAAAAATTTGCACCCCAACAAATTTTGCCATATTTTGAAAACAATCGAAGATGAAGTAGTATCAAGAGTATGGCTCGATTAGCTACTCTCTCGAGAAGGAGCCAAACCCGACTATTTTCTTTCTTAATTTTAGGGTCTTTTGTGCTAAATGTATGGACCTCGATGTAATTTCCCCTTTTTAGGTCCTTGATGTAAAACGTACTTCCATTCCCGAGTAAAATTCTAACCTAAAAGTGTAAGTGGTGAAATTTCGATGACTTTTTAGCTTACTGGTCAATGACTATGACCATTATTGGATTTCAAGCCGAACGACCAAGGTCAAGGCCATATATATCAACCATCATACTTTATATTGATAATCCCATATGAGAGAATTTGCACCTTGACGTAATTTGGCCATATTTTGAAAAACAATCAAAGAGGAAGTAGTATCAAGAGTTTGGTTTAGATTAGCTGATCTCTCGAGAAGGAGCCGAACCAGAAAATTTTCCTTTTAGGGTCCTTTATGCTAAATGTATGGACCTTGACGTAATTTTTGCTTTTTTGAGGTCCCTAATGTAAAATGTACTCCGATTGACCGTGTAAATTTCTAACCTAAAAGTAAGTGGTGAAATTTAAACGAATTTAAGCTTAGTTGTCAACATGTATGAACCATTCTTGTATTTCAAGATGAACGATCAAGGTCAAGGCCAATTCAAGAATTTGCTGATGATCCCATATTCAAGAATTTGCATATCGACCAATTTGGCGATATTTTAAAAACAATCGAAGATGAAGTAGTATGAAGAGTGAGGCTCGATCAGCTACTCTCTCGAGAAGGAACCGAACCGTACTCTTTTTCTTTCTTAATATTAGGGTCCTTTGTGCTAATTGTATGGACCTCGATGTAATTCTCGCCGTTTTGAGGTCCTTGTTGTAAAATGTACTCCCATAGACTGTGTAAAATTCTAACCTAAAAAGTGGTGAAATTTAAACGAATTTCAGCTTATAGTTGTCAACGAGTGTGAATATTCTTTGATTTCAAGCCGAACGTTCACAAGGTCGAGGCTATATCTCTACATCATACTTTATTCTGATGATGGAGTATCCAAGAAATTGCATGGCGATAGATTTGGCCATATTGTGAAAACGATCAAAGAGAAAGTAGTATGAAGAGTATGGCTCAATCAACTGCTCTCTCGAGAATGAGCCAAATCCGATTGTTTTATTTGCTCAATTTTAGGGTCCTTTGTGCTTAATGTATGGACCTTGATGTAATTTCCCCCTTTTTAGGTCTTTGATGTAGAATGTACTCCCACCGACCGTGTAAAATGCTAAGCTAAAAGTAAGTGATGAAATTTCAACGAATTTAAGCATAGTTGTCAACAAGTATGAAAAAATCTTGGATTTTCAAGCCGAATGACCACGAGGTCAAGGCCATATCTCTACATCATACTTTATGTTGATGATCCCATATTCAAGAATTTGCATGGTGACAAATTTGGCCATATTTTGAAAACAATCGAAGAGGAAGTAGTATGAAGAGTATGGCTTGACCAGCTTCTCTCTCGAGAAGGAGCCAAACCCGACTATTTTCTTTGCTCAATTTTAGGGTCCTTTGTGCTGAATGTATGGACCTCGATGTAATTTTCCCTTTTTTAGGTCCTTTATGTAGAATGTACTTTATGCTTATGATCCCACATCTAAGAATTTGCATGCCGACAAATTTGGCCATCTTTTGAAAACAATCGAAGATATTAAAAACAAAAAATAATCAATTTCATTTTTCCAAGTGACGGGAATTTATTTTCAAAAAAAGAAAGTAAGAAGAATTTATTTCCTTTTTTCTGTTAAAATATAATGAGCGAGAAGAGACTATATGAGAATAGAGGAGGCAGCGAGAGAGCTGCGAAGAGGAGGATTTCAAGGTGGTGCGATGTCAGAGCAAAGCTAGGATGGGTTCCTAACACGAGGTACAGGGTATGGTGAGTAGAGTAAATTTCAGGATCACGATATGTATGCACGCAAAATAAAATGTGTTTTCTCTCTCCTTCACTCCCTCATCAGACTAGTCATAGTGGGAGTAACTTGGGTACTACTACATAGTAACGTAGTCCTACATGTATTACCAACAGTAAACATTTAGATGACATGGCATGCAATTAAATGATGAAAGAGAGCCTTGTGGTAACTAGCTATGTTAACATCACACATTTCAAGATAAAATGAGTCTACGTTGCAATAAACAAGGCGTTGCATGATACCACACCTATATTATTTTCCATTATGGAGGTAGTAACTTAGACTAGTAACATATGCATGTTAGTACTAAGTTACTCCCCGCTATGACCAGCATCACCACCCAACACCCCGGCCGGCTGATCTCTCCCTTGTCCACAAAGTGGCGCTGCGCACACGCGTCGATCGACAACCTGCCTTGTGTCGGTGGCTCCATGTTTGTGTCTGGCGTGTTTGCCATCTGCGTCGGTGGGAACCATTTTGGTCCTTGGCGGCAAAAACTATTACTACTACAGTACTCCCTCTATTTCAAAATATAAGATGTTTTAGCTTTGTGAAAGGAGTGTATCTAGACTTGTTTTAGTGTGTAGGTTCATCCAGATTTGGAGAGACTCTACACATTAAAAGGGATCTAGATACACTCCTTTCACAAAGCTAAAACATCTTATATTTTGAAACGGAGGGAGTACAATAGAGTAGCAATTCAAACTTTCTCGGTTTCGAAATTTTCACTTCCTTCACAAACATCCGGGGGGAAGGACATTCAAAAGATCACCATCACGGTACTACTAGTACAAGTACAAGTACTACTTAAGTGCTGGACAAGGGATTGGTTGATTTGGCCAGCAAAAAACAAAAACGTCCCATCGCATTGGATGCTCGCCATTATGATCTGACCAGCCTACCTACTCTGCACTACTCCACCTCCATACCCTAGGAAGAGGAAGCACCAAGCACACCCGCAGCAAGCTGGTTCGAAAGTGAGGAGCGCTCCTTTTTTTTCTTCTTCCGTGAAGCAAGTAGTACTCCCTCCTTCCCAA
Organism: Avena eriantha; assembly: GCA_910589775.1. NCBI lineage: Eukaryota > Viridiplantae > Streptophyta > Magnoliopsida > Poales > Poaceae > Avena > Avena eriantha. The sequence continues at coordinate 484,401,959 of OU342742.1, forward strand.
ACTAGGACGCGTATTAATTCTGGACAGAGTCAAATTTAATAAACTTTGGCTAAATGTACGACATCAACTCAATGTTATTAGAATCATCATGAACTATATTTTCATATTATATGCATTTGTCATTGGAAAAGTCAGTCTGTTTTTACATATAGTTGGTCGAGCTTTATAAAGATTGACTTTGACCAAACCTAATATGCGTCCAAAATTGGGAAAGAGGAAGCAGTATGAAGAGTATGGCTCGACCAACTGCTCTCTCGAGGAGTCGTACCCGACTGTTTTCAATTCCTTGTTTGGTTTTAGGGTCCTTTGTGCTAAATGTATGGACCTCGATGTAGTTTTCCCTTTTTTTAGTTCCTTGATGTAAAATGTAGTCCCACCATCCGTGTAAAATTCTAACAAATAAGTGTAAGTGGTGAAATTTAAACGAATTTAAGCTTACTTATCAACGGGTATGAACATTCTTGGATTTCAAGCCAAACGACCAAGGTCAAGGCCATATAAACATCATACTTTATGTTGATGGCCCCATATGACAGAATTTGCATGCCAATAGATTGGTCCATATATTTTGAAAACAATCGAAGAGGAAGTAGTATGAAGTGTTTGGCTCAGATCAGCTGATGTCTCGAGAAGGAGCCGAACCAGAAAGTTTTCCTATTACAGTCCTTTGGGCTCAATGTATGGACCATAATGTAAATTTCCCTTTTTAGGTCTTTGATGTAAAATATGCTCCCACCGCAACCGTGGAAAATGCTAACCTAAAAGTAAGTGGTGAAATTTAAATTAATTTCAGATTAGCTATCAATAAGTAGGAACTTTCTTGGATTTCAAGCCAAACAACCACATGGTCAAGGCCATATCTCTACATCATACTTTATGCTGATGATCCCATATCCAAGAATTTGCATGGCGACATATTTGGCCATATTTTGAAGAAAATCAAAGAGGAAGTAGTATGAAGAGTATGGCTCGATCAGCTACTCTCGTGGCCGAACCCGACTGTTTTCCTTGCTTGATTTTAGGGTCCTTTTTTCTAAATGTATGGACCTCGATGTAATTTACCCCCTTTTTAGGTCTAAAAGTGTAAGTGGTGAAATTTATAGGATTATTTTAAGCTTACTTGTCAACGAGTATGAACATACTTGGATTTCAAGCCGAACGACCATGGTCGTCAAGGCCATATCAACATCATACTTTATGCTCATGATCCCATGTTAGAGAATGTGCATGGCAACAGACTTGGCCATGTTTTGGAAATAATCAAAGAGGAAGTAGTATTAAAAGTTTGGCTCAGATCAGCTGATCTCTCGAGAAGGAGTCGAACCAGAAATTTTTCCTTTTAGGGTCCTTTATGCTAAATGTATGGACCTTGATGTAATTTTTTGCTTTTTTGAGGTTCCTGATGTGAATTTGCATGCCGACAAATTTGGCCATATTTTGAAAACAATCAAAGATGAAGTAGTCTGAAGAGTATGGCTCGATCATCTACTCTCGTGAGAAGGAGCCGAACCCGACTATTTTCCTTGCTTAATTTTAGGGTCCTTTGTGCTAAATGTGTGGACCTCGATGTAATTTCCCCCCTTTTTTAGGTCCTTGATGTAGAATGTACTCCCACCAACCGTGTAAAATGCTAACCTATAAGTAAGTGATGAAATTTCAAAAAATGTAAGCATAGTTGTCAACGGGTATGAAAAAATCTTGGATTTCAAGTTGAACGACCACGAGGTCAAGGCCATATCTCTACATCATACTTTATGTTGATGATCCCATATTCAAGAATTTTCATGGCGACAGATTTGGCCATATTTTGAAAAAAATCGAATAGGAAGTAGTATGAAGAGTATGGCTCGACCAGCTGCTCTCTCGAGAAGGAGCCGAACCTGATTGTTTTCTTTGCTCAATTTTAGGGTCCTTTGTGCTAAATGTATGGACCTCGATGTAATTTTCCTTTTTTAGGTCCTTTATGTAGAATGTACTTTATGCTTATGATCCCATATCCAAGAATTTGCATGCCAACAAATTTGGCCATCTTTTGAAAACAATCGAAGATATTAAAAAAAATCAATTTCATTTTTCCAAGTGACATGAATTTATTTTCTGAAAAGCAAGTAAGTAGATTTTTTCGATCAGCTGCTCTCTCGAGGAGCCGTATCTGATGATACATTGCAAATGTATCTATGTGTTTTATCTACTTGGTTTTATCTACTTTCTTGTGTTTTGTCCACACTTTGGTGTACTTTTCATATGATTTCTTGGACTAACCTATTAACAAGAGCCACAGTGCCAGCTGCCTGTTTTCTGTTGTTTTTGGTTCTAGGAAAGTCAAAAAATAAATATTCTTGGAATTGGACGGGACAAAAGCCAAAGTCATTATTTTACCGAGGGACACTTGGAGCTAGAATACGAGACAGAGAAGGGCCAAAGGGCGGCCACACCACGTGGCCACACGGCCAGGCTTCGCCCGGACTAGGGGTGGTGTGGCCAGCTTAGGCACCCCCTCGGCCTCTCCTTCCGCCTATATATTGCCTATGATACGGAAACCCTAAGTACCCGATCAAAAATCCACAAAATAGTCTGTAGCCGCCGTCATCTCCATCCCTAGATTGGGAGGGATCTGAAGCTCTTCCCGGCACCCTGCCAGAGAGGGGATTTCACCCTGGAGGCCTTCTTCATCATCATGCAAGCCTCCGGTGTGATGCGTGAGTAGTTCATCTCTGGACTACGGGTCCATGCAGTAGCTAGATGACTGGTTCTCCTCCTTTGTCTTATCATGTCTAGATGCTATGAGCTCCATTCATGATCAAGATCATCTATTTGTAATTCTACATGTTGTGTTTGTGGGGATCCGATGGATATTGAGATGCTATTTCATATTGATTATTGATTCTATCATGTCTTTGTTATTTGTGATCTTGCATGCTTTCTGTTGTTAGTAGCTATCTTGGCCAAAGAGATGCTAGCAACTCCAGGAGTTAGTATTTATGCTCGATAGTGGGTTCATGCCTCTGGGGGGATGTGACAGAAATCTCTAAGGTACTAGATGTGATGTTGCTACTAGGGAGAAAATAACAATCCTTTGTTCATAAAACAATCGTATTGTTTACTTTACACGCAATTCGTAATGTAATTATCCGTTGCTTGCAACTTAATACTGGAGGGGATTCGGATCATAACCTGAAGGTGGATTATTAGTCATAGATGCAGTTGGATGGCGGTCTATGTATAATGTTGTAATGCCCAATCAAGTCTCAAAAGAGTCAATATGATTAGTATATGCTTGTATGCTTTCTCGATGTTTGTCAATTGCCCCGCTGTAATTTTTTCACCCAACATGTTATCTATCTTAAGGAGAGCCACCTCATAGTGAACTATGGACCCCGGTCCTTTCTTTTGAAGGAAATATGCCCTGAGAGGCAATAATAAAGTTGTTATTATGTATTCCTCGTATATGATAGATGTTTATTTTGCATGCTATAATTTTATTGATCGAAAACATCAATACATGTGTGTTTAATAAACGAAAAGGGTTCCTAGTTATGCCTCTCTTATAGACTAGCTTGTTGATTAACAAGATGATCAAGGTTTCCTGATCATGGACATTGGATGTTGTTAATAACAAGGTCACAACATTTGTGAAATGATGTGATGAACATTCATCCGAAGTATAGCATTACGATCAAGTTATTATGTTTACATTGCAATAACATCATACGAAGTAATCTTTATCCTTAGACCATGAGATCATGTTAATTGCTAACACCGGAAGAGTATCTTGATAACATCAAACGTCACACCGTAACAGGGTGACTATAAAGGTGGGTTCAGTGCTACGAAGGTGTTATGTTGAGGCTCATGGATCAAGAGTGGAATTTGTCAATCCCAATGACGTAGATATACTCTGGGCCCTCTCGGTGATATCACATTAAGATAGCTTGCAAGCAAGTGATGTGATCACTAGAATGTTAGATCACGGGAACCAGAAAAGACTGCATGTTAGTAACGAGATCAAACTAGGTATTTGGATATCGATGATCGAATCTCGGACATGTATTATATCATGAGACAAAGGGATTAGGTTACTAGCATTAAAGGTTCTCACGATCATAGAAGTCATCGTTGAATGTGTAGGAGTCAGTATGGATCTCCAGGTCCCGCTTCTGATTATTGATCTGAGAGCAGTCTCAATCATGTCTGCATTATTCGTGAACCATAGGGTGACACACTTAAGAGTTACCGTACACCATTTTGGAGCACATATGTTTCAGACGAAAGGATTGCAAAGCGCAGGAATTGTTCCGATAGAAACCGGAATTGTTTCGGGTGAAATTGCAGAAAGTGGTTATGCATGTGATATTGAAATGTTGCAAGGGGTTTTATGTGAATGTTTGTTAATTAAAGTAATTAATAAAATTCTGAATAAATTTAATAAAAGATTTTTATTAAATAAGAGAGCATTAAACTTAGAGAATTTTAATGCATTTAAAGTGGAGACTTTAAAAGAGAATGTCATGGGGAATTTTAATGTGGAGCGGTTACCACCACATGAATGGGGGAGGTGAGGGGTCACCCCCCATGAGGCACCGGCCATGGGGAGGGGCACCCCCTCCTCCTATAAAAGGCCCCCCTCTTCCTCCTTCTTCCCCACACCTCCTCGTGAAGGATCTCTCTCCCCCTCTAGAATTATTCCCCCATGGTCTCGGATTAGCGAGATACATGTTCCCGGTGGCCTTGCGTCTGGAAGGAGTTGCTGCTTCTGCTGATTCACTGGAGCGAGGAGGTGGAGGTTGTCTGGTGGCTTGAACGTGTGTGCGAGGATGGATGCGCTGCTGATTTGCGGCGCTCGGACTTCCACACGATCTTGAGATTAGCAAGTGTACGACTACATCAACCACGAGTTCCTACTCGTTAACAAAACTCATTTTCTTCGAGGGTAAGTTCTCCATGGATGTATGTCCACCCGTTGCTCTGTATCTAGTAGATAGATCTTGGCATATAGTTCTCATCGTAGGAAATTTTTTGTTTTCTATGTTGTGGACCCAACAGTGGTATCTGTTCCTGATCTATGCGTAGGTGCTTTGCACGGGTAGTACACATATGTTTATATGTGGGCGATGATGATCATGTTATTGCATCTTCTATGTATTTTGGATATTGGTTTAATAGTGGGACGAAGCGGCCCGGACCAACCTTACATGTCATCGTACATGATACCGGTTCCATGACTGACATGCAACTAGTTTTGCATAAGTGGCTGGCGGGTGTCTGTCTCTCCTACTATAGTCAATATCTGATTTACAACGAGTTGCTAATAACTTGGTTATCCTCGTTGTGGTTCATGTTCGTAGGTAAGACCGGTTCTATCTCCGAAAGCCCTAAGCTAGGTAAAACTTGCAATTGATAAAATTAGAGGCGTCTAGTTTAGATCGTTGCTAGGCTAGTGCCTTGATATGGTATTGTTGTAAGTATATGTATGATAGATACTCTTACAACACGCTTAACGTGTAAGTTCCACAGACATTGGCCTTACAAACAAAGGAATGATAGAGATCATACCACGATGCAAATGATAGAGATCAAATGCATGGACCATATCATCTCACTTTACACATTAGATGTTAGCATCTTATACTGCTAGTTTGGCGCTTTTTCGTAGCATTATAAGATGATCCCTCAATTAGATATCAAGATAAAATGTGTTCTTCCTTCAGTATGCACCGTTCTATGGATCGTGTTTCGAGACATCACGTGATGATCGGGTGTACTCGACTCCGCGCTTTCATACAACGGGTGTAAGACAGTTTTACACACGCGGAATACTAAGGTTCTTACTTGATGAACCTGGCATGTACAGACATGGCCTCGGAACACGGACCGAAAGGTAAAGCATGAGTCATATAGTTGATATGATGCCCATATTGATTCTTGCCTTTGAGGCTACGCCGACTCACGTGATGATCGGACTTGATGTAGTGGATTTGGTTCATGTAATCACCAAAAAGACACGAGGGATGTTGTTTTTGAGTGGGAGTTCATTAGTAATTTGGATTAGTTGAAATCAATCAATCATAAACTTAGTCTAAATAAAATTTACAAATTCTTTTGTAGATGGCACCACCTGCTTTTAATTTCAATGTGTTCATGGAGAAAGAGAAGCTTGCTGCGAATGGTAGCAACTTCACCAACTGGGCTATGAATTTGAGGATTCTCCTCACTACTGCACAAAAACAATATGTGCTAGAGGCGCCGCTAGGCCCCCCACCAGCTCCTGATGCCCCTGACGAGGAAAAGAATTTCTATATAACTCGTTAGGAGGACCACAATTTAGTTCATTGCAGCATACTCTATGGGCTAGAGCCAGAACTTCGAAAGCGTTTCGAAAATGGCAATACCTTTGATACCATGGGAGAAGTGAAAATGATTTTCGATACCCATGCTACCGTAGAGAGTTATAATGCTTCTAAAAAGTTCTTTAGCTGCATGATGGAAGAGAACAGCTCCGTTAGTGAGCACGTACTCAAAATGTCTGAGTACGCCAATAAGCTTGTGTCCTTGGAAATAACGATTCCCATTGACATAGGCATACATTGTGTTCTCCAATCTCTGCCACCTAGCTACAATATCTTCATGATGAACTATAATATGAAGGGCATGAAGAAGTCTCTTCCCGAGCTTCTGTCAATGCTTAAGACTGCAGAAGTGGAGATTAGGAAAGAACATCAAGTGTTGATGATCAATAAGACCACCGGTTTCAAGAAGGACAAGAAAGGCAAGCAGAAGGGAAAGAAGGGTGGCAAATCTGTTGCTGCACCTGAAAAGAAACCCCGAGCTGGCCCTAAGTCTGATACCGAGTGCTACTATTGCAAGGGGACTGGCCATTGGAAGCGCAACTGCCCTAAGTATTTGGCGGACAAGAAGGCCGGCAAGGCAAACAAAGGTATATGTGATATACATGTTATTGATGTGTACTTGACTAGTACTCGCAATAGCACCTAGGTATTTGATACGGGATCGGTTGCTAATATATGTAACTCGATTCAGGGGCTGCGGAACAAGCGACAGCTAGCAAGGGATGAGATCACGATGCAGGTCGGCAATGGATCAAGAGATGATGTGATCGCCGTCGGAACGCTGCCTCTCCATATGCCATCAAGATTAGTGATAAATCTAAGTAATTGTTATTTTGTGCCTGCACTAAGCATGAACATTGTATCCGGATCGTGTTTGATGCGAAGTGGTTATTCCTTTAAATCTGAAAACAATGGTTGTTCAATTTATATGGATAATATCTTTTATGGTCATGCACCTATGTTGAATGGTTTATTTCTATTGGATCTCGATAGTAGTATAATGCATATTCATTGTGTTGATGCTAAAAGGGTTAAACTTGATGATGATATTTCTACATATATGTGGCACTGCCGTCTAGGTCATATTGGTGTTAAACGTATGAAGAAACTCCATTCTGATGGACTTTTGGAATCACTTGATTTTGAATCATTTGATACATGTGAGCCATGCCTTATGGGCAAGATGACTAGAACGCCGTTTTCCGGTTGAATGGAACGGGTGACAGATTTATTGGAAATCATACATACAGATGTGTGTGGACCAATGAGTGTGTCGACGCGAGGTGGATATCGTTATTTTGTTACTTTCACAGATGATTTGAGTAGATATGGGTATATCTATTTGATGAAACATAAATCTGAAACTTTTGAAAAGTTCAAGGAATTCCAGAATGAAGTGGAAAATCATCGTAACAGAAAGATCAAATTTCTGCGGTCCGACCATGGAGGAGAGTATCTTAGTTATGAGTTTAGCACACATATGAAAAATTGTGGAATAGTTTCAGAACTCATGCCTGCCAGAACACCACAACGTAATGGTGTGTCGGAACATCGTAATCGTACTTTATTGGATATGGTTCGATCTATGATGTCTCTGACTGACTTGCCACTGTCATTTTGGGGTTATGCACTAGAAACCGCTGCATTCACTTTAAATCGGGCACCATCTAAATTCGTTGAAACGATACCGTATGAATTATGGTTTGGAGACAAACCTAAGCTGTCATTTCTTAAAGTTTGGGGATGCGATGTTTATGTGAAGAAATTTCAGCCAGATAAACTCGAACCCAAAGCGGAAAAATGCGTCTTCATAGGATACCCTAAGGAAACGATTGGGTATACCTTCTATCACAGATCCGAGGGCAAGGTTTTTTTGCCAAGAATGGATCCTTTCTTGAGAAGGAGTTTCTCGCGAAAGGTGTGAGTAGTCGGAAGGTAGAACTCGAAGAGTTTATTGAACCTTCTCTTCATGAAATGGCGAGCAGCGTAACACCGGAAGTTGTTTCAGAGTTGACTTCGCCTAATGAAGAGAGAGCTAATGATATTGATCATGAAACTCCGAAAGAGGACACTACCGAACCTCGCAGGTCAAGTAGGACACGTGTAGCTCCTGAACTGTATGGAAATCCTGTTATGAATTTCATGATTAGTGAAATAGATGACCCTGCGACGTATGAAGAAGTGATGATGAGCCCGGATTCCAAAAAATGGCTAAAAGCCATGAAATCCGAGATGGAATCCATGTATGAAAACCAGGTTTGGACCTTGGTGGACTTACCTCACGATCGAAAGGCCGCGGAGAATAAATGGATTTTCAAAAGAAAAACTGATGCTGATGGTAATGTGACCATCTATAAGGCTTGACTTGTCGCAAAGGGTTTTCGACAAATTCAAGGAGTTGACTACGATGAGACATTCTCTCCCGTAGCGATGCTAAAGTCGGTTAGGATTATGTTAGCAATTGCTGCATATTTCGATTACGAAATATGGCAGATGGATGTCAAAACTGCGTTCCTCAATTGTAATATTGAAGAAGAGTTTTATATGATACAACCTAAGGGTTTTGTCAATCCTAAGGATGCTGATAAGGTATGCAAACTTCAGTGATCCATCTATAGACTGAAGCAAGCATCCCGGAGTTGGAATCTCCGCTTTGATGAGGTGATCAAAGAGTTTGGATTTGTCCAAACTTATGGAGAAGCTTGTATTTGCAAGAAAGTGAGTGGGAGCAATGTGGCATTTATGATATTATATGTGGATGACACATTATTGATTGGAAATGATATAGATCTTTTAAACAGTGTTACAAGTTAGCTAAACAGCAAATTTTTGATGAAAGACCTTGGTGAAGCATCATATATATTAGGCATTAAAATCTATAGAGATAGATCAAGGCGCCTAATTGGGCTATCGCAGAGTACATACCTTGATAAGATATTAAAGAAGTTTAATATGGACGGAAGTAAGAAGGGGTTCTTACCTATGTTGCAAGGCAAGACATTGAGAAAGACTCAAAGTCCGGCTACGGCGGAAGAAAGAGAGATAATTGATAAGATCCCCTATGCCTCGGGCATAGGCTCTATAATGCATGCCATGCTATGTACAAGACCGGATGTGGCACATGCTATTAGTTTGACTAGTAGGTACCAATCTGATTCAGGTTCGGAATACTGGATAGCGGTCAAGAATATCCTTAAGTACTTGAGAAGAACTAGGGATATGTTTCTTGTATACGGAGGTGAAGAAGAGCTAGTCGCTAAGTGTTATGTCAATGCTAGCTTTGACACCGATTCAGATGACTCTAAGTCTCAATCTGGATACGTATTTCTCTTGAACAGAGTAGCAGTTAGTTAGAGGAGTTCCAAACAACCTGTGGTGGCTGGATCAACGACGGAGGCGGAATATGTTGCTGCTTCAGAAGCGGCGCAGGAAGCGGTTTAGATGAAGGAGTTCATAAAAGAACTAGGTGTGGTTCCTAGTGCATTGGAACCAATGGTGATCTATTGTGACAACAATGGAGCCATAGCCAACGCAAAGGAACCAAGGTCTCACAAGAATTCCAAGCATATTAAACACCGGTTTCACTCCATCCGCGAGCATGTCAAGGATGGAGATATAAAGATTTGTAAAGTGCACACAGACCTAAATGTAGCAGATCCGTTGACTAAAGTTCTCCCTAGGGAAAAACATGATCAACACCAGAACTCCATGGGTGTTAGATTTATCACTATGTAAACTAGATTATTGTCTCTAGTGCAAGTGGGAGACTGGAGCAAATATGCCCTGAGAGGCAATAATAAAGTTGTTATTATGTATTCCTTGTATATGCTAGATGTTTATTTTGCATGCTATAATTGTATTGATCGGAAACGTCAATACATGTGTGTTTAATAAACAAAAAGGGTTCCTAGTTATGCCTCTCTTATAGACTAGCTTGTTGATTAACAACATGATCAAGGTTTCCTGATCATGGACATTGGATGTTGTTAATAACAAGGTCACATCATTTTTGAAATGATGGGATGAACATTCATCCGAAGTATAGCATTACGATCAAGTCATTATGTTTACATTGCTACATCATACGAAGTAATCTTTATCCTTAGACCATGAGATCATGTTAATTGCTAACACCGGAAGAGTATCTTGATAACATCAAACGTCACACCGTAACAGGGTGACAATAAAGGTGGGTTTAGTGCTACGAAGGTGTTATGTTGAGGCTCCTGGATCAAGAGTGGAATTTGTCAATCCCGATGACGGATAGATATACAATGGGCCCTCTCGGTGATATCACATTAAGATAGCTTGCAAGCAAGTGATGTGATCACTAGAATGTTATATCACAGGAACGAGAAAAGAGTGCATGTCAGTAACGAGATGAAACTAGGAATTTGGATACCGATGATCGAATCTCGGACATGTATTATATCATGAGACAAAGGGATTAGGTTACTAGCGTTAAAGGTTCTCACGATCACAGAAGTCATCGTTGAATGTGCAGGAGTCAGTATGGATCTCTAGGTCCCGCTTCTGATTATTGATCTGAGAGGAGTCTCAATCATGTCTGCATTATTCGCGAACCATAGGGTGACACACTTCAGAGTTACCGGACACCATTTTGGAGCACATATGTTTCAGACGAAAGGATTGCAAAGCGCAGGAATTGTTTCGGGTGAAATTGCAGAAAGTGGTTCTGCATGTGATATTGAAATGTTGCAAGGGGTTTTATGTGAATGTTTGTTAATTAAAGTAATTAACAAAATTCTGAATAAATTTAATAAAAGAGTTTTATTAAATGAGAGAGCATTAAACTTAGATAATTTTAATGCATTTAAAGTGGAGACTTAAAAAGAGAATGTGAAGGGGCATTTTAATGTGGAGGGGTTACCACCACATGAATGGGGGAGGTGAGGGGTCACCCCCATGAGGCGCCGACCATGGGGAGGGGCACCCCCCTCTTCCTCCTTCTTCCTCACACCTCCTCGTGAAGGATCTCTCTCCCCCTCTTGAATTATTCCCCCATGGTCTCGGATTAGCGAAATATATGTTCCCGGTGGACTTGCGTCTGGAAGGAGTTGCTGCTTCCGCTGATTTGCTGGAGCGAGGAGGTGGAGGTCGTCCGGTGGCTTGAACGTGTGTGCGAGGACGGATGCGCTGCTGATTTGCGGCGCTCGGACTTCCACACGATCTTGAGATCGGCAAGTGTACGACTACATCAACCACGAGTTCCTACTCGTTAACAAAACTCGTTGTCTTCGAGGGTAAGTTCTCCATGGATGTATGTGCACCCGTTGCTCTGTATCTTATAGATAGATCTTGACGTATAGTTCTCATCGTAGGAAAATTTTTGTTTTCTATGCTGCGGACCCAACATCTTTTACATTCAATCTACAATCAACTGTTTATTGCTTTGTGTTTACTTTCTTCAAACTATTACTTCCTTACATTCGATACGTTTAATCCTTTGTTTTTAGCAAAACCGGTGAGATTGACGACCTCATCGCAAGTTGGGGACAGAGTTCTGTGGTTGTGTTGTGTAGGTCTCCACGTTGCTGCTGGCACCGGCAGTGCGCCCTACCAAAGTTCAGCTAGTTTCACCTTTGGGGTGTTTCCTTGCTCCTACTGGATTGATAACCTTGGTTTCGTACTAAGGGAAAACTTGCTGCTGTGCTCATCATACCTTCCTCTTAGGGTTCCCCAATGAGCTCGATATATTTTGGGCCATCACCTGACTGTTTTCAATTCCTTGTTTGGTTTTAGGGTCCTTTGTGCTAAATGTATGGACCTCGATGTAATTTTCCCTTTTTTAGGTCCTTGATGTAAAATGTAGTTCCACCATCCATGTAAAATTCTAACCAAATAGTGTAAGTGGTGAAATTTAAATGAATTTAAGCTTACTTGTCAATGAGTATGAAAATTCTTGGATTTCAAGCCAAACGACAAAGGTCAAGGCCATATCAACATCATACTTTATGTTGATGGCCCCATATGAGAGAATTTGCATGGCAACAGATTTGGCCACATTATGAAAACAATCGAAGAGGAAGTAGTATGAAGAGTTTGGCTCAGATCAGCTAATCTCTCGAGAAGGAGACGTACTAGAAAGTTTTCCTTTTATGGTCCTTTGGGATAAATGTATGGACCTCCATGTAAATTTCCCTTTTTTAGTCTTTGATGTAAAATATGCTCTCATCGATCGTGTACAATGCTAACCTAAAAGTAAGTGGTGAAATTTAAACGAATTTAAGCTTAGCTGTCAACGAGTATGAACTTTCTTGGATTTCAAGTCGAACGACCACAAGGTCAAGGCCATATCTCTACATCATGCTTTATGATCCCATATCCAAAAATTTGAATGGCGATAGATTTGGTCATCTTTGTAAAACAATTGAAGAGGAAGTAGTATAAAATGTATGGCTCGATTAGCTGCTCTCACGAGAAGGAGCCGAACCTGACTACTACTCCCTCTGGCCCAAATTAATTGACTTGCATTTATCAGATTCGAATGCATCTAGCACTAGAACATGTTTATATACATCCGAATCTAGACAAATTCGAGTCAAGTAATTTGAGGGAGTACAATAGAGTAGAAATTCAAACTTTCCGAGTTCCGAAATTTTCACTTCCTCCACAAACATCGGGGGGAAGGATATTCAATAGATCGTCATTCACAGTACTACTAGTACTATAGGGTACAGTGAGTAGTAACAAAAGAAAAAAAATTGACGATAGTACGAAAAGAAAGGACATCCTAAAAGAAACTTCATTCAACCATTAAGGGGTTGTTTGGTCCAGTGGCTATCCACTGGATAACACGGGATATCCACTTTTCTTTGGTTATCCAGTGTTTGGTTTAGAGGGTGGATGGGATATGGATAACCACTTTTGGCTCAAAATGGTGGTTGAGCATATCCCACAAAAAGAGCTAGATGAGCTCAACCAGTTTTGGATAGCTCCTCCAAAGCATTTTCTTGTTTTTTCACCCTTCCTCTCGAGAGAAAATAACCATCTTTTCTTGCCTATGGGCTCAACACGAGGGCGGCCATAGTGTAGGTCGTCGGGCAGAGTGGGTGTTCGAATACGCACGCGGGCATAGGCTGACGGGCAGAGTGGGCAGGCAAAAGGGGTGCAGGCAGGCAGGTTGACACGGGGGCGACAGGGGCAAAAGGGTGGCGAGCTGCCGGCGGTCGTGGCCGCTGCTAGGGAAGTGGTGAGGCAGATGAAGAAGACAAGGTGAAAGAGGAAAATGAAAAAAACAGTTGGGCCAATAGATTTTGACTGACTATCCCTAACCACTTTTTATCCCACTTTACCAAACAAAAAAGGCTACCCCTAACCAGCTGGTTGGAGATATCCTCATCCCTAAATGACATCCTCTAAACCAAACAGCCCCTAACATAATAGCACCAGTTTACATATAAAGGACTCGCTGTTGAACTAGTGCAGGTCCGGTGCCTCTTAGCACTAGTCCGCGCCGCCAGCAGTAGCACGTGACATCGACACCAACGCCAGCTCCCGCGACACAGCCAGCTCCTGACTCATCGGCACCTCCGGATAACGCGGCGGCACCTCCGGATCCATCGACGGCACCTCCTGAGCCATCAGCGACACCTCCTAATAACACGGCGGCACCTCCGGATAAGGTGGTGGTACCTCCTGAGCCATTAGTGGCACCTCCGGATATGGCGGCGGTACCTCCGGAGCCATCGGCTACTCCAGGATGACACTGTGGATGAAGTTGTTGTTGTTGGGGAACCGTTCCCAGTAGTTGGTGAAAACGTTGGCGCCGGTGAACTCCACCATCTCGTAGCCGCAGTGGAAGGCCTGGCCGTAGAGGAGACGGGCGTCCCTGAAGTTGACGAACTTGACCTTCAACGTCCCGTCCGGAATGTCATGGAGGCGATACATATGGTATTTCTGGCGTTTGTACCCAGCGTCGAGGAAGATGCACGCCAGCTGCCACTTTGTTCTCCATGTGGAGAAGTCCCAAATGCGTAGGGAATTGTCCTCCTGTGCGGTGATGTCGGGGTCTTTGCGCTCTGGTACGGCGGGCGGTAGCTGGAAGGTGGCCATGGATGACAGATGAGGACGGAGATGGTTGCTGGAAGTGGCGGATTAGAGATGGATTGGTGGTGCGGGGAAGGGGAGAGGATAAATAGGAAGGGGATGATCCGATATTAATGTAGCAGATTACTGAAGCTTGGGTACAATCAATGTCGCTGATGAAGCCGATGCGTGTGGAAAATATCGATGACGATGACTAGGGTAAGCGATTGGACAGAATGCTGACTATGCTTCCCGCACTCGATGGCCCAATCATAATTTTGTGGTGCGTCTAAGGCGACCGCGACCACCCCCATCTGTGGGCCCTACGTAGATGATTGAGTTGATGGGTGAAAAAAATTGATAAACTGAGCTCTTTCCTACTCCCTCCGGTCCGAGATTTTATATATCTATATCTATATCTATACCACCATATAGTACACCAGTTTTTGAATTTGAATCGACCCACACAACTTCTCACCAATGCACATTTGGAGCAATCTAGGATGTTGATTTCCCGTTGGAGCTTCTATGTGCCGTTCATCAGAACAAAACCCATTTGATCTAATGGTTGACAAAGGTTGGATTCACCATCCTCTGTTCCCGCGCTCGTGGACTCTGGTTGCTGAAATTGCTAGGGGCTTCTGGATAAGTCTACTGCTCTAGCATAAAGCAGAACCTTCTGTCATTTGGTAGTTGGTGGTTGACTGCCCCATGTGGCACGTGATGCGTCAACTTTGTTTTGAAGCGAAGTAGTGCTACCATTAATTGAATGTGAAAATTTTACCCAGCCAATACTTAGCCTAATAAATCATCCATCCATCTATGTGAATTATGCATGTAGTATTCCCTTAGTATAAATACAACTTCTCGGATTTTTATGTTACGAAATGGGGAATAATCACCATGACCTCTGCATCAACCGTTACACTTAGTTTGTCCAGCATAGTCTATAGCATGTAAATAATTTGGATTGCTATTTTTAGTATGAATACTTAAACAATATTAATAAAAAGGTGAAAAAATAAAAAATCTTTCTTTTATATGATATATTTCTTATTATTATTTGCCATGACAACATTGCAATTTTAGAAGGTTAATTTTCATCACCTACTCCTAAGGCAAGGCATTAATCATGCAACAATCGGAGACATGGAAGAATAATCTATAATCATTAACTTGTGAGAGAAACAATTTTCAACACACAAATGGTCACGAACTATTTCTTTCATGCCCCATAGAAAATGATGGTAGTTTTGGAAGTAGAGAACGGAATGGACGAAACTTACACATATTGGCAAAAAGAGGTTCAAATTGACGTTCAACAGTTCGTAGAGAAGTATATGTGCATTTTCTTCCCGAAGGATAGTTGCGAGTACAGAAAATGCAAAGGTCGACAATCATACGGAATCAGAGTTATCTAGAGTATCGCAACTTCTAAATAACAGAGAAATATTTATTTGTAAATCAACCAAGTGCTATATCTAACTTCTAATTATATGGTGTATTATTATTATGCCTTAGGAGCATTTCAGCCGCGTGCCCCAATGGCCTCACAAAGGGATATTAGGCGTGTTAGATGAAACATGTGTCTAGCCACGCTCCTCAATGCCGTTTTTTGTCCGGCGCAGCCAATAACATGTCTGACACACTAGGCCGTATAGACATTGGATGGTACATTGTGGACGCGCTAGACACAAGATACAAACTACACAACATAGGAAATAGCTAGCCATGTACATGCTAGCTACCCTGCCCATTCTCCCTCCTCCTAATCGCGCCTTCCCATTATTTTCTAAAAAGAAAATCAAAATCCCAATTTCTGAGTTTCAAAAAATTCTAAAAACAAATTGGATGTAGGCAACAATATAACCCAAACGTTCAAAATATCAATTTTAAATAAGTTGTATTTTAAGCTACACAAAAATAATTTTATTTGGATCCGAGTATAGTGAATAGTACACACGTTGAAATATCAAGAAATATCAATTTTTTATTTTGTGTACCTCATAATAAGAAGAAATTGGCATTAAGATTTTGCATTCTTGTAAAATACTACCTCTATTCCCAATTGTAAGATGTTTTGGTAGGCTATTTTAGCCCAAAATATGCTATAGTTTGAAAGAGAGGAAGTATATTATTGACGAAAGTCCAGGATTGTCTATAATTTTATTTTTTATAATTTTTTAAGATTAAGAGATTATTGGTTCTCTAAGCCAGAGAGACTTTACATTAATAAGGTAGGATACCGTTGTCTGTGTGCAAAGCACGTGCCATTTACTAGTATCAATTAACACCATATGTTTGTGTCTTTTTTTCACAGAACCACAACCTTTACATTTTGTTTCACAAAACACCAACTTTTGTGGTAATCTTTTGCACAAAACACATAAAACGGTATTAGATAATTTGATAACTAATTAACTTGTTGGGCCTACTTGTCAGAACCATCATGGCAGCGTGGGTAGCTGCAGCGTGCCCAGATTTCATTAGTCTGTAAGAAGATTATAACCACACAAATTATCACTCCATGTCCGGGAGATTTTATCACTGCAAATTATAACCATGCAAAATAAATATTTAGACAATCAGGACATGGTTCTTTTCATTTCATACAAAATATTTAGACAATCAGGACAAGTTTAGTTTACTTTTAGTGTCTTCCGATATATACAAAATAAGAGTCTAGAACTTTTGCAATCAGGACATAGCTCTTTTCATTTCATACAAAGTTTAGAGGCTTAATTATCTTTTCATTCCTACTGCAATCCTTTCTTATTACCAGATGTCAAGTAAGCGTAAGTATGGGTCTTGGTGTAATGAACCCGTCGCCTTCGTCCATGAACATAATGGAGCTTCGACCTTGGTGGTGATGTATCTTGCCGAGGCGCAGATGAAGGTTGTTGAGGTAATGTCGGACCTTGCTGAGGTGGAGAATGTCGTGGTGGTGCAAATGGGACTTAACTCTTGTGCCGGTGGAGGTGGAGGTGTTGTAGCTGGTGGCGAGGCAGGACCTGTAGGCATATGCACGTACTCGAGCAGCTGCCGGTTGCTCTGAAATACTACAAAACCACAACATTTAGAAAGCAACTGCATTTACACGTCGATCAAAGCCAAATTTTTTTGCCCCAAAAACTAGGGTTCTTAATCTCCTTATTGTAACTCTCTTCAAATCCCTCACCAAACGTAGAAATTGAAGAATTTTTAGCATTGCTCACCAATCTTACCCACTAAACAATATGGGATCGTTGGAATCCATGGTCTGCATCATCCATGCTAGCGCGCCGCCGAATACGACATGTTTGCTCGATAGAACGAAGACAACCATGTTGGACTGCTTGATAGTGGGCTAAAATTTACTAATGGGCTATTAGTGTGGTTTATGTGTGCTGTGCAAAACGTTACCACAAAAATTGGTGTTTTGTGAAAAAGACCACTAAGGTTGTGGTTTTGTGATAAAATGGCACCAACATGTGTTGCTAAGTGAGAAAATCTTCTCTGTCCATTGGAAGTTGATATGAATACCACCGAACTTGTATTCATCAAGGAATTCGAGGAAGCAAGACGGATCCTCTTTGTATTATTAGTACTCAGCTTTTAGTGGCTAGTCGATCTTGTACTACTCTTATATTTTTTAAATAATACGATTTATTTAACAAATTTCACGAATAATACACGAATTTGAGGAATTGCGAAACTAGCGCGGCATTTGTTAAATTAGTCGTACTATTCGTGTATTAATCGTGAAATTTGTTAAACAAATCGTATTATTTTAAAAAAATAGCCATACTGCTGGCAAGGCGAGCAAGGGCTCCTTCCACCGCAAATATTTTCCCTTGTTTTTTTAAATGCTCCTCCATCCAAAATTCTATCTCGCCGCTGCCTTTTGTGAGAGAAAAGGTCCTAGATGAAGGAGAATCATCCTCCCCCTCTCCTCCTCAATGTGGCATTGGCTGCTATGTCCACTCTTGCATCTATGTCTGACACTTGTTCACGTGAGAAGCATCACAGCAGTCACCTCTTCCTTCCCATGTAAGCTTTCGCGCAATGGAGTACAACCGTGCAGGCGTAGTAGTGTAGAGAAGGTTGGGGCCCGTGGTGATCCAGGCCAACTTTCCTTCTGTTTGCCTCGTGGTTCTACCCAAAATGAGCTTTGGCTGGATGTTTTCTTTCTCTTCCATATTAGGCTGCTCTTCATAGTGTTAAATAACTTAGGCTAGTAAAACTTTCACATGTTACTACATTACCTTCAAAGTGTACTGGGTGAAAACAAATATACACCGTTACTTTTTATAGATATGGCTCTTTCATATTTTTTTGAGCTTTACCTATTACAGAGCATAATTTTATACAGTGATGATATGTCATACTTTATTATTATGTGGGTATCATGTGCCAACTTACTAATAAAAGGGTGGTGCACAAATACCAAGAGGCTGCTAATCTTGTCCAACTAAATCATGAATTTGTAAATAATAAGGCCTCAAAATATACAAAAAGGATCCTAGTACAGAAAGGAAAGGCGCAATCAGGTAGAGCTTCATTGATTATCAGTTGTGGTATGTAAAAGAAGGGCACGGCTTGTGGCCCGATCAGAGAGTCCTCATTTCTCCCCATCCAAATCGCAATCCTTGGGACGGTCACTCTAAAGATGGAAGCCACCATTCTCAACTGTTCCTCCTGCTCCTAGCCCCTCAAGCCCCGGTGGGTCTACAAGGTCTCTCCATTTCTCCCTCACAATCTATTGATTTTTCTTTTGTCGGTTTGTCCGTGCAACTATTTTATTTTTCGAACTTCCGTTTCTACAGTGCGTAGATATTCATCTAGTCTGCCACCGCTGTGTCTGCAAGATCACCTCCTGCCAGAAGTGCGAGCACCCTAGCGGCAGATTCACCCACGAGCCCGCCATGGACGCCGTCCTATCAGCGGCTAGGGTCGAGTGTGCCCACAAAGGCTGTAGTAGTTTGGTGCCCTACTACGAACTCCACGAGGACGAAATCATGTGCCGGTACGGTCCCTGCACTTGCACCGAGACTGGCTGCGACTTCGCCGCCAGCGCTCGTCGCCCACCTCGAACCGGTCCACTCGATCAAGTGCACAAGATCCAGTATGCCACCACCAAAGCTTTCCAGGAGCTGGTGCCGCTGCCGGGCGAGCCGTCCCGCCGGCCCATCGTCGTTGGGGAGCAGAACGGCACCATGTTCCTCATGATTGGCTCGGTAAGCACGGTCCCCCTCGTGTCTGCGGTTTGTGTTAGGGCCACGATGGGCGACTTGCCGGTGTACAGGGTAAGGATGTGGGTGGAATGCCTGCCACTTCTCTCCTAGACGGACGACAAGAGGAGGACCGACAACGTGACGGTGGAGCTCGATGCACCAAGCTCCGCTAAGCCGGGCGAGGTCGCGTTTGAGGACCTTACGTCTTACCTGGCGGCGCCGCCTCTTTACCTGGTCGGTCCTTCTACCTCAAAGGAGCTACGTTTCTTCTTTCGCGTCGAGTTTTAGTGGTTATGTAAGCTATTGTTAATTGGTTTAATTGCAGAATGATTGTTTGCATACAAGGAATGGTGGATTTTGTAGTACTAGTACTTTATCTCCGTCCCAAGAAATAAGGCTCCTTTATTTTTGTTTTTTGTTTGACCAAGATTTACTCTAAATATATATAAGAATGTTGGTACTGTACAAATTTAGCATCATTGGAAAGTTGTTTCAATACGAATTCAACGAAACAAATTTTACACATATAAGTAAATTTTAGTTGCTCCATTTATTCGTTCAAAATTTACTTTGGAGCACGTGTGCGCCTTATTCCTTGAAACAGAGGTACTAGATGAGTTCAGTGGATGTACTCTCTTAAGTATTTTTCCTGAAGTCTTAACTTCCGATGGGTTGGGTGGATCAGTGGATGTACTCTGCAGAGTAGTAAGCTGAATAGGATTAAGGTCTCTGTTTATGAAGGCTAGAGGGCTAATTCACAATACTACCAAGTAGATGAACTATAATTAATTTATGCATGCACGACTAGTTTTACATGCATGAGACGCTAGATAAAAAAAAGGGAACATGATGAGAGATGAAACAACATGCATTGGGAGATTGAGAGAAAATAGAGATATCTAAATTAATGAGTCATGGGAATTAACACAATAAAGAGGATAGGTCTTATTATAATTTCTAACAATTTTAAAAAGCTCTCTGACCTAATAATCCCAAAGAGAGGTAGGAGTATTGGTCAACATACATTCGAGAGTACTAGTATGTACTACTACTAGTAGTAGTACAATAGTGGAGTACGATAGTAGTAGTAGTACTGCCCTCTGATTCATATTAATTGTCACTAGATTGGATGTACTCGTATCTAGCACTAAAACATGTCTAGATACATCCATTTTTGCGACAAGTAAATATAGCTATTTTTGGAGTAGTACTAGTTTGGTTGGAAGAAATCATATTTTTTCCGCAGTAGGGATAGTAGTTTTTTGCTAGTAGTAGTACTAGTATATAGCATGTAGTATTAATATATATGTGTGTATACTGTATTAACTCAACATACAGTCGGGCAATCGACAAATGTTCATCTTGCGGTTCTGTTGCTACAGTGCTACTAGCAGTTTTTCAGGTGCCCATTCACCCTCTATCTTTCAGCAGTACTCCGCCTAAGCAATATAAATAGAATTACTCAAAGAAAGTCTCTACCACTATAAAATTATAATTTGCCATGGCTGTTGATTGACAAGACAATTCATTGAGGTGGGGTGGGTTGTTGGCGTGTGCTACGATGCCTACTCCTACTCTCACTCTGCAGTCAAAATAAAAGAAACAATAGGAATTCCTTGCATTAATTCTTGCCTCCGCCCCTTGCATGCCTACAGTATATACATGCATTAACTTCTGCGGGAAGTATAGTACAAGTAGGAGTAGTACCAAGCAAGGATATACCGAAATGCAAAGATATACTCGTAGGTCACATGGTGTACCATTATGAGTCTTTGTCTTCTCCTTTGGTCTGCTTGCCCTTGCCCTTCTTCCTTAGTTCTTTTTTTTTGTTGAACATTTAGAGAGTTTGTTAACCCCTCTCGAATTTCACTATCCGCATGTATACCTCATAGGTCACGTAGGCATCGAGGCTTGCATACTTGATCTGCTCTTCGGTCAGGGGCATGTTGCTCCACTGCTTGTGGTCCACATCCTCCTTCTTCTTCTTCATGACTTTGTAACGGATGTCTATGAGGGCCATCGCGTAGTCATCCAAAGAATCCTTCTCATTCATGGAGCCAGCAGGCTTCCACCTCTTCTGGATGTCCACGAAGTTCTTCACTGGTACTAGAGAACGCCTAAGCCTGATATGGTCATTGTCGATGTCGATGCCTGCAAAGGAAATGTTAGGGTTGGCGAGGAACTCTGCTAGCTTTGAGCATGGATGGTCGGCCTGGCAGATCTGGTAGACCAGGCAATCAATGCCCACACATAGCTGGACGACAGCAACCTTCTGCGTCGATGATTGCCCATTGGTGCACTCAATGTCGAGGCCAACAATCTTGTCATCCATTTCCTCTAGGAGCTTTTGGATTTTCTCGATGTAATCGTTCACCACCGATGCTCTATTGGTATACGCCACCTGTAGTATGGTGTTGCCAGGGTCCACGAACTAGTACATCTTGTCCAACAGCACCGCCATGGACTGTGATTGGCGCCTTCTTTTGTTTTGTAGAGGTCCAGCCGGGTGATAGAAAAGGAATGGGATAGAGAAGAAAGGAACCGCTAGGAAGATTGGGAGATGCATCCATGAGCGGTTCTAGAGACGAAAGGGCATGTAGTCCCCCCGGCCCCGCCCACATACTCCTATAGAACATAATTTATTTACGGATCAGTTTTACGGACGCAGATTATTTACGGCTATAGGTTGATTTCTAGATTATACAAAAAGTACAAGAACCAAACACACGGGATACTTTATGAACGAAGCTCGAAAGTATAAATATTTTTTGAGTTTCACCTACTACTATAATTTTATATAAAAAATGATATGCCATACTTATATTATCTGATTCTCACGTGCAAGGAACTTGCAACTCACTAGTTATTTCTTATCTTATCTTATCTTCTCTTACCACTATATCTCTACTATTATAATGGAGCAGTTTTGAATTGGATCCTTAGCACCAATCCTTACTGTTTGGCTATTAGATCCTATGGTTCAGAGCACATGGATTTGTGTTGAATAGTACCTAGAGAAAACTCCACTATTTTTTAGAACCATCATGTCACCACCCCCAAAATTTCATAGCATAGTAGGTTGTATTCTCTCTACTACTACAATGGAGCAGTTTTGAATTGTTTCCATAGCACCAATCCTGACCGTTGGGCTGTTAGATCCAACGGTTCAGAGGAGCTGGATTTGTGTATGACATATCACCACTATATAAAATTTTAATAGGTAAAGCATAAAAATATAAATTTGATCAAAATCTATAAAGTATGGGTGTATATTTGGTTCTTGTACTTTTATATCATTTAGAAGTCAACGATTATTAGCTATCCAAAACTTGAAAATTATGGTAACATGGTCTAGAGAAACGATGGAGAAGATTCTAGAATGATGGAGAAGTGTGTTTTGAGTTTTGTGCATACCATTCATTGTGATGAAAACTATCAATAAAATCTTCTAGATGCTAGAATGGAAAAGAAGATCCAATAGCTAGAAATATTGGGATTTGCGAGTCTTGATCCAACGGTTAATATTCAAAGTTATTCGTACATATTTCCAGTGTTGGATCAAGACTCTCGAATCCCAACATTGCCAACAGTTGGATCTTCTTTTCCATTTTAGCATCTAAAAAATACTACTCCCTCCGTCCATAAATAACTTACTTGGGTTTGTCTAGATTTGAATGTATCTATACACTAAAATGCGTCTAAATATATTCGAATCTAGACAAAACCAACTCAGTTATTTTTGGACGAAGGAAGTACTTTTGATAGTCTTTAGCACAATGTATGCATATTACTACTCCAAGTTACTTACCACTCAGACCAGTCTTAGAGCATATCTAGCATGGAAAAAAATAGTGCGCTATTTCATGCTATGTAGCGTGATATAGCGTATTTGGAGACTGCACGATATTTTTTAAAGATTTTGCTTGCTATGGCACTATTTTTTAAATAGCATGCTATATCGCGCTAAAACATCATAGCGTTAGCGCTATTTCAAGTATAGGGCATTATTTTTTTGTTGGTGGGTGTGGAGTAAGATAACATATGATGAATGTGTCGAGTAAGCAAACATACAATGAAAATTTGATTGATAAACTTAAGTGATCGTGTCAAGCCGCCGCCTCCTCCTGCAGCACCTAGCGATGTACCTAGATTCAGCCCTGCCGGTTATCCTCCAACTTGGATAGCGCCGGAATCGATTATGCATGTGCAAGTATTACTCTAGGCAATTCATTACATGCTGAAATCGTTTATATTCATGATGTAACTGTTATATTTTTAAATTTTTACAAAAAGATGTTCTGTAAAATAGCACGTTATTAGCATGCTATAACTTTCATATCATCTTGAGAAAAGCCACGCTAAATGAAATAGCATGCTAGTATGTTTTGCCTTGATCTCTAGTGGCTTGTCTAAATTTGGTAGTCTCTTAGGCCTTCCGCAGCATGTGAAAAAATCGGTGCCCAAATCACTTTACAAGAATCAGGCATCGTGCCCTCCGTTGCCCGATCGATGCCACCAATTTTTTTTAGGGAACCGGAGCACCTAGGTGCTCTGATGCCCCAAAATCTTCACCCAATAGAATAGCAATATATGTGTACTATGCATGTTGTTGAGAGGACCTTCACCAAATATAAGCCATGGAGATTGGTCTAGTTAATTTGTTTATCACGTTGTGGGCCAGCTATTTATTTTTGGCCAAAGTGATCACATTGTGAGCTCGGTGCCTCAAAAGAATTTCTAGGCACCACTTATGAGGTGGCAAATTTTCCATCTATTGGGCATCGACCATGCTGTAGAAGGCATTAGAGCAACTCTAGTGGCTTGTCTAAATTTGGTAGTCTACATCTTCACTTTATATATAATGGTGTAAAAAGATTCATTTTTACACGACTTTAGTTTTCTAGTGGATAGTCTAAATTTGATAGTCTATATATCCATCTGCACACAAATAGTCAATATACATAGCAAATCAGTACAACAAATGCTCTGATTTGGCACGGGAGCGAGCTCGCGAGCGACCAACTTTACTTTAGACATGGTGGCTCGGTTGTCCAAATATGAACAACGAGTAGCCTGTTTGGAGGATGTCTAAATTTTAGACCACCGGATACACAAGCTACCGGAGGCATTTTTTGGTCCATGGTGGTTTATATTTGGCTTAGACTACCAGATACGCTAGCCACTAGAGATTCTCTTAGGCTGGTCATAGTGGGAAACATACTACTCTAGTTCATGTTACTACTTACCTTCATGTGTATACGTAATTGAGCCGAAGGTAGAGACCTTATTTTTGCAGAAATGGCTCCGGAAATATTCTGTACCTAGAAAGGCTAGGACATTACAGTAAACTATTTTTTATAGTAATTGGACTATATATACTCCTAGGATAGGATAGGATATTATTATTCTATATCTTTTGAACTATATAGCCAAATTCAAAATCCTAGAGCGACAAATTCTCCCGCCTCACCTCCAACGAAATATTTCGAGTGGTCACGTGTCCCAAGTTGTAGCCGTATAAAATTCCTTTTCTACCCCTGACAATGGCCTATCTACTAATGTCGGGGCGTGGATATGGTTCATAATCCCCCTCCCTGAGGGGGCGGGGGTCCCCACTTCTCTGAAGCTGGGTATTCCACCTTCCACCGACGCCATTTCCCCCAAAGCACTCCGAAAAACCATAACCCCTTTCTCACCTCCGGCTCCTGCACCACTGCACCGGCCCATCCCTGTAGCGCTTTGCCGGCCTACATGCCACCCAAACCCCTCTGACCTCCAGCACCTGCACCACTGCACCGTAATCATCTCCGCCGTACTTCGCCCGCCTACACGCCACCCAACCCCCTATCTCACCTCCAGCTCATGCACCACCACACCGGAACATCACTGCCGCACTTCGCGGGCCCACACGCCACACCAAACACCCTATCCCACCTCCAGCTCCTGCACCACCGCACTTCGCCGGCCTACACGACATACCTCTATACCATGTACTCCTGACCAGTCTACGGGATCAGCCGACGTCCACCTTACCGAACCCTAGTTTGCCTGACACCCACCTCCATACAACCGTGTTACTTTTGTTGACTCCCTAGTCCACAGCACCTAACCTATCTTCACCTACGCCGGTGTGCGCTGCATTAGATCTGCTTCATGGACTCAACAGTCCACTACACCAGATCTACTTCACCGACGCTCTTGTGCAGCGCCTCGAATCCATAATCGATCGTAATAGATCTGCTTCACCGACGATGCCATGCACTACACCGGATCTCCTTCACCGGCCATCTTGTCAAGCAAGTTAGACCCATCAACAACCTCCACAGATCTACTTCATAGACGTCACCGAGATCTATCTACTTTAGCCTGAATCACCACTACCGGGCACCCTCGGCGTCCTTGACGTCACCCGCAAAGATGTCGTGTATGCGTAAACGATGTCGTGGCCTAGGTAAACCAGATCTGCTTGTTCGTTCATTTCACTATAGCAGGTATGAGCCTGCAACAGTGAACCGCATTTCTGTATGGTGGTAAATTCCTGCCTCAATACTGGCTTAATTGATATCCCACTCTCCCTTGATAAATTCGGTGTAGTCTCTGTTAAATCCAGGCGTTAAACTATTCCTTCTGTTTCGAGGTATAAGGCGTCCTTGTTACGCGTGTTTTTCGTTGACCAACAATTACTCTTAATATACATAAACAATTTTGGTAGTACAAAATAGATATCATTAGAGTTCATTGGTATTATGCAGTTCATGGCAAATGTTAATTCACGAAACATCTGAGGCTACCTACCTATTCAACAAGTTCACAAGTTATGTCATCATAATGTGCACTTGCTTTGTCTGTTGCTACAATACTGAGTGCATGTAATTTTGGAGTTCATTGGTAGTTTTAAGACATTGAACATGTAGGTTAACATTCTCTGCTCTACAAGTTCATAATTTATGCTATTTTAATTTCAATCTGGTTGTTCTAAGAAAACACAGTAACTGCCTTCTCTTATGTAATTCATCGCAAATTTTATGTCATTGAACTTGTTGGTTTTGCATTCCCTCTGCAAGTTATGCCATTATTATTTGTTTCAATTAAGCTCCGACAGTAGCTGCCGCCTATTTTGTACTACTCCCTTCATTTCAAAATATAAGATGTTTTAGCTTTGTGATAGGAGTGTATCTAGACACCATTTAGTGAGTAGGTTTAGTCCAAACGTACATGAACCTACACACTAAAAGTGGTCTAGATGATGACTTATACTTTTTGAAACGGAGGGAGTACATCCATTCCGTAAAAGAAGTCCTATACAACTTTAAAGTCAAACAATGATGACTTTTATGAAGCTCATAGAAAAATATATTAAGGGTTAATTTGTGGCATTTGTGTCAATGAAAATATATGCCCTGATGTATCGAATGACATTGGTTTGGTATGGTAGATGTTCCTGGTATGTTCTACAAACTTGGTCCAATTTTGCATGGATTGACTTGCGAAAAATTTATGTGCCTTATTTACTTTGGATTGGATGTAGTATTACATGGCACTTAACATGGTTATCTACATGCCAGGCTCTATAAATTCAAGTTTCTCAATTATAATTTCTGTAGCAGCAGTATCTACCTTCTGTTACGTAGTTCATGGCATTTTAAGTCACTTCACAGATGGGTTAGCATTCCCTGCTCTATAAGTTCACGAGATATACCATTGTAATGTCTATCTTGCTCGTCCAAATGTTAGTACAGTAACTTCCTGCTCTGTAGAAGGTGACACTTTTTATGGCACTTCTCATATTTGTTTGTAATCCTATTTCACAAGTTAAATCATTGTAATTTCTCTCTTGTTCGTGCTAAGGAGTGACTGTAACTTCATTCTATTTTGTCGCCATGACAATCTTTATGTCATTTAAATGTTTGTTTATATTCCTCCATTTCCTGCTCTACGTGTTCACAAATGATTATACTATAATGTCTATCTAGTTCTTTGTAAACAGCAACAACCACTATCTGATATTATTTCCTCTCACAGGGAACATGGAGAATCTTAGAGTGAATTGCCCCTACAATCTTGTAAGTACCTGTTGCTTTGTATTGCTGAATGCAAACCTATTTTATGTGAATGAGTGGCCTGAACGTTTATGTAGAGGAGCAACAATAAAGTAGATGGATCGTCTATCCAAGTACTCGATGCGGTGGATATCTTCAAAGAACGAACTCACAACAGGATGTCCTCCAACGAGACTGCACAAAAAGAAATAGTAAATCTCTTGTTTTTACTGAGATGTGCAGAGTGTCACATGCTTGTTTGTATGAGGTACCACATGATTCGGCTAATGATTAGAACAAGGTTAACCTTAACCAAGACTGGACAAAAACTAAACGTAAATCCTTTGATTTATAATTCAATGTGCTCACTTGATTTTGGTCATGATCTATTCTTTCTATATTTGACTTGTGTTCATCTATCTATCTATTATGTGGTGGTAATTTAAGTATATCCACTTTTATGCTAATTTACAGTCTATTATTGTATTTTTTGCTTTAATTAAGAGTTTGAATGCACTCTGGAGGTAGTCACATTGTCTAGTGTCGGCACCACATGAGTTGGCCAATGATTAGAACAAGATGACCTTTAACGATACTGCACAAAGACCGAACGTAAATCCCTTGATTTGTAATTCAATTTTCTCACTCAATCATGGTGGAGATCTCTTTTTTCTATATTTGACCGATGATCTTCTATCTCTCTCTATATATATGTTAACTAGACCATGATTAGGTGGTGGTGATTGAAGTATATCCACTTTATGCTAATCTATATTCTATTATAATATTAGAGACCACCATGATTGAGATTATATGCACTCTGGAGGTAGTAACATAGTCTAGTGTTATATGTATGAGACTAGTATAAATTACTTGGTCTTGGTGGGGAGTAACTTGGACTAGTAAAAATGCATACAATACTAGTCCAAGTTACTCTACCAACACTAAAGGGTGTCTAGATACTTCATTTCACAAAACCCATGACATCTTATATTTTGAAACGGAGGGAGTTCTATCTAGACTACTCATAGTGAGATTGTCATAGCTATTATCATCTAATATGATCCCAAGTTACTATATATATTTATACTATAACCATGTTAATATGATCCTGAAGTCCATCGTGCACATGTTGTTTGATTGTAATTCATTACCTCAATAACTACTCTACATGATGCACATATAGAGTCTATTGCCAATTTGATTCTTTAGTTTGCTCATCATTAAAGCAATGTAATGATTTTCTTAACTTAAAAGGTCAGAGCACCGCCCTATCAAGGCAAAGCTTCGGGGTTGGGCCCCATCAGTCCAAAACTAGGGATGGCAATTTCTGTGAGAAATACAATGTTTGATTAATAATAAACAAGTAATTTTCATCTATACATCATCAGATGATCTTGCAAGTTTAATATTAGCCACCATATGGTTCAATTGGTTATGGTTCCTGTGAATTTTTAGTTGACTTGTGATTGCAGTAATGCTATATTCTGACGTGGTTCCTAGACATACATTGTTTAAATACTTCATTGACCATGCAAGGTGCACAATGTATCATTTGCTTGTTTGTCTACTGGATTTTCTTGCCTGGTTATATGTACAATAATATTGTCAGCAGTTGGAAATACAATAGCTATAGGGATTATAAAGAAGGTTCGTGCTACTTTTTGTATGCATCCAACTATTGTTTTGGCAGCAAATGACCCATCTCTTTGTTTCTCTTCTTTTTTTATTTACTGGCCCGACGATCAAAATATTTGAATGATCTGGCTACTAAAAAGAAATGGTTGATATCTTGTTTGTCTGAAATGATTCTGATAGTCTATTTAAGACACTTGATCTATTGCTTTTTTTCCAAGGTACTATCATAGTTGCCTGATGATTGAAGCAATGCCACCTGTGATTGGAGGTCACTTTATGGCTAGTTCATACTATAGACCACTTTTAACGCCATTCTTATATTTTAGGTTAATGCTTTGTTGTCCCGACCAGTTCTAAGCAACTGAAGGAATCTCATGCACCTCTTTTTATTATATTTCTATATTTCCGTTATGCAGTGATATGATTAGTTTATGAGGGAAAGAATCGAGTTGCTTGATTCCCTATATTCATTAACACAATAGTTCAGTTTGTCTACATGAGACAAACATGTTGATGGCCTGATTTGTTATATTAGGACAATGCTAATTTTTTGACAACAAACATGGTGTTTTTTCACCTGCTTTCCTGCTATAACTTAATATGTCTTAGTTTCATCATGCAAATAACCTGTAGTGTTTCTTCCAGAGTGGCTATGATACTGGCACATGTACGCATCGGTCCAGGACATTGACAGTTCTTGTTATTCCAGAAAGAGATGTACGAGGCACATCATTGTTTGTTCCTGGCCAATGATGAATTTGAATTATTTTACATATAAGATGGCCACCGGTTAGCTGGTATGTTGTGCTGACTTATTTTCTTTGTTTCAGGCTGCATATGAAGCTATGGGGCAGAAGGGAGGAATCCTACATTAAGTATTGAGGTCATTTCACAAAGCAGCACTAATAGTGATTCTTGCATGCATCGGCCCACAGTTTCAGTTTTTCTAGCAGAAAGAGGTGTTATAGCTGCTCTCCGAACAATTGATTTAATTGAATAAGAAACAAAGAAAATAGATGTAATAATCACGATTACACGTGAATAGATACAAGAACTGAAAGATTGAGAAGATTTGACGAACCGTCTACTTGATAACCTCTTCTGCAGCTGTCATGGTATGCTAGTTGGTACTTGTATGGGGATGTAAGCTCCATAGTAGAAACCCTGTTCCAACACATGTCTCGCGATGTCTCTGTAATGCTTCATCTTGTTTTTGTTGAAAGTCTAGTCTGTAATAAATTTCAAAAAATATCTATTGATGTAATAGGGTGACCCTAGCGCGGCCATTAGCGGGCTGAAATATTAAAGGACTATTTAAAACCAGAATTTCGTCATAGTTATAGAATACGCAAATATGTTGGCCAGCTGATGGGCCAAATAAACACTAAAAGGCCATAAGTGGCAGGTCAGAATATTGGTGGGCCTCATACGTGGTCGACGCCCTGAAAACGTACATGGCTGAACAACAGCAAGCGAGAACAGTAAAGGGCCTGAACTATAATGGGCCTGAATATTGATATACTAGAACAGTAAAGAGCTGAAACTATAAAAGGCATGAACAGTAAAAAGCCCGCGTAGTAGTGGGCCTGCATAGTAAAATGGACAGAAGAGTAAAAGGCCTGAACAGTAAAAGGCCATAAGAGCAAAAGGCCTAAACAGTGAACAGTCGAAACAGTAGAAGGCCAGAACAGTAAAAGTCCAGAACAGTAAAGGATCCTAACACTAGCAACCCAGAAATGTAAAAGGCCATAAGAATAAATGGGTAGAACATGAGCGGACCCCACAGGCCATAGGAACAGTAACGGGCTGCCTGTAGGCCTTAACAGTGCCTGACCTTCTAGTGCAGGCCCCTAATGGGCCACATATTATTCTACCAAAGTGGGCCTTCTTTAGGCCGAAACTGTAGCTGGCCAGAAATTGCACGGGCCCTGGATGGATTCATTAATGGGCCACGTCAAATAGTACACAGCGTGAGGATAAAGGGCCATCATCTTATTGGGCTCTCCTCGTAGGCCGGCACACTTAACAATTAGCAGGCCTTGTCTGGGACAGGCTTCTGCCACGGTTTCTGTGTTTGTTAACGGCGGTAACCGGATGTTAACGGCGGGTGTCACGTGGAATTTTGCATGATGTCAGTAGTCAACGCGGCTGGTGAACAGATCTACGATGGAACAAGTTTTCGTGGCTGAAGGGTGCGATCCGCCACGGTCAGAAAAAAACCATGGTAGATTCTTTTGTGATGGGGCTTTTACCACAAAGGGCATCCGTCGTAGAAGACTTTTTTAGCCACGAAAAACGGGCCTTCAACCACGAAAATTGTCCGTTGTAAAAGCCAACTTTTCTTGTAGTGACTTCAAAACTAGCTATAATTGATTTGCGCACTTGCAGTCATCAAGCTATTTTCTAGCGCCATTGTCGGGGAGCTAAGCGCTTTTGGTCGTTGTTCTTAGTTACTTATTTTACTAATTGTTTTACTAAAGTTGCTTATTAGTTTCAAGTAAGCATCATGACTCCAATCGGACTGATTAATCAACTCGATGCTACTAAATACCTCGGGGAATTTAATAGAGGACTCGTTAAGGAATTCCCGAGTGGGAGTGAACCAGAGTACGAGGTCAACCCTCGTTTTATCGCTATTATTAAAGAAAATACTTTTGCAGGATGATCTAGATGAGCATCCTTACACTCATTTAATGTATTTTACCGAGCTATGTTGGAATCTTAAACTGAGAGGCTATTCTGAGGATGAATTGAAACTAAAACTGTTTAGCCAATCTCTAACCAACATTGCTTTGGCTTAGTATAGAATTTTCCCTGAAGAGGTAATTGATACTTGGGAAAAACCAAAGGAGAATTTGTATTTCAATTCTTTCCCTAGGTAAAGACTTCTGAAGTAAGAAGGGAAATTACAAACTTCAAGAACAATCCTGGTAAAGGCTTGGTAAGGGCCTTCAAAAGGTATAAGTCCCTACTTAATAAATGTCCCCATCATGATTTACCTGAATGGTACGTTTTACATATTTTGTATGGGGGACTTAATCAAGAAATTAGTGATGAGCTTAACACGAACTCCGGAGGCTCTTTCATGGTGTTAACTATAATTAAAGCTTGGGAACTTTTAGAACGAATTCGCCGTAATAGAGAAACATGGGGATTTTATTTAGGAGGCGAAGGAGGTATAGAAATTGAATATGATTGTATCAATACTTATAAAGACTCCGGTAAAGTAAAAGAAACCGCTAATGAACTTTAACTTGATGATGATATTATTTTGCAAATCCTTCAGTCTTTTATAGAACACATTGAGGCTCCTAAGAAGGAATGGTTTCATTACACTCCACCACCCGAGCCGATTGAAGAAGATGATCCAATAATCACAGCCCATGTAAAACCATTAATGGAGGTATCTCCATATCTTGAACCCCTGCCTTTCCCAAGGACGGTGAGAAAACTTATGATGGCTCAACAGCTAGAGGATCAGCGCAAAGAAGAAGAACTATTTCTCAAGGAGCTGGAAGAGGAGACACAAAGAAGGAAAATTGAAGAAATAAGCATACAAAAGGAAGAGGCATCAATGAAGGAAGATATTTAACCATATTTGCACATTGCAATGTAATTGAGCTAGATACTGAAGCTTCGCAATTCATCGAAGGAAAGATAAAAGCTAAAGAAGTTGGTAAACCTATTATCCCTTGTAATTTCGGAGGAACTTCCGATTATGGCCTTTGTGACATAGGGACAACTGTTAACGTGATCCCTTTTAACTTTTATTTAAAAATTCAAAAAGAACTAGCACCAGCCGAACTAGAAGATATAGACATGACTATAATGCTTGCAAATAAAACCCTCAGGGTCCCCATGGGAATAATTAGAGATGTTACAATTTGTGTTGGACCATACAAATACCCCATTGATTTTGTGCTTATTGATATGCCGACTGATGTTTATTGTCCTATCATTTTTGGAAGAACTTCTCTAAATATCGTAGGAGCAAGCATAGATTGCAAGAGACAAATTGTGTCCCTTAAGTTTGGAGAAGAGTAAATGGATTTTAATTTCAACAAATTTGACCATAAGTCGGCTATTAAAGAATTAGACGATGATGAGTACGAATGTGAGGAAGAAGGTATTATCATTAATTTAGCCTCAATAGTCGTTGATACTCCTGATGATGATTTAGCAAGAAGCTTAGTCCATAATAATAATATCCTCTAGGACATTAAAAAAGCTGACATGGATGATTATCTTGACTCCACAACCGAGGTGGATGCCGAGATTAATCAAAAATATGAAGAACCCATAAGGAAGGGAGATGAGGCTCCTCTCCCTACAATCCTTAAAGCTTTACCAAAGAAACGAAAATATAGGTTTATAGATCAAACTTTAGAAAGGAGATGAGACGGATAAATTTCCTGTTATTATAAGTTCTAACCTTGTAGAGAAAGAGGAGGAGAATTTAATGAAGGTTATCTGACTATATCAAAATGCTCTTGGGTATTCAGTGAGTGACTTGAAGGATATTAGTCCTTCGATAGCCACCCATAGAATATTCATGGAAGAAGGAGCTCAGCCGATCACAGATTTTCAGCGACAACTTAAACGACACATGAAAGGAGGAGGTAAGAAAAGAAATAATACTTTTTCTAGATATATGTGTCATCTTTCATGTAGAAGAGAGTTAATGGGTAAGTCATATTCATTGTGTTCCTAAAAAAGGTGGATTTTACGGTTGTCAAAAAATGAACATAATGAAATGGTACCTACTAGAACCATTGTTGGCCACAGGATGTGCATTGACTATAGAAAACTTAACAAGGAAACTAGAAAGGATCATTACCCCTTACCATTTATAGATCAAACTTTAGAAAGGCTTGCTATGCATTCTCATTTTTGTTACTTAGACGGTTATTCGGGTTTTTCTCAAATTGCTGTTCACCCTGATGATCAACTTAAAACAACTTTTATTTGTCCCTATGGCCTTTATGATTATCACTGTATGCCTTTTTGGTATTTGCAACGCGCCTGCCACTTTTCAAAGATGTATGACTGCCATATTTGTTGATTGTGTTGAAAGTATTATGGAAGTGTTCGTGGATGACTTGTCTATTTAAGGAAGTTCCTTTAATCATTGTCTCCATAATCTTCATAAAGTTTTGTAGAGATGTGAAGACACTAACTTAGTCTTGAACTTGGAAAATGTCATTTTATGGTTCAAGAAGGCATAGTGCTTGGTCACAAAGTCTCAGGTAAGGGTATAGAAATTGATAAAGCAAAAATTGAAGGAATAGAAAGGTTACCCCCTCCTCAAGACATAAAAGGTATAAGAAGTTTTCTAGGCCATGCCGGATTCTATAGAAGGTTCATCAAGAATTTTTCAAAAACTTCTAGACCTTTAACTAACCTTCTTCAAAAGGATATTTGTTTTAATTTTGATGAAATGTTTCTAACTTCTTTCAACATATTAAAACAATCTCTCTTTGAAGCTCCCGTTATTAAACCACCTAACTGGAAGAAACCTTTCGAGCTATTTTGTGAAGCCAGTCATGAAGCTGTAGGAGCAATTCTTTGTCAGTATGATGGTGATGATCTTTATACCATCCATCATGCTAGTCGCACCTTAAACAGGCCCAAAAGAATTACCCTATGGCAGAAAAAGAATTTTTCACTATGGTATTCTCTAGTGACAAGTTTAGATCCTATATCATTGACTCTAAGGTAAGAGTACATACTAATCGTCTTGGCTTAAAGGAAGTCCTAGAAAGGACTGACATTAAGCCAAGGATGGTCCGCTGGACTTTACTTTTGCAAGAATTTGATTTACATATTCTACAAAGGAAGGAAGAGATGGAGGAAACATCCATGGACACTCAATTAATTTCTCATCCTAAAGAGGTGTCATCCGTGTACATACCTATGGGAACCACACTACCAAAAAGGAAGTTCTCTATTTTTTCTTGCAATGGTTTTGGTGATTTTCTGCAGCCAACTTTGTTCGAAGAGAAGAAGAAAAAGTTGATTCAGAAAGGAAAAGGTACCCAAATGATTTCATGTTCTCTCGATGATCGAAGCGTATGATATCCCAAACACATCTTCGTTCTAGATGATTTTCTGATGTTTCTCTTTATATTAGTTTTCCCTTTGTTTTTCTGAGTTGATTGCAGGTCTTATGACGTCGGTACAGGTGGGTGGTACAGCCGGCTCTGCCCATACCGTAGGTCATTAAGCCCGCTGATTGATTTTGTTTGGCTTTGCGGAATTGGTACAGTCACGTGGTACGGGCGCAACCCCCCGTACGGCTGGTCATTATCAGTTCTATGGCTATTATTTTATTCTTCATTTGTTTCATTGTGTTCAATAACAAACTGAAGTCGCAAAGTCAGTACGGGCGGAACCCGCCCGTACCACTTAGTCAGTTGACTATTTACCGACTTTGACCCATCGTATTTTTGGAAACGACGCGGTACGGGTGTGCCGTACGGGCGTCTGCCCGTACCAACTGGTCGTTACGAGCACAATTTCATTCTTTTGCACTTATTTGTTTACATACTTGTTGGGATTCTTTTCTTGGGCGACCCTTTTCCTCTCAGTACGAATTTTACCCTGTTTCTAACCCCTTATAAGCCTTCCATAAGGGCTATATCCTTTTATTGACAATACAGATGTTCTCCACATTGCTTCTTCCTCATGAGAACCTTGGAACCATGTCCTTCACATGGGGTATCCTTTCAAGAGAAGGAAGATCTCTCTGGATCATCCTCGAGGGTTACAGAGGAAGACAAAGCTACTATGCCAGAAGAAAAAGAGTTAGAAGACGAGGATGGATTCAAGCTGGTGGAAACAATAAAAGATGGGTGTAAGGTGTTCAGCCTTGGTTTTGGAAAACAAGGTGACTTCGACGAGGTTCACTTGATCTAGAAGAAGATGGGGACTTCTTCTTGAAGAAAGTGAAGAAACAAGGGGAGCATATCCAAGCCTCCCTAGACAAACTTGACCGCCGCATTAAGAATATTGAGGTAAAATCTCCAGGATGTTCTAAACATATTGAATTATTGCATCGTTATCTGGACCAGATGGATCTGAAGATAATGAAAGGGCTAGAAGCAAATCTCAACATCAGCCTTTGATCCATCAACGCACAAAAGAAAACGATAGAGATGTGCAAGGCTCTTGTGGAGCAGAGCAAACAACACCGGATCCGTATCTTGACCTTAGAGACATCAAACAAGATGCTTCATGCAAGTCTTCGTGATTTTCGAGTTTCTCCCCCTGTAGACTTGAAGGGCGCGCCAAAGTATCAAATAATCGCAATGGATTATTTGATCCACCTGGCTTGATTCCAAGATTGGGGGATATGTGAGAGCCTTGTAATCTATCTTACAATTTTTAACATATTTACTTTTCTCCACACATGTTAGATTTTAATTCCTGAATTTGCATTAGTTGTGTCAACTTCGAGCTCCCTTTGTTCAAGAGAAGATTTATATCCATTGAGTTGCAAGACACTATGATAATTGAAGGTGTGGGTTTATTCATGATTATTATATTAGATGATTGAACTAGGTTGAGTGTTATGATACTTGTACAGCTTTCATGATTTTAGGGACTTCCACACTAATAAAAGTATTGATTAAGTTATGAGAAAAATAATTCTGGTAGCATATTATGATTAAGAGTTTTTGAAAGCCATTGAGGTAGTGAGCATGATCAAATAGCTATACTAAGAGGAAAAGAGGAAGGAAAGGAAGTAAAAGTATAAACATAGGAAAAAGAGAGATAAGGAAAAAAACAAATAAGAGAGAATAGTTATCAAAAGAATCAAGTGTAGAAGAAAAAGAATAATCATGAATCTGCATTACTAAACTTAGTGTTCGATATCTATAAACTTTGTGATTATATGATATGTGAATCACTAGAAGTTTCTTATGATTTCAGTAATACTAGAAAAGATGTGGAAGCCATTAAGTCATGTAATGTGTAAGGGTATGGTAATACCCCCGAAGTATCTCTACATCAGATGTTGTATTCCTGTTTCAATTTCTACCTCATTTATTGTAAAGACTCATGTCCCATGAACATGATGATCTTGTCCATAAGCCACCACCTTTCTCGGGGACGAGCAATATCCTAGCTTGGCGGAGTTGATGAGTCCAAAATTGAAGCATGTTTACCTTTTGTTTTTGCATAAATAGAGTAGGGATCTTTGTATTTCACTGTGTTTACACGCATCATTATGTTCTTGTTTTAACAGGATCCCAAATCAGTAAGTCATATATGAACATATCAATTGGAACTGTCATATTCTATAATTATATGATATTTCTAAGAGATAAAAGTTATTTTATGGATTTACCTTTGCACCTAGGAGAATACCAAACGAAGAGGAGCAATCCGTACCGATAACAACCGGTGGTACGGGCAGAGCCCGTCCATACCATCCACCCGTACTAAGTACCAGCGTGATCGCCTCGTGAAATAATTTCTCCTGCCAAAGACGAGAGGGAGATCCGACATTCACAGCCACTAGAAACCATGAAAAACTACATCGAAAAGGGATCTGAAGGAGGAACTTGGCTGGGGCAAAATCCTAGCTGCTTCACGGATCATTAGAGGACAACGCATCATACCCTTCATCATCAACCATGATACGTTGCTAACGTATCCATAATTTTTGATGTTCCATGCTTGGTTTTATCTACTTTCTTATGTTTTGTCCATACTTTGGAGTACTTTTTATACACTTTCTTGGACTAACCTATTAACAAGAGCCATAGTGCCAGCTGCCTATTTTCTGCTGTTTTTGGTGGAAAGTCAGAAAATGAATATTCTCGGAATTCTATGGGATAAAAGCCAAAGTCAGTTTTTCACCGAGGGCGACACGGAGCCAGAATACGAGACGGAGAGGGGCCAGGGGGGCGCCACACCACCTGGCTGCACAGCCAAGCCTGGCCCATGCCAGGGGGTGGTCTGGCCACCTAGGGCACCCCCTCGGCCTCCCCTTTCGCCTATAAGATGCCTCCGATATAGAAACCCTAAGTACCCGATCAAAATTCCACAAAAGAGTTTGTAGCCGCCATCATCACCATCCCTAGATCGGGAGGGATCTGAAGCTCTTCCCGGCACCCTTTCGAAGGGGAGAATTCACCCTGGAGGCCTCCTTCATCACCATGCAAGCCTCCGGTGTGATGCGTGAGTAGTTCATCCTTGGACTACGGGTCCATGTAGTAGCTAGATGGCTGGTACTTTGTACCTAGTTGATATCATGCTCTTTTGTCTATGGATGTCGTCGCTGTGAAATGAAAGGGGAGCTTATAAGTCCATGGAGTTATGTACATGTGTTAGAGAAACACCTGGGCCGCTGGTCTAATCCATGCTGACATGGTGGAAACCTGCAGCGTAACCATAATGAGCTGTCTATGAAGCATTCTTCTTATAAAAAGAGTCCTATATTGAGAAAAAAAGAGAAAAAGAAAAAAGAGATTATGAAAAGAGGAAAGAGAGAAAAAAGCACCATATTGCCATGGTAAATAAGAAGATTGCTGAGATGCTTGTTGTCTGCTTGCCTTGTCATTTTGATATGGGGATTCTTCCGTATCATCGGGCAAGGGGTACCCCGTTGGCGGTTCTCTATGATACACATGAACATACAATGACAAGAACTTACCGGTGACTAAACTTGAGTAGCATGAGGAGCGGCCCTCGTATTCAAGGGACATGAGATTTCTAACTTATACTTCATCAAGCATGTACACCATAGTTTGTTCACTTTAACCTTAATCACTTCAAGATGCTTATGATAGGGGTAATGAGAGCTGAAAGCTATAAGTACCATAATTTTTGGAAGCTCTTTATGAAACTTGAATCCCTACTTCCTTCTATGAAGGCCTTTCTTCCACCATTATATTGAGTCTCCACCTTCTACCTTTATGCACCTACTTTGAGAGCTTAGTGGCCATTCTTAGTTCTATGTGCATTGTCCCAAGACTTGTTGATTGATGCATAGCTTTGATATTGCTTGTTTTAAACTATTTGTATCCAGTCACTCTTGTAAACTTTGAAGGTGTCCTATGCATTTATTTGCTACTCAATGAGGGACAAGCTGAATGCCACTATGCTATGTTTTCTTTATGTGAAACAATCAAACGTCTTGCAAAGCATTGTTATTCATGAATATTTTGTTTGTGCCTTTTCATGTTGCAATATAGTTTCTTTGTCTTATTGCTAGAACTTTGTCTTTCATGTTATGATTGAAGTACTATGATCCCAGCTTTGAATGTTTTACAAATAATTTGATCAAGTTTATGATGGTGCATGTCACCTCAAAAATTATTATTTCTTTTTATCACTTACCTACTCGAGGATGAGTAGGAGTTAAAGCTTGGGGATGTTGATACGTTGCTAACGTTTCAATAATTTTTGATGTTCCATGCTTTGTTTTATCTACTTTCTTGTGTTTTGTCCACACTTTGGATTACTTTTCATATGATTTCTTGGACTAATCTATTAACAAGAGCCAAAGTGCCAGCTGCCTGTTTTCTGCTGTTTTTGGTTTCAGGAAGTCAGAAAATCAATATTCTCGGAATTGGACCGGACAAAAGCCAAAATCAATATTTCACCGGGGGGAACACGGAGCCAGAAGACGAGACGGAGAGGGGCCAGGGGCCTGCCACACCATAGGGTGGCGCGGGTCCCCCTTGGCCGTGCTACCAGGTGGTGTGGGCCCCTCCGGCCTCCACCGACCTTGCCCTTTCGCCTATATATTCCTCCCGATGCAAAAACCCTAAGTCGTCAATCAGAAATCCACGAAAAGTTCCGCAGCGCCGCCGCCACCGAAGGGGAGATTCGCGGGACAGAAAGTCTCTGCTCCGGCACTCTGCCGGGACGGGGAAGTGCCCCCGGAGCCATCTCCATCGCCGTTGCTGATTCCCATGATGAGGAGGGAGTAGTTTTTCCTCAAGGCTAAGGGTTCTACCCGTAGCTATGTGTTCATCTCTGTCTCTATGCATGATCTTATTGAGATCATGATCTTGTAATCTATAGATCTACCTTGCTACTCAAGTGCTTTAATAGATCTCTGCTCTCCCCATATGTGTGAAAGTGACAGCATGCACACCATGGTGGCACTTAGGCTAGAGATTACAAATACTTGTTATGAGTTATATTTGGAGTTGGATGTCTCTATGAAATTGTGGTGTTTGTTGGAATCATCTAGTACTCAAGGTGATAGTGTGGGGTTATCTATATGGGAAAGATGAACTTTGAGGTGTGCTGTTATAGCCCTACCATCGATTAGAGTGTCCAACCGGAGAGCAGTTCAGCGTAGTATCATAAAGAAAAATATATTTACATGAGAGTACTCACTAGTGAAAGTATGATCCCTAGGCCTTGTTTCTAAACATTGAAATTTCGTTTGCTATTAGATCTATTACATGTTTGCTTGCTTCTATCTTTATTTCAGTTTTACTTTAGTATTTTTCCCACGTCGACCACACGCCAGCAAGCTATTTTCTGTCACCGTTACCACTTATAATTATCCATACCACTTGTATTTCACTATCTCTTCGTCAAACTAGTGCACCTAGACACCTTACAAGTGTATTAGGTGTGTTGGGGACACAAGAGACTTCTTGTATCTTGATTGCAGGGTTGCTTGAGAAGGAATGCCTTTGACCACTTCCTCCTTGAGTTCGATAAACCTTGGGTGATCCACTTAAGGGAAAACTTGCTGCTGTTCTACAAACCTCTGCACTTGGAGGCCCAACAACTGTCTACAAGAATAGAAGTGCGTAGACATCAGCGCTCGAGGAAGGGACAGAGAGGGGCGGTAGGGTGCGGCGATCCTCCTAGGCATGGCGGGAGAGAGCGGGGCGCTCCGGGCTGAGCGGTCCATGGTCGACCGGCGAAGGGGTGCTCGGGTTGGCTTGGTACTGGCGCAAACATCAAGAGGGAGTGGTGTATTGGCTTTGGTTGGGACTGGGGGATACCAGGGACACATTTTGGTGACAAATGGTAGACAAGGCATTGATCAAGAACAGTGAAAGTTTGGCAACTCAATCTGTGCTCACCAAGTGTTCGACATAATGCCCGCAAGAAATTTAAATTTGAATTTTTGTGTCAAAATTTTTGAGTGGTCTAATACTAAGCTTGAGAGACTATGTTTGCTTGGGATTGCCAAGGTGAAATGGTTTGGTTGGTTTTTGAGAAATGGTGATCTTAGCACATACACTTGATTCAATTTTCAAATGTCATTTAAATTGCTTTGCTAGATGTTTTTGTAAGTATGTAAATGGGCCTTGGTACATCTTCACTTGGTCTAGCAAGGGTTGAAAAGATCTAGAATTGTTTCTATCGGGAATTGACTTCTAGGAACACCTAAAGTGGCCTAGTGGATTAAAATGGCCAAAATGACCAATTGCATTATTTAATCTTATTTGATTTCTTTTTCTTTGGATTTTGTTTGTAAATGGTCTAGATGATGTGGCATTCACCTTTGAACCATTTCATATCATTTAGAACAATCAAACATGGCATTTTCAAACAATTCTACACTAATGCAACATACACATGCATTCATAATTATTTTAATAATAAAAGTTTTTGTTAACCCTAAATTGGGTGATTTGAACTTTGATAACCTTGATTAAAGTTTTGGGGGTGTTATAGAGGAGAGCAGGGCCGAGCTGGTTCATCCATGTCCCGGATCTCACCACCGAAGGAAATGGTGCCCTAGCTCTTCTCCATGGCCGCGACCATAGATCGCTGCTCCGAGGAAGAAGAAGACGGTGTAATGAGGAATGGATGCAGGCGCCAATGCTGCACGTCTACATGGTAGCCACGATGGTAGCGACATAACTGTCAAAATTGAAAGGGGGGCAACTTGACGGGCGTTAGCCCGATATTTGTATCAAAACATTATGTTGAATTCGTGTCGAAAAAGACCCTTTGAGCATTTGGCACGCCAACTGTGGGTAATGTGATCCGATTACTAGCCACTCGAGCCCCGCTATGCCTTGGCGTCTCAACTTTAGGGCCGCAAAATGAAAAACTCGCCTCCAGCGCCTCTCCCCTGAGGAGCTCCATTGTCACCCTCGTTGTGGCCTCCATTAGTCGATCATCAGCGACGCGGCGTACCTGCTCCTCCCAGCAGGCGCGGTCTTTCGCCTCCTTCCTGCGATGTGACCTCTTGGCCGGAGCCCTATGGGGGCCAAGGCCCAATGCATGCGCGATCTGCAGGGGGCGGTGATACATTGTAAATGTATCTATAATTTTTGATGTTCCATCCTTGGTTTTATCTACTTTCTTATGTTTTGTCCACACTTTGGAGTACTTTTCATATGATTTCTTGGACTAACCTATTAACAAGAGCCACAGTGCCAGCTGCCTGTTTTCTGCTGTTTTTGGTTTCAGGAAAGTCAGAAAATGAATATTCTCGGAATTGGACGGGACAAAAGCCAAAGTCAGTTTTTCAACGAGGAGGACACGGAGCCAGAATACGAGACGGAGAGGGGCCAGGGGCCGCCACACCACCTGGCCGCGCGGCCAAGCCTGGCCCATGCCAGGGGGTGGTCTGGCCACCTGGGGCACCCCCTTGGCCTCCCCTTTCGCCTATAAGATGCCTCCGATACAAAAACCCTAAGTACCCGATCAAAATTTCACGAAAGAGTCTGTAGCCGGCGTCATCTCCATCCCTAGATCGGGAGGGGTCTAAAGCTCTTCCCGGCACCCTGCCGGAGGGGAGAATTCACCCTGGAGGCCTCCTTCATCACCATGCAAGCCTCTGGTGTGATGCGTGAGTAGTTCATCCTTGGACTATGGGTCCATGTAGTACCTAGATGGTTGGTTCTCACTACAAGAAATGTGTTGATCTATGACGTTTTGTTAGTGACCCTAGATGAAATCGCCATACATCTATGATGATTTTACACAAAATTGTCATAAGCCATTTAGAGAGGCCAAAACCCAACATAATTACGACGATTTCGACAAATATCGTCATAATTGTCCTATACGAAATTGTCATAACACAGACACAAAAGGTTAAGAACTTATTTGTAATGATTACGACGATTTTAGATCGTCATAACTTTTAATTCGTGAAATGTTTAAATGATGTGGCAGCCACATCGCGTTTTATGCCTACATGTCATCTTATGTGTCAATTCTCCCTCGCATGTACATATAAATCAGTAAAATTTACAAAAAAAAATTGGGCGACAAGGATTCGAACCCACAACCCAGAGGATCTAGAACCCTCGTGGTGCTACGAACCAAAGGGCCAGAGGACAGGTTGTGATCAGTGCTGCACTTGACATTTTTATCTAGTCCATATCCGTATTGGTAAATAATAAAATAAAGAAAAATGGAAGAGGAGGATCAAACCTGAGACTGCAATAGCTTCCAAAGGAACATGACCACCATGGCATACGTTACTTGTTGACATATAAATTTAGGTACGGTGTTTATATACACGCCTTCATCGCTGGGAATGGGCCTCGTTTGAAAAATGAGATGGGTTGTGGTGGCTTATTGGGTCGACCTAGGCTTTGGACGTGGTAGAATAGGTTTGTGCTGGCTCGACTGGTCCAATTAGGATAGGTTTTATTTCTTTTTTTTCTTAATTGTTTTGTATCTTCTTCATATGAAATCCAAAATAATTTATTTTTGTCTCTATTTTTTATAAAATTCAGTAGATCATCTTGGTATGTTAATTATAAATACTTTGATTATTAAAAAATAGTGGATTTCCTAATCCCACATTAGTCCATAGTAGCGATAATATCATAATTCAAAATATGGTTTCAAACAGTGGCCAAAACGGCCGGCATGAATATTCTTAGCTCGATGCTGAGCCTCGTTAAACTTGTAGTGGATATCTAAAGAAACAACATATTGTGAACCTAAAAATTATTTTAAAAAAATCATGAGCACTAGATCATGTTGTGAGTTTAAAAATTGCGAGTCAAAACGGCGGGCATCAAGGTTCTTAGCTAGGGGTCGAGCCTCGCTAAACTTGCATTGGATATCTGAATAAACAACATATTGCGAGTCTAAAAATGATTATTTCAAAAAATCATGGGCATCAGATAATGTACATGTAGTTCAAAATGGACCCACTTCCTATCGATTCGGCAGGAATTTTTCTTTTTCGCCATGGGTGGACAAAAAGGTTTCAGATACCCCGATTGGGACATTATCCATGTAAGGTGGTCTACTATTTTTGAAAAATGGGATGGTAGCATTCTAAAACTATCATTTGGTGGTTGCTTCACAAAACGCCCTGTTTTTTGCGCTCAGAAAATGGAAAATAGATTTTATGTGGGACGAAAAGGAAAACTTCCTCCTGCAACATTGCTCGCCATCCAAAGATGCACACGTGTGCACAATACGAGCACATTATGACAAACTA
Source organism: Avena eriantha (assembly GCA_910589775.1). Lineage (NCBI taxonomy): Eukaryota > Viridiplantae > Streptophyta > Magnoliopsida > Poales > Poaceae > Avena > Avena eriantha. Next base: position 484,446,648 of record OU342742.1, read on the forward strand.
TGCCCTAATTCTAGCCAAAACACTCGTCATTTGGCCCGAAAGTCATGAAACCTCAAACATGATAGGTCATTTCTAAGACGGTTTTTTCGAGACGCAATAAATTTACACAGTTGGATATTTTTTCTTGCAACTATGTCACATAACATGATGCCACACGAAGAATTCACATAGTTCAGATCGTTTTTGAATTTCTTATGCCAGTTTCAAACAATGGTCAAAACGGCGAGCATGAAGGTTGTTAGCTAGGGGTCGAGCCTCGCTAAACTTCCATTGGATCTCTGAATAAACAACATATTACAAGTCTAAAAATGATCAGATAATGTACCTGTAGTTCAAAACGGACTCACTTCCTATCGATTCGGCAGGAATTTGTCTTTTTCACCATGGGTGGACATAGAGGTTTGAGATACCCCGGTTGGGACATTGTCTATGTAAGGTGGTCTACTATTTTTTTTCAATGGGGTGGTCCCATTCCAAAACTATCATTTGGTGGTTGCTTCACAAAACGCTCCATTTTTTGCGCTCGGAAAATGGAAAATGGATTTTCTATGGGACGAAAAGGAAAACTTCCTCCTGCAACATTATTTGCCATCCCAAGATGCACACGTGTGCACAATATGAGCACATTATGACAAACTATACCCTGATTCTAGCCAAAACACTCGTTGTTTGGCCCGAAAGTCATGAAACCTCGAACATGATAGGTCTTTTCTGAGAAGGTTTTTTCGAGACGCAAAAAATTTACCAAGTTTGATATTTTTCCTTGCAACTATGTCACATAAAATGATGCCACACGAAGGATTCACATAGTTCGGACCGTTTTTGAATTTTCTATGCTAGTTTCAAACAATGGTCAAAACGGCGGGCATGAAGGTTCTTAGCTAGGGGCCGAGCCTCGCTAAACTTGCATTGGATCTCTGAATAAACAACATATTGCGAGTCTAAAAATATTTTTTTCAAAAAATCATGGGCATCAGATAATGTACATGTAGTTCAAAACAGACCCACTTCCTATCGATTCGGCAGGGATTTGTCTTTTTCTCCATGGGGGGATAGAAAGGTTTGAGATACCCCGATTGGGACATTATGCATGTAAGGTGGTCTACTATTTTTGAAAAATGGGGTGGTAGCATTCTAAATTTATCATTTGGTGGTTGCTTCACAAAACGTCCCTTTTTTGCACTCGGAAAATGGAAAATGGATTTTCTATGGGATGAAAAGGAAAACTTCCTCCTGCAATATTGCTCGTCGTCCCAAGATGCACACGCATACACAATACGAGTATATTATGACAAACTATGCCCTGATTCTAGCCAAAACACTCGTCGTTTGGCCCGAAAGTCATGAAACCTCGAACATGTTAGGTCATTTCTAAGAAGGTTTTTTTGAGACACAATAAATTTACCAAGTTTGATATTTTTTCTTGCAACTATGTCACATAACATGACACCACACGAAGGATTCACATAGTTCATACCGTCTTTTAATTTATTATGCCAGTTTCAAACAATGGTCAAAACGGCGGGCATGAAGGTTCTTACCTAGGGGCCGAGCCTCGCGAAACTTGCATTGGATCTCTAAAGAAACATCATATTGCAAGTATAAAAATGATTTTTTTAAATCATGAGCATCAGATCATGTACCTGTAGTTTAAACCGGACCCACTTCCTACCGATTTAGCATGAATTTGTCTTTTTCGACAGGGGTGGACGGAAATGTTTGAGATACACCGGTCGAGAAATTGTTCATGTAAGGTGGTCTAGTATTTTTTTTTAAATGGATTGGTACCATTTTCAGTTAGCCCTTTGGTGGTTGCTTCACAAAGCACCACAATTTTTACACTTGGAGAATGGAAATTGAGAGATGCGAGGACAGCCATTGGATCATAGGAGAATGGACGGAAAAGATTGCAATCTGGGGTGTTGACGTGGATCGATGACATGGTGATCCCGCACCTACCTAATCCACGTGTGGACCCACTCCATCATCTCATCCTGCACCGCATTCGGTCGACGACGAAACCCTCACAAATCATAGCGTCTCCTCCCTCCCCTCGTCCCTCCCGCGCTTTCTTCCACATCTGATGCCGCCTGGATCTCGGCCAACTCCAGCAACTCCCTTCCCCATCGACCATCTCTCTGGAACCCGCATCCTCCCCTCTCTCTGTTCCACCTCGTGGAATCATAAACATGCACCTACAACAAAAACCCTAGTTCGGTATCTTGGTGATTCACATAGGGGCAGGAGGTCCATGGCGATGGCGGCGACATTCCTGCGTTAGTGGCGCCGACGGAGAAGGAGGCCGACACGCAAAAGGATCCTGGTGTGGGCTTTCTCCGTCACGTCACATCCCATGGATCTGGCTATCCCGGGTTCTCCATACCGCCATATCCGGCCGCCCGCACACGTTAAGTTCTTCCCCATCCCCTTCTTTCCGAATCCCCATACCCCTATATCCCTCTGACTCATGTCTTTCCACCATAGGGACGGCCATCAACGCATCGTTCATGGCAAGAGCATCGCCAGATCCCCTCGTCCCGGTCATGCAGCCACCAGATCCGCTTCTCCCCGACAAGGTCACGCCAGATGCACTTCACCCTGACAACAAGCCCTGTGTGTGGTGGCTGACAAGGCAACCGCTAGATCCAGGTACGATAGCGTCCTTCTCTCTTTGTATTGTTCATGGGGCAAAGATTTACACTAGAACAATTGAAATCTGTCGATGTGGTATGGTTTGGGCTCGATCTATGCAGGGTTGGTGCTCGATTTATAATAAACAAATCTGTAGTTAAATGTGTTGTTCCAACTTGGCTTTAGGTTTCTATCAAAAAAACTTGTCTTTAGGTTTAGGGTTTTGTTCTTGTACTCTTTATTCGTGTGTAGTTTTGACTCAATCTTGGTTAATTGACGCTAAGTAGCAGATTTGATGATTGACATGGTATCATATTCTGTCCAATGGTGTCTTTTGACAAGTTTATGCTTTCTTGATGATGTACATCTATTCATGTCGAGATGGTATTCTAGTGGACACTTGAAGTCACTTGTACTGAGTGTTTCTGTGCAGATGGTTGTCTCGTAGCTATAGGAACCTTTGATCATGTTATGTACTTTTGGTTGATTGAGCCTTACACTATTGGGTAAAGTGTATACTAAAGAGAATTAAGTACTATAGCAGCACTGATGATACACACTAATTGAGCATGTGGTTTGTATGATTACTCCTATCTTGATCATGTAAAAATCTTTATTCTATTCTGCCAAATTTGATTGTGGTTTCCTTTGTGTGTTTGGACTAGTAGCTACAAGTGATTGCATCTTCATTAATGTCCAGCCAAATATCAGTGGAATGTATGTGCCTTAGATGCTTGGTTCTACTTTGTATGTGGCTACTGTATGTTATGATGCTTGGTTCTACTTGTGGTTACCTCAAGAGTGGATAAGATATTTATCCAGTGCAATCTTGGCAGTAATCCACACGTGTAAACTTGGGTTACATAAATTGAAAAATGATGTTGACGTGTTAACTTAAGCTCACATACTATCTGTGGTTTTACTGCTGATGTGTTAACTTATGCACACCATGTTAACCATGTTAACTCAAGTTATATATATGATTTATACCTCAAGTTATTATATGTGGCATATCCCTTTTTCGCTACCATATTTCGAATAGCCTGATTAATTTTTTGCTCTATTATCTTGCACTGGATTGGTACTATCATTGTCCTGTACTAATATATCTTAATTCCGCTAACACTGATCCTTGTGTATGGTCTATAGTTTGTTCATTCAATTGTTATCTCACAGTTCTCCCTTTTGGTTGCATGATGCATGTGTACCGAAGCATTATGAATGTTGGCGGGGTGCATGGTGGACTTCTACACGACGAGTTCCTACAATGGCCTGTGTCAACGATGATAGTGACCAAATCTTCTTGACCTACAGCTGCCCATTGTGTAAGCCCTCATGCTTCAGGATCAAATCCTAGCTGCTTCAACATCTCTTCATTTTCTGTTTCTAGTTGTTGTGTTATTGTCAGAAGGTGTATATCCATGTCCCAATCAGAGAGTTGCTGGAGTAGTTAAATTAGATCACTAAATAAATAAGTAAGAGTCAATGATCCCATGTTATGCAAAGACAATTATGTTTAGGGCTTAGCTTCTATACTACATCCATGTTTATGTACAGAGTCATGTTGCATGTGCGTTATCAGCTCATGGTATTGTTGTAAAGAAGCTTTCTTGATTCTTTGCAATGTTTATTTTTGTATATACTGTAGAATACTAAAACTTCTTATTTACAAATTGGTTGCCAGGTTGATTTGCTGTATTTTAGGTATGTCTAATGTGGTTGTTCCTTGTTTACAGGAGCTCAAGAGCCAAGAAATCTGAAGTGAGTGAGATTGTTATCTGTCACTTCTTGTAAAGACTAGCCAACAAATAGTAGTCACTTCTTGTAATAGTTGGGCATATATCTGTAATAGACTGTAAAGATTGTAATAGCTAGTTTTAAATAATTTCATCGGTTGTAAGATTGTTATCTGTCTCGAATATTGGTTATGTATGTAATCTCAAACTGGTGAATAAAACAAGTGACTGAAACGAATATGCCTTTTTGGTTATCTGTTCACTACTTTATGTCACAAATATTGACGAATGGAGCCAATTTGTGAGATTTACTTGACAGGTGGGACCTATTTGAGAAGTAGGACCAGGTCCTGAAATAAGGATGAATATAAATTTAAATGGACTATAAATAGGCTATGGCCCATAATATAAAAAGGCTGAAATTTTTCGATTGGCCCATGTAGCAGATGAGTACTAGCAAGAAAAAACACATGTTGAAATCTGGTCTTGGCCCATTTAAATGACTGAAGTGGAGCGGGCTGATTCTTCGCCACGTCGGATTGGCCACGCAGGATCCAACGTGACATGGCCAGTTTAGCCGTGATGATATCAGATCGTCATAACGTCTATGACGATCCAATATCGTCATAGACGGTTATGACGATTTTGCAAAAACCGTCGTTATAGTTCATTTGCGACGCTCAGCTTTCGACGAAATCAAAATCGTCATAGAATCTTCATAAACGGACTACTATGACGATTCTATGACGAAAATGGAGGGTCATATATCGCCAGATTCCTTGTAGTGTCTTCTCCTTTGTGTTATCATGTTTAGATCTTGTGAGCTTCGTTTATGATCAAGATCATCTATTTGTAATCCTACATGTTGTATTTGCGGGTATCCGATGGATATTAAGATGCTATTTCAGATTGATTATTGATTCTATCATGTCTTTGTTATTTGTGATCTTGCATGCTTTCCATTGTTAGTAGCTATCTTGGCCAAATAGATGCTAGCAACTCCAAGAGTTAGTATTAATGCTCGATAGTGGGTTCATGCCCCTAGTAATCTGGGGAAGTGACAGAATTCTCTAAGGTACTAGATGTGTTGTTGCTACTAGGGAGAAAACAGCAATCCTTTGTTCATAGAACAATCATATTGTTTACTTTACACGCAATGCGTAATGCAATTATCTGTTGCTTGCAACTTAATACTGGAGGGGGTTCAGATGATAACCTAAAGGTGGATTATTAGTCACAGATGCAGTTGGATTACGGTCTATGTATAATGTTGTAATGCCCAATCAAATCTCAAAGGAGTCAAGATGAGTAGTATATGCTTGTATGCTTTATCGATGTTTGTCAATTACCCCGCTATAATTTGTTCACCCAACTTGTCATCTATCTTAAGGAGAGCCACCACTAGTGAACTATGGACCCCGGTCCTTTCTTTTATCATCAATCTATAACTGTTTACTCTTTTCTATTTACTTTCTTCCACACAATACGTTTAATCCTTTGTTTTCAGCAAAACCGGTGGGATTGACAACCTCACTGTAAGTTGGGGCCAAAGTTCTATGGTTGTGCTGTGCAGGTTTCCACGTTGCTGCTAGCACCGGTAGTGCGCCCTGCCAAAGGCTAGCTAGCAACACCTTGGAGGTGTTTCCTTGCTCCTACTGGATTGATAACCTTGGTTTCATATCTGAGGGAAAACTTGTTGTTGTGCTCATCATACCTTCCTCTTGGGGTTCCCCAACGAGCTCGATATATTTTTGGCCATCAAACCACTTCATCTACATTACCACCATTACCCCCTTCTCTCATCTATTAGATCTTGTAGTAATTCCATATTCAATTGTGGTTTGCATTAGATCTATCTTCGTATTTTATCCATTCATTTGATTACGATGATGTTGTTGATTGCTTCCATGTGTGAGTAGTTCCTTTGTTCTTGGGGAGATGTAGAAACTCTAGCACCATTATGATTTGTAATAAAGATGATCTATTCTTGTGTCCATATGACTTGTCGGTCTATGATAGATTTATGATTTGTGTTTGATCTCTCTCTTTAGATGGTATGTGTAGTCAGCCACATATCATTTTCCCTTGGGACTAAAGGGAGGGATAAATCTTTTGGACGTGTCTTGGGATCGTACCCGAAATGGCCCCGTGATAGATTGGTGCCGGCTTGTAACCAACACGGTCAAAGGAGGATAAAAGAGTGATTCCCTAAGCTAATTACGATATCCATGGGTAAACCCTTAATTGCAGTGGTTTGTATGGGTGATTTCTATCAGACATCGTAGTGGTTATTTAAAGGTGGCCTCACTCTTGGCTCAACAAAGTTGCCTCCTATGAGCCTTGTAGTGAACATCTTATTATGGAGCTCTATCCACACATATCATGACACAAGAAGTATATTATCTTGATTATTAATAACTAACAATCCATGCTAGTGGTGTATCCTACATCACCGAGAATGGTTTATCCCTATTCAGTTCAACCATGCTTTCATACAACCTTGTTACTTGTTTCCATTTACTTGTTTTAATTACTTTTCTGTAAACAATCAAAACTATTAAAACACCCTTTACTTGAGATCAACGGCAGCTTACAAGTATACTTTGCTAGATAGTAATGAGGGCATAAATACCTTTACCAATAGCTCTCTATGGGTTCGATATCCTTACTTTGAAACTAGCTACAATTGATCTGTGCACTTGTAGTAATCATTTCACGAAGTAAAGTCATTCGATACCAGCCCTATTTTGGCGCACGTGGTGTATGTTCTTTAGATATTTGTACATGAATATCTATCAAAGGAATTATCACTTTTTTCATCACTCGATGAGGTCTATGTTTGAATCCAGCGAGCCATAGCCCAGTGAAATTTTACATAGGAGCCCATTGACCATAACCCAAAACCTTTTAAATTTGGCCTTTTTGGCATTGCCCCCCACCTCTAAAAAAACTGTGCCTACCCATGTTTTTAAGAAACTAATCCATTATGTGGCTTTTTATAAATTGAGGTTCTAGTAGCACTGCCCTTTTATTTTAAGAGAGATAAACATGGGCACACAAAATATTTGTAAGAAGACTAATACATAAGTTATAGGTACTATAAAGATTTTAATGATATTTTTCATCAGATTTCTTTTGTGTAGTGGCAACGCATACGGTTTATATTTGTTGAATCATGTGTGCTTGACATATATTTATTCGGGTTTAATTTTTTCATGTAGCAATATTGTTTTATAGAGAGGCTGACATCACGGACCCACTAGCCTGCAGCGTCCCTCGAGTTTAATGGGCGGGTTTGATAAGAATAAGTTAAGTACTTGTACAGAGAGGCTAGCATCAGGGACCCACAAGCCAGAACATACCAGGTAGGTTAACATGCACAAGCCAAAACATACTAGGGAGGCTGACACATGGGCCCCAGCAGCAAGACCACAAGCGGATTCAACATCGAGCAATGTTTACAAGGTCAAAACAGCAGACACAACCGGAAAAAAGTCCATCAAACACACGTTTAATTTACAGAGAGACTAACATGTGGGACCTAGTAGTGAGACCTTATACAGGTGCTGCATCGAGCAACATTGCCAAGTTCGAAACAAGGAGGCGCGAGCAAGGAAAAAGTCCAGCATGGACACTTTTCTTCTAATGAGAGGGACAAGGGGGACTGTTTTTTTAAGAGAAAGACATGGTGGACTGCTGAGCATAGCCCAGAGAAATTTGAGAAAGGAGACCATAGAGCATACACTACTAGGAAACAGCCTATAGATAGACAAGATGTTCAGTGGCGCATATGCCAAATTATGCGCCACAGGAAAACATCAGTGGCGCACCAGAAAGCATGCGCCACAGAAGATTGGAAGTTCTATGGCGCATTGTCCAGAACATGCGCCACAGAAGATTGGTGGGACCCGCCGGCGGGGGGTGATCCAAGTTCTGTGGCGCATGAGGAAATATGCGCCACAGGGCAACTTCTGTGGCGCATATTTCCTCATGCGCCACAGAACATGGAGGGGGCCCCACCATGGAATCTAATTCACCCAAGTTTTGTGGAGCATGTTGATATATGTGCCACAGATGTGTTTCACTTCTGTGGCGCATAAGTCTAACATGCTCCACAGAACTTGGAGGTGGGCCCCACACAGGGAATCTTATTCACCCACTTCTGTGGCGCATATGGACTTATGTGCCATAGAAGTTGCAGCATCTGTGGCGCATTTCCTCCATATGTCCCACAGATGAGGGCGTCCAGATCCATGTTAAAAAGGTGACAAGAGCTAGCTTTCTTATCAATCTATCCACCACACTCATTTCACATCTCTACCTCCTCCCAACTCGTCTTCCTCCTCTCTCACACCCCATCTTGCCCATAGTTTCTCTATTTTCTTTTATCTAAACCTACTTTAATCCATAGATTGGTAAGTGGAAGCTTCGCTCCAACTTCTAGATCGAAAAGTTCCTTACTTTTCTCTCTCACATCTCTATTTGTTTACTAATTTCCTCTCCACCAACTTGCATTGTAGATCTATTTGTCCACACTCTCTCATCATGCGGTCTCGCCTCGCTATTATTGTGTCTACTATAGGTGAGTACTTGGCCATCATGAACATGTAGGTGAAGCTTGTCGCGCGGGCGGTGTGTGTGTGCGATCCATGGCGAGACGATGCTTGTGTGTGGTGCATGAATGTTTTCAATGTGAGGAAGTTTTTTGTTGTTTGCTTGTCGTTGTCGGGCCCGGCCGGTGTGGTTGCATGGATGTTTGCCGAAATGTTGATTCATTTCCATTTCGGCAAATTTTTGCACTACCCATATGTCCTAATTTTAGGAAAGGTCATGCCGAATTTTTTCCGTCTAGCATTCCTGCATGTGTGTGTTCATATGGTGTGGTTCTCACCTATACTCTCTGTTTTGACCGCTCAGGCAACCATGGTCCTCACGATGAGCGAAGGTCGAATTGCTAGGTACAAGAAAGGCGCGAAGGAGGACATGATTCTAAACAAAAGACCATGATAAGATGTCCATGTCGAACATGCAAACTGCAGCGCTGGATCGACCCTGAATCTGGACAATTGGAGGGTCACCTGCTTAGGCGCGGTTTCATGCGCGACCTCAATGAGGCGCCGGCAGGACATGGTGGTGGTCACGAAGATGTGGGCGGGCGAGAAGACGAAGAGTCTACCGGGCATGATCATCATGACGAAGGAGATGCCAGCGGGCATGATCATCATGACGAAGGAGATGCCAGCGGACATGATCATCATGACGAAGGAGATGACGACGGGCATGATCATGAAGAAGGAGAAGACGCGAACACACAGACGCTGCTAACTTCGATCTTGCAGGACCCTCATGTTCAAGAACTGCTCCTCAAAGAGACAAGCAATGACAAAGCTATAGCCAGAGAGAAAGCCAAGCTAGCCCAAATGGAGGTAGACGGGATGACTCCATTGTATCCTGGGTGTCGCCCCGAGGATACACGTTTGAGTGTAACGCTCAAGGCTCTAGAGATGAAGGCCGAACACAAATGGACCGATGTGAGCTTCAACGCGAACATGGAATACTGGCACGACCGACTTCCTAGGGGGAACATATTGCCAACAAGTATCGAGGAGGCCAAGAAAATCGTGTGCCCTCTCGACCTACCACACATTAAATAGCACGCATGCATCAATGATTGCGCACTTTATCGGAACGAGTACGCGGATATAACCACTTGTCCAGTGTGTGGCCAAGGACGGTACAAGAGAGGGAACAAGAAAGTTCCTCAAAAAGTGGTATGGTACTTTCCTATCAGCCCTCGTCTGCAGCGATATTTCGTAGATCCTAAGGAAGCAAAGCTCATGCAATGGCACGCGGAAAGAGAGAAACCCGAAGATGATCCAGAGAAGGGCAAGATCCTGACACACCCTTTAGACGCTAGCCATTGGAACGCATTAGACATCGATTTCAAAGAGTTCAGGGGCGATGCAAGGAACGTCAGGCTGGGTATGAGCACTGATGGACTCAATCCTTTTGGAAACCAGAGTAGCACGCATAGCACCTGGCCCGTGTTTGTATGGCCATACAACCTCCCCCGTGGCTATGCAGGAAGCAAAGGTATGTACACATGAGCATTCTTATTCAGGGGCTGAAACAACCAGGTATCGATATGCATATGTCTCTTGGGCTATTGAGAGAGGAGTTAGCCAGCTTGTGGGAGACGCCGGCCCATACGTGGGACGCCTACACTAAAGAATATTTCCATCTCAGAGCCGCGTTGCTCACGACCATGCAGGACTATCCTGGTTACGCATATGTATCAGCCCAGGTGAACCACGGACACAATGCATGCGTCAAGTGCATGGATGAGACACCGCATCTCCAGCTACCAAGGGATCCTGCCCGCATTCTTCGACATCATCGTGCATCTGCATGTACATGTCATGGACGACATCATCCAGCTCGGGCCAACATTCCTGTACAACATGATGCCGTTTGAAAGGCTAAACGGTGTCATCAAAGGATTCGTTCACAACAGTTCTCGTCCAGATGGAAGCATAGCCAAGGGCTTTCTGATCTACGAGTGCATCTCCTTCTACCAGAATTATCTAACCACCGAGAACGAGGATGTTGGAATACCCACAAAGAAGCACCTCGGCAGGCTCGGTGGATATGGTCACCGCGAGGGCTGCCGCTCACTACATGTCGGCATTGATAGTCGACGCACTGATTTTGAAAGGGCACACCGAGTCGCGCTACAACACATTGAAGTGGTCGGCCCTTGGGTCGAAGAGCACAGAAGCTTAATCGAGCAGGAGTACGTCGACCAGGGTCGGCCGAGGAAGAAGGGAGACGTAACCAGAGAGCACAACTCCAGCTTCATGGGTTGGTTCAAGAAAAGGCAACTAGACAATCCCCCACAGACGCCTTCTACAGAAGATCAAAAACTCATATTCTCCTTCTCGTAGGGCCCAGGGCACAACCTAAGGACCTATCAGTCATACGACATAAACGGTTACAGATTCTACACTGAGGAAATGGACAAGAATAGTGAATATCAAAACTCAGGAGTAACTATGTTATCCTTTGCTGATGACGAGACTACTGTGATGGAAAGATTCTACGGAAGGATCGAGGAGATATGGGAGCTCGACTACTGTGGAGAGATCGTACCGATGTTCCGTGTTAGATGGGCCAAGAACATGGAAAAAGAAGGCCGCTATTTCACCACAATGGTTATACCAGATGCCAAATCAACAAAGAATGCCTCCACAAAAAATGAGCCTTGGGTACTCGCTAGCCAAGTTGATCAATGCTTTTTTATTACCGACCCATCAAAGCCCAACCGTGTTGTAGTTAGGAGGGGCAAGAGGAGCATCATCGGAATGGAAGGAGCCGCCAACGAGCAAAACTTCGACAAAAACGGCGACCCGAAGATCGAAGAGGAATTCGACAAGTACTTCGACATGCCTACTACTACTAAAGTAAGAAGGAAGACCACACTGCCTACTAAAGGTTGTCCATTCACAAGAAGAAATCTCAAAGTGCACAGGCTAAAATTTTCAACCGCGACGAAAAAGGGCAAGAAGATTGTGAAAAGACACTAGCAATTGTGTGACTTTTTGGTGTATTAATTCGTGTGGGTATAATGTGATATTATTAGTGTGGGGGTATTAGTTAGAGACAAAAACATATCATGTGATATTCGACAAATTCACATTTATGTGTGACAAGCACACACATATATATGATTCAGGAGGTTTTTTGATAAGTATGCATGTGTATATGTTCTTGCTTTTTTGAATAAATATGCATATGTGTGTATAGGTTCTTGATTTTTTTGAATAAATAAAATATTTTTTTAAAAAGGAAAAAAAGTCTGAGACAGCCAGGATTCGAACCTGGCTGCCCCAGGTTGAAAGCTGGCGAGCAAGACCACTAGGACATATAGCTGATCTTGTCAAACTATGATGCCACTTTGTTTTGGACTATGCCCAAACTTTTTGTTGCGCATAACATAGTAATGCACCACAGAACTTTCACACTTAGCCAAAATAAACGGTTCGGCCTCCCTTGCTACCTTCTTCCATTTCTTTCCCTCATCTCGCCCGCGCGCAAACCCTAGCTATTCGCCCTCGCCGCCGAAGCCGCCGTGGAGGAGAGCCCGTGGAGGAGGAGAGCCGTCGTGGAGGAGAGCCCCGTCACGGCCACGCTGGAGCCCATGGAGGAGGAGGCCCACCCCGCCCCGCCCTGCCTGCGACCTAGGAGGAGGAGGCCCGCCACCGCCGCTCCGGAGCCCGTGGAGGAGGAGGCCCGCCCCGCCTCGCCTACGACCTAGGAGGAGCACCGCCGCCACCCTCGTCGACGACCACCTCCCCATCCACAGGTACACTTCCCGCTCTCTTCTTTTCCCCCTCTCTACAAGAATGCTCTACTCAATTTTCGCCGACCAAGGCCAACTGCAATGCTGCGATGCCGACGATGATCACGTCGACGTCGAGCATGCCACCGTGCCGACAGGGCCTGGGTGGCAGCAACAGCAGCAGCTTCTCAGCCGTCTACTCATCATCCAAGGCCAAATCACCATTTGACTGACTGAAAGTCTGAAACAACATATTCGCCTCTGTTTTGCAATTGTATTTTGGTAGATGCAATCAATCAACTGCGCAATTAGTCCGTGGTGGTGGATAATGAGCCGTGTACATGGTTTTTAGCTTTTCTTCTTGGAGAGTACTTGATTACTGTAAGTTGAGGACTTAGGATTTATTTACTATTAGAACCTGAAGATCCATGAGGTTAGATTCAGCCTTCTCTGTGTTTTTTTGAGAGAATAAAGATCCACGAAATGCTAGCACTGCCATGAGGTGTGAACTTTCTTTCAGTGGTGTTAATTTCAATGCCAAACATGTTGATCTAGTGCATCTCAATGCCAAACACATAATTCCACCAAAGCTTTCTTTCCTTTTTATAAGGATGCTTCAGAAAGATATTTCAGGCATTTGTCTGATTGTCTTCCCTCTGAACAAATCATGAGCTGAAATACTAGGAAGTTGCAAGAGTGATCTTGGGCTTGCATTCATGTAAACCAGGTTTTGCTTAACAGTAATATAGTCAATACTGCAATGTACATACTGAACTTAGAGTACTGAATAACACTGTACTTAGAGTACTGAATAACACTGTACTAGGGCCTGGGTTACTTGTAGTTCTAGAGTTCTAGTACACTAGGACTGCAACTAAGTATGCAAGTGGGTAACCTTATATTGTGTGAATCTGTTCCATATATTGTGTTATTTTTTACTATTCCATATATTGTGTGAAATCTGGTATGTGTTATTTAGCATTTTAAGAAATGTCTTGGATACTTTGCAGACTGCTTTTTTTACTGCAACTGTTATACTGTTCTCTGTCTTTCTTTCTTTTTTGAACCAAATATGAATGAATGGATTACAACCCAACTTTGCTTTGGTGAAATCCATCAGGAGCATCATGATTGTGTATGTGTACTGCCGCTAGATAAAAAAATTCCCCTTTAATGAACTATGCAAGGTAAAGTGTGTGTACTATAACTTGATAGCATGTGTGTGTGCAAGAAGAAGAGAGAAATGTGTGTGTCTCTATGTACTATAACTGCTACTCAGTTTTCATTCAGTAGAAGCACATGTCTGGTATATATACTGCTTATATATTATTTGATGTACCCTTTTAAGTTTTTAAGTTCTTCTTATACATGTACCTGTTATACTGTTGCGTGAATGATGGATGGGGCTGCATGGATGATGATGCTGGGGTCAATGCATGGGGCTGTCAATATGGGGATGGGGTGTTTTTTCTTGCAGGGATTTCATTTGAGTTGCCCATTTCTCCCGAAGTGTCGATTCACTTCCGTTTCGGTTGAGAAATGGGCACTCCTAGGTCAAAAAATTAGCAAAGGTCATGCCGAATTTTTCGGCCGAGATTTGTGCTAACTTTTTGCCTCTTTTAAATAGAGTAGTGCAAACATGTCGGGCAACAAGGAGTCTGGCCCTTCTAAGCACATGATCATTGTCGAAGAACAAGCTAGACAGGCCAACCAGTCATTCTGGCAGGGGTCCCAACAGGAGGAGGAGGAGGAGGAGTCGATGAGGATGACACCACCACCGGAGGAGGAAGCGGCAGTCGCCAGAGCTGCTGGGGCCAATGAGGGCGGAGATCCTGATTACGAGGGGGGACGAAGACGACTACGATGGAACTAGTGAAGGCGGCGGCGAAGAGGATGACACCACTGATGGCGGCGCCCGCACCGATGGCGGCGAGCGCACCGATGGCGGTAGCGGCAACCTGGCCGCTTCTCAGAAGAAGAAGAAGAAGAAGGAACAGAAGGAGTGGAAGGTGCCAGTGCTCGCCACCGTCTGCGATGAGTTCACTGAGGTCACAGAAAGTGGCCAACCCGTTGCGCCAGAGGCGATTGCTAAAGGGTACGACCTGCATCTCGGGTGCATCGTCCAGGAAAGCATGTCGATCAACACGAAGTACATCAGACATGCTGACCATGCAGCTTTGGTCGATAACCTCCTTAAGAAGCTTCACAAGCGATACAGATTCCCAGAGCAGTTTAGAAACCTCGAGAGAAAGAACCCGGTGAATAAACTAGCCCTCACGAAGATGAGCAACGCCTTGAGCAGCTAGAAAACCCGGGTGAAGAATAGCATTGACAAAGGTGAAAGCTGGGAGGTTATTAGTAAGAAAAATCCGATGCTCGACGAAGAGGAGTTTAGGATATTCAAGGCGGATATAGCTACCGCTAACGCTATAAAATGGACTTAATGGGGAAGGAGTATGCGGGAACAGAACATAGGTAACCACCACCTTTGAGCGGCGGTTATAGGGGGAAACAGGCCATTTGGGACAAGGAGGACGCCGAGCTTGAACGCCTTGGTAAAGACAACCCTTGGCTTAAAATCACGGACTTGCAGCTTAGGCAATTTGTTCGGGCCCGCTACTACCTGGACAAGGAAACAGGGGAGTTCATCACCGACGATCCGGGGGTGAAGGAATTCGAGAAGAACCTGGTAAGGAATTTATCGCCGATCTCAAGTCTATTGCGTTCTAATTAAGATAATGAAGCCAAGAATCTAAATGGGTTCACCTTTCCTTGTCTCTGCAGGAGGAGGAACTGAACGCTACTGCCACAGAGTCGTCCCAGGATTCGACGGAGCCGTGGGACACGGCTTTCAGCAGGGCGACCAATGCTTACAAGAAGAGGGACAAGGGGTTACCGCCGTCCTCAGCTGGCTGTGTGTCCGGCTTCGGTACGAGCATGAAGTTCAAGGAGTTCTACAAAGAGGACGCCAAGAAAAGAAGGGAGAGGAAGAACCAGTATAAAGCTGCTGTTGCAGAGCTGAAGATGAAGGTGCAGACACTGGAGGAGAAGGCGGTGGACCAGAAAACGGTAGACAAGTTAGTGGAAGAGAAGCTCCGCTCGATGATCCCCCCTAAGTTTTTCGAGGGTCTTACTGCTTGGAATGCGGGAGGTCGACAGGGGCCGATACATCTGCCCAGCTTAACCGGCAGCAACTCGGCCATCAATTTTACCGTGTCGCCGGACCTAGTGACCCCGCTGGCCGTCAACGTCGGGACGCAGCCCCTCGTTTTTGTCACACCGACGCCCCCTCCCGCCAAAGATACCAATAAGGCGCAGCCGACGACGGTGATGCTTCGTGAGGCACCTGAGCGGGAGATTGCAGATGATGATAGGCCGGCCACCGGCATCGGCCGTATCTCTACATTAGCCGAGATCCACGCCATCACCAAGGTAACTAATTAGTTAGTGCACGTCATCTCCTTTATGCCTTTGATGCATGACTGTTGCCATCTCATGACGCCCAACAACATGTTTTTGCCTCAGGACACTTCTTGCGTACTCCTGCTTAAAGATGTCGGCGGTGAGTTGAAGGATGTTGCCAAGGGCACACTTATACAACCGGCGAGCCGCACGATGCACAACAATCCAATGGATGATGACGTGATGAGGGTCAGGTTGGCTCGGGTGTTGCCAGGGTGCGATGACATGGACCCCCCCCCCTTTCAACCTCAGGGAGCCAACGAACACAAGACCCTTGGGGAATGCTACAACTGGCCCTTGACATGGCCTAAGACCCAGATTCGTCTTGCAGGGGGAGCACCGGCGCCACCTCTCGACTGATCATCGCTCGGCCACCACCTCGGAAGCCAGTAGCCACCGTTCCCGCCACCACCAGCCGTCACCATCAACTCTTGGCAGTGTGTGCACCGCCACATGGCAAAGACGTTGTGTCGCAACCGCCGTCGCCCCCGCTACCACCACCACATGATGGCACCCATGAAGATGATGATGAATTGGTCAACATTGACGACTTCATCAACACCGGCGCTGCCAAAGGATTGTATATGCCTTCTCTGGATGAAGAACCCTCCGCAGCTCGCGATGACCATCAAGCTGATCGGCCCAATACATGCACACAGCGCTTGGTCTTCCATGGTCTTTCTCAAGAGACGCCTCCGGCCACCGATCCACCACAAGAGAAACCGGGATTGGTTTTTAGCCCCAACACACTCCGAAAGGCGACTGATGAGCAAATGGCAGTGGCTGACACTGTTGTGAAGAAGAAGCACTACAGGAAGAGAGGTAATAATAATAAGAAGGGTGCGAGCCAGCCTCTTCCGAAGAGGGTCCGGGGTCAGGACGCCGTCGTCGTACCATCCACACAATTTGGCTTGCCCCGAGTGCATGTGATCCGATATTGACTCCGATATTGACTCCGGATATGATCCACATTACGGTTGGAGCCATGTTAAGTTTGCACGAGGGTGTCAAGACACTAGAGGCCCTCCTTCTTAAAGAGGAAGATCCAAATTACCCGGTTTTCACAGCCAAGGTGCCATTGGACGTGGGCTTCGTCGATGAACCCCTCGCGGATATATTCTTCATAGCATTCGAGGACATATTCAAGCTGTTTCTCACGAAACGGCTGAACTATAACTTGGTCCGCCTATACGCGCTCAATTTGGCGCTCACAATCAAGAGAGAAAGTACCCCGGAAATCGCGATAGTGGATCCCTACTACATGTGGGACAGCCAGTTGGTCGAAGGATCAGAGACACGGACCAAGGCGACGACGTACCTCGAGAAGTTCATGGTGGACAACAAGAGGAAGGGCACACTTCTTTTGCCTTTCTTTCCTGAGTAAGTACACATACTCGCTCATCGTCACCATAACTTATGCATTTCTTATAGATTTCTTTCCTTTGCTCTTTTTCCAACATTCCGTTCCAATTGTGTTGCGCAGAGACAAATACTGCACACTCATCGTCCTTGCCCCCAGGTATTCGCTAGCCATGTATTTCGACTCGGGGAGTTTGACGAAGAAGAAAGACTACACCAGAATAAGGGGTGTTCTCAATGAGGCTCTCGAGGGCTACACCAAGAAGGGATGCACCTTCATAGATAGGGGGAATGTATCAAGGATGGCAAACACGTGTTCAAGCACGTGCTCGACTTCCCCTGCGTCAAGCAGTCGACTGCTGGTGCCAAGGAGGCCTTCTACGTCCTCCATCACCTTAAAGGCTATGTTCGGGATTGCCAAAACCTAACGCTGCCATCTAGTCTCCGAGGATGGGCCGAAACTTTGGCGAAAATCGATGATGCTAATCTTAGAGAAGACTTCCATCGCATTCAGATGAAGTTGTCGCAAATCATCATTGAAGATGTCAACACAAGGGGCGGTGCCCTACAACAAGCTAGAGGGTTGAGTAAGAGGGAGATCAAAGAACGCCTCCGTAAGCAGGGTGACACAAGGACGTGGATGACGAAAGAGGGCTATCTACCGTTCCTGAAGCCGAGCCAGAAGAGGAAGTCTTCATCATGATCGATGTGTGCCTCTAGCATGATCCACTGTGTGTATATTCTTGATGGACGTCTGCTGTATTAGTGTGTGTGTGTGTCATAAACTTTACTATCTCGTGGTCGAAATGGTCATTGTTGTTAGACTTAAACTACCTTGTGGTCATGCTGGCGTTGAACTAATTGCTTCTATGATTATCTAACTTTTAGGTTTATGGATCCTTTGTTTTATATTCTATGAACATATATATATATGGATGTGAACCCTTTATTCATTCTTTTCGTTGTATTTTTACTAATATGCCTTGTTGTCTATAGAGATGGCGACGAGGTGGTATGTGGTGTACATGGGTAGGGTTCCAGGAGTCTACGAGGAGTGGGAGGATTGCGACAAACAAGTGAACAAGTTCAGCGGCAACATCTACAAAGGATACGTGACTAGAGAGGAGGCGATAGCCAAGTGGAGGAACCACTTGTGGAAAAAGAACCGGATGAAGATATTGGTCGGGCTAATTCTCTTGCTCACCATTATCACAGTTGTATTCTATTTGATCCTAGTGTAGGCGGCGGTGGCCACTTCATATTTGTAATGTGAGATGATATGAACTTTGTATTCGGTGCTTGTGTAAAAATTTGGCACTTGACACTATATATGTATCTCGATCGGGCTCTAAGTGTTTGTATTATATATATGTCGGTTTTCATGCATCTACTACTTGTGCAATGTATTTTATACTCATCTGGATAAATACTGTATAAATCCTGTATAAATACCTGATTATACACCAGGAAAGTATTTTACTTTGAATACATGTTACACAATTAGTGGCGCATATAATTATATAGTTAGTGGCGCATGGCATATCTGTGGCGCATACACGTAAATGCTCCATAGAAGTTCTTCTTGTGGCGCATATGAAGGAATGCGCCACAGAAGTCTGGAACTTCTGTGGCGCATATCCATGTGCGCCACAGGAAGTACTTATCAGTGGCGAGGTAACAGTAGTGACAAAGATATGCGCCACAGAAGTCCCCTTTTCACGCGCCACAGATAGGCTATTTCCTAGTAGTGATAGCCTATGTAGTATAGACCATGTAGAGCGTCCCATGTAGATAGGCAAACTCTTTTTAATTTGGCCTTGTGGGCATTGCCCCCCACCTGTCAAAATAAAAAAAACTCTGCCTATCCATGTTTGAAACTACTCCATTATGTGGCATTTTATAGATTGAGATGCCTGAGCGCTGTCATTTTATATTTTAAAATAGATAAACATAGACAAAAAAATATTTTTTAGAAGATTGATACATAAGTTGTAGTACTAATACATGTTTAATGATTTAATTTCTATAAATATCTTTGGTGTTGTGGCAAAGCACTCAGTTTACGTCTATTTGATTTGATTTGAAGGTCTTTAGTTCGAACCCCACGTATGTACATATTTATATATATCTTGGGTTTACTTTTTTTATAAAGGGTTTACATCTAAATATCGCATTACGGAAAGGCTGACATCGCGGACCCTCCAGCCTGCAGCATCCCTCGAGTTTAATGGTCGGGTTTGAAAAAAAAGTTAAATACTTGTACAAAGAGGCTGTCATCAGGGACCCACCCTCCAGAACATATAAGGCTTCATCAGGGACCCACAAGCCAGAACATACCAGAGAGGCTGACATGGGGGCCTCAGCAACAAGACCATACACGACTGCCGCATCGAGCAACGTTGCCATGGTCAAAACAGTGGACATGGCTGAAAAGAAGTCCATCATATGCATGTTTCATTTATAGAGAGACCGACATGTCGGACCCAGTAGCGCGGCCTTATACAGGTGCTACCTCGAGCAACGTTGCCAAGTTCGAAATAGGGAGGTGTGAGCAAGATAAAAGCCCAGCATGCACACGTTTCTTCTATTGAGAGGCTCACATGGGGGACCCAGCAGACTGAAAAAAGGCTGATGCATCGAGCAACGCTATCAAGTTCGAAACACGGAGGCGCAACAGAGGGAAAAAATTCCATCATACACACGTTTCTTCTAATGAGAGAATGACATGTGGGGTCCAGGAGTTTGACTAAACGGTAGATGGATCGAAAAGGCGCTATGAAGTTTGGAATAGGGTAGCGTGAGTGAAGAAAACAATCCATCAAACAAATGATTATTGTAATGTGAGGCTGGCATGGGAGACCCAGCAACGTGACTAAACGGAAGATAGATCGATCAATGTTATTGAGGTGAAATCAGGGAGGCAATAGCCAAGGGATAAATTCCATCATGCACACGTTTCTTCTAATGAGAGGATGATATGTGGGACCCAATAGCTTGATTAAATGGCAGATGCATCGAGCAATGCTATCAAGTTCGGAACAGGGTAGCGAGAGCGAAGGAGAAAAATTCCATCATACCACGATTCTTCTAATGAGAGGCTGGCGTGTGGGACCCAGCAGCCTGACTAAACGGCAAACGCATCGGGCAACGTTATCGAGTTCAAATCAGGGAGGCACGACTGAAAAAAGTATGGTCAGCTAGAGACACTGACGTCCAGGACCCACATGCCTCAAAAGACTTCGGCGAGTCAACATCGGGCAAGGAACCAAAATTTTTGCTTCTGCCGCGCGCCAGCCGAGCTTCCTCCATGTTTTCAGCAGTTCCGTCATAGTATAGGGCCGTGGAACCGGGAAAAAAAGTTTTCCATCTGCCATGGTCAAGCAGAGAATTTCGTCGTGGAAGACGCACCTTCTATGATGACCGTCGAGCCAAGTCATTGCGGAAGGAAACATTTCTTGTAGTGTTCACTGGCTTGGTTAACGCGGCAAGGTCCTGCTTGGGGTTAATCCTAAAGAGGTTGTTGAAGATGCGACTAGCTGCGGTGCTCAGGAGTTCGCGATACTCCTCGTCAACAATATTGTTCAAGTCTAGCTCGGCCACATGCAGTTTCTCCATGTTGCCGCCAAAGAGGTCTAAGAAGGCCACTGGCTCGTAATTTAGAAAAATCGAGGGAATATGCAAGCTACCCACATAAAGTTATTCGATGGGGTTAGTAGCAGGCTTCGCGAGGTTGCAAAACATCTTGCACCGCTCCCTCTTTGGCAGGGTTGCATGCAGCTGTTCGTCGGTGACCTGGTCAGTGCGCTTAGTGATGGGGCCTAGCTGCATCCGTAGTGATTCCACAGCATCGGTCATCTGCTAGTCTAGGTCTACCATTTTGTCCCGGGAGCATGCCATCTACTCGAGGACCACACAGACGCCTTTAAGCTACATGTTCTGCGATAACTGCTTCCTAGCATGGCGAGTCTCCTGGGCCCTAACCTTCTTGCGGTACTCTCGTAGGACTTTTCAAGCTTTGCATCGTACTCTTGGGAGAACTTATGAGAGTATTTCTCAAAAAGCTTCAGCGTGATCTATTCTCGTGTTTCTTGCTCCCTCCAAGCAAGTTTAGCATTGGCATGCTTGACCCAGGCCTTCTGTTTAGCCTATCCCCGCTCGAACTCCTATTGGTTCTCCGTGAGCTGCTCCTCCATCTGCTCAAGGCGAATCCTCTCTGAGCTTAGTTCGCTGTAACATCCCAAAACTTAATCCAGGGTTATTAAGATCCAAATCATCAAATTTAGCGTTAACAAAAACTTTTCCATTTAAAAATATTTAAGCATCCATATGTGTGTGCATTTAAATTAGGAGTTGTTTTGAATTGCCATGTTTGAGTGATCCATTGATTGTAAAATGATTCTAAGGTGAATTAAACATCATCTAGATCATTCCCAAGCAAATCCCAAAGAAAAACAAATCAAAAAGAATAAAATAAGCAAATGGTCATTTGTGACATTTTAATCACCTAACCTACTTTGGCTATTCCTAGAACTCAAAACTTAACAGAAACAAGTGTGGTTCTTTACACCCCTTGCTAGTACAAGTAGTTATGTACCAAGGCCCACTTTGTTTCACCCCAAAATCTTTCAAACACTAAATTTAAATGACATTTGAAACTTGAATGTAGTTCATATGTATAGATCACACTTATTCAAAAACCACTCAAATGAACTCCACTTTCAAAACCCAAGAACACCTAGAAGCTCAAGCATAAGATACATCACGACACCAAAATTCAGCCCAAAATTCAAATATTTCTTTCATGCGGCCATTTGATTGAACAAGTGGCATGCACAAAAAATCTGCCTAATTATTACTATTCAATGATCATTGCATTGTCGAGTAATTGGGCTCCATTTGGTCCCCTTGTCCCCTCTAACTCTAACCAGCTCCTAACTAGGCTACTAACCGGCCTAGAGCAGCAGTGCCACGCCGCCCGTTTGTGGTCACCGCCGGCTAGACGCGGGCAGCACGCTAGGGACAGCACCGCGCCAAACTAGCACATCCCCTAGCTCTGCCAAACCCTACCGCACCTCCCTGTCCACCCCTCGATCAACCCTAGCCCTGGACCACTCCCCAGCATCGCCGCCCTTTCTCTCTGCGAGCTTGCCAGAGCATGCCAGAGCGCGATAGCCACCAGCACGCAGCAGACCGCGCACGCTACTCCGCCTTGACCCCAGCACCCCGCCAGACACGGCCGTGCGCCTCCGCGTGACCCACAGTCGCCGAGCACCACATCGAGCACCGCCTTTGTCTCCCAGAGCGCGCGATGCTCCCGACCAAATGCCATCGCCCCTAGCCACGCCATTAAGCCATAGAGCACCGCCAGGAGGCAAGCCACTGTCCGCCTACCTCACCCACGCCGGTAGCCCCCTGTATCGTCGTCACCAACGAGCTTCGCCCACACCTCTTAGTCTCACCGTCGAGCCTATAAAAGGAGGCCACCCCAGCACAAACTCCTCACACCATTCCACTCCCCTCTCTCCCCTAAGCATTTCCCCTCTCTCACCAGAGCCGCTCGATCCCTAATTCGCCGGAATTGCACCGGAGGAGCCTGCAGCAGAGGAGGAGAAGTCCACGTCGATTTCGTCCACCCCTGGAGCTGCCGCGACCTCGCCTGAGCCCGTCGTCGCTGTCCAGTTCGATTGCCCACCTCGCCACACTAGCTGGAGCCCTGGTACATCCCTAGTAGACCCCACCGTCCGTTTAGGGTTCGGTCTCGCCGGCGACGAGTCCGTCGTCGACGACGACTGTGGACCGTTGATCTAGGTTCTAATCATAGCGCCCAGATCGTCTGATACCGTTTCGGGTTTTAAGTCTCGCTGACAAGCGGGACCAACCTGTCAACCGCCCTATGCGCCACGAAGCGCCACTGGGCCGGCCCATTTAGTTCCCCGCCTAAGCCTGTAGATTCAAAAATAGGTTTTGCTATTTTAATTCAAACCTAGTTCTGTCCCTTAGTTCAAAAATCAATTCAGGAAGATTTACAAATCCAAATTGAGTGATTTCAATTTTGTTAGAAAGCTTCTGAAAAGGTCTATCCAAGCCCGTTGGATTTAATTCATTTAGAGTTAGAGATATCTCCTAGTAAAAATAACAAGACGGAAGCTTTTGCACATTCAAACATTTTTTTAAAATCTACCCTAATAGCTTTTGAGTTGATTCCAACTCTCAAAAATCACATTTAAATATACCTATCTGAATATATAATAATACTAAGGTTTACATGTAGTGACTTTGGACTAGTACCAAAATAATGCTATATAGGCATTTCTAGTCACTTTAAATCATTAATTATTAAACTTAAACTCAATTAAATGTGATCCAACCTTTAAATCTCATTCCCATATGTTAGAATATGTGGTGATGACATGTGTCCACATGATCCCATATTTTAATTGGAGAAATTCAAATCTTACTTAATTTCAGTGAGTAGAAATTACTTTTCTCAAATAAAATCATTGAAGCTAGTGAATTAAAACCTTGTGATGATAATAGATCATCAAATGTGTGCCTTAGAGTGCTAAGTAGACTAGTTAAGTATTGTTTGGTGGTTGTGTACTCCGTATGTATTTATAGATGATAGTACCGACCAAGCTTACGAGGAGGAGGAGTTCTACCAAGAGGAGAAGGAAGAAAACTTCAACCACTGCACTACCCAAGGCAAGCTAGCATTATACAAGTTAACCATGCAAAGGATTACTTGCAAGCCTAGCACTTCAAGTAAACTGATCAAGTTGTTGTTAGCAAGTGGACTTAAACTAGATAACCCAAGCAAAGGCAATAGGCATGCTTTGGTTATACCATGTTGACTATTACCTACCCCAAGTTTTATTTACAAGCTTTACTTTCTTTTCTTTAGTAAAGTCCTCTACTTGTTTGAAGGTAGCATAAAGAGTATAAAAGTTGACCTATCTAGTTAAGTTTAGATGTCATTCTATGGCATGAGATTGAGATTAGCATCCCACCTTAGTGGACACTCTTAACTTAGTAGTTTAGAGCTAAACTAAAACTTGAGTCACTTTAGATGGGAATACTTGGTGACAATGAATTGTGAAAACCTTGGAATGATGAGTCATTCTATTGAGATGTTTTGACATGTGTTGAGAAACACAAATGGTTATGATGATGAAAATGTTGAGGCATGAGCCTTAGCCCTTTTACAAAACTGATGGTTGGGTTCGGATGTGATACCATTCCAATTTTACCGTACAACCACAATACCAGAATTGGGTAAGGCTTAGCTAGAAGTGTATATGCATTAGTATTAGTTCCCTCGGGGGAGAGGTTTGAGCTGAGGCTACCTCTCAATGTTGTCCACCTATGCCGTGCCCAAGATGACAGATGGTCATGGTTGGGAGGCCATGCTCATAGGAGAGGTGCTTATACTAGGGTGTGTAAAGGAAAGGTTATGTTTGATTATCTTCATACTAAGTATGATGATTCAGGGTTATCCCTGACAGATATATCGAATCTTGTGGTGAAAGTGTACCACCTCTGCAAAGTGTCAAACTATCCGAATAGCCATGTCCGCGTTATGGACAGTTGGAGTGGCCATACTATTCCGTTGTCAGATGTTTTCAAAACAACTTATGAAATGAATTGTGACATGACTTGACCACAACAGAGTTGTGACTATGACATTTAAGTTCCCACTTAGGTGTTTTCAAAACTTCCTTTACCTTTCTTTGTTTCAGAACTCAGCTTAGGTTTCAAACTTAACTTTATAAGTAAACTTAGAGTTAGCATTTACACTAGAACTATACTACTTATTAGTGGTAGTTTGCGAGTACTTAAAGAGTACTCATGGATTTTGTCCCTGGCTATTCCTATGGCCAGACTATGAAGGAGATACCAAGATGAAGGACAGCAGGACGGCTATGATAACTAGGATCATCTCCCATTGTCAGCATTGCCTGTGACTCTGAAGATGGACCCCACCGCTACGCTTATTATTTATTCCGCTGCTTGTTGTACTAAGAATGGATCATGAGATCCTTCATTTTGTGTAAGATCTTATGTATGGTTTGTAATGGATGATGTACTGTGATATCCAATCTGTTATGTCTCGCAAAAATTATAATCCTGGGATTGCGAGGTATGGCATAACAGGCATCTGGGATTAAAAATCCGGGTGTTGACAAGTTGGTATCAGAGCGATCCTGACCATAGGAGACCCTAGTTAGAATGGACGTCTGAACAAAAACTTAATTTCAAAACCAAAGTGAGTATTTATGAAAACCTATTTCCTCTCTTACCCTTGGGAATTCATTCTTTCTCTAAAAAATCATGTTCCTCCAAATTCTTACATTACTACATAAAATTTGACACACTTGATAGCTTCACTAACTTCCTCATCCTTAATTCTTATTGACAAAAACTCAGTTCAGCAAGTTCTACCAGTTGGGTAACAGAGGCCAGCTGATCTTTGAGAGGGATCTAGATTCACTATCTGAGTTATTGGGACGCCCACATCCGGAGTTTCTTGGAGCTCAACTTCCTAGACCCGTAGGAGGAGATTTACAATGGCTAGTCACCGCTAATCTTCGAGGAAGCATAGAAGCACCAACGTCCGGGAGAATCCAGTTCTCTGTAAGAGATAACAACTGGCTAGATGGATTAGCCAGGGCAATGCATGCAGCTCTCGCACGTCTATGTGCCCTCAGTGTCAACTAAATCCAAGGAACCCGTTTTGCGCACTATGCAAGGCGTGACTTCATGTGAATGCCAATGGAGATGCCAAGCCACCCAGAGTTGAAGCGTCAAGTGGAGAACCTTGACTTCCTGCTGTATGATCACCAAAAGGAATTGGACAATGCCAGGGAGTTTGCCAACCAAAACTGTGCCATTGCCGCCCAGAAGGCCCAGACTTTCTCACTGCTTGTCAAGGACCGTCAATCTCTTCGCCTCCATCGCGAAAAGAAGGATCGCACCATCGCCCGTCTTTGCAAGAAGGTGGCCGACCTCGAAAAGACCATCAAGGAGCAAGAAGCTCAGCTTGTAGCAAAGGAGGAAGAAGAGGAGGGTGAAGATATCCAAGGAGATATTGACTCCTATCTCAGCAACGATGATGACTTTCTGGAGGAAGATGACGTGGACTTCTACACCGACGATGATGACTCCGACTTCATAGATGATGAGTAGATGCACTAGAGCACTATCGTAGCATGAGATGTATCAGTCCCATTGTATCGTAGCTTGCAGAATAGTTCTTAAAACTATTTGTTTTCCTTTGATGTTGTGGTGTGTGTGTGTTTGTATCGTGTGCTTGGCTTGAATGAATGAAAAGAAGTTGCAAAACCTGAGTCGAACTCAAAGTTTTAGCTTTAAAAATCAAAACCATGAACCTTAGAACTTTCCCTCTTACCCCTTTATCTACCTCATTTTTCAGATGACTCGTGGAAATCCCGGAGGGAGCAGCTCATCGCAGGACCCAATGCTGCAGATTATGCAAATGTTAGTTGCAGACCGTGAAGCAAGCAGGGCAGAACGCCAGGCCAACTTAGCAACACTGTAGCAGATTGCCTAGATGGCCCAAAACAACCAAGGGCATGGAAATTAGGATCATCATGGATCCAAGCTCAAAAACTTTCAGAATACCAATCCCTCAATCTTTAGCTAGTCTGAAAACCCACTGGATGATGACGACTAGTTACAGACAATGGAAAATAACTTAGAAGTAGCAGGAGTGGATGCCAACAAGAAAGTTCTCTTCGCCACCCACTACCTGGCAGGAGATGCAAGAGTATGGTGGAACAGTATCCGCAACATGAACCATGGTCAAGTGATGACATGGGAAGCCTTCAAAATCAAGTTCAGCCGCACCCACGTGCCCCAGGGACTAGTCACCAGAATGAGGGATGGATTCCGCGACTTGAAGCAAGGCAGAATGACTATGGTGGAGTACCGTGACAGATTCATGTGGCTTGCAAGGTATGCACCTGATGAGATCAACACGGAGGCCAAGAAGAAAGAGAGATTACTGAACGGACTGCATGATGAGATGCAGACTGTCCTCGTCAACATCTATTTCGAGGATCTCGAAGAGTTAGTCGACTCTGCCATTCAAATGGAAGGGAAGATTAACCAGGCAAACGATAACCGCAATCATCGTATGATGCAGCAACCTGGATCCAACAGTCACCAGAAGTACCGTCCCAACCCCTCACCAGGATATGCACCGAGGAACAACCGACCCCCAATTTCTCGCCCAAGCTACCCCAACCATAGCGGAGGCAATATGAAGTCTGGAGGAAACAGCAACAGCCCCGGCAACACCAGCAATTTCAACCGTGTCCCTCCCAAGAGCAACAACAACAACACTGCACCCAGAACTAGAAACAATGATGTGCCCGTGGCAGAAAAAGACAAGTCCCAGATCACTTGTTTCGAGTGTGGAGTTAAGGGTCACTATTCCAATGAGTGTAACAAGAAGATTGCCGCCACTGCCAATGTGAATGCCCCAGCTTAACAGCAGCGTCGTGTTCAACTAGGAAGAAGATTTGCCCTAGGGAACCCTCACAACCGCAATGGTTGTCTCTTCCACATGAATGCCGAAGAAGCCCAAGAAGCGCCAGATGTAGTGCTGGGTATGTTTTCTGTCAACCCAGTTTTAGCGAGAGTGTTGTTTGATTTTGGAGCATCGCATTCATTTGTCACCGAAGAATTTGCATGCACTAGTAAGATTCACCCAACCAACTTGAAGCATGTCATGATAGTTCAAATTCTCAGTTCAACTACAAAAGCTAGAAAAAATTGCAAAGTTGTGCCTATCAGAATACATGGGATAGACTTTTATGCCAACCTAATAGTACTTGGAACCAAAAGATTGGAAGTAGTACTAGGTATGGACTGGATGTCAAGGCATAAAGGACTGATAGACTGTGCCAAGAAAGCCATCACCATGACCAGTAGCTCCGGAGTAATAGTAGAGCATATCTCTGAAACCTTACCCTGTCAATTCAAGTGCAACAAGAGTCTAGCCCTACCCACCATTGCCCAAGTCAGAGTAGTCTGTGAATACCTCGACCTATTCCCAGATGAATTGCCCGGTATGCCCCCGGACAGGGATATTGAGTTCATTATTAAATTAATCCCTAGAACCAGACCCATAGCCTAGAGACCCTATAGCATGAACCCCTCAGAGTTAGTGGAATTGAAGAAGCAGTTGGATGACATGTTAGCAATAGGCTTGATGCAACCAAGCGCATCACCGTGGAGATCACCAGTGTTATTCGTCGACAAGAAAGATGGAGGCAACCGTTTGTGCACCGATTATAGAAAGCTGAATGATGTCACAATCAAAAACAAGTACCCTTTACCAAAGATAGAAGATCTATTTGATCAGTTGACCGGTGCCGAGGTGTTCTGAAAGATTGATCTTAGGACTAGTTATCACCAACTTAAGATTCGTGCAACGGATATTCCGAAGACCGCCTTTACTAGTCGTTATGGTTTATACGAGTATACAGTTATGTCTTTTGGATTAACCAATGCCCCTGCTTATTTCATGAATCTCATGAATAAGATCTTTATGAATTTCCTGGATAAGTTCGTCGTTGTGTTTATCGACGATATCCTTATCTACTCCAAGTTAGAAGAAGAGCATGAGCAACATCTGAGAACATCCTTGAAACCCTTCGAGAGCATCGGTTGTATGCCAAATTCAGCAAATGTGAGTTTTGGCTGAAAGAAGTAGGATTCCTAGGACATATTGTGTCTACCAGAGGAGTCTCTGTTGATCTCGCCAAGATTAAAGATGTCAAAGAATGGGAAGCCCCAACCACTCAAACCCAAGTCCGTGCATTTTTCGGATTAGCGGGATATTACCGCAAGTTCATAGAAGGATTCTCAAGCATCGCCAGGCCCATGACCCAATTGTTCAAGAAGGACAAGAAGTTCGAATGGACCAACAAATGTGAAGCCAGTTTCCAAGAACTGAAGAAGAGATTGATTTTAGCCACAATATTGATCATGCCAGATATCAAGAAGCTGTTTGACGTGTACTGTGATGCATCCAAGATTAGTATCGGATGTGTATTGATGCAATATGGCAAAGTCATCGCATATCTGTCTCGGCAACTGAAGCAGCATGAGCAGAACTATCCGACCCATGATCTTGAATTAGCAGCCGTAGTTTTGGCATTGAAGACATGGCGTCATTATCTTATGGGAAATCGCTGCGAGATTTACTCAGATCACAAAAGCTTGAAGTATATTTTCACTCAGAAGGAGCTGAATATGAGGCAAATAAGATGGATAGAGTTAATCAAGGATTATGACCTTGACATTCACTATCACCCTGGCAAAGCCAATGTGGTAGCGGATGCTCTTAGCAGATTGTCGTGTAAGCTAAACACTATGATCAAGGAGAAGCAACCAAGTTTGTATGAGGAGTTGGAGCAGTTTAGAACTGAGCTAGTTAGCAGAGGATTCTTAGCTAGCATTGAACTTCAACCCACTTTGATTAGCCAAATCAAGGAAGCCCAGAAGGGAAATGAAAGTATCGACGGAATCAAACGTCGTATTGGTACAGGAAAGGTACCTAGATTCACTGAAGACGAAGAAGGAGTTCTGTGGTACAAAGGCCGTATCTGTGTGCCAGCAGATTCGGAGCTGAAGCAAGTTATCATGCAAGAAGCTCATGATACTCTTTATTCTATCCACCCCGGAGGAACGAAGATGTATCAAGATTTGAAAGAGCAATTTTTGTGGCACAAGATGAAGAGAGAAATCGGGAGCTACATCGCCAAGTGTGATATCTATCAAAGAGTCAAAGCAGAGCATCAGAGACCCGCAGGACTGTTGCAACCTTTGCAGATTCTGGAATGGAAATGGGATTCTGTCGGAATGGGATTTATCATCGGTTTGCCTACTTCGAGTAGGGGAAATGACTCAATCTGGGTCATTGTTGATAGACTGTCCAAGGTATCCCACTTTATACCTGTCAAGACCACCTACCAGAGTTCGAAGCTAGCATAAATGTATATTGCTATAATTGTTAGTCTGCATGGAACCCCCAACACCATAGTATCAGATCGAGGAACCCAATTTACCTCTAGATTTTGGCAGAAAGTCCAGGAAGGATTGGGAACCAAGTTGAATTTCAGCACCGCTTATCACCCGCAAACTGATGGACAGACTGAGAGAATAAACCAGATCCTAGAGGATATGTTGAGAGCTTGTGTGTTAGAGTATGGATCAAAATGGGAGGACTGCCTGCCTTTCACAAAATTCTCATAAAACAACAGTTATCAAGCCAGTCTACAAATGGCACCATTTGAGTTCCTATACGGAAGAAAGTGTCGTACCCCTTTGAATTTGTCGCAAGTAGGAGAGAGTCAGATTTTCAGACCCGGCATTCTAAGAGAAGCCGAAGAGAAGGTTCACAAAGTCCGTGAGCACCTCAAGACCACCCAATCCAGACAGAAGAGTTATGCTGACAAGAGAAGGAGAGACTTGACTTTCAATGTCGGAGATTTTGTATGTCTCAAGGTTTCGCCATTGAAGGGAACGCAACGCTTTAGTCTGAAAGGAAAGTTAGCCCCCAGATATATCGGGCCTTTCAAGATTCTGAATCGCCGAGGAGAAGTATCGTATCAACTGGAACTGCCAGAGGAGATGTCAGCCATCCACAATGTGTTCCATATCTCGTTACTTCGCAAATGCCTAGAAGTGCTGGAGAAGACCGGAGTTTTCAAGAATATCGATCACCGAGCTGTTGAAATCAACAAAGACCTGACGTATCATGAAGTGCCCACCCGTATCCTAGAGGAAGCTTACAGAATCACTAGGACCAGGAGTATCAAGTTTCTCAAGATTCAATGGAGCAACCATATCGAAGAAGAAGCCACTTGGGAGCGAGAAGATTAGATTAGGACAGAGTTCCCAGATCTCTTTAGTTCCTAGTTTTCTTTCGTAAATCTCGGGACGTGATTTTGTTTAAGGGGGGAAGGTTTGTAACATCCCAAAACTTAATCCAGGGTTATTAAGATCCAAATCATCAAATTTAGAGTTAACAAAAACTTTTCCATTTAAAAATATTTAAGCATCCATATGTGTGTGCATTTAAATTAGGAGTTGTTTTGAATTTCCATATTTGAGTGATCCATTGATTGTAAAATGATTCTAAGGTGAATTAAACATCACCTAGATCATTCCCAAGCAAATCCCAAACAAAAACAAAGCAAAAAGAATAAAATAAGCAAATGGTCATTTGTGACATTTTAATCACCTAACCTACTTTGGCTATTCCTAGAACTCAAAACTTAACAGAAACAATTGTGGTTCTTTGCACCCCTTGCTAGTACAAGTAGTGAAGTACCAAGGCCCACTTTGTTTCACCCCAAAATCTTTCAAACACTAAATTTAAATGACATTTGAAAATTGAATGTAGTTCATATGTATAGATCACACTTATTCAAAAACCACTCAAATGAACTCCACTTTCAAAACCCAAGCACACCTAGAAGCTCAAGCATAAGATACATCACTCCACCAAAATTCAGCCCAAAATTCAAATAATTCTTTCATGCGGCCATTTGATCGAACAGGTGGCATGCACAAAAATTCTGCCTAACTATTACTATTCAATGATCATTGCATTGTTGAGTAATTGGGCTCCATTTGGTCCCCTTGTCCCCTCTAACTCTAACCAGCCCCTAACTAGGCTACTAACCGGCCTAGAGCAGTAGTGTCGCGCCGCCCGTTTGTGGTCACCGCTGGCCAGATGTGGGCAGTATGCTAGGGACAGCACCGCGCCAAACCAGCATGTCCCCTAGCTCCGCCCAACCCTGCCGCACCTCACTGTCCACCTCTCGATCAACCCCAGCCCCTGGACCACTCCCCAGCGTCGCCGCCCTTTTTCTCTGCGAGCTCGCCAGAGCGCGCCAGAGCGCGATAGCCGCCAGCACGCAGCAGACCGCGCACGCTGCTCCGCCTCGACCCCAGCACCCCGCCAGACATGGCCGTGCGCCGCCGCGCGACCCACAGTCGTCGAGCACCGCGTCGAGCACCGCCTATGTCTCCCAGCGTGCGCGACGCTCTCGACCAAATGCCACCGCCCCTAGCCGCGCCATTAAGCCGTAGAGCACCGCCAGGAGGAAAGCCACCATCCGCCTACCTCACCCACGCTGGTATCCCCTTGTATCGTCATCACCGACGAGCTCCGCCCACACCTCTCGGTCTCACTATTGAGCCTATAAAAGGAGGCCACCCCAGCACAAACTCCTCACACCATTCCACCCCCTCTCTCCCCTGAGCATTTCCCCTCTCTCGCCGGAGCCGCTCTAGCCCTAGTTCGCCGGAATTGCACCGGAGGAGCCTGATGTAGAGGAGGAGAAGTCCCCGTCGATTTCGTCCACCCCTAGAGCTGTCGCGACCTTGCCTGAGCCTGCCATAACTGTCCAGTTCGATCACCCGCCTCGCTGCACTAGCTGGAGCCTTGGTACGACTTCAGCAGACCCCCACCGTCCGTTTAGGGTTCAGTCTCGCCGGCGACGAGTCCGTCATCGACGACGACTGTGGGCCATTGATCTAGGTTCTAATCGTAGCGCCCAGATCGTCCGATACCGTTTCGGGTTTTAAGTCTCGCTGACAAGCGGGACCAACTTGCCAGCCGCCCTCTGCGCCGCGGAGCGTCATTGGGCTGGCCCATTTAGTTTCCCGCCTAAGCCCGTAGATTCAA
Source organism: Avena eriantha (assembly GCA_910589775.1). Classification (NCBI taxonomy): domain Eukaryota; kingdom Viridiplantae; phylum Streptophyta; class Magnoliopsida; order Poales; family Poaceae; genus Avena; species Avena eriantha. Next base: position 484,479,898 of record OU342742.1, read on the forward strand.
AATAGGTTTTGCTATTTTAATTCAAACCTAGTTTTGTCCCTTAGTTCAAAAATCAATTCAGGAAGATTTACAAATCCAAATTGAGTGATTCCAATTTTGTTAGAAAGCTTCTGAAAAGATCTATCCAAGACCGTTGGATTTAATTCATTTAGAGTTAGACATCTCTCCTAGTAAAAATAACAAGACAGAAGCTTTTGCACATTCAAACATTTTTTTAAAATCAACCCTACTAGCTTTTGAGTTGATTCCAACTCTCAAAAATCACATTCAACTATACCTATCTGAATATGTAATAATATTAAGGTTTACATGCAGTGACTTTGGACTAGTACCAAAATAATGCTACATAGGTATTTCTAGTCACTTTAAATCATTAATTATTAAACTTAAACTCAATTAAATGTGATCCAACCTTTAAATCTCATTCCCATATGTTAGAATATGTGGTGATGACATGTGTCCACATGATCCCATATTTTAATTGGAGAATATTAAACCTTAGTTGATTTCAATGAGTAGAAATTACTTTTCTCAAATAAAATCAATGAAGCTAGTGAATTAAAACCTTGTGATGCTTGTGATGATAATAGATCATCAAATGTGTGCCTTAGAGTGATAAGTAGACTAGTTAAGTATTGTTTGGTGATTTTGTACTCCGTATGTATTTATAGACGATAGTACCGACCAAGCTTACGAGGAGGAGTTCTTCCAAGAGGAGGAGGAAGAAAACTTGAACCACTGCACTACCCAAGGCAAGCTAGCATTATACAAGTTAACCATACAAAGGATTACTTGCAAGCCTAGCACTTCAAGTAAACTGAGCAAGCTATTGTTAGCAAGTGGACTTAAACTAGATAATCCAAGCAAAGGTATTAGGCATGCTTTGGTTATACCATGTCGACTATTACCTACCCCAAGTTTTATTTACAAGCTTTACTTTCTTTTCTTTACTAAAGTCCTCTACTTGTTTGAAGTTAGCATAAAGAGTATAAAAGTTGACCTATCTAGTGAAGTTTAGATGTCATTCTATGGCATGAGATTGAGATTAGCATCCCACCTTAGTGGAGACTCTTCACTCAGTAGTTTAGAGCTAAACTAAAACTTGAGTCACTTTAGATGGGAATACTTGGTGAAAATGAATTGTGAAAACCTTGGAATGATGAGTCATTCTATTGAGATGTTTTGACACGTGTTGAGAAACAAAAATGGTTTATGATGATGAAAATGTTGAGGCATGAGCCTTAGCCCTTTTACAAAACTGATGGTTGGGTTCGGATGCGATACCATTCCAATTTTACCGTACAACCACAATACCAGAACTGGGTAAGGCTTAGCCGGAAGTTTATATGCATTAGTATTAGTTCCCTCGCGGGAGAGGTTTGAGCTGAGGCTACCTCTCAATGTTGTCCACCTATGCAGTCCCCAAGATGACAGATGGTCATGGTTGGGAGGCCATGCTCATAGGAGAGGTGCTTATACTAGGGTGTGTAAAGGAAAGGTTATGTTTGATTATCTGCATACTAAGTATGATGATTCAGGGTTATCCTTGACAGATGTATCGAATCTTGTGGTGAAAGTGTACCACCTCTGCAGAGTGTCAAACTATTTGAATAGCCGCGTCCACGGTTATGGATAGTTGGAGTGGCCATACTGTTCCGTTGTCAGATGTTTTCAAAACAACTTATGAAATGAATTGTGACATGACTTGACCACAACAGAGTTGTGACTATGACATTTAAGTTCCCACTTAGGTGTTTTCAAAACTTCCTTTACCTTTCTTTGTTTCAGAACTCAGCTTAGGTTTCAAACTTAACTTTATAAGTAAACTTAGAGTTAGCATTTACACTAGAACTATACTACTTGTTAGTGGTAGTTTGCGAGTACTTAAAGAGTACTCATGGATTTTGTCCCTGCTATTCCTATGGCCAGACTATGAAGGAGATTACCAAGATGCAGGACAGCAGGACGGCCACGATAACTAGGATCATCTCCCATTATCAGCATTGCTTGTGACTCTGAAGATGGACCCTACCGCTATGCTTATTATTTATTCCGCTGCTTGTTGTACTAAGACGGGATCATGAGATCCTTTATTTTGTGTAAGACCTTATGTATGGTTTGTAATGGATGATGTACTGTGATATCCAATCTGTTATGTCTCGCAAAAATGGTAATCCTGGGATTGCGAGGTATGGCATTACAGGCATCTGGGATTAAAAATCCGGGTGTTGACATTCGCTCTTGTGAAGCATGAGATTTGCCTCGTGGGATGATAAGTCTCCTTCAAGATGAAGAATCTCATCGTGATGGGAGTCCGCCGCCCGCTCCCGCTAGGCAAGGGTTTCCTCGCAGGCGTATGCAGCTGTTACCCGGGTGGACAGCACCTCTTCATCGGCAGACAAATCCCGCTTGTGGATAGTGAGGGTCTCCTCGCGTGTGTGTGAGGTCGCCTCGCGTGCCTCTAGAGCCGCTTCACGATCTGCCAGGTCCCTCTCACAAGCAGCGAATTCTTCACACGCCATTATATTTGTCGCATGGGCCCGAGAGCCCCTCAACTTCTCCTACGCTTTGGCAAGGACGTCCTCGCGGGACTTCTATAGCTCCTGGAGGGCCTCATCGCATCGGAAGCACTCGTGTTCCACAATTTCATGGAGCCTCCATGTTGGTTTTGCCGCATAGAAAACAAAAAAATTCCTACGATATGAACAACTAAGCACCAAGATATATCTAGCTAGATACAACCAAAAGGTGGATATACATCCATAGCAAACATACCCTCAAAGATAGAATAGTGTTACGATATTTATTCTCATGGATGATGTAGTCGTACACTTGCATGTCTCAAGATCGTGTGGAAGTCTAGCGTCGCAAAGCAGCAGTGCATCCGTGATCGCACACACGTCCAGGACCCCAACAAACTCCAAGTCCTCGGTCTAGCAAAGCAGCGAAAGCAGCTGGTTCTTTCTAGATACACATCGAGAACATGTACTTCGCTAATCCGAAGCCATGGGGAATTTGCTAGAGGGGGAGAGAGATCCTTCACGAGGAGGTGTGAGAGTGAGAGGAGAGGAGTTATCCTTTTATAGGGGGAGGGGTTGGCCCCATTCCATGGCCAGCGGCCAAGGTGGGTGCCCCCACCTATCCCTCATCCATGTGGGTGGAAGGTCCACTCACATAAATCCAACTCCACTCGTAATTCCACTCAATGCTTTAATTTTCCACCAAAATGAATGCCAACTCTCATTTAATAAAACTATTTTAGTTATTTAATTCATTATTTTGTTAATTACATAAATTAACAAACATCTACATAAAACCCCTTGCGATACTTTGATATCACATCTGAAACCATTTTCAGCAATTTGACCCGAAATGTTTTTGGTGCTTGTCAAAATAATCCTTACACTATCAAAATCTTTCTATGGATTATATTTGCTCCATTTGGTGTCGATATACCTTGAGTGTGTCACCCTACAGTTCACGAATGATGCAAACATGGTCGAGACTCCTCTCCGATCAATAATCAGCGACGAGACCTGGAGATCCGTACTGACTTCCGCATATTCAACGTTGACTTCTTGTGATCGTGAGAACCTTTGATGTCATAACTAAATCCCTTTGTCTCATGATATATTACATGTCTAGGATTAGATCATTGGTATCCCCATACCTAGTTTGATCTCGTTACTGATAGGAACTCTTTTCTCATTCCCATGATATAACATTTTGTGTGATCTTATCACTTGCTTGCAAGCTATGTCAATGTGATATCACCAAGAGGGGCCTGAGTATATCTCTCTGTCATCGGGATGGAAAATCCTACTCCTGATCCATGAGCCTCAACATAACACTTTCAGAGTACCCAAACCCACCTTTATGGTCACCCTATTATGGTGTGACATTTGATGTTATCAAAGTACTCTTCCGGTGTTAGCAATTAACATGATCTCATGGTCTAAGGATTAGGGTTACTTTGTATGATGTTATAGCAATGTAAACATAATTACTCTGATCGTATTACTATACTTTGGGTGAATGTTTATCACATCATTCCACCAAAGTTGTGACCTCATTATTAAAAACATTCAATGTCCATGATCAAGAAACCTTGATCATCTTGTTAATCAACGAGTTAGTTTATATGAGAGGCTTAACTAGGAACTATTTATTTGTTTATTAAACATACATGTATTAACAATTCCAATTAACACAATTATAGAATTAAAAGTAAACATCTATAATATACTTCGAATAAGATAATAACCAATTTATTATTGTCTCTTGAGCATATTCCCTTCACTTTGCTCCACCTCTTCCAGGCGGATGCGCTCCATAGACTAGCAGGACTCGTCGCTGATCAAGGAAGTGTTGAGCCAATCCTGGCCCGTGTGCACGGCCTGAATGGCCAACACGGTGTAGCTCATGCGACCACCGTCGCTCCTAGAGACTAACAATCTCCACCAGATCGGGGGTGGCCTACCAGGATCCACAACTGATCTTATGAACACTCCGGATCATGATCCTCCTTGTTGGCGCCACCGACACACCCCTCACCGGCTGCGAAGCACCGGGAGCTAGCGTTCGATCCCTCTCCATCATGCCAGGGATATTAGGGGAAGGTTGACCATCGAGGGGTCTTCCGGGTTCGCCGCCCGCTTCTCCTCGGCCACGCTTGCCCTCTCTATCGGTCGCCTCTCCTCGTCAAGGCGGGTCTCCTCTACGAGTTGCTCTGCCTCTGCAGCTCTAGCCCGTGTTGATGGCGCTCGCCCTCTCCGCCACCCATCTCTCCTCCACGAGGTGAGACTCCTCCATGAGCCTCTTCGCCTCCTCCGAGGTGCATGCTGCCTCGGGATCTACCTCCAAGGATCGCAGGTCTGCTTCGCGGCATCGTTCTCGTCCTTCGCCCTGCTAGCAGCACGTGTCTCAGCAGTCATGGCACCCCGACATCACTAGGGTCACCATGCTCCACCTTGGGCTTCTTCTTCTCTTTCTCCTCTAGGAGGCCTCTGCAAGGTTGCAGAGGTTAGAAAGATGGGGAGGGGAAGCATAAGTGCAGGTCTAGAGCAAAACAAAACTCACACGTATGTAGCCGCCCAACGTCCTCGTTTCACCCTCTTGTAGGAGCTGCATACGCTCCCACCGGTGGTTGCCCTCTCGCGAGATACCTCCTTCCCTGGGTCAGGCTTGGGGGTGACCTCCCCCTCCAGCACCTCGATGTCCACGGTAGTGTCCACTACAAGAAAAGTTGGCTTTTACAACGGACGATTTTCGTGGTTGAAGGCCCATATTTTGTTGCTAAAAAGTCTTCCACGATGGATGGCCTTCGTGGTAAAAGCTCTGTCGCAAATGAATCAACCACGGTTTTTTTTCGATTGTGGCGGATCGCACCCTTCGGCCACGAAATTTTGTTTCGTCGTAGATCTATTTGCCAGCCAAGCTGACTATTGACGTCACGCAAACTGCCATGTGGCAACCGCAATTAACGTCCGGTTACCTCCATTAATGGTCGCAGAAACCATGGTAGAAGCCAGGCCCAGCCAAGGCCTGCTAATAATTAAATGGGTCGGCCCATGTGGAGAGCCCAATAGGAATACGACCCTTTACTATTTTGTCCTACATTGTTTGGAATCGGCCCAGTACTGCAGCCAGCAGCGGCCCGTACACTTTCAGGCCTGACACTATTTTGTCCTATATAAGGCCCAAGTTAGCCCAACACTATGCTGCCACTTGAGGCCTGCACCAAGATGGCCTGATACTATTCAAGCCTATTGCCAATCTATTCTTTTACTGTTCAGTCCTGTTACTATTCTAGCCTTTTAGGAATTTCACCCTGTTACTATTTAGGCCCTTTAGAGTTTGGTCTTTTGCCTATTCAGGCCAGTACAGTTTGGCATGTTACTAAGTGGCCTGCCACTGTACTGGCCTTTTACTGTTCTAACCGTTTACTATTCTGGCCATTTAATGTTGAGACCATTCATAGTTTCGGTCTTCTACTATTCAGGACTTTCACTGTTCTGGCCTTTCTACTGTTTAGGCCTTTCACTATTCCGGCCTTTTTTTGCTCTGGTCTTCTACTATTCTGGCCTTTTATTGTTCTGGCCTTTTACTATTCTGGCCTTCTACTGTTTTGGCCATTCACTGTTCTGGCCTTTTACACTTCTGGCATTTTACTGCTCTGACCTTTTACTGCTCTAGCCTTTTACCATTCTTGCCTTCTACCATTTTGGCCTTTTACCCTTCCGGCTTTCACTGTTCTGGTCATTTTGGGTTGTCCATGCGCCCATTGTTTCAATGTTCAGCATGTTACTGCTCCGGCCTATTAATGTTTTGGGTTTTTCTGCTAGCGCCTACTTTTTGGCAGAACAGAGGAATATCAAGACATCAATTAATACTCGCACAAATTAAAACTACTTATTACACAACAATAAAAGTTTGTTACAACAGGTTATACAACAAGATCGAAATTCTGAAAGATTACAAAGTGTCAGTATCATCAATAGAGATCGGTACATGGCAATTCGCTTCAATGTATCATCTGTCCTCTTCTTTAACATTTTAGCTACAAATCTAAGAGCAGCTACACCCTTTCTTTCTACATGCAATACATCCTTTATATATTTATGACCTACAGGAGTTGTTCTAGGTGGACTGTTAAGTAAGTTTTTTGCTTCGGAAATGCAATGGGAGGATGAATGGGAAGAGGGATCACAACATTCAGTCCTGCCTTCCAAGGACTCCTACTTGGTTTTAACTGCAGCCTGCTAAAATATGGTGAAAGTGGTTAAAAGAAAGAACAAGGGAAACAAGTAGTACTATATAAAAGTAGAGATCATTTAAAGTAAGTATGAACTTAAAGTAGCATGTTTAGGCTGACAGTAGCTCCTTCACGAGCGGGTGCGACTCCTGGTCAATCTATCAGAAGAATCTGTGTCGAGCTGTTGGAACTCTGGTCCTTGTACTCCACTGTCATTTCTCTACATTAAGGCATGACATTTAAAACCCAGTTAGCTAGTTTGGAAGGATGGAAACTCTTCAAAAACACAAAAAACGTAGCATTAAAAATTACCAGATGTATGATTCAAACTAGATAGCTGGTTTGGAAGGATGAAAGTAGGTGAAAACACCAAAATATAGCATTAAAAATGACCATATATATGATTCAAACTAGATGGACATTTTTTGAATTAAGCATTCGCAGATAGAAACACAATAGAACATGAATGCAAATGTCATGGCAAGGTCTTAGGTAGAATGACTTGTTAACTTATTAGGCATGCATGTTATACAACTTATTAACATGACAAGAAATTGGCCTAAGTAACACAAGGAAACCTCACACTTTAGCCTTGCTGGCCGTCAGATTGTCAGTGTTGGATCCTATATGAGTTGTTCGCATGACCCGTGCGAGCGCTCGGAAAGAATAGCATCTATGAGTTGGTGTCGGGGGATTAAACCGATAGCATGAGAATGTAAGAAAGGGAATAAAAGCGAGAAGCTAATGATGTGGATAGGACCTACCAGATGTGGGGTACAAACGAAATGGCAATAGCATGCAGGATATTGAGCAACATTCTAACGATTTCGTAGCTTACGAGTACCAAAAATATAGCAAACGGGCAAGAGAAATTACCGCTGCACGGCGAGAACGGGTGGGATGGGCAAGAGGGCAGCGGGGGTGGAGGCTCGACATTTCGGGGTCCACGAGTGATTCATTGAAGTGGCCCCCGTAGGGTAGACAACAGCGTTGTGAAGCAGATCCGGTGCAACGAGGGAGTCGGTGAAATAGTTCCGATGAAGAGCGCCGGTAGTGGAGGACCTCCAGTGTGGAAGAGAGGGCCGATGGTGAAGCAGCTGGAGGAAGGTCGAGGTTGGAGGGGTGTGGGTGGGGAAGAGGCGATGGGGGATATAGGTGGGATGACACACATTTATCACCTACACCCCTCTATTATTGTAGTACTCCCACGGTCCTTGTTTACGAAGCCGGGATAGAAGAGGAATTTTGCATTTGCAAAAAGCAGGGCGAGATATTTGAATAGATGCGTGGGATATTTCAATAGATGTGCGCGGGATGTTTCGGCGCCTTGCAGAAATTTTGAGGTTGAAGCTTCCGATGTACGCTACTCTGACGCGGCCTCTCTCACGTGTTGGCCCTGTCTAGACCCACAAGCCAATGACAATATGCTTACCAACATATAAATGATTTTTCACACATTTGCTGAAATTGATAAACATTATATTTTTAAGGCTTTCATACAAGTAGATCGCCATAGTTTATGATAGCGTTTTTATGATATCATGTCCATATCTAGTAGATCGCTACATCTTGGCATTTCAAAAGAAGAGTCTAGATTTGATGGATAATGCACAACTTTCATAAATTTCCAAACTTCCTAGCTAAATCTATGCAATAAAATGACTTCTTGACAATCTGAAGTAAGTATGTCTAATTTCGAACTACAAAGTGTGTGATATACCCTGCTCTTGACTTCTAAAAATAATTCAAAGATACCAAGTAGTCAAATATTGAAGAACCACCGAGAGTTTCGCAAAATTCAACTTTTTGATATGAATGGTAATGACACCAAATTTTGGTCATTTTTAAAAAAATACAAAGAAACAAAATATAAAACGAAATACAACCATTATTTTCTCTCTTTGTGTCTCACTATGTGCACTAGCTTGTTTTCATGGAAAAACATAATCTAAAAATTCGATAACTTTTGAAAGAAAATTGTATCACAATATATGGAGTACCATGTAAGAACATGCTTTGCTTTCAAACCAGATGACCAAGGTCATGGCCATATCTTTTCTATAGTTTATAATAACCTGTCCATACTTGGTAGTTGGTTCGTATTGGCATTTAAAATATTATTTACTACGGAACCTTCCAAATTCGAAGTTATTTCAATTTTCTAAGGCACAACAATGGCTTTTGTCATGAAGCAAGTACAAAATATGGCTCAATATCCCACTGCCCCAGTTTCACACAAAGTATATATAGCCTAGGGTTAAGTTTAGGGTTCGGGGTTTATTTTGGGTTAAGGGTTTAGGGGTTCATGGTTTAGGGTTTAGGATTTTAGGGTTTAGGGGTTTAGCGTTCATGATTTAAGGTTTAGGGTTGTTCAGGGTCTTAGGGTTTATGATTGTTTAGGGTTTAGGGTTTAGGGATTTTTCAATAATAATGTTCAAGCTTTATATATATGGTTATATTCATGGAATAGAATGGCGTTATGACAATTTAATGGAAGTATCTCAAATTTTGATCTATAAGTGCATTATACCTGCTTGGTAAGGGTTTAGGGTTCTAGGGTTAGGAGGTTAGGGTTTAGGGTTAAGGGTTTTTGATTTTCAATAATGTTCAAGCTTTATGCTTATATTCATGGAATAGAATGGCGTTACTGCAATTTAATGAAAGTATCTCAAATTTTGATCTATAAGTGCACAATACCTGCTTGGTTTAGGGTTTATGGGTCAAGGATTTAGGGTTTTACGGTTTAGGTTTTATGGGTTGTTTAGGGTTTAGAGATTAGCGATTTTTCAATAATGCTCAAAGATTTATGCTTATATTCGTCGAATAGAATGGCATTACTTGATTTAATGAAAGTATCTCACATTTTGATCTATAAGTGCATTATACCTGCTTGGTTAGGGTTTATGGGTCGAGGGAATTGGATTTTAGGGTTTTATAGTTTAGGTTTTATGGTTGTATAGGGTTTAGGGTTTAGCGAATTTTCAATAATGCTCAAGCTTTATGCTTATATTCATCGAATAGAATGGCGTTACCTAATTTATTGAAAGTATCTCAAATTTTGATCTATAAGTCCGTGATACCTGCTTGGTTAGTGTTTATGGGTTGAGGGTTTGGGGTTTTAGGGTTGAGGTTTTAGGGGTTGTTTAGGGTTTAGGGAATTTTTGATAATGCTCAAGATTTATGCTTATATTCGTCGAATAGAATGGCATTACCAATTAAACGAAGGTATATCAAATTTTGATCTATAAGTGCATGCTACGTACTTGGTAAGGGTTTAGGGTTTGGGGTTTTAAGTTTAGGGTTTTGGTAATTTTCAATAATGTTCAAGCTGCTTTATGCTTATTTCATGGAATAAAATGGGGTTACATCAATTTATTGAAAGTATCTCAATTTTTGATCTATAAGTGCATGGTACCTGATTGATTAGGGTTTACAGGTTTAGGGTTTAGGGTTTTACGGTTTAGTTTTATGGGTTGTTTAGGGTTTAGCGAATTTTCAATAATGCTCAAGATATATGCTTATATCCGTAGAATAGAATGCTGTTAGCTGATTTCATGAAAGTATCTCAAATTTTGATCAATGAGTGCATGCCACCTGCTTGGTTAGGGTTTATGGCTGACGGTTTAGGGTTTAGGGTTTAGGTTTTAGGGGTTGCTTAGGGTTTAGAGAATTTTTGATATTGCTCTTTACTTATGCTTATATTCGTCAAATAGAATGGCATTACCCAATTTAACGAAATTATCTTAAATTTTGATCTATAAGTGCATGCTATGTGCTTGGTTAGGGTTTAGGGGTTTATGATTTGGGTTTTAGGGGTTTAGGGTTTAGGGTTTCGGGAATTTTCAATAATGTTCAAGCTTTATGCTTATATTAGTGGAATAGAATGGTGTTACCCAATTTAACGAAAGTATCTCAAATTTTGATCTATAAGTGCACAATACCTGCTTGGTTAGGGTTTAGGGGTTTAGAGTTTACGGTTTAGGATTTCGTGAATTCTCAATAATATGTTCATACTTTATGGTTATATATTCGTGGAATAGAATGGTGTTACCGCAATTTAATGGAAGTATCTCAAAATTTGATCTACAAGTCGAGATACCCTACTTGGTCATATTTTTGTTAAATGCAATTGAAGGTACACAAGTACTAAAACAAGGGAGAAACACCAAGAGTTCTGTGAGATTTAGGCGTTGTTTGGTTGGGCTCTAATTCTGGCTTTTGAATTTTGGCTTATAAAGCCAAGAAAGTGTTTTTGGCTTCGTTTTTCTAGCTTTTATTCTGACATAGTTGAATGATGGTATAAGCCAAAAGCAAAAATCTAAAGTGGCTTATAAAATAAAGCTAAAAGCAATAGATAAGCTTAACCAAACAACCCCTTAACTTCTTGATATGATTGCTAATAATGCGGCCTAATTTCGGACCTTTTGAAAGAAAAATCCAAATAAAACATATATAAATTGAAGCAATGTCTTTCTTTCTTGAGTATTTTGTTATTTGCATTGCCTAGTTTCCATGAAAAAGTATGCTGAAATTTGACAACTTTCGGAAAAAACCCGTTTCACAATATGGCATACAATGTATCAACATTCATGGCTTTCAAACAAGATAACCAAGGTCATGGACATATGTTTTCATAGTTCATGATAACGTGTCCATGTTTGGTAGATCGGTGCATAACTGCATATTGGTATTTCAAACAATGTTTACAAAAAGGTGCATCCAAATTCGAAGTTATTTTAAATTCTCCAAGTGACAACAATGGCTTCCGTTGTGAAGCAACTACAAAGACTATATGTGGTTCAAAATCTCACCGCACCAATTTTCTCACAAAGTATAAAAATTTAGATGGATAATGCCCAGATTTCATGAATTTTCAAGCTTCCGAGCCAGGTTTGCTGATTTTAACGATTTTATCTTGGTTTAGCGAAAAATGTTTGAATTTTGAACAAAAACTGATGGGAATATCTACTTCCCGTAATTCTAGCTCACTGACATGTGGGTCACTTGCATGGTGGGTCTAAAAAGTTAGTGTAGGTCTGAGTGGGCGGGCAGGTAAATATTGAAGAAGGGCTGGGAAACGTCGATGGGGTGATGCACTTGGGAGAATGCAAATTTACCACCTATATCCCTCTATTATTGTAGTGCTCCTTGGATTCTTGTTTCTGGAGTAGGGATAGAAGAGGAATTTTGCATTCTAGAAAGCGGTGAAGCATGGTTGAATGGATGTACGGGGTATTTTAATGGATGGGTGCGATGTTTGGGCGCCCTACCCAAATTTTCAGGTCGAAGCTTCTAGCATACGCTACTCCGGCATGGGGCCTCTTAGATGCACTATCACCGTCTAGACCCACACGCCAGCGAGAGTTGCTTTCCAGCATTTAAACGAGTTTCTAGGAATTTGCTGAAATTTTCGAACAATTTAAGGCTTTCACGAAGTTGACCATCATCCTAAAAAAAGGTGACCAAGGTCATGGAAATAGTTTATGATGACGTGTCCGCATTTGGTAGATCGGTGCATCTTGGCAAATCAACCAATATGTCTGGTTCCAAATTTGAAGTTTGTTTTCAAATTTCCAAGTAACAACAATGTGTTTTGTTGTGGAGCAACTACAAAGATGAAGGCTCAAAATACCATTGTCCCCTTTTTCACACAATGTATAACGCCCTTTCAAGCTTCCAGGCTAAATTTGTGCAATTAAAAATAATTATTGGGGCTGGATGTTTGAATGGATGGGCGGGGTGTTTGAATGGGTGGGTGGGATATTTCGGCTCTCTACCGAAACTTTGACGTTGAAGCTTCTAAGGTACGCTACTCCCACTTGGGATGTTGTCCTCGTCAGATAGACCCATAGGCATGTATACTTTCCAGCATTTAATGAGTTTATAGACATACGTTGAAATTAATGAACATTAATTCAAGGCTTTCAGACAAGAGGAGCAGGGATAGAAGAGGACTTATGCATTCTAAAAAAAGATGAAGGATGTCTGAATGGATGTGTGCGATGTTTGGGCGCAGTACCAAAATATTTTGAGGTTAAAGCTTCAAACATACATTGCTCCGACGTGGGGCCACTCAGATGCGCTGTTACACTCTAGACCCGCATGCCAATGAGAGTTGCTTTCCAACATTTAAATGAGTTTTTAGGTATTTGCTGAAATTATCGATCAATTCAAGGATTTCAAAAGGATGACCATCGTCCAAAAAAAGGTGACCAAGGTCATGGCCATAATTTATGATGATGTGTCCACATTTGGTATATCGGTGCATCTTCAAAAATCAACCAATATGTTTGGTTCAAAATTTGAAGTTTACTTTCGAATTTCGAAATTTGGCCCCTTTTTGAAAAAATTAGGGATGAAATTAAATATATGTTTAAATAAAGCCATTAGTTCGCAAAGTGCAATACTATGTGCATTAGATTCCATGGTAAAACATAAACTTGTATTTTGACAACATTTGGATCAATTTTGATCTATGGTGACTGGCAGGTGGGCCACACGTATGGTGGTGACCAAAGTAGGGTAGGTTAGAATTTCCAAAGTTATCCCTCCCCACCCCTTCGCGTTGTTTAATAACTTCCACCCTACACCACATAGGTCCTCACCCCTTGCCCACAAAACAGACACGTTGACGGCCGCTCCTCATCACCACCGTGCACAAAGAAGCTTTTCCTACGCGTCGGTCTTCTTGAGATGAACCGGTGGGCACGTCGATCCCACGGTAGTCCTTCTATCTCTAGCTCGATCTGGTTGGCAATTTATTGCCCTTTCACCCGATCTGCCTCCTCAAATATGTAGTTTAATTTGTCCCCAGTATCATGGTCATAGCTTATTCTGTGCTCGATCTTTGTTCCTAAATACCTTCAGTGCTTTTTGATGTCAATATGTTTGCTGAAATGCATAGGCATATATAGTTTTGTACTCCATCTATATGTTTCCCGCTTTTCTTTTAATAATAACCAACCTTGTATGTCATAATTAAATAGATGGGCAGATTTTGGATAGAGATTGCTCCATTAGGCGGCGCTAAACATATTCGTGGTGTTCTACGATTTATGGGGTTTGTTAGAGCTCATTGTGACAACTCAAAAGTACATTGCCCCTGTCGGTTGTGCGTGAATCGTAGGGTGCTGCCTCAAAGTATAGTGGAAGACCATATTTTACACTTGGGATGCTAAGCACATATGTTAGATGGGTACGTCATGGTGAACCATATGATCATCCATATGAACCAGGGGAAGCACACCTTTATCATCAAGATCAAGTAGGGGAAGTAGATGTTGATCAACTAGATCAACTGACAGAGGCAGCTCCCGAGCATCTAGATCAACTTGGAGAAGCGGGGAGAGAAAAGGCATAAGCTGCAAGAAACAGGTTTCATTTCTAGTACTACCGCTATGCCAGATGACAAGGTATATCTATAGAACGACAAATGTTCAGGTTGTGTGTCTTTGATGTTTCTCTATAAACGTATTTGTTAATCTACTAATTGCAGAAGTAGATGACCGAAGAGGACTATGATGGTAATGAAGATGACTTGTTCATTGATGAGACTGCACCTGAGGCTATGGATCGCGTACACTACTTCTTGATGGATTTGATGCAGGGCTGCGGATCATCAGGGGTGCACTTTTGGTGCCGTATGGGTAGTCTCATGACCACTAACCCAGCTGTGAAACTCTTGGGGTGTAGAGCTATCCCATGATTGGTTCACTACTATCGTAGTTCTGTAATATGGAGCTACCTTATGATTTCTAGGCCTTTGTTAGCAGAACTGTAATCGAAAACTATTCTGTATATTAGTATATATATGTGTGTTTGTGTAAGTCTGAAATCCGATCTTATGCTTTTATCGGTTCCTAAACGGTTTTTGAGGCCCCAGCGCTGGTGCCCTATGATGCTAGCCCTTCCCCTCCCTCAATGCTCCGTGAGCCAAATCAGCAAAAGGATATACTGTATAAGCTGGGATCAATTTGCTTCAAAGAGGGGCGGTTTTCTCGGTGCTTGGAAGGAGTACCAAGGGAAGGAGGAGGTTGGCTCGGTCAAGTATCTCACTCCTTATGTGGGACCTGCTTTAACTCACCCCTAACGTGGGTCCTGCTTGAAACAACTATAGGCCACCACGTGATAGTTGGGATCAAAAATTCGGGAATCTCTCCCAGCAAAATGTTCCTGCCACTACCACTTAAAAATACTTACTGTAGAAAAAGTGTATTGTCCATCTCTACTACTAGTAGTACTACTACTCCCCTGCCCATGCCTTTCTACCGATGACAAGACAAGAAACCATCACTAGCTAGCTCCCATCCAGCAAGCA
This sequence comes from Avena eriantha, assembly GCA_910589775.1. Taxonomy (NCBI): domain Eukaryota; kingdom Viridiplantae; phylum Streptophyta; class Magnoliopsida; order Poales; family Poaceae; genus Avena; species Avena eriantha. The sequence goes on from OU342742.1 coordinate 484,494,969, forward strand.
GCTGTTGGAACTGGTGCAACCTCCAATTGGGGAGTTCTTGCTGAAATAGGTGGGTGTATTTGCTCACCTCAAAATCTGTATTTGTTTAATTTGCTTCCGAATTGGGCCATTGGGGGTTCTATTAGTACTAGTAGTAGTATTTGGTATGCTTTGATTGTGGAATTCTTCCTTATTGCTCACCTCGAAATCACCTAATCAGGATATTTTCCCTCTGCTCTGATTGATTGTGTCATTTGGGTGGGGGTGGGGGGTATTGATTTCATATAGATTCGGGATCCAGGCATGGTCACCACTTCTGATTGGGGAATTTGGTTGGGTTTGATTTCGGTGTTCTTCACTTCTGTAACCTTTAGTTGGTACTCGTAATGTGCAGTGGATTTTGCGTCAGATTCTGTATGGAGAACTACGGGTCAGTGGCGCGCACGGACACTACGGACAGGGATGGTCCCGTCAGTTCCCTTAAAAGTTGCCTAAAAAGGAAATGTAGTTGTATATTTGTTGTGTTCTTCCATTCTTTCCAGTGCTAGAAGTTGTTGGCTGCAACCTGGATGTATCCATGTGCTAAAAGTTGTCTCTGACTGCATCCTGTTTTTGTGGAAGCCTTTGTGACACCATCTCTTCTTTATTTAATATAGCATGGTGGTACATACCTGCGAACGTGCGGTGCTCTAGGTGTGGCAAACAAGATGGTACCCCCACATGTCGCAGGATCCGGCCAGTCTCACTACTCACCAAACAAGCGCAAGGCCACTGACTAGCTAGGAGGGCTCAACTTAAAGAGAAAGGTATTTTTTCTTAATACCTTTATTACCATGGTGCAGTCTGATTTAATTATTACCCGCTTGGTGTCATGCATGCTTATCAGATGTTCAGAAACATATGTGTGATTTTATTAATTCTGGCACTATGTTTATGTGAATCCAGATCTAGATCTGTCTGACTGTCTCATACAATCAGTATACGACTACTATGTACTGCATTTGAACTATTGAGCTCTGTTGCTATTTATGCAGATTGAAGGTGCTACTGTGGACGCTGAGGCTACTGTAGAGGCTAGTAGATTGCTGATGCCCGCACCAAAGGCAGACATCGTCTACATGACGAGGAAGCGCCAACACAGTACCCAGGTGGGCAGTGACCTCTCTAAGAAGTGGGTATAATTTGGAAATCCACAATTTCACATATTATGATTTTCCATGTTATTGTTATCAGCTAGTACTATATCTTTACGCTCATCATAAGTTCACAAAAATCAAATATGTTTGCTTTACAGGCAATGGTTTTGTCTTATATTATTAGATTTACTTGCTCTTTACATAATTTAACATTTCCACTTAATTTCAATCAGTACCATGCGCCAGCTGCTCAGCCCTTTTTGCTACCGTCCTCTTGTCAAGCTTGTGGATTGAAAAGGGGCCCCTGTATGCCCTTCAAAGGCAGAGGGAAGAAAAATGGTGCATGGCCACCCTTCGCAAAGGTCACCCACGGTATCAGGTATGGATTCCAAGTGGTTTAGACCAACTTGATGTAAGATCTTGTATCTCACTTTTTCTTGTTGTCGCCTTACTTCTCTATCAATTTTCTCATGAAGGTTGTCCCTTGTGTCACTCGCCCCATTATAAACAAGATGTTCAGAAACGACAAGTTTTTAACTCTGTATATCGAGGGCCCTAAAGTCATGCGGCAACTATATGATATGGATGTCTCCTAGATGATGGCCACCACCTATTTGGGTGGCCGAGGTTGGTCCAAGTATGTCCGTGAGAATGGTCTGAAGCAGGGGACGAGGTAACATTTGATTTTAGCAAGCCTGGGCAGATACTTGCACACCATCGTACACCTATTGACCTAAGGACCAAGAACAGAGGTAGTACTAATTAATTTGCTTATGTACTCATCACAACCTCTAATGATTTTCTTGCGACTAACTGTTCTGCACCATTGTCTTTACTCAGACCCTGACCACTTTTGTAGTCTGCTTCCCCTTATGTACCCCCTAGAAGGGTGCTAGCATCAAGCTGCTGGCACCGACACCGGCTCCAGTTCATGCAACGTCCCCTATTGACCTTAGTAGGAGAAAGAATAGAGGTAGTAACTTAATTCGCTTGCCTACTCTCATCTCTATCTAGGAGTAATTGTTGTATAAGAAACCATTTTGCTTGTACACATCTCATATGCCTCTCTGACCACTCGTGTAGTCCCCTTACCTACCATGTAGAAGGTAACCAGCATCAAGTTGTTGGCACCCGCACCGGCACTAGCCCTATTTCCTGCTCCAGCACCTGTTGACCTAAGGAGAAAGAATGGAGGTAGTAACTTAATTTGCTTGTATACTTATCATATCCTCTGATCACTGTCTAGTGAGTGACTGTTGTATAAGAGACCATTTTGCTTGTACACATCTCATCTACCTCTACCATCCCTACAATCAGCTTAGCTATCCCTCAGAAGGAATCTAGCATCAAGTTGCTAGCGTCGGCACCGGTTCTAGGCCTTCTAGCTCCTGCACCAGCCCCTCTACAATTAGTGGCACCATCTCCTGCACTAGCACCAGCTACCGCACCTGCCCCAACACAGGCACCGGCACCGGCACAAGCTCCTTCATCACCCTGGGAAGTGCCTTGTTAGACCATATCCTACACTTGTTTCATCACAAGGTCGCACGGGATTATGTTTGTGAGTATATGGCGGCAGATAAACTTCTCTAAATGTCTTCTCAAGTTTCACATGATTCAGTGCATTGCTCTTAGTAATTATGCGTCTATCTCTTGCTTTGACTCAGAAATTGCCTAAGAGTGCCACAAAAGGAACTCCAGGCCAGACGAAAGGGCACAATAGTCTTCAGATGTAGAGCAAAGGACTGCAAATCGAGGGACGCTACGCAATTAACTCAACTGATGGGCGCTTGGCAGCTACTTCTAGGTGGATCAAGTTCTGGAAAGCAACGAAAATTACCATTGGAAGAAAGGTCAAGGTCGATGTATCTGGCTGCCCTGAATGTCGCATGTTGTTCATGAACTTCCTAGCTGTCTAGCTCTTTGGTCGTATGCTATTGTAATTAATTATGTGGTTGTCTTATCTCCACTGATCATATATGGATGGTAAAACTGTGATAACCTTTTGCTGGATTGGAGCTATGAGTAGTGAGTACTGGTATGGTATATTTGTATCAATATGATGGTTCCCTATATGACCAAATATTATGACAATGGTTGTGTTCCAGTGGTCGAGCATGTTTGGAGAAAAGGGCAAACTGGTCATGTGACATGGTTTTTAGAGCTGAAACAAGAACTTGCTCTCTCTGTACTGCTATTGAATTTTAGTGTCTATATTGCTGAATCAGTCACTTTGAAATACTTCTGAATTGGTCAAGTGTTGCTGAATATGATCTAGGAATCTATCAATATTTTTTACATTTTATTATTCTGTACTCCTTAATCTTTCAGATGCTACTGAATTTTTAAAAGTTCTATCATTGATGTTGGTTGCTTGCTCTAGAGCTTTGGCCTATGTGCCATCAGAAGCATTGGATGTGTTTTGGACAGAGATTAGAGGGTAAAGATATACAGCGTGATTTCACCAAGTGAAGTCATTGGATACCATCCCTGTTTTGGCGCATGTGGTGTGTGTTCCTTAGATATTTTTATATGAATATTTGCCAAAGGAATTATCCCTTTTTTCCTCCCTCGGTGAGGTCTGTGTTTGAATCCGGCGAGCCATAGCCCAGTGAAATTTGAGATAGCATCCCATTTACCATAGCCCAAAAACTTTTTAATTTGGCCTTTTTGGTATTGCCCCCCACATCTAAAAAAACTCTGCCTACCCATGTTTTTAAGAAACGAATTCATTATGTGGCTTTTTATAAATTAAGGTTCCAGTAGCTCTACCCTTTTATTTTAAGAGAGATAAACATGGACACACAAAATATTTTTTAAGAAGACTAATACATAAGTTATAGGTACTATAAAGCTCTCAATGATAATTTTCATCCGTTTTTTTTTGCATAGTGGAAATGCATACGGTATATATTTGTTGAGGTTTTGAGTGGGAATCCTGTGTGCTTGACATATATTTATTTGGGTTTACTTTTTTTAATGTAGCAATACTATTTTCGGAGAGGCTGACATAACGGACCCACCAGCCTGCAGCGTCCCTCGAGTTTAATGGGCGGGTTGGAAAAAAATAAGTTAAGTACTTGTACAGAGAGGTTGTCATCAGGGACCCACAAGCCAGAACATACCAGGTAGGCTGAAATGCACAAGCCAGAACATATCAGGGAGGCTGACATGTGGGCCCCAGCAGCAAAACCACAAGCGGTTGTGGCATCGAGCAATGTTTCCAAGGTCAAAACAATAGACGCAGCCGAAAAAAAGTCCACCATACACACGTTTCATTTACAGAGAGACTGACATGTCGGACCCAGTAGTGATACCTTATATAGGTTCTGTATCGAGCAACGTTGCCATGTTTGAAACAGGAGGTGCGAGCGAGGAAAAAGTCCACCATGGACATTTTTCTTCTAATGAGAGGGACATGGGGACTATTTTTTTGGAGAGAACGACACGGTGGACTGCCGAGCACAACCCAGAGAAATTTGAAAAAGGAGCCCATGGAGCATAGCCTATATAGTATAGCCTATGTAGAGCAGCCTAATGTAGATAGGCAAACTCTTTTTAATTCGGCTTTTTGGGCATTGCCCTACACCTCTCAAAATAAAAAAACTCTGCCTACCCATGTTTGAAACTGCTCCATTATGTGGCATTTTATAAATTGGGATTCCTGAGCACTGCCATTTTATATTTTAATAAAATAGATAAACATAGACACACAAAATATTTTTAGAACATTGATACATAAATTGTAGTACTAATATATGTTTAATGATTTAATTTCTATAAATATCTTTGGTGTAGTGGCAAAACACCCAGTTTACGTCTGTGATTTGGTCTTTAGTTCAAATCTCATGTGTGTACATATTTATATATATCTTGGGTTTACTTTTTTTGAGAAAGGATTTACATTTTAATATCGCATTAGGGAAAGGCTAACATCACGGACCCACCAGCCTACAGCATCCCTCGAGTTTAATGGTCGGGTTTGAAAAAAAAGTTAAATAATTGTACGGAGAGACTATCATCAAGGACCCACCCGCCAGAACATACAAGGCTGCATCAGGGACTCACAAGCCAGAACATACCAGAGAGGCTGATATGGGGGCCTCAACAGCAATACCATACATGGCTGCGGCATTTATAGAGAGACCAACATGTGGGACCAAGTAGTGCGGCCTTATACAGGTGCTGCCTCGAGCAACATTGCCAAGTTCGAAATAGGGAGGTGCGAGCGAGAAAAAAGTCCATCATGCACACGTTTCTTCTAATGAGAGGCTCACATGGGGGGCCCAGCATCCTGAAAAATGGTTGATGCATTGAGCAACACTATTAAGTTCGAAACATAGATGTGTGACCAAGGGCAAAAATCCCATCATACATAGGTTTCTTCTAATGAGTGGACGGCATGTGGGGCCTAGCAGCGTGATTAAACGGTAGATGCAGCGAGCAACGCTATCAAGTTCAGAACACAGAGGCGCGACCAAGGAAAAAAATTCTATCATACACACGTTTCTTCTAATGAGAGGATGGCATGTGGGGTCTAGGAGTTTGATTAAACGATAGATGCATCAAGCAACACTATCAAGTTCGGAACAGGGTAGTGCGAGCGAAGAAACAAATTCCATCATACACACGATTCTTATAATGTGAGGCTGACATGGGGGACCCAGCAGCGTGACTAAAAGGCAGATAGATCGAGCAACGTTATCGAGTTGAAATCAGGGAGGAAATAGCCAAGGAAAAAATTTCATCATGCACACGTTTCTTCTAACGAGAGAATGACATGTGGGACCCAGCAGCCTGATTAAACGGCAGATGCATCGAGCAACGCTATCAAGTTCGGAACAGGGTAGCGCGAGCGAAGGAAAAAATTCCATCATACGCATGATTCTTCTAATGAGAGGCTAACATGTGGGACCCAACAGTCTGACTAAAAATGCATTGAGCAACGTTATCGAGTTCAAATTAGGGAGGCGCGACAGAATAGTATGGTCCGCTAGAAACACTGACGTTCGGGACCCACACGCCTCAAAAGACTTTGCCGAGTCAACATTGTGCGAGGAACCGAAAATCTTGCTTCTGCCACGCGCCAGCCGAGCTTCCTCTATGTTTTTAGCGGTTCCATCGTAGTAGAGGGTCGCGAAATCGGAAAAATAAATCCATCAGCCACGGTCGAGCCGAGAATTTCATCGCGGAAGACGCGCCGTGTATGATGACCATTGGGCCAAGTCGTTGCGGAAGGAAACATTTCTTGTAGTGGTCATTCTCCTCATGTGTCATGGCCGAAGCATCATCATCACAGGACACCCGCGAGGGCCTGGAGGATCTCTCTTCCCTCGTGGCGGTGTTCCTCGAGGCCCCTGCTTCCCCAGCAAACTCAGCTTCTGAGGCGGGGAAGGCGGAGCTCGCCGCCGCCTCCCTTGGGCCCCACTCATTAAAAGTAGGCATTCTCGCTAGTATCTCATCCCTCCGCTCCACTGATTGACAGTACAAGGGCTTGGCCACCTCTGAGGGACCAGGCATTGATGCCTCGCCAAGATGTATCATTGTCATCACTCTAGTGACATCCGGAGCAAGGGCACCAGGGTGGAGCTTCGTCCTATCGCGAGGACCTGTATAGGCCCACATGCCCAGGGGATGATCTTGGAGAGGATCTACACGCCGAGCGGCAAACTCCTTGAACACAATTACGCTCTTCAGGCCCCTAGTGCGGAGGGCTAGAGGCATTTCGCCACCACGCGGACTTCCGCTCTAGGGAACTGCTGGCGCCCCCAAGAGCTAGACTCTACCACGACACCGTTGAGACCTCGAACCAGGGATTCTCCTCGTGGATGTCCATCCAGACCTAGCGGAATCTAAAGTCATCCGTTGGCTCTCCCCGTCGCATGGGGATGTACACCGCCTCCATGCCATCAGTGACACAGAAAGAGACACACCTAGAGTATTGGTTCTTTGCAACAAGACGTAGCTAATAGAAGTGCCAGAATGGCACGGAGGGCTTGATGCCAAGGAAGGCCTCATGAAAGAAGGAAAAGATGGCCACGATGGAGACGGAGCCAGGCTCCAAATGTAGAGCCAGGATCTGGTAGTGCTCAAGGAGTGCCAGGAAGAATGGAGAGAAGGGAGGCACCAGCCCTACTTGGATGGAGTGGAGGAACAAGGGTTACGCCGTAGTGGGAAGGTCGACCCGGTTCATCGCCCTGTGCCAGACGCGCATGATCCCCTGCTCATTGTGTTCTCCGGCCACCAGAATCCAGAGCTTGGTGATACCTTCCTCATTGATGATCATGGAATCCTCAAGAGCTGGAAGGGGGCCCGTCGTGGTGGTTGCACCTTTCGCGATAGTTCCGCTCCTCTTGAGCACCATCGCAGAGGTGGAAGACATGGAGGCGAGCAGATTTGAGATTGCCAGAGGAAGACAGAGAGCACACTGGAGCAAGGAGAATGGCAGTGGAGTACTGAAGAAGTGAAAACCACAATGATTTGGGCGCCTTTTGAAGTGCCCACACAATTTTCGAGGAAGCTCCGGCAGGGTGGTGGTTCCTAGATCCAACAGCAGGCACTCCCCTCACTGTTCAACTTCCACGGTGGAGATGAGATGTCCTGGCCCTACGCTGCCACGTGTAGCTTCCTTGGCATTACAGCTTTTAGGGCTCCTAGCCCTTCACTTCCAAGATGTGCGCGGCCTAGGTGCCTGAGGGCTACTACAGGGCTAGTGGCAACCAGAGCACCATGGACCATCTACTACTGGGCCTTGGCACCAGAGGAAACTACCTCCTATGACCATTTTTCTCGTGAGGAGCAACCCTCGACAAGCACCAAGTATATCCCTCGTGTGGCCTCCTCGCGAGGTCGCTCTTCCTGAAGGCTCCATAGAAAGAGGTTTCTCCAGGAAGGAGCAACCTCATCAAGGATCTCGTAGGTCGCACCCATGCCATAACACGTAAGTCCTAGATACCACATGCACACCTCACGTGGGATGGAGACGATGCCAGCAAAGACCGAAGCTAGGACAGCTATCTTGGTTCGCACTTGTAGTGCAAGGAAGGTAGTTTCCCTTCCTACAAGGAAAGCATCTCCTCATTCATCAAACCCAGAGTGGCCGACAGCCACTACCACCTGGGGAGACCATCCCCTCCCTCTCTAGCAGAGAAGGAGCATAAAGGAAAGCGAAGGATAAGACATCAGCAGTGTGGGGAAGAGTGTCCCATCGTGGACTGGGTCTATGGTTAAAAGCAACCCATGTCTGTCTTCTCTCTCTCTCTCTTGCCGTCATGTGGCAACCCTTCCCACCAATTTCATGGGAAGAGGATCGGGGCACCTATAAAGGGGGCGAGGCCGCACCATAACAAGGGGATCCTAGATTTCCCACCTTTGGATACCCTAGCTTTCTCTTAGCTAGGAACCCTAGATCTGATCACCTTATCAACACCTTGTACTGTAAACCTTGCCAAGCAGTGCGAGCAAACCAGACAAGTAGGAGTAGGGTTTTACACTGCACGGTGGCCTGAACCTGGGTAAATTCTCTATGTCCCCCTACCGTGTTTTCTGTTATTTCCTAGCTAATCTCTCCAAGGGTTTGTGGAGATCGTGTTCAGCCCCTAGTCGAGTTCATCCTACTTAGAGAGGTACCCTGCAGGGACAATCTCCGACAGCATAGATGTGTTGGTATGGTTATAAACATAGTGATATGTGGGCATTGATTTTCTAGTTGTTAATCTCCCACGTGTACTTGTTCATATCGCAATATTGTTTGATGAAGCGGCCAGGACCAACCTTAGGCATAATCTTACACGACACTAGTTCCACACCTAACATATGGATTGTACCATATATGTGGTTGGCGGGTGTCTCTCTCTCTCTTACATTACTTGATATGGCATTTACAACGGATGGCCCTGAAAAGGGACTTTAAGCGACAACTAGTCAATCTGTGTTGTGGTTGAAAGTTCGTAGGTAAGAAATAGTTCTATTGTGAAAGCCCTAATAGCCACGTAAAACATGCAAAAGATAAAGTAGAGGCGTCTAACTTTACTTTGTAGGGGGCATGTGATATGATATGGTCATGGTAAGTGTTTATGTTAAGCCACCGGCATGAAGGCACCGTGGACCTGGTGTCGTGCCGGGGGCGCTCGATGAGGATCAAGGCGCAAGGACCATGTCATGTCACGTTACATATGATGCTAAATTCTTTATGCATCTTATTTTTCTTGTATTAGACTTACGATGGTAGCATTATAAGATGACCCCTAAAAATACAATTCCAGTAAACGTGTTCTCCCTTATTGTGCAACAGTAAGAAATTTCTCCATTATGAAGCACATTGTGATGATCGGGTGTTAGACATATCAACGTTTGCATACGGCGGGTGCAAGACATGTTGCACAACAATACACTAAGGTTAACATTGGAGAGCCTAACATGTACTGACATGGCCTCGAAACACAAGTTACCAAAAGGTTAAGCATGAGTTACATAGTTGATGTGATTGACATTTTGATGTCTACCTTTGAAACTATGTTATCGATCATGGCGATCGGGGGTGGTATAGTGAATTACGATCGTGTAATCACTCAAAAAGTGATGAGGGATGGTAATATGAATCATTATTATGAACTAAACAATCAAAATGAATTTTCATAGGTTTGTTGTAGTTGGCATCCATTATAGACTACCTTACTCTTAGTTGTAATTGAGATAATAGAACTATAGAATTCTAGATACTTACTTTACGGACTGGTACCATATTGTTTGAGTGTTGAATTGAAAGATAGAAGTCCTAAAGCAAACTTTCAAGTAAACCTCCCCTACTCCATAAGGTTTAATGAGTGTATTAATCCGAGAGTGACTGCTTCCAAAGTTAGTATCTAAAAGATCATGCTTGCCTCCATGATACTTGATATTATAAAGTTTTTAGTATCAAGATTATCTGGGAGCTGAAAGATTCGTTTTAGAAACCATCTTGTATAAAAGATATTGTGATATCTTAAACACTATTTGATTGGGATTTGATAAAATATAATTTAGTCAGAAACTAATTCTCATATTGGATGAGTATTTACAAATGATGGTGACGCTAGGAGTACCTATCATCCAATAGGTCTAGGACTAAAGTTATAAAAACATTCTTCCATATGAATTATAGTAGTTACATCATGAAAATTTTCAGGATAGGATGGATAAAAGATCGCTAAAAGTTGAATCTAGAAGAATGTGAATCATGTGATTATAGTGATCCACTTCAAAGTTAAGTTCAAGGGTATTAGTGTTTGACTAACACACTTGGACCAAGTACCATGCGATTAGCGCCAGTATTGATGTTGATTGGTTCTTCTGAAAGAGAGGAAAAGTTATATGGAAGATATACATGTTATGAATGTATTCTTTGCTTGTTAAAACAATATAATTCTTCGGCATTAGATGCTGGATTGGTTGGTATGAAGTGTCATACAAAGCAATTCAATATAATAAATACAATAGCACAAGTAACTAGCATAAGAATATGGTGATGATGTTCATCGATAAACAAATAAAATGTTATTATTTTTGTCATCTACATCAAAGACCAAGCCATCAAGATTTATTCTAATAATTTTTATTTGGTTCCAGTATTGTGAGAATAAATTGTTCAAATAACTACGGTATTCCATAGATGATGGATGAATAGTTATAAAATCTTGTTGGTGAAATAACATTCATAAAACTAAATGATAAAAACATGGCAAGAAAAAATGATTGGAAATTTCGTCCTGTGTGTGACACCACCATTTAAGTTATATTGGAAAGAAAGACATGAAGAAACTCCTTGTTGATGGAATTTTGGAGACAGGTTGTTTTCGAATGAATTGACGCTTGTAAGACTTTCCTATACATAACTGGAACTTTGTTCACAGATCAAAATTGAATGGACTGCTAACTTACTAGAAGTAATACATACTGATGTATGTGGTCCATTATGTAAGACCGTGTGTGGTGGATTATTCTACTCCATATACTTCTACCAAGAACTTGAATAGATACATGAGTATATATGTTTAATGGGGAAGAAGTATAAGACATTTGAAATATGCTCAAAGGTTTTAGCATGAAGTAGAAATCATCATAACAAGAAAATCAAAGAGTTTATGATTGGATCATAAAAGAAGATATTTGAGTTACAAGTTTAGCAAACATCTGAAAGGTGAGAAATGGTTTCACAAAGTTAAGTTTCCTGAAACACCATAGTAGTATGGTATATTTTGAGAATATAATCCAACCTAGTTTGACTTGGTAAGACCAAATATAAAATTGCCATTATGATATAAATATTATGCTATAGTGACTACCGCTTTTACACTGAAAGGAGCATCATCATGATCTGTTGAAATGGCAAGGGATAAAACCTAATTTGTGTTTTCTTAAATTTTGGTATGTAAGGCATATATAAATGTTTATAAAACCAATGTCAAATATACACGTCTTTGTAGGTTATCGCAAAGCAATCGTTGGGAATTTTTGCACCAGTTTACTAAAGAAAAAAGTGTTTGTCGCTAAAATGATAAGCACTTTGAGAAGGAATATTCATGAAAAAGTTAAGTGGGAGGACAATAGAAATTTTAATGAGGTTATTTGAACCTAAGTGACATGATCATAGTAGTGCAACGCTGGAAAGTGTTCTGGAGGCACCTACATTGCTCATGGCTACCTTTTATGCAAATGTTATAGTTCCAGAAATCTAAGTTCCTATTGAACCATGCGGATTAGGTGATAATCAAATAAGACGACTTGAGGACAAAGTTTCATTGTTGGACATACCGACTACATGAAAAGAAGAAATGACAAGGCCTGACTTCATTAAATGGCCTGGGGCCATAGAATTTGCGATAGTATCCATATACAAAAATTAAGTTATGAACTTGGTAGACCCTCGGGAAGGCCTGAAGATTTTCAAAGAGTAAATGAATCTATAAAGAAACATACATGGATGTTTATATCTGCGAAATGGTCGACATGTCGAAAAGAAGTTTACGACAAATATCAAAGAGTAGATTACGATAAGATTTGATCTTACGCATCGATGTCTGTAGGGATTATTGGAGAAAACACTACATATTGAGATATGATAGATGAATAAACAAAAACAACGTTCTTCTAATAGATTGGTTACCTAGGATGTGTACATGACACTATCCAAAGGGTTTTGTTAATTCAAAGGGTACTAAAATATATGCAAATTTCAATGGTTGAAGTAAGCATCGAGGAGTTAGAATCTTCAACGTGATGAATATGTTAAAGAGTTTAATTTCATAAAAAACGATCAATTATATGATAATTGGTAAGTGAAACATCGTGATTGATTTGATTAATCATGAATGCCATGATATGTACTTATCTAGATGAGTCCTATGCTCTAAGTGTTAGGAGCATATACCAGAGTGTTCCATAAGATGGCCATTAGACAATAGTGATGATATTTTTTGTGTATTTTGGAAGACCCAAGAATATGCTCTACATGTAGATATAATGGAATAGTTCAATATAATGTGTCACATTGATGCAAGTTTTTTTCACATATACAAATGAATTTTATCTCAATTAGGCTATGTGTTAAGAAATAAGATAGCATAGTGAAATAGAAGAAATTTCCATGATGAATTTGGATTAGTTCAAAAGTTGTAACATTGTTACGAATATTACAACGACTGTTGAGTATATGACTACTCTAGCAATAGTATAAAGAGGGCTTTTACGCCAGGTTGGTTGTTATCAAAATAGGTGCAGTTCTAAGCGGGCTATACTATGATATCTATTGTACGATAATAGTGTCAACATAGTTTTGGCTAAGAAATTGAGGTCTCACCAGAAGACTAAAATTATGCAATGCGTTCTTATTTGAGAATGAGTGATTCGTAGTGACGCATAGATATGCAAATACACACAGAGCTGAAAGTGTCAGTTCTAGAGATTAGGTTTACCATAAGAAAACGTGTATGGACAACACTATAATGCTAAGTAATAAGTAGATTATTAGCTCTAGTGTAAGTGAGAGACTGTTGGATCTATGCCCTAGAGGCAAATAATAAATATGTTTTTATTGTCATATCTCAAATGTTCATAATAAGTTTTTACCATGCTACAAATGTATTAAGTGGAAACATTAGTACACATGTGGTATGCAAATAAACCAAGTCCCTAGTAGCTTCTAGTCAACTAGCTCATTGGTCAACTGATGATCGAGGTTTACCGACCATGGTCATTTATGTCTATTGACAAGGGGGTCATGTCATTGGATGAATGATGTGATGGACATACACTCAACCAAGGTATTGCAATGAAAATATGTCACAAAGTTCAACATTACGATACCTAGTAAAACGTAGTAACCTACTCTTTTGACCATGAGATCGTATTTAATCACTATCACCGGAGGCTTCTTTGACTGCATCAACAGTCACATTGTAACAGGATGATCATAAAGGTGTCTCTCAAGTATTCTGAAGGGGTAGGTTGAGGTGTATGCATCGAGATCGGAATTCGCCCATCCACGTGACGGATAAATACCCTAGACCAACTCGGTGAGATTACATCTACAAAGTTTGCAAACATGTGACTAGTTCACAGGGAAGTAATATCACGAGTGTTTGTCGGTAACATGATTGAACTGGGTATAGAAATATCGAAGATCAGATCTTGGACAAACCAGATATCATGTAGCAAAGGGAATGAGACTCGATGTTGGTTCAATCGATCCAGTTAATTCGTGGAATGCAAGGGGCCATCATGGGTTCCCAGCTCCCATTGTTGGTCATTGATCAGAGAGATGTCTCGATCATGTATGCGCATTCCCGAACCGTAGGGTGGCACGCTTAAGGGTAGATGACGCTTAGAGATTGATCCGAGATTGTAGGAGAAAATAGAAGAAAGAACCGAAAACGTTCCATGAGAATCCGAAAGGTGATTTGGAGTGAGAGGAATTAAATAATTTCTATTTAATATTAATTAAATGAATTAATATTTAAATATATATATTTAATCAATTTAAGGAGCAACCCACCTATATGGGCCTACCTAGAGGGAAGGGCCCATGAGGGGCGAGCCGCCCCAAGGGGCACGGGGGCGGCCAACAATGGGCTAGGCGCGTGCGGGGTGGGGCCCACCCCGACAGCCAGTGCCGCCCTAGTCCTACCCGGCTACCTCCCCGGGGTGGTGCTCCCCTCTCCCCTATATAAAGTGAGAAGGACCCCCTCCTCGTTATCCCATCTCAATTAGGATTTGCCCCTCTCTCCCTCTCTCTCCCTCACGTGTTGTTCCCAAGATTAGAACGTATATACGGGGATAGGTGTTTCTCCAGCATACGCACGCCATCGTGATGCTGGATGCTCGGTCTGGATCAATCTTCTTCCACTGTTTCGCTGGACCGGAGCCCGGGGGACATTGTCTACACCGGATGCATGTAGAACTTCAGAGGTGCTGCTAGTTGTGGCACTCATCGCTTGTACGCCTACACGACCTTGAGGTCGACGTCGTCGTATGACTAAATCATCAATGTTTGTTGGACGTAACACTTTAGGTCTTCAAGGTTATGAACATTGAATCCCTCCGTTACCTTATATCTGCATAGAAAAGATCTTGGCTATGTTGTTCTCGTTGTTAGGATTTTTTTTGCTGCGAAACCCTTCAACCGACGTACATCGAATGTCCGGCGGGACAGGGTACCCCGCGTCCCAAAGCGCATGCGCCTCCTCGACGGGTCAGGGAACTCGTTGGGGGAAGGTGGACAACACGAAGGGGGAGAGGGATTTTTCTCGGCAGTTGGCTCGAGGAAGGAATAGCGAGTTCTTTTAAATGGTGGGAGGGGGAGGTGAGCGGTGGAGGCATTAACGTCATCCACGGGACGCGTCGATGCATGCCGACTGTCGTTGCTGCGAAGCTGGTGCGGCGAGGCAGGCCATTAACGCGATGTAGAAGGCGAGGAAGAAGACGACAGGATGATCCACGGCCGCTAATGGCGCTAGCCCACAAAGACTAGCTGCTTCCCGCGCCTTCTTCCGTCCTCGTTTCCCGCCAACGCACGTCCATCCGGCGCCCCATTAGCCCCTGGTTGGGTTTGGCCTAGGGGCATCGAATACGATAATGGACAACGCCGGGACCAAATATGTATTGGGGGATGGCTGAGCGCGATTTTAATCGCTGACACCTGAGCCGCCGGCTGGAGATGCTCTTAAGTAGGAGTATCTAGGTTCCCTATAAAAAAAGTATCCAGGTTCACACCGACACGGGTGGTGCCCACTTTTTTTGTGAAAACACTCCTTTTCTTTTCAACTCTTTAAAGACTTTGAGATCCTGGGCCACTATGTATTGAAGACCAGGGAAACCCATAAATTAAGGGACGATGAAAGAGAAAAGGAAGTCGATCTTAAGATTAGATGCGCGTCTCTCTCTCTCTGTGTCTAACACGCAGTAGAGGGAGAAGCCCACAGTGGCAAGGGCAGGGCCAGGCTCTACTTTTGACTTTCGTCACACCTCAAGAGGACATCTAAACAGAGCCTTTTAAAGATGGCATCAGAGGCTTAAGAGTGTACTGCGTATCTATCGAGTGTAGGCTAGAGAAAAAGAGAGAGAGGTGATGGTATACATTTGTTTTTTTAGGGATCGAGTGGTACTGTACTCCAGTAGATTGCGAAGCAATGAATGAGCCAGCTACCCCATTCAAAAAGGGGCCAGCTCTGCCAGGCTAGGAGGAGCTCGGCCCTGGGGCCCAAATCATTACCTCCAGATCTGACCATCACCAGCGGAGCTAGAGATTGAGAGAGTTTTGTGCTCATCGTGGCTTTAACACGTACTGTAGTGCCTAGAGAGAGAGAGCAAGGAGGGGGCACAAAGAGGAAAAAGTCTCTGCTTTCTCTCACTCCTAAGCACGTCGGGAGACGTGCTGTGTTACCTCCTGTTACCCACACCACACCAACCAGCTATTACCCCTCCTCCCTGTATGGAGTATACACTACACAGGCGCACGCAGCCAAACCAGAGGACCAGTGCTGATGTTGCCATCGTCTCTACTCCCAAGAACTCTCATGTTCTCTCTCAGTCACATGCCATGCCAGCTGGTTTGCCCTCAACTCACAGCAACACAAACACAAGCATGATGAATCAACAGTGACCCCTTGATGCTAATACTGGCAAATTTACGTAGTAATGCATTGGTAGTTGACAATGCAATATAGGAGGCCTCATCATCAACATGATCAACATCACAAGCAGAGTAGAGTAATACTAGTAGTAACCAACAGGAGAGCAGTAAAATACATAGAAAGAATGTTGGACTGTTTTATTCATGAAAATGGTAGCTTATGATGTACTTGTCAGCACCACAGACCAGCAAGGCATCATCAATTAAACAACAACCTTAACTCCCCCCCTCTCTCTCTCTCTCTGCACCAATTACCAACAACTGATTTTCCTTTTTTATCTCTAAATAAATGACAAACCAACAACAACTAGCCCTGTACCCTCCTCCGCACCCCACCTGCACCAAAAAATTCCCACTTCTCCAGTGAACCAAATCTTCCAATGGATTCTCATGTTTTTGCTATATGGTATATACACGTAACCACTCTACCACCCCCCCCTCCCCCTCTCTCTATCATATTCTAATCTAAACAACATTACAAACATTGCCCTCCATGGCTGCTGGTCTATGGACTAATAAGATGTAAAGCCAAATGTATCAAAATACAACAAGTGAAAGAGCCTGAATGGTGAAAGAATTGAATGGGGTCGGCATATGAACGGAGATGGGCAGTAAGGGAAAGGGGAAAATTGGGGGAGGCTCTTCCACGTACCAATCCCGGCTCATTATGCTCATGCTCAAAGGGGAATTATTATGCAGCTGCTGAAATGCTGTGGAGGCTGGTATTTTGCAAGTTTGGCTGGCTGTGGCAGGGGAAAGGAAGAACTGGATATGCATAAACGGGGAGGATCCATATGCATCAGTGAAATCGGGGGAATCGATCGGTTCAGGTACCAAAAGCTTCTCAAGAACTGGATACAGCATAGTGTCTCACTGAGTAGCGCAGTACATGCAAGGCAGGGCAGATCATCTCCTTCACTCTCACCCCGTCTTTGTATATCTTGAATGTAGGGACTACCCGCACGGTCTCTGTCCTTGCTACCAGAGGACTATCTTCAATATTTACCTGTTGGGTCGCAGTGTGGTTTGTTAGTGATTTCGATATGCTTTGCCTGAATGTAACTATTTACTAGAGTAGCTTACCTTTAGAAAATTCACCGAGGGGCATTCGCTGCAAAGAGAGTCCACCGCAGGTGTGATTTGCATGCATTGTTGATTCCTTGTCGCCATGAAGTATACAACAGATACCCCTGAAGAAACAGCAGTATAATGAAGATGATGGCAGGCAACCAAAATTGCAATGCAGACAAATCTAATACACTATAAGCCTACTCAAATGCGTCCAGTAATGTTTTATAGACATAAACAATGTTAGCTGTTCTCCTTATTCATGATACTACCCAGATAAACACATAAATTCATCTGTGGATGGCAGAACTTTTATGGAAAAACTCACCAGGTGATCGTATGGCAGCACGGAATTGTTCAACGTTGGTTACAGTCTCAACCTCTCCTCCAAACTTCATGTTCGACACATCCTCACCACGAGTTGTCTTCAAGGCAACTTGAGCATGGAACAATTTTTCTGCAACGTCGGTATCAGTGGGAAGCTCTTTCCGGAGCACCTCGTAGTCCCGCACACTATCAGCCCAACGCTCGAGCTAAAGTATAATAACAAGATCGACAAAGCAGTAAGTGAACTGCCAAAAATATCAGAATGCATGCACTATTGCTGTTGCTTACCTTGGAATAGGACATTGCTCGCCTTAAGAGCGCCTTCGTGTAATTAGGTTGTATTCTCAATGCCTCATTACAGTCATCAACAGCTTTGTCCCACCGGTCCAGCTTCCACCAGCAAGCTGCTCGATTGCAGTGGAGCACTGGATTTGAAGGATCATACTTGAGCCCTTCACCATAGGCTATAGATGCATCAGAAAACTTGGCTGCCTTAAAGAGCTCATTTCCTTGGGCTCGAGCTCTTGCAACTAGTCTCACGTTATTCAGAATCATCCCAACTTCAGCGTTCCCAGGGTCAATAAGTCTAGCATTTTCAGCTGCTGCAACAGCAGCATCAAACCTGCAGAAACCATTCCCAACTTTAAGGCTAATGTTCTTTTGCTCCAATTTATAAAATCAAGCATTGTTACAGGTTAGAGGATCATACCTTCCCAATGCCATGTCAACCTGGGCACGCACAATATTTACGTAAGACTCAACTAGCATGCCTGACAGTTTGGCTGTCGTCGAAGATAGTAATGCATTGTCTAATTTCAGCAAGCTTGTAACAGTCGAATCAGCCTCCTCTAGCTTGTGGAGCCGGAGAAGTGCCTCTGATCTCAAGGCACGAAGCTGTGTAAAAAAAGAAGGAAACAGGTATAAATTCTACCATGAATCCGCAGTATAGGACTATTTGCATTCTACAACACATTCAAAGAGAAAAGCACGTGTGAGGGGAGGAGGGTATTACCAACTGAGAGGAGTCGGCTCCGGCCGCAATAGCAGCATCCGCTTCCCTCAGCGAGCTCTTCCAATCTCCAATTTTCCTGGCATCCGTGCTTCTTCCTAGATGCATCTCCACATCCTGCAGCTTCTCCCAATCCACAGGGTCAGACTCGTGAAGATGCCTGGCCTGTGTTAAGTGCCTCCTCGCCTTTTCAATCATTCCAAGCCTACAAGAATGGAAACAACAATCATTTCAATAACAGTTCAAGAGAATACAGCACATCGATTATCTGGAAAAAAAAAGACAGAAATGCTCTTAATCAGGACAATGCCCTGCTTGAACGGAATTAGGAATAAATTCAGTATACATCAGCATTGTGTGGTCTAAATCCATTGTACCTAAGGAAATTGGGACCAGGCAAGCTTACAAAACAATACAGCTAAGCAACCCCTTTCATCAGCATTGTGTGACGGGAACCACTTTAACATCCAATTTTGCTTCCAAGACAAGATCCTGGTTTTCCTCACTCACAGAACAACTAGGAACAAATTACTGTGCTCATTGTGTAATCCAAAGATCGTTTTTTTTTTGCCTAATTGAACAGACACTAAAACGAGAGCGACGATCAAGCAGACCATAGCAAGCAGTAACAATCCCGAATCAAAATCGGGCAGCATAAAACAAAAAGGAAAAGGAAGTGCCCAACAATCATGTTGCTTTCCTCTTAGAGTTGGACTTGCTAAGGGGAAAAGCTGGCAACTACAGCCAAGAGCCAAGAAAGCAACACGAACATGCAGCCGTGAAAGCGTGAACACTTGCAGGAAATCAAAGCAAGAAGCAGGGATCTACGCCTGGAACTGAAATCCAATGCATTCTGACACAGAGCGTTGCAATGCTGGTTGACACGGAGAGACGAGCTCACGAAGCTCACCGGAGGCAGATACTGGCAAGGCGGCTGTGGGCGCGGCCGCTGGCTGGGTCAAGGCGGACGGCCTCCTCGGATTCGCGGAGCGCGTCGGCCAGCCTGCCGAGGCTGACGAGCGCGGCGGCGCGGTTTCCGCGGGACGCGGCGCTTTCGGGGCACAGGGACACCGCACGGTCGTAGTACCGCAGTGCCTCCCCGTACCTCCCCTTCTTGTACCACTCGTTGCCTAAGCGAGTCATCTCCTGGAGACTCCCGCCGCTCCCTGGCGCCACCGGGGAGCTCGCCGGAGATCTCGAGAGAAAGGACGGCGCATCAATGCTACTTCTCGCGGGGGCCATGCCGGCGCCGCGCATGATGCTCCCATGGCCGTAGTGGCCGGTGCCGGATCCGAGCACGTCCGGGCGGGAGCGCGGCGGGGGCGGCGCCGCGACCGCCCCCGGAACGCGCCCGGACGGGCAGATGTTCCCGGCGGGGAGTGCATTGGCCATCGGCGAGCTCGCCGTGCTCCCACGGTCCCCTGCACCTCCGCCGCTCCCTCCGCTGCTGCTGCCGCCGGAGAAAATCAACGGGCCAGATCCGCACCGCCGGTGCCCCGGCAGCCGCGGCGGGTTGCTCTCCACCGCCAGCTCGCCGGAGTGGCTCCTCCCGCCTGCCAGCCCGGCCCCAACATTTGACTGCGCCGGCGACTTGGCCGACCCGGATGAGGAGGAGGAGGACGTGGTGACGCTGGCCCGCGCCCGCAGCGGCGAGACCGGGGAGCCGAGATCCGCGAAGACGTTGGCCTTGGAGTCCGGCTTGTCCCGCACGGCGGCGCCGCTGTCAAGCGACAGCGCCGCCGCGCGGAGGCGCAACCGGTCGGCCTCCGACATGGCTGGATCTCAGCGCGAAACCTCAACAATGCCGCCACACGCACCCCTCAACTCCTCCTCTCCTAACCAAACAAGCAGGCATAGAACCGCGGAACACAATAACAGCTCGTCCTTGCGCGCGCGCGGCGGGGTGGTTGCGCAGTAGTACAACTTGGCGAGAACCCTGAGCAATAAATCGCGGAGCAAAAGCGCGTGTGGATTTCTCGTGAGGCGGGGAAATGGAGGGAGGAGGGAGATGGCGAGCACCGACCGAAGAAAGAGGGGAGAAGAAGGAAGAAGAAGAAAGGGGGGGGACTGGGCGTGAGGGGAAGAAATAGCGAGAGTGTGGACTGTGGAGACAACGAGACGGGTAGTGTTTAGGGGGCAAAATACAAAACCGTTCCTCTTTTTTCTTTTCTTTTTAGCTTGTGCTTACAGGGTGGTTTTGCGGTTAGGTGTCTTAGAGTTTCGGGTTTGTATTTCTATCTATACTCCTACTTTTGTGGGTTTTGGGGCGGTGAGGTTTTACAGATTTTGCTACACTAGAGATTTTGTTTAGATCTTTGTAGATTACAGTTAGGCGTTTGGCTCACGGTCAATTGTTTCTTTCAGGTCTTTTTTTTTCTATGGCTAACTACTAACCATTCAACAATGTAGGCATTGAAAATGTGCTTTGAGTTGTACTACTCCCTCCGATCTAAATTAATATTCTCGGATTTGTCTAGATCTCGATGTATCTGGCATTAAAACATGACTAGATATATTTGAATTTAAACAAATCTGAGAACATTGATATGGATAAGATGGAATATCTAAATCATGCAAATATTATATTGGTATTATTATTTTTGGTTAGGACATGACTTACAATGCTTTGCTAAGGCGTGTGTATTGTTCGTTGCTGCAAATCATACCAATAAGTATCACAATTTTGTTAGATGCGACATAAATAAGAATGGCATTCTCAATTATAAAAAAAATGTTCTATGCAAAAAAATACAATATGTTTTAGTCTTATTCCATTAATGATAGAGAATATTATGTAGTCTCCTATTTAATAATGCCAGCACCTTTGGGTATCCTCAAGGATTCTGTATCCTACAAATGGTCTAGCATCAACATCTAAAATTAATGATTTTTTATATGCATGGTATTAAGGTGGATTTAATATCTAAAGTACCTGAGAATCTACTTTTGATTGCATATTTTATTTGGAATGTTGATAGAATTATTAAGTTAAATCAATGGGCCAAAAGTAGTTAAGTATATATACATATACCCAACTAGCTTCTCAAAACGTTCATAGCAACGTCTCATTTTTTTAGACAACGTGATTTGTTGTCACCTGCTATCATTTTTTTTCATAGTGTATATGGCAATGACACCTACATTTTTAGGCTAAAGTAATTGCCATAGAAGAGTACTTATTGGTATGACATGGAATTGACTAGATGCTCTTTCAAAAAATGTTTAAAATAAATATGATTTTGTGCATATAAATGGATTAATTCTTTATCAAACCATCATATTAACAAGACCAACGCACCTTGCAAATAGGAATAGATGGAGTATTGTATAAACTAAAAAAGGTAAAAAAAAAAGTCAATTAAGACAACCTACTGATACATTGCAAATGTATCTATAATTTTTGATATCCTATTCTTGGTTTTATCCACTTTCTTGTGTTTTGTTCCAACTTTGGAGTACTTTTCATATGATTTCTTGGACTAACCTATTAACAAGAGCCACAGTGTCAGCTGCCTGTTTTCTGCTGTTTTTGGTTTCAGGAAAGTTAGAAAATGAATATTCTCGGAATTGGACGGGACAAAAGCCAAAGTGCCTATTTTTCCGGAAGTGATTAAGTGCTAGAATACGAGACGGAGAAGGGCCAGGGAGCCACTACACCGCCTGGCCGCGCGGCCAGGCCTGGCCCGCGCCAGGGGGTGGTGTGGCCGCTCCCGGCACCCCCTCGGCCTCCCCTTCCGACTATAAGATGCCCTCGGGACGTAAACTCTAATTACCCGATCAAAAATCCACGAAAGAGTCTATAGCCGTCGTCATCTCCATCCCTAGATCGGGAGGGGTCTGAAGCTCTTTCCGGCACCCTGCCGGAGTGGGGAATTCACCCTGGAGGCCTTCTTCATCACCATGCAAGCCTCTGGTGTGATGCGTGAGTAGTTCATCCTTGGACTACGGATCCATTTAGTAGCTAGATGGCTGGTTTTCCTCCTTTGTGCTTTCATGTTTAGATCTTGTGAGCTCCGTTCATGATCAAGATCATCTATTTGTAATTCTGCATGTTGTGTTTGCAGGGATCCGATGGATATTGAGATGCTATTTCAGATTGATTATTGATTCTATCATATCTTTGTTATTTGTGATCTTGCATGCTTTCCGTTGTTAGTAGCTATCTTGGCCAAGTAGATGCTAGCAACTCCAAGAGTTAGTATTTATGCTCGATAGTGGGTTCATGTCTCTGGTAATCTGGGCAAGTGACAGAAATCTCTAAGGTACTAGATGTGTTGTTGCTACTAAGGAGAAAACAACAATCCTTTGTTCATAGAACAATCGTATTGTTTACTTTACACGCAGTTCATAAAGCAATAATATGTTGCTTGCAACTTAATACTGGAGGGGGTTCGGATGATAACCTGAAGGTGGATTATTAGTCATAGATGTAGTTGGATGGCGGTCTATGTATTATGTTGTAATGCCCAATCAAGTCTCAAAGGAGTCAAGATGATTAGTATATGCATGTATTGCTTTCTCGGTGTTTGTCAATTGCCCCGCTGTAATTTGTTCACCCAGCATTTTATCTATATAAGGAGAGCCACCTCTAGTGAACTATGGATCCGGGTCCTTTTTCTTTACATACAATCTACAACTGTTTACTTCTTTGTGTTTATTTTCTGCAAAATTTTACTTCTTTCCATGCGATACGTTTAATCCTTTGTTTTCCGCAAAACACGGTGAGATTGAAAACCTCATCGCAAGTTGGGGACAAAGTTGTGTGGTTGTCTTGTGCAGATCTCCATGTTGCTACTAGCACCGGTAGTGCGCCCTGCCAAAGCTCAGCTAGTAACACCTTTGGGGTATTTCCTTGCTCCTACTGGTTCGATTAAACCTTGGTTTCATAACTGAGGGAAACTTGTTGCTGTGCTCATCATACCTTCCTCTTTGGGTCCCAACGAGCTCTACATCAACACCACGCACCAAGCACTTTTCTGGGCGCCGTGCATTGAGCCATCAAGCGATTTTCTGGCGCTGTTGCCGGGGAGTCAAGGACATCTTCACAAGGGGAGTCCCTCATAACCAATCTCTTTACTTTGTTGTTTTTGTTTTGCTTAGTTTCTTTTTGCTTTGTTTGCTTGTTTTGTTCTTTAAAAAACATAAAAAAAATAGTTTTACCTTTTTGCTTTCTTATTTGAAAAACACAAAAAAATTAGTTCCTATCTCATTATGTCTAGCCTTGCTCATGTCACTATGTCACCCGAGGAAATGATTTTTACTTTTAAACAAGGAATTGAGGAAAGTTTTAAAGAAGCTTGGTCTAGAATCTCTGATCTATATAAAAAACTGAGCCTAAAATGACTCAAAGCTTGTTCCTTAGCAGTTTTTAACTTGGGATTGCTCTTTGCTATAAATATGCTTTATATGCTATTGTGGGAGGATATTTCCTCCAATGTAACAAGGATGATGCAATTAATGCTATAAATAAATTGATCCTCACTTACAACATGCCTAGCCAAACTGATATTTCCTTCGCAAAAATATTTGCTAGGTTGGACACTCTTGAGGCTAGCACTACTAGGTTAGAAGGGTGCTATAATACGCTTAGGGAGCATCACGATTATGTTCCAATAAACCCTGAACCATCAAAGTGGTTCCCTACAGTAAAGATTGAGATGAACACTAAAACTTTTCAAGCTCGATGTGATATCATGTCTGAATTTTGCCTTATGCCCAAAGATATTTATAAATCTCTGAATACTTGGGGGCTCATTGAGGGAGGAAAAGAAATATATCTTACTAATAATACTACCATATTACCTCTTGGAATAGCTGAAGGAGTGTTTACAAAGATCCTTGGTAAAACGGTTTCTATTGATTATCTTGTTATCGAATGTGCAGGAAAAGGACAAATTACACTTGAAAGGTCCCTATTAGAACTCCTTGGAGCAATAATAGATATGGGAAAGGGGACCATGCACCTTTATTCTCCACCAAACAATCATATTTTCCCCAAGGTTAAGAATAAAATTAATAGAGGTAAGGGCAGGAAAGTTGGTTTTAATGCTTCTTCATTTGAGAACACTTGATTCTTTCTTTGCTTCTTATGCCTAACTTAAAGGCGTTAAAGAAAAGTACTTATTGGGAGATAACCCAAAAGTTTTAGATGAGTCTTGGAAGTTATTACCTCTGTAATAACCTCTCCTTATCCTTTTTATTTGCTTTTTTTGCCAGGAGTAACCTCTAATGAGAGAAGTAATGATTGGGAAAGTTGCTGTCCCGAAACAGATCTCTCTGCTTCACCGTAAAAATTCGTGAGAGAGCTCTGTATGTCGGATTGAGCTATAATTTTTTTAGCTTCTGCCCCCTGTTGTTATCTAACTTTAGTTAGTTCAATACTTTTTGATTTGAGCAACAGAAGGTCTTCCATAAAATTCGTCTTTACCTGCTGGTCTGTTTTGACAGATTTCTGCCATTTTCTGCATTTGCTTCTTGTTGGTTCCTTTTTGAGTTCTTTTGGGGAATTGAGCTTTTTTAGGGAAATGCTACAGTAGCTAGTGTTCTAATGGAAGTTTATTTGGTGTTAGAACTGAACCTTAAGACTTATTTATCTTAAGTGCACTAATGTTGCTAATGAGATTGTGTGAAGTTTTGTATGAAGAAAAAATTTCAGGTGTATGGAAGAAATGAGTAATGAGATGAAGAATGGACTAAAGCTCAAGCTTGGGGATGCCACGCGTGTCACCCCAAGAAATATCAGAAGTACAAGCGTCAAAGCTTGGGGATGCCCAAGGCATCCCCTTCTTCATCAATAAAAATCCCAGGTTTCTTCCAAACGCTTCATTTTTATTGTTTCATGCACAGTTGTGTTTTTCTTGGAGCGTCTTCTTTTTCGTTTTCGTTTTGGTTTTCGTTTGCTTTGGTTTGCTTAGTTTTCTGAATAAATTGGTTGGACCCCCTCTTTCATACATTGGTTTGCAAATAGTTTGGTTTGGTTTGGAAAAGAGTAGGAAAGTTCATGCTTATGTGGTAAAAAGAGCTGGTTTTTGACTGTGGCCTATGCTTTGTCATGCCATGATTGATATTGTTTTGGCTTTATGCTTAGTATTCTTTGCTTTAGCATGACTTGTTATAAACAATTGAGATTGCTTAATGTGCCTTGAATGAATCATGCGTTGTTTTAGCATATTAAAGCATAGTATAGTGGTATTCTCCTTTGATGCTTTATTTGGGTTGACTTGGCGCATGCTCACACCATGTTATGACTATCCAAAGTCACCATAGCCTTTATGATACTTTAGTTTTCAACTTATAGTATCATTTTATGCTTTTATCAATGACATTTTGTCGCTCTGCATGATTATGTCCATTATTACTCCCTTAGTTTGTCGCTCCCAGTCTTTTGCTAGCCTCCACAATAAAGTATGAGTTCCACTCATGCATCCAACTCCCTAAACCAAGTTATTCCAAAGAGTCCACCATACCTACCTACTAGCTCATGCTATTCCAAGTATATCCATGCTTTTGTTTACCTTCCAAATTAAACTTGTTATGAGAAACTAGTGAATAAAGCTCTCACGAACTTGATGGCACACTTTACTTTACTTGCCTCTAATAAACTTGAACCACTGGGTCCTTCTTTGTTGCGTATATGCTTGCGCTTTATAAGTTGAAATTAGCAGAACCATGTTTCATGGGGAACGCTTTCAACATTGCACTTGTACTTTGTACCCCGTTGATATCATGTTCTTTTGCTTACGGATCCCGGCAGTGTGAAATAAAAGTGGAACTTGTAAGATCATGGAGTTTGTATGTGTGTTAGAGAAACGCCTGGGCCGCTAGCCTAAGCCATGCCTAATCATGGTGGAAACTTGTAGCATCACCATAATGAGCACTCTATGAAGCATCCTCAATAAAAACCTATGCAAATAGCAAATAAAAAGATCGCTGAGATGCTCATTGTCTGTTTGCCTTGTCATTTTGATTATGGGAAAGCTCCCATATCATGTGCAAGGGGTACCCCGTTGGCAGTTCTTTATGATACACATGTACTTACGATGACAAGAGCTTACTCGTGACTGAAGTTGAGTAGCATGAGGATCGGTCTTCGTAAGTAAGGGGCATGAGATTTCGGTTTATAACTTCTCAAGCATATCCTCTTAGTTGTGTCACTTTAACCTTAACCACTTCAAGATGCTTATGATAGGGGCAATGAGAGCTGAAAGCTACAAGTACCATAATTTTTGGAAGCTCTTTATAAGACTTGAATCCCTACTTCCTTTTACAAAGGTCTTTCTTCCACCATTATATTGAGTCTCTACCTTCTATCTTTATACACCTACTTTGAGAGCATAGTGGCCATTCTTAGTTCTATGTGCATTGTCCCAAGACTAGTTGATTGATGCATAACTTGTTATTGCTTGTTTTAAACTACTGTATCTCGTCACTCTTATGAACTTTGAAGGTGTCCTATGCATTTATATTTGCTACTCTATTGAGGGACAAGCTGAATACTATTATGCTATGTTTTCTTTATGTGAAACATGCAAACGTCTTGCAAAGCATTGCTATTCATGAATGTTTTGTTTGTGCCTTTTCATGTTGCATCATAGTTTCTTGGCTTATTGCTAGGACTTTGTCTTTCATGTTATGATTGAAGTACTATGATCCCAGCTTTGAATGTTTTGCAAATACTTTGATCAAGTCTTTGATGGTGCATGTCACCTCAAAAATTATTCTTTCTTTTTATCACTTACCTACTCGAGGACGAGCAGGAGTTAAGCTTGGGGATGTTGATACATTGCAAATGTATCTATAATTTTTGATGTTCCATGCTTGGTTGTATCCACTTTCTTGTGTTTTGTTCCAACTTTGGAGTACTTTTCATATGATTTCTTGGACTAACCTATTAACAAGAGCCACAGTGTCAGCTGCCTGTTTTCTACTGTTTTTGGTTCCAGGAAAGTTAGAAAATGAATATTCTCGGAATTGGACGGGACAAAAGCCAAGTGCCTATTTTTCCGGAAGTGATTAAGTGCTAGAATACGAGACGGAGAAGGGCTAGGGAGCCACCACACCGCCTGGCCGCGCGGCCAGGCCTGGCCCGCGCCAGGGGGTGGTGTGGCCGCTCCCGGCACCCCCTCGGCCTCCCCTTCCGACTATAAGATGCCCTCGGGACGTAAACCCTAATTACCCGATCAAAAATCCACGAAAGAGTTTGTAGCCGTCGTCATCTCCATCCCTAGATCGGGAGGGATCTGAAACTCTTCCCGGCACCCTGCCGGAGAGGGGAATTCACCCTGCAGACCTTCTTTATCACCATGCAAGCCTCCGGTGTGATGCGTGAGTAGTTCATCCTTAGACTACGGATCCATGTAGTAGCTAGATGGTGGGTTCTCCTCCTTTGTGCTTTCATGTTTAGATCTTGTGAGCTCCGTTTATGATCAAGATCATCTATTTGTAATTCTGCATGTTGTGTTTGCAGGGATCCGATAGATATTGAGATGCTATTTCAAATTGATTATTGATTCTTTCATGTCTTTGTTATTTGTGATCTTGCATGCTTTTCATTGTTAGTAGCTATCTTGGCCAAGTAAATGCTAGCAACTCCAAGAGTTAGTATTTATGCTCGATAGTGGGTTCATGCCTCTGGTAATCTGGACAAGTGACAGAAATCTCTAAGGGACTAGATGTGTTGTTGCTACTAGGGAGAAAACAACAATCCTTTGTTCATAGAACAATCGTATTGTTTACTTTACACGCAGTTCGTAAAGCAATAATCTGTTGCTTGCAACTTAATACTGGAGGGGGTTCGGATGATAACCTGAAGGTGGATTATTAGTCATAGATGTAGTTGGATGGGTCTATGTATTATGTTGTAATGCCCAATCAAGTCTCAAAGGAGTCAAGATGATTAGTATATGCATGTATTGCTTTCTCGGTGTTTGTCAATTGCCCCGCTGTAATTTGTTCACCCAGCATGTTATCTATCTAAGGAGAGCTACCTCTAGTGAAATATGGATCCTGGTCTTTTTTCTTTACATACAATCTACAACTGTTTACTTCTTTGTGTTTACTTTCCGCAAACTTTTACTTCTTTCCATTCGATACGTTTAATCCTTTGTTTTCCGCAAAACACGGTGAGATTGACAACCTCATCGCAAGTTGGGGACAAAGTTTTGTGGTTGTGTTGTGCAGGTCTCCATGTTGCTACTAGCACCGGTAGTGCGCCCTGCCAAAGCTCAGCTAGTAACACCTTTGGGGTATTTCCTTGCTCCTACTGGTTCGATTAAACCTTTGTTTCATAACCGAGAGAAACTTGCTGCTGTGCTCATCATATCTTCCTCTTGGGGTTCCCAACGAGCTCTACATCAACACCACGCACCAAGCACTTTTCTAGGCGCCGTGCATTGAGCCATCACCTACCTCCCCTAAAATGAATGTTTAAGAGCATCGAACAACACTACAAAAATACCCCCATGCGCAATACTTTTTTTTGGGATGGCACAAGCGGAAGTACCTACGAAAGTTGATTACCCGGTTGATCATGGTTTCACGGCGGTTTTCGAGGACGACACACAAATATACGCCTCGTGGTATTACCAATATCGACACAAAATGGTGTCGTTGTAGGTGGCCGGCAAGTGCGACGTTCTGTACTACCGTAGTTGACGCGACCTTGGCATAACTACTAGCACCATGGATTACACGAGACATGCACAGTGGGTCCGTATGAGCTATCAAGTTAACCCCGTCCCACTTACCGGTGATCCCCACCAGGGAAGGCATGCGTCTGACGGGTGGTTCTAAATATTTTGTCCGTTCTCTACAACCTCTCCCCATTCCCCCCACTTCTCTTCACCCTCTCTCCGCACGAAAGCTTTAGCCAGCGGCGGAGAATTTTCGACGAGACCTAGGTGGTGCGCTACAGAGATGGACATCGAGCTGAATGTAAGCGTACATTTCTGGCATATGATTTTGATTTAGGAGGATATTTGTGGTTTCTTGATCGAGATCCAACTGGGTTTCTTGATTGAGGTCCATCTGGGTTTCATGATGGTGATCCATCTTGTTTTTTCACATTTCAATCACTCCTCTCGCAATTTGTGGATGGACCATATCCACCTTTTTCTACTGATAACGACTTGCAATGGAATGTGATTGTTATGGAGACACCTCTTCGGTACGAGTGCTGCTTGAAGCCGCGTCACAGAGTTATGTGCGAACGTCATCGGAGCACTGACACCGGACGTAGGTTCCTTACTGCGGTGAACTAAATCCCCAATGCAATGCATGTTCTTGGGATGATAGGCGGAACACTTTTGTCTGCCTGACAAGCGTATTGTGTTCTCTGTGGAATCAACTTAAGCACAAGGAAGCATTGCGCGAGGCTGAGAAGATGCACTGCTTAGAAGAAATCAACGAGAAAGCTGAAGAAGAGATAGTGCAGTTTCTCCATGAGCAGAAGGCTGAATGCAAGCATATTTCCTTTGACATGATGGATCGTTGTTAATACAATACGTTAATTAGTTGATTCACCTATGAATGCAATACTAGATTCGGATTTAGAGTTTGTTACCTCTGTTGGGTCTATTGAATCCGAATGATAGGATAATGAGTAGTACTACGCTTGTTTTTTCTTTAGTTTTGAAACATGTATTGTATAATAATTATTTGAGTACTTTACCATCTTCATTTAGTTGTTTGAAAATTATTATGTCCTATTTTTTATTCGTTATAGTTTCCCAACTTGTTTACCATTCTGCAAATGCAAACTTGTTTTCATGGGCCAAAGCGACCAATACCCCCTGTTTTAGATTTAAACCTTATCCAAAAAAGTTCCCCGCCTCTAGATCTCACTTTCACCTTCCACCTCTCCGACGCCCCCAACCGTGAATGCATGAACCTCTCTGGCCTCATCGACCAAGACTGCGCCAACCTCTTTATGCCATCGTCCGCAGCTGCACACAACTCTCCCTCGACCGCGGCGGCGCGAACCTCTCTAGCGCCCTCGACCGCGGCTGCGTGAACCTCTCTGGTGCCCTCCGTCATAGAGGCGCGCACCTATCTGACGCACTCCACCGCCCAATCACACGATGCCTAGTTCTTGCCCCCGCACGATCTAAATGGGATATGTATGTTATGAATTTATATTGTAAGAGCATTAGGAAAGTTTGTACTTCATTAAACTCTGTAGGTTGTTAGAAATATCTATTGTGGAGAACAACCCTGACAAGATATCTAGTTCTTGTCCGCCCATGCCCTCTATGATGCAAGGTGAGGTGGTGAAACTTGATTAAGTCTCCAGTAACATGTATGTATGTGTGTGAAAAATCTAAATTCATTTTAGGATCGAATGCCCGATGATTAGACAAGTACGACCTTCGCTATAGGTTTGATAATGGTATCAACATGACTTGATCAAGAAGGAGAAACCTGAGGAGGATAATCGTAAGATACAAGACAATGATACCTTACTATATTTGCACCATGAACAAAAACAACATCTCCAAAATAAATATGGTAGCTTTCTTTAAAATCCAATCATGCTATTGCCTACACACTATTAATGTTAGTACTTATCACAATACGTACTTGTTTCTTTTTTTCCCGTATAGTACTTTTCATGCCCTTTTGTCTATATGTTTTCTCATTCCTCTCATTCATCGAGACGGAGACACAATCAAAGATCATAGTGGCAATGAGATCACTGGAGAAGTTCGTGTGAAGCATGGAAATGATGGACTATCATTTTGACATCAAATTGGGTACATTGTGTTGTTCAAAACAAGCTGCAAGAAGGAGATATTTGTGTCTTCAAGTTTCAAGCAAAGCAAGGCTATTTGGCCGTCACAGTGCATAAAATCTAAGTCAGTTGTTATGGATTAATAAGTTTATTATTTCGAAATGTATGTTAACTAAATTTGCACATGAACTATGTGTATTACTATCATGTGCTACGTGGAATAATTATGAAATTAATTATATTGCTATGCACCAAAACATCCTCCGCCAGATACCATAGCAGGCAGTGTTTTTGCATCGTCGTCTCACCTATTGTCCGACACCTAGTCAGTGTCGTCCTGATGATGTGCCCAGTAAAAAAACACCGCCTAATTTTTTTTCCTAGCGCAGTTATCCCTGACGGCTTTTTTACCGCGCGAGCGTGAAGACTAGGCGTGTTCCTCAGCGTCTATAAGCGTGAGGGCACAATACGTGGTGTAGTGCAAGGTCCCTCCCAATCCCGAAAAATGCCAAATTTACAAAAAGAGCAAAAACAATGCTATAGCATAAGGAGAAAAGACCCGCAATCGCTATTTTTTGGGAGGGGCTAAATAGACCTACCGACCTCCCATATTTCCTCTTCAAAAAATAGCTCCCACACTTCCACACCACTGCGTGGGAGAGCCAACATTTATCCCCAAGCTTCTCCATCTCCCGCCGCCTCGAGCCCGTGTCGGTCTGTCGCATCCCCACTACCATTTCCCTGACCCAATTGTGGCTCGGAGAGGACATATACTGCCATCGAGCCTATTTCCCTCCTCGTTGCCATGTCACCATAGGTCCGCACCTCCATCGTTACCTTGCGATTGTGTCGCCGATGTCTCCCTCGTCATCCCATACCATGCGCTCTCACCCATATCTCCGCCTCGCCATTGCCTTGCTCCACACCTCTCTTGCCTGCGAACTTGCATCCTTTCAAACCAGCTTAGTCTGGTTTGGGATAGAGAGGTGGATCTCCCACCATCCGTCTCTCGCGGGGGATGCCGAGGAAGGTTCTACCCGCCACGCACTAGGAAGGGTTTGAATTATGTTGTATGATGTATATGTTTTATGTTTTAATAATGTAATATGTCGTGTTTTAATGCTTCTGGTTGAACTACGCTTAAACTATTTGAACCGCGTTTCAAATGATGTCCACACAAGATTTAGAGAAGGCAAAAGAAAATTGAGAGTCAATTTTGGGTCTCTGATAGAGATGACCAACTTAACATTCCCTCTCCTCTCCCAATAAGTGTTATTTATGAGTCAATTTTACTTTTTGGTTGGAGATGCTCTAAATGGTTATTACCCAGTAACTCGGTCACTTGTGGGAGGAGATCGTCATCGCAACACAAGTCTTGTTGACCCATCCCTTAAACTTCGGATTCTGCCTAGCCCTCATTTGGACAAAACTGATTGCATAGAATTAGTTGGTTACACAAGTGGTGTCGATGCAATTAACCGATGAGC
The DNA here is from genome assembly GCA_910589775.1 of Avena eriantha. Classification (NCBI taxonomy): domain Eukaryota; kingdom Viridiplantae; phylum Streptophyta; class Magnoliopsida; order Poales; family Poaceae; genus Avena; species Avena eriantha. Next base: position 484,527,868 of record OU342742.1, read on the forward strand.
TTGATAGGCTGAAATATGTTCAATATGGTTGATGTTGATCTTGATTTCTTCTCTGTCCCACTAACTCGTTTTGCATGCAAGGATATACCAATGTAAAAATGATGCCCAACTAGCATAGATATCCTATGAAATGGCAAATGACCATGCTACTCAAACATCACACACCACTTTACATCTCTTAGATCTTGTGCTGATGAAGATTCTAAGATCATCAATTATCATTTTGCATCTGCATTAACCACCAACATACTACCTTAGGCCGGATTTATATTGTCTTTTACAAAACTAAGAAAATTCTGAAATGTTAGAGAGTGATTAACTCAAACTTTGGGGTGTAATAATGAGGAGGTGCATGGTAGCCTAAAAACAATTAATAAGTCCGGACATTGTACAGTTCGTGCATGTGAGATGCGTAGTGTGAGCTCCTGACACATGGTTTAATAGGATTGATAGGATACTCATACTAACAAGTTGCAACTTCTTTTCCAGAAGCTTATCCAAAAAGAACCTCTAGGTTAAACGTGCTTGCCCCGAAGCAATTTGAGGAAGGATGATCGATCCAGATGCACACGAGTGAGGACAAAGTGCGTAGAAAAGACAAGTATTGGTCTATGGGGCCAGTCTAGACACTAGTAGAAACCGGGCAATTTGCCCTGGTTCGTAAGGGCCTTTATCCCCGGATTTCGAACCGGGGCTGCGAAAGTGGGACTAAAGGTCCAAGCTTTATCCCCGGTTCAGTTATGAACCGGGGCTAAAGGTCCAACCACGTGGCCTGCTAGGCGCGCTAGATGGCAGGACATTTAGCCCCGGGTCGTGTTACGAACCGGGACTAAAGGTTCCCTGCCGCGGCAGCATTTTGTGCCATTTGGCTACCGCGGCAGGGGATGGGGTTTTAGGGTTTTGTGTTTTTCTTTTCATTTTGTGTTTTGTGTTTAATTATTTTTCATTCTGTGTTTTCATTAGAAACAAGTTTTCATATACATACAGAACGCTACTACACAGTACTTGTACACATTGACGCAATATATAATATAATTACTCTTACAAGCATATATGGAGTCCCAACCGGGTCCAGAGCATGTCTATTTGATTACATGGAGATCATTACATGGATGATTTAGGGTCTACTTATACAGTATTCTCCGCGTGGGTCTATGACCTCGTCGAGAAAAAATGCAGCAAATTCCTCTTGGATTGCTATTAGACGGTCCTCTCGTAGGAGCTTGTCCCGCATCGCGTCCAACTATGTAAAAAGGAGATCGTATGAATTAGACTCAACACGACTTTTTGTAATAAAAATAAAGGGTGAATATATTGTTTACTTACTCGAACATTTTTCGAGGGCTTCTCAATACTGATGCGAATGAACTCACACACGTAGAATCCACATAGATTAGTTCCTTGTGGCTGCCTCGCGCACTTTACAAGAATAGAATTCAATCAAATAATAACGCTAGCATGATAAATGCACATAAACTAGAATTAAATAGATGCGCGGACTTAGCTCGTACTACTTACCGAGAGTGATTTAAAAAATAGCTCCTCACGCCATTGACCGCGGACATGTTTCTTGAACTGTGTCCAAACCCTACCTGACAAAGAAAATTAATGTATGAGTTAATAACTACTTGATATCCTAGAAAATGAACGAAAAAAACTGATATAGTGCGATAATGGTTGAAATTACCTCTGGAGCGCATCGATAATGATGCGGTAGTTTTCAATGTCTTTGTTTAGTGAGTCCATGATGTGAACTCTTCCCATGTCAAGTGAAATGTTTAGAAGAATCCAGTGATACCTATGCAAGGTTTACATACGTCAATAACTCAGCATTTACACTGAACATCGAGTAAGCAAAAGTTAATGTGTACAAAAACTCACTTGCCGTCGTGGTAAGGAAATAGTATTTCGTTACAGAAATGTTGTTTCGTGAGAAACCGCAACAAGTTGTGCTCGGTCTCAAGTGGTTTATCCTTTAGTATAGCTCCATGAACTCGATGTGGGTCAATGTACCTAAATCCGTTGATAGCCTTTATTTTACAATCGAGCATCTTCATTCTGCATCATTATATATAGCGTACAAAAAAATATAGTGAGTATACTTACCGGCAATGAATTGAACAAGCTGAGATAGAGACCTAATTACATAAATAAAGTAATCACTTACAGACAATACGAACTGAGGATAGTTTTGTCGAGTTACTTTAGATTGAATAACTGAAATAATTCTGTAAAATCAATAGGGACCTCGTCTTCAATGAAGTAATGCAATTTTCGAACTTTCAGTATGAGCCAATTTCGATGTTCTTTTGATGCTTTCATGTACCATTAATGGAATCATCGCATTTGTGTTGGCATATCCCGAAGCCTCTCAGAACTGACCAGAGGCTCCCCGTTAACAAATTTGGGTGCTACCTCATCCTTGGGCATATCGCCGTGAATAATTTTCATGAATAGACATACCACATTGCTCGGCCAATATCCTAGCCGTTTCCGGATCCATAGGTTCTTCCTCATATAGTTGAGGTTTGGCTATGTTCACCTGGAGTGGGGGGAGCGATTGGTTTGCTTGTTTCCCCAACTGGGGAACATCTCTTTTGGTTCTTCGGCTACCACTCGATTGTTTTGCTTGTTTCCCCAGTTGAGGGACGTCTTTTCTGATGCTTCCGCTACCACTCGATTGTTTTCTTGTTCCCCCTGCTGGGGAACCTCTTTTTTGATGCTTTCTTTACCGCTTGATCTCTTCTGTTTCAATGTCTTCTGAAGACATCGTGTATAGTCATCTGGCGCATTTAACTGAGCTTGGGATGGCTGCATCGGTAATTTCCTAAAGTGCTCCTTGGTTTCCGGTTTTATTTGGACCTCTGGCTCAGCTTGTTTCTTTCTAAAATGAGCATCCACTTCGGCCCGTGCGACCGCATCGGTCTCCTCATCGGTCAGGTCGTAAGCCCTCTTGGGAGGAACCGGTGGTACTCTTGGGAGGGGCGACAACTGTCGCTTCGGGCGTTGGTTATCGCTCGATGGAGCGGTGGTATTCTTCCGCTTTTGGCCCTTAGTGGGTGGAGGCGGCTGCATAGATTGAGATGGACTCGTGTTGGGGTCATGGATTGGACTATTACTGGGAGGAGACGGTGCACTTGGAGGTGGACTTGGAGGAGACGGTGCACTGGGAGGAGACGGTTGCCTTGGTGGAGAAGGTGGCCTTGGTGTCGAGCCTGGAAATTTGATGTATTCTTTTTTCCAAAGAATGAAGCCACTCGTGACTTCTCCCAGTGTCGTCTCCCCTTTACCTCCAGGGATGTCAAGATGTAGTGACTGACACATAGGTAGAATTTCATCCACACCGACACGAGCATAGCCAGCTGGAATCGGATTGCAATGATAGGTCGGTCCCGGTGCAGAAGGTAAAGCAAAGCCGACCGCCACCTTCATGGAAATACTCTTCAGTTCAACATGCAGCTCACAACTAGTCTTCTCCTTAATTGCATCCACGGGGTACACATCCATCGTTGCATCATTACCGTGGCCCTCCGTGGAAGCCACGCTGCTTTTCCATTGCGATGGGCCGACCGTACTGTCCGGTGTAGGATCTTGCTGTCGGAGTCCTTTAAGTTCATTAAGCTCTTAGCGATGCTCCTGCAGCATGGCTTCAAACCTCGCGAACCGCTCCGTATCCTCCTCTTTTTGTCGCTTTGTTCTTCTCGATCGGCTTCTGTACGTGTCACGGTGCTCGGGAAACCCGATAACCCATGGATAAGAAGGTCCGAACCCTCTTGTTCGTCCAGCCTTTTCAGGATTTCCGAGAGCCTTTGTCAGCTCATCGTTCTCTCTGTCAGGAACAAACGTTCCCTCTTCAACCTCTTTCATCACTTTAACAAGTTCTTTCTTGGGTGAAGAAATTTCTTCGGCTGCAACAATCTCGCCTGTTTCTGGGTCTAATGATGCCCCATGCCCGAATACCCAATTTCTTGACCTCAAGGGCCAACTAGACGTAGCTGGAGTGACCCCTTGAGCCTCTAGGTCAGCCTCAGCTTTATCCCACTTAGGCATGGCACTCCTATAGCCACCTGTGCCTATATGATGGTGATATTTCTTTTTGGCTGCATTTTCCTTATTTTTTGCTGATACTGCCTTAGCTGGTGCCGAGGTCTTGTATTCCACAAATGCGGCCCAGTTATCCTGCTGCAACTCTAGTGGGCCAACGAATGGAGGAGTTGTTTCCTTCAAGACATACTTGTGGTACAATCTTTTTTTCCATTCCTTGAATAGTTCGGCCATCTTCTTAAGAGCAAAGTGCTTGACTTTCCTCGTCATTTGCTGTGTGAGCTCATCAGTCTCCAAGACTGGTAGGGTGAAATGTGTCATGAGAGAATTCCACATTGTATCTTTCGCTCTGTCATCTACAAAACTAGCCCCAGCTGGATCCTTTTTCTTTCCTGGCTTGTTCCAGTTTCGCGTGGTGATCGGGACTTTGTCTCTAACAATCACTCCGCATTGACTTGTAAATCCATTCGCAGCTTCTTTGGGATCCAACGGTTGACCCTGCGGAGAGACTAAGTCAATGCTGAAACGGACATCAGCGGGCAACTTGTGTGTCGGGCCTCTTGTATTTGTAGAAGATTGGCCGGAAGCGGAGGTCTAAGAGAAGAAACATTCGTCAGTACATATATACGAATCAATTAGTGCATCTATACTAGTGAACGATCGATAGAGGCTTTATATACCTTGACGGAGTTTGTCATTATTATGTTGTCTTCACCATGGTCTGCACAATGGTAAGCACCATCGTCTACACTATTTTCTCCACCATCGTCTCCTCCAGACAAATTAAGATATTCGGAGCCATCATAATAAGACCCCCTAGTACCCTCATCTATAATGTCGAGGAGCTCCTCTTCATTCTGTCTACCGTCCATAGCTTAACTAATACAGAAAAAGAATATTGCATTAAGTAAAAGAATATTACAACTGCGACAACTTGGATACAATACTTAGTGATTAAGATAAAGTACAATAATATAAGATAAAGTACATTATTAATACATCACCAGAGAATAGCTCGGGTGCATTATAGGATAAAGTATAAGATAAAGTACATTATTAATACATCACCGAAGAATAGCTCGGATGCATTATAGGATAAAGTATAAGATAAAGTACATTATTAAGATAAACTAGCGAATGCGGCTGCCGCGTTCTGTGCTACGGGAGCTCTACAGCCAGAGAAGAGGAACCATCACCGGAGAATAGCTCGGGTGAGATCCGTGAACCTACCAGATATTGGAGAACCTAGTCTCCAAAAGATACATGTATCGCCGTACATGCTCGTCCTCCTCCCTGATACGACGACATACCACCTCCTTGGGGGCTGGCTCCCTCTCCACTGCTCCTGGACCTCGTGGACGCCACCAAAGAAGCTCCGGGTCAACGATGATACCCGGATTCCTCACCAAGGTACGAGTCCCGACAGGAAGCACCTCCCAGTGCCAACCCGGCGAAGCCCAGACTCGGACATCCCTGACGGAGTCCAGTAGGCTCGGACGAGATGGACGTGCCATAACTAAATAATAGCAATAAATAATCATAAAACATAAATATTAACTAAATCACTAAGTATATATTGCCCTAATAACAATAACCCTAAACCTATCACTAACTAAACTAAACCTAATTAACTAAGTATTCTAACTAAAACCTAATCCCTAATAAAACCCTAAGCCCTAATAATAAACTAACTAAAATCCCTAACTAAAATCACTAACTAAAATCCCTAACTAAATCAATAACTATTATCCCTAACTAATTCACTAACTAAAATCCCTAACTAAATCACTACTAAAATCCCTAACTAAATCACTAACTAAAATCCCTAACTAAATCACTACTAAAATCCCTAACTAAATCACTACTAAAATCCCTAATTAACTAAATCCCTAATTAACTAAAATCCCTAGTTAACTAAATTCCCTAACTAAAATCCCTCACTAAATCACTACTAAAATCCCTAATTAACTAAAATCCCTAATTAACTAACAAAATCACACTAATTATAACTACACCTACGTATACATCACCTGCAGGGGGCGGCGCGGCGCGGCGGGAGCGACGACGGCGAGCGACAGCGCGGGACAGGCGAGGGCGCGGGCGGCGGTGGCGATCCTCCTTGGCACGGGCGGCGACGACGCGGGCAGCGGACGGGCGGGGCTGGGACACGCGGCGCGCGGACGGGCGCGGCGAGGAGGGACGGACGCGGCGGGACGGGCGGCGCGGAGACGATGCGGCGGGGCGGCGCGGGGCGAAGACGGACGGCGCGTTCGGCGGACGAGCAAGCTCTGCGGGAATCGAAGAAGAAACTGTGGCTCTCCGGGTCGTGCCACGACCCGAGGCGGGGGTGGGGTATTTACCACCTTTAGCCCCGGTTCGTATTACAACTCGGGGCTAAAGGTGTTTTCGGTCCGCCGCACTTCCTGCGCGCTGAAACCCTTTAGCCCTGGTTTGTAATACAAACCGGGGCTAAAGGTCACCCTTTAGCCCTGGTTTGTAGGTTATTTTTGGCGCCAAACCCAAAAATGGTTTATAATTTTCAGAAAATTATGTATTATATATCAAATTTTTTAGAAAAATAAGCTCTATAATTTAAATCTATTATCATACTTTATTATACAACTTAAATGAAATTATCTATTATTTAACAAGTATTATATTTAGTAGAAATGTTCACAAAAAATAATAAAAACATAGTTTATTATTTAAAAATAAAAAATACATATAATATAGCAAAATATTCACAAAAATATAGTAGAAATGTTCTCCCGCCATTTCCTCCGCTTCCCGCCATGTTCTCCTGCCATTTCCTCCGCTTCCCGCCATGTTTCTCCCGCCATTTCCCCCGCTTCCCGCCATATTCTCCCGCCATATCCCTCTATATCTAGGCCGACCGCCATTTCCATCGACACATCCACACCTTCTCTCTCACAACAATGGACACCGCTTACTGGGCTTTTCTGACGCTCGAGGAGATCGGGGCGCTGTGCGCCTCCAGCTACCCATGCCCGCCGGGGTACCGGCTGCCCGCTGGCTGGATGCTGAGCGCTGGAGGGGTTCCTGTTCCTCCTATGTCTCAAGGTTCGGCCCGCCAGGCGGCCATCACGAACCACTTCTACCTCGAGCTCATGCCGGAGCAGCGGATGGATCCCCATTGGGATCCCGACAACCTCGACACCTGGAATGCCTTCTTCGCAAACCGGCGGGAAAGGGAGCTCGCCAGGTATGAGGGTGACGGCCCGCCCCCAGTGAACCACAACGAGGCTGGTCGCCGCCTGTGGTGGGCGAACCGGACTATCGCCGGTGTGATGCGCTACATCGCCATGGGAGACCATCCTCGCCTGAGGTACCTGCACTTTCACCACCAACATAGCCACAAGAATGGTGGTGGTGGTGAAGGCCTAGGGCGTACTGGGGTCGTCATCCGGGAGCCCCCTCCCCCGCGCGTCGTGAATCCGAGGCCGGAGGATCCATCCGCGTGCTACGAGGAAGGGCTGAGGATCCATCCGCGTGTTACGAGCGACGACGATGACGATGACGATTCCGAAGACGACCCAGAAGCTATGTACTACAGGGCTAGATATGATTATGACTAATTTTTACGTTTTAATATTAATAAATGTCTGGCCACAACAAGTTGCAATACTACCTATTGAGATCGAGAAAGTTCATATCCATATACATATAAGAAGATCATTAAAAATAAAGGTTTAATAATATTGTACATCACCAACATCCACACATGTTAGGGTTTTCTTCTAATCCGTAACCATGGAGCATCTTCCTTATTTAACGCGATGCTTGGGTCATCTTTCACAGCGAAGGGCGGAATTTTATGAAACTTATCATAATCGTCTGACATGTCTGTCTTATCCTCCACCCCCACGATGTTTCTTTTTCCTGAAAGAACTATGTGGCGCTTTGGCTCATCGGATGTTATATTCTTTTGCTTATCTTTCATTTTTCTCGGTTTGGTAGACATGTCCTTTACATAAAAAACCTGAGCCACATCATTGGCTAGGACAAATGGTTCATCTCTATACGCAAGGTTGTTGAGATCCAGTGTTGTCATTCTGTATTTCTTGTCTATCTCAACCCCGCCTCCTGTCAGCTTGACCCATTTGCACCGAAACAAACAAACCCTAAAAAAGGTCTATAGTAAAGTTCCCATATCTCCTCTATGTAACCATAATATGTATCATTTTGCCCATTCTCGTCTGTTGCATCAAATTGGACACCACTGTTTTGATTGGTGCTCTTTTTATCTTGGGCGATCGTGTAAAATGTATTCCCATTTATCTCGTACCGTTGGGAAGTCAATATAGTCGAAGATGGTGACCTGTCCAACAAGTACAACCGCTCTCCAACATTTATGTCATTCATTAGATGTGTCTCCAACCAACCGCCGAAACTCCTCATATGTTCATCTCTAATCCAGGAGCCAGGCTTCCCCGGGTTGTTGGAGTGTACAATATTCTTGTGTTCCTCGATATACGGAGCCACCAAGGTGGAACTTTGCAGAACTGTGTAGTGTGCTTTAGTGAGAGAATGTCCGTCCATACATATCCTTGCTTTCTTTCCTAGCGTGCCTTTTCCAATAATTCTACCCTCATTCCGTGATTCAGAAACACCGATGGGCTTAAGGTCAGGAATAAAGTCAACACAAAACTCAATGACCTCCTCTGTTCTATATCCCTTTGAGATGCTTCCTTCTAGCCTAGCACGATTATGAACATATTTCTTTAACACTCCCATGAACCTCTCAAAGGGGAACATATTGTATAGAAATACAGGACCAAGAATGTTAATCTCATCGACTAGGTGAACTAGGAGGTGAGTCATAATATTGAAGAAGGATGGTGGGAACACCAACTCGAAGCTGACAAGACATTGGACCACATCTTTCTGTAACCTTAGTAGACTATCTAGACCGATTACCTTCTGAGAAATTGCATTGAGAAATGCACATAGCTTCACAATGGGTACTCGAACATTTTCCGGCAGGAGTCCCCTCAATGCAATCGGAAGCAGTTGGGTCATAAGCACGTGGCAGTCATGAGACTTTAGGTTTTGAATTTTTTTTCTCTGCCATATTTATTACTCCCTTTATGTTCGACGAGAAACCAGACGGGACCTTGATACTGTAAAGGACTTCAAAAAAGATTTCCTTCTCTTCTTTGGTAAGAGCGTAGCTAGCAGTACCTTCAAACAGCTCTGGATGCATGCCGTCTCGGTCTTTTATATGTTGTTGGTCCTACCGTGTTTCAGGTGTATCTTTGCTCTTCCCATACACGCCCAAGAAGCCTAGCATCGTCACGCAAAGATTCTTCGTCAGGTGCATCACGTCAATTGTAGAGCGGACCTCTAGGACTTTCCAATAGGGTAGCTCCCAAAATATAGATTTCTTTTTCCACATGGGTGCATGTCCGACATCGTCCTTCGGAACAGATTGTCTACCAGGACCCTTTCCAAAGATTACTTTTAAATCCTTCACCATGTCAAATACATCATCACCAGTACGGCGGATAGGCTTACACCGGCTGTCTGCCTCACCATTGAAATGCTTACATTTCTTTCTTAGGATGTGCGAGGGCGGAAGAAAACGACGATTCCCCGGGTATACATTATTCTTACATTTATCCAAATATATACTTTCAGTATCGTTTAAACAGTGTGTGCATGCATTGTATCCCTTGTTTGTCTGTCCTAAAATGTTACTAAGAGTAGGCCAATCATTGATTGTTATGAGCAACAATGCTCGTAGGTCAAATTCCTCCTGCTTGTTCTCATCCCACACACGTACACCTTGTCCGTGCCACAACTGTAAGAGTTCTTCAACTAATGGCCTTAGGTACACATCAATGTCGTTGCCGGGTTGCTTCGGGCCTTGGATGAGCACTGACATCATAATAAACTTCTGCTTCATGCACAACCAAGGAGGAAGGTTATAAATACACAGAGTCACTGGCCAGGTGCTATGACTGCAGCTCTGCTCCCCAAAAGGATTCATGCCATCTGTACTTAGACCAAACCATAAATTTCTCGCATCACCTGCAAAGTCCGGAAACTCTCTCTCGATTTTTCTCCACTGCGACCCATCAGCGGGGTGTCTCAACATTTCATATTTCTTACGGTCTTCCATGTGCCATTGCAATAACTTGGCATGCTCTTTGTTCCTGAATACACGTTTCAACCGTGGTATTATAGGAGCATACCACATCACCTTGGCAGGAACCCTCTTCATGCGGCGCTCGCCCTCAACATCACCAGAGTCATCTCGTCTTATCTTATACCGCAATGCAGTGCATACTCGGCATGCATCCAAATTCTCGTACTCGCTGCGGTAGAGGATGCAGTCATTAATGCATGCATGTATCTTCTGCACCTCTAATCCTAGAGGGTAGACAACCTTCTTTGCTTTGTAGGTACTGGCAGACAGTTCATTATCCTTTGGAAGCAACTTTTTCATTATTCTCAGCAACTTTTCAAATCCTTTGTCAGTCACACCATTCTCTGCCTTCCATTGCGGCAATTCCAGTGTGCTACCCAGTTTTTTGTGCCCATCTTCACAATTTGGGTACAACAATTTTTTGTGATCCTCTAACATCTTCTTGAACTTCAACCTCTCCATTTTAGTTACGCATTCTTCTTGGGCATCAGCAATGGCCCGACTAAGATCATCATCGGGCAGATCTGATGCCCGTTCTTCATCTTTTTTTCCATCAATGTCTTCCATTGTAGTACCATCGTATTTAGGGTAGTCGTTGTCATTCTCTTCTTCTTCGTTGTCTTCCATCATAACCCCTCTTTCTCCGTGCTTGGTCCAACAATTATAGCCGGTCATGAAACCGGACCGAAACAGGTGGTTGTGAAGGACTCTTGAGGAAGAGTATTCTTTATGATTCCGACAGACACCACATGGACAAGACATAAAACCACTATGCTTGTTTGCCCCGGCCACAAGAAGAAAAGAATGCACGCCTTTAATGAACTCGTTAGAGAGTCGGTCAGCGTACATCCATTGTCGGCTCATCTGCAATATATAATTAATTAAGTACATCAAACATAATCATAATTTATTAGTACTAATCTAAAACTAGCAACCGGGACTAAAGATATGATGAACCTTTAGTCCCGGTTGGAGGCACCAACCGAGACTAAATGTGGATGTGGAGACAACATGTCGACACTATGTCCTCAGTGGGCAGCACTAAGCCAGTAAATTAAATGCCGACACTATTTTGGGTGGGTGGCAGCACTATGCCAGCGTGAGTGTGTCGACATCATGTCATTAGTGCCCGACACTATGTTGTGCTGCTTAATCTATAAATAGGTATGCATTCTTGTGAAGAACTGCAAGATGGTGTGCGAGACCAGGGACACCACTACGGCGGAGCTTCTCGAAGATGTCTTAGGACCTCGTCCTCAGACATCTTCGAGGAGCTCGCCGTAGAGGCACTCTCTAATATGTGAAATTAGTTAGCTCCACTAGCATACTGATTTAGCTAGAGAAGATATAAACCGAAAGATGGTGTGGGAAAGCAGGGACACCACTACGGCAGAGCTTCTCGAAGATGTCTTAGGATCCCGTCCTCAGACATCTTCGAGGAGCTCGCCATAGAGGCACTCCCTAACATGTGAATTGTGATGTCTTCTTATCAAGCTTTTATGAATTAACCCTATTTTTGTTACAAATTTTTTAGTTTGTTGAACGCAGGTAGACGAAGAAGGATATTTTGCCCAGCTAGCTAGTTAGAACGATGAACTCACGCATGTGTGTGCTTCTAAAATCAATTTTCGAGACTCTATGTGCCAAAACAAGATATATATTGATAGAATCCATATATTGTGATATTTACCTTAGAGTTCCTTACATTAATACAAGATAGATAGAATCTAAACATCGATCTCATGCTATCACTGCAAAAATTACTACCAAACTAAATCCACAAATCCATCTATAAGATAGAGCATGAAATGAGCTAATATAGCAATGCGAGTTCAAAGGATGAAGTTGCTCACCTTTTAGAACCTTTGGATAGATGGGGCACCACAAAATATAGACAAATCTTGAGGAAAAAAAGGACATGGACTCGAGCTTGAAGCAAGAAAGAGAGAGAGAGAGAGGAGAGCCACCGGCTTGAATGGTGGCTCGGGCAGGGGAAGAAGATATAGCCAGACCTTTAGCCCTGGTTCGTGTCTAAAACCAGGGCTAAAGGTTACCTTTAGCCCCGGGTCATGTAACAAACCGGGACTAAAGGGTCTGGCGCCCGGGGCGCCAGACCCTTTAGTCCCGGTTTGTTACACGACCCGTGGCTAAAGGTCCCGTTTGAACCGGGCTAGTGTCTGCCACCCCCTAGGGCCAGTTCTAGCCGTTGGACCGGGGTATGAGTCCCGGTTTGTAGTAAAATCGGGGCTAATACCACTTGATCAAAGGTCTGTTTTCTACTAGTGAAAGATCCTAGTAAGCTGACACATTCCGGGCACGGAGAGGCCGGAGTGTTACACGTAGTAAGAAATCAAAGAGAAAATGTATTAATGAGAGTTAACTTTGAATAAAATCAACTCCATGTCTTGCTTTAGCCCATTTGCTCTCCGGCCTTAGAACTCGGGCCGAGGAGTATTGTTTTTAAAATGTTGAAATGAACTGAAGTATGTTTATGTTATGTGTACACAGTAAATAAAAGGAAATCAGCTTTTATTTGAACACTATTTACACACGTTAAAATGTTTGCAAATAATATTGGCTTCTATGTAATGGTCGGGACATTTATGAGTCAACCATATTTAACGTGGTGTGTCATGTAAGACTGATTGCTTTTTTGTGTGGCGACTTTTCTGTCCATTTGTATATTCAGTTGATGATTTGTGAGCGTGTGAGCGTGTGTTTTTAGTTTGCATTACACGTAAGAAACAAGGGGTGCATTGTATTGCGGTTCTTGTTTCTAGTCTTCCAGGGCATAATGCGACATATCACCCCACTCAATGTACAGTGTTGGGAAATTTCATAGGTTGGGGTGGGCACTAATGATAATTCATGTAGTAGGATTAACTGAGGAGGAAAAAAAACATTCTAAAAACATCCGACCAAAGCAAACGGTTGGCATCCTACTCCCTCCGTTTCAAAATATAACATGTTTTAGCTATGTAAAAAGAGTGTATCTAGATCTCTTTTAGTACGTAGGTTAACTTCAAATCTAAATGAATCTACACATTAAAAGGGGTCTAGATACACTCCTGAGTGAACCTACACACTAAAAGAAGTCTAGATATACTTATTTTTTAGGTTAAAGGCAATCGATCTGCCGTCCGATTAGATTAGAGAAAAGGTTGTTATGTACAGGAGGTTACAAAACCGAATCCCAACACAAGGCATAGAGGCCACCACCAGAACCAGATAGGTCCCCCTCAGCCCCACCATGCCAACATAGCTACACCCCCGTCTCCAGGGTCTTGGGTGTGCGCGTATGTCCTCTGCGCGATGTCCTCCCGGACCAGAGCCGCCACGTCATCGGGTAGGAGCGCCGTGCTACAGAAAACTCGCATGTTTCTCTCTTTCCATACCCCCACATGGCGTAGATGAACGCGCCACTCGCCTCCCTTCTCTGGCAAGGCAGCAATAGTTTCCTCCCACCATAGATTAATGCTTCGACCTGCCGGAGGCGTAGCCACGCCGATCGTGCCATTCCATACAAATATTTGTTCCCTCACGGCGGAAGAGAAGGAGCAGTCAAGAAGCAGGTGTTGGATTGTCTCAAGATGGATCATGCAAAGCTTGCATGTTGGGTTGTGCGGCCACCCTCTAATCGCTAAATTGTCCGCGGTGAGGATCTTCCCATGCAACACGAGCCAAGAAAAGAACCCACACTTCGGCTCCACATCGGCCCTCCAAACCTTGCCAGCTTTGAAAGGTTCGCAAGAGGCGGTGAATTGGCACCGGTATGCCGACGCCATCGAGTAGATCCCAGAAGAACTACATCGCCATGTGATCAGGTCTGGACCGTGCTCAAGGGTCACATCCTGCAATAGACTCCAAATCTTGAGAAACTGGTTCAGATGCGCTGGAGATGAGATGTGCACCAAGGAACGCATCCAGTTCCCATTCGTTAACTCTTTTTGCACCGTCCTTCCCTTGCGTGTTGCGATTGATATACTCTTTTTACAAAGCTAAACCATCTTATATTTTGAAACGGAAAAAGTATATATTAAGGGGAAAAACTCAAAACATTGCACTATCTTCTCAAAATTTCATGAACTCCTCGAAGCTGGAGCAATAATTATCCAAATTAAATTTCTCGAACTAGGAAACATGACAGAAGCATCCTGTAAGCAAGGAGAGAAGAAAATAAGCAAGGTCACCACACATCTTAAGAGCAATTCCAATAGTATAGCCGGCTGCTGGCTATAAGATCATTTATAGTCAGCTTATATCCAACTAATATAATAGTTACCTTTAAAGATCTACTACTTTATATGTAAATGGTCCACATCACATACTCGCAAAGTGCCTAGGCACAAGTGCAAGAGCTTACTATAAGAGCCCACTTCTCTTCTCTCTCTTCTTCTCTCCCATCCAACGAAGGAAAATAATACTATTTTATTTTTTATAGCCTGCTGACTAGGATACTTGCTCTTAATCAAGTAGAGTATATAGGAAGATGTGGAGTTGGAAAAGAGATAAACGAGACAACAAGTTTGTGTTCTCATACTACTAGTTGAGAGATGATCTTGTAATACACGAAAGAACTACCCTCTCTCTCTCCTATCCATAATACTGTAGTACTAGTTGAGAGAGTAGCATTTTCACTTCTTGCTGTAATCAAACGCTCTATAGTTTAATTTCCTTGCCTTCATAATTTTAGGAACCAACGTAGTGGCAGTTGAGCCTGAAAGGAGGCTAGCCTGAGATTGCTTTATAGACCAGTATGTTTGTTTTTGTCACCGGAGAAAGGAATGGTACGCACTAGGCATTAGGTAGGAGGGTAGCTCCGTAAACTGCACTTGTGAGAGAAACATGGTGGTGAGCTGAGGACAGCTGGACGTGCGCGGCGTGCCGTTGTTCCAGCTGGATGTCGATGGAACCCTAAGCGCGGTGCCAGTTAAGCGCTTGCCCAGTTCGTGGCGCGGTCGAGTCCACGTAGCCGGCGGAGATTCCTCCCGCATATTCCATCCCGTCCAGCGTGGCCTTCCCGTCCGACGTTCTCACTCCTCCACCTCCACCGACTCATGGGTGCGTCACGGCCGATCGGGCCCGTCGAGAATGGAAGGATTCCTTGGCTGGAACTGGAATGGTAAATTCTAAGGATACACATCGGGATGGGCAGGTGATGAAGGTGGAGTGCGTTCGCGGCAGGCAGGCAGGGCAAAGCGATATGGCGATATGGGTGTAGTATTGGTCAACACACGCTACAGCGCGCACCGATCTGCTATTTCGGACCGATGCCAAGGTAACTTGCTTGTTTAGGTTTTGATGACAAAGGCCCGGGGAATAAGTATTGAAAAAGATGGCGGTCGCTGCTGGTGGGTGGATGGGTCGGTGGTACTTGGCGTCGTTTGACCGTGGAAGGTTATTTCCGTTGACCCTGATGCAATGCAATATGCGATGCGTCCCTTGAATTGATGGCAGCTGTTGGTCGGGTACTGCCTGCCCTGCCCTGCCCTCTATGTTGTGTGTTGTGCCTCCACACAGTGCTGCCAACCATCGCATTATCAGTCATGACTTGCTGGGGTTTTACTTGCGAAAGAAATAATAGTCCATGTGTTTGACGACGCCACTGCCAACATTTCAAATTCAGTTCGGGTTGTTTTTATGTCTTGTGCCACCGTATGTATATTATGGGTTGAGGATAGCACTAGATAAGTTCTCGTTAGCTCACGCTAGTCTGGTGCTTATCCTGAAGATATGCTGACATAGATTGCAAGCAGGGACGACAAAATAGAAAAGGAAAATACAATTCGACACACATCTGGGAGCATGCATGCATGCATCATGTCCACCAAAGATTTATCATGACCTCACTCACAAAATGGTTTAACATGCGTGCATGGCCGATGGCTGCGTACCAACCAACGCACCCTCGATCCACACCGCACTACGCAATGAGGATGTGCCGGGCAACATCGATCATACTACTACACACTATTCCCCACTGCACTGGAAGTGCAACTTTGAACCTAGCGCATAGGAGACCTTTTTTTTTCACTCACCACTAGTAGTATATAGTAGTATGATCCAAACAAAGCAAAGTGTCAAGCGGTTGGCTTCATTCATGGGCGCTAGCTTGATCCATCCGTTCAACAAGCAGCAGGACGTACGTAGGTACGTGGACACTGACATACACGGACCACCCTAGCTAGCTAGTTGCCTTTTGCCTGCGATGCAAACATAGTCTGGTCACTCACCCAACAACTATTGGATCCTAATTAAAAAGCATCTGCATGTACATGCCATGTAAACATCCACTGTAGCTGTATGTATAGTATATCACACTTGGTCTGTTCACTGGCCAAAAAAGGTGTATTCGATCGTGTCTCGTACGTGGCCATTGATCGAGCCAGCCAGGTTGGATGACAGAGACGTGGAAACAAATGGCGTTAGGCCACATATATGTACGCAGCCACTTATTACCTGTCCGAGAACGAAGAGGATAAATCATACTACGTACTCCCTCCGTTTCGGAAATATAAAATGTTTTAGCTTTGTGCATAGAATGAATCTAGACGTCTTTTAGTGTATAGGTTTATAAAGGTTTGAAGCGAACCTATATACTAAAAATTGTCTAGATACATTCACTTCACAAAGCTAAAATGTCTTATATTTCTGAACGGAGGGAGTACATGTCTTGTCTGAGAGAGAAAATATTTGTGTTGCTCGATCTGGCGATGGCGAGTTGAGACCAAACCAAATGAAGGATCACGCGCATATTACACAAGTATTCGAAAGGGATCGCCTACCTGCCTCCCTCCCTTACTAATTAAGTTCGTTCCAGTGGTTTAGGGTTTTGTGTTGTGCAGGTCTGGCGCACGCTGATTGCAGAATAATTTGCTTTCAGCGATTGTTTTGTCGACTTGATGAACCATTATACTACTAGTACTACTCCGCAGCAATAATACTATGTGCGTGCTCTAATGGTTTCAGTTAGCAGCTCAGACACGTACGCGCGTCGATCGATCGACGGTGAGGTGAACGGACAAAGAATCTATCTGTGCGCCAAAATAAGCATATCCCGGCCGGCATTGCTACTACAAATTAAGTGGGCTGGTAGGGAGTGGTTTTAACCAAAATAAACTGCTATTTTCTATTTTCTCCGTTCCAAAATAAGTGATTTGGATTTGTCTAGATTTATATGTATCTAGACTTGTTTTAGAGTGAGATACATCCGAATCTAGACAAATGCAAGTCACTTATTTTGAGACGGGGGAGTAGTAGTTTTTAGAGAGAGAAAACCAAAACAAAGTGTTCGTTTCTTCACCCGGTACTTGGGCAAGACGTCGAGCTGATCGGCAAGCGAGAAAGACGACTGGAATTAAGGTCGTCACACTGGTCATGTGCTCGGAGAGGCCGTAGCACCGATCGCAGATTCCTCTCAACATTCGTACTCCTACTTGTGAGTTGTGATGCGAGTGCCATCATCATCTCCCACGGAAAACGCTTGGGCTACACACAAAGGCTAAATTAGCTGCATGCCCCTTTTGGACTCCACCACACCCATTTCCTTTTTGCGAATGGAGCACCATGTCATTAGATGCTCGAGCGCGTACATTTCGTCCGTGCATGCAGGCTGCAGCTACTCTCTCTTTCTCTTTGCCGACGACGGCCGTAGCCGCGCGCCTGCCAGCGAGACATGAGGAAAAACGATTTTTCCCCATTTTCTTTCTCTCCTTACGGAGTACCCAGCAGATAGCGGCCCGCCATCCAGTAATTACGATCAAGTACAAACCGCGCTTCGCTTTAATGATCCGTACATGCTAATCTTCAAGTTGTACATCTGCGCCAACCGCCAACAGAGGGGCGATGGTCCAGCTAAAGCTCCAAGGAGCACGCGATCTGGAGTTGTGTCCATGGAGATTGCAAGATAATTTCGGTTCGTACTAAGTACGCAGAGTGCAAATTGCATCGTCTAGTCCCCACCACCAAGATGCCAATTACTACCACAACCGCTTACATTACATTACACCAAGGTTTTGTTGAGAAAGATGAGGAGGCTGGAGCATCTTCAAGAGATGATGTAAAATAAATATAACTAACTTTTACATCATCAAACGTCCCAAAACGGTATCCAACAGATGATGGATGTAATTTTTTTACATCATGTCCTATATTTTGACAGTTAATGCCCCGTCGCAAATCTGTTGGCTCGCGAACTGCCAGTTTCCGCGTTCGCTCCCCCGACGCGCGACTCGCCGCCACTGCCACCGTCTGAATCCCGGCCAACTCGCGCTGCCCTTGCTCCAATGTCGTTCCCCTATTGTCCTCCACCCCTGTCGTGCCTCGCGTCCTAGCTCCGGTAGCTAGGAATGGCCAGTCGCCCGCCTCCGCCTTGGTGAATCTACGCCGGTCGACGAGCACATTTCGATCGATTCCGGCCAGCTCCTCACTCCGACATACGTATGTGGGTCCACACCACCCCTGACCTTCGATTTGGTGTCACGCGGTGCCGCAACAGCCGTGTGCCAACCCGCCATTGCCTCCGGCCACAGGTGCTACAGTGACCTGCAGCGCTCGACCTTGTCGCTCCGGCTAGGTTTCCACGCGTTGTCGACGCAGCTGCCAGCTTCACGCCAACCTATTCCGCTGACATTCCATCGACAGAGCCACATACTACCACCAATCGAGGGGATACACCACACCCATACGGTATTTGATAAAAATATCCAAAGTGGACTATATTTGTGAAGCCGGTGGTCAAAACCCGAGGTAAGAAATACCTTGATTTCCACAATGCACAAGAGATGGCTAGAAAAAATATGGAGAGAGCATTTAGAATTTGCAAACCCGATTTTCTATTGTGAGAGGACCGGCTAGGTTTTGGGACAAAGAAATTCTTTGGTACACCATGAACACTTACGAGATCATGCAGAACATGATCATCAAAAACAAGTGTGGCAAAGACTTGGACTATAGATTATATGACTTTATGGGGCAACCTGCCAATGTGCACGAGGATCTACAGAAAGATCTCATCAAGAAGTGGTGGTCATGGTTTGGGAAACATGACCACTAGTTTCTTGTTTTATGTTTGATCATGAACTATTTGTGTAATAATTAATGAACTGTCTATACTATTTAAGTACTTTTTGTATTCATTTGTATTTTCGAATTATTTTGTTATGAGTTTCATGAATATTCATGTCACATATAGTTGCAATTGTGAATATAGGGCACGCCGACGGTGCCCTATTGTACATCCTCTAAAATTTGGCATGTGCCCTATTTTACATCATCTAGGAAAGGTACTCTATATTCCGTGCCCTAAAACCCCAAAAGTGGTGATGCAAAATTGGCGGCCCTATTTTACATCTCTACTGGAGATGCTCTTATAATTTCGGTAATGTAAAAGCTAACTTTTACATCACATTGGGTAAAAAAAGGGGTCTTCAACAGATGATGTAGACCTAAATGGTGATGTATATTTTGGCCCTAGTTGATGTAAAACCAAAACGCTCCATGCGAGAGGGCCACCGCCGAGGTGAATGTTCATGTTCTCGTCTGCCCGTGTCCTCGTTGCCTCCTTCCACCAAGATTTGACCACCGCCGACCAACGCAAAGCCATGGGTAGTTTCGACCTGACTCGTGTCATCCATCCTGCTGTCGATTCGGCAAACTTGGCAACCACGGTGTTTTAGCAGAGTTATATAGGAGATAGTTGGATGGCGGTGCCCGGGTCGAGCCCATCGTCGTAGAGGGCAGGCGATCTAGGGAGGTCGGCATCGTTGGAGCCATGTGGAGCTGGTGTGAGGATGCACCTCAAGGGACCCATCTCGTGCCGGCGGGTGGCTTTTGCTTCCTCTCCCTAAGCTGTAAAGGGTGGTAGAGAGGGGCCGCAAGATGGCAAGGAGAGAGAGAGAGAGGAGGGGCGCGCCACGACTCCCCTCCCATGCCCATGTCTTCACCGAGTACGCCTCCACCTCGCTCTCGGAGTCCAGATGTCCAGCCCGCCGTGAGCCTAGCTATCGACCAACGAATTGGGGATCGATATGTCTCTGGATTAGGATTGGGATCGGGGTCGATATGGCTCAGTATTGGGGATAGATATGACTCGATTGGGATTATTTTGTTAGGAATCAAATCGGTCTCAGGAATTGGGGATCGATTTTTTTACTTGAATTAGGGATCAATATGGCTCTATTAGTCTCGACGATTTCTACAAATTTTATGTTTCATCTGCTAAATCGATGTCGAAAATGAATGAATTTATAGTGTACGTGATCTATTATACACCACCTAGTGTCTAGCAGTTGTTTTCAAATACATTATTGATGACCCACAAGTATAGGGGGTGTATCGCAGTATTTTCGATAAGTAAGAGTGTCGAACCCAACGAGGAGCAGAAGGTGCTGGCTAGTGGTATGGGTCAGGAATTCTCTGCAAATACTTAGCAAACGGATTTTTAGGGGTTTTCGATAAAGCAAGTAAACAAAATACGAGTAAATAAAAGATAGTAGGAATAAATGCAGCAAGTGGCCCAATCCTTTATACAGCAAAGGACAAGCCGGTTGTATTTCTTAAGATGACCAAACGTTCTCGAGGACACATGAGAAGACTGTCAAGTGCTTTCTCTTCATATAGTCGATTAATCTTCTTTAGCTTGCTAAGTGTTGTGTGGGTGAACCTGTGCTAATGTACCGCCTCATCCAAGACTAATACATACTTGTGATTATACCCCTTGCAAACATCCGTAAGTACAAGAAAGTAATTAAGGTAGAAACCTAACCACAGCTTTAAACTCTAAGACCCTTACGTCCGTTGTGCAATGGTTTCCTAACGGGGGTTCATGTTTCTGTCACTCCGGCAACCCCTACGATTAGTGGCCAAATACACAATGCATTCCCCTAGGCCCATACAGGTGAAGTATCATGTAGTCGACGTTCACATGACACCACTAGAAGAAGTACACCACAACTTAAATAAAAATCTATTAAATCTTTCTCGACACAGCTCCAGTACTAACAACAAGACTTCTCCCATGTCCTCAAGAACAAAACGAACTACTCACAAGACATCATATGGATCATGATCAGAGATGGAATAATGATGTATAACAATCTGAACATAAACAATAATTCAATGGTTCACTCAATAGCATCAACTACAAAGAGTAATCAACACCGGGAAAGTTTCCCCTATGAACTATGCAAGATTCAACTCAATTGTTACAGCAATATGGAGATGGTGATGAGGGTGCTGATGGTGATGATGGTGGTGGTGATGATGATGATGATCCCGATGAAGTCCAGCTTGATGATGGTGTTGATGGCGACGATCTCCCCTCTCCGGGAAGGAATTCCCCCGGCAGAAATCTGTCTGCCGGAGAGATCTTTCTCTCTCGGTGTTTTCCGCCCCGCAGAGGCGGCGGAATCTTTCTGTGGTCGCTCCTCAAGTCTTAGGGTTTCGTGGGGATGATATACGCCAGAGGGGAGAGGCTGGAGTAGGCCAGGGCGGCCACACCACTCCCAGGCGCGGCCTAGGCCTGCCCGCGCCATGGGGTGGTGTGGCCCCCCTGTGGCCCACCTCCACTCCATCTTTTGGCGTCCTTTGTCTTCTGAAAAAATAGGATTTTCCGTATATTTTCCGGATTTTCTGATCTTCGCGAATTTTGCCTCAAAATAGCACCTTTTCCATCAGAATCCTGACTGCAGCGATCCATGCTCCAAAAGTCATCAACCATGCAAAAATAGATGAAATAATATAAGTACCACCTCTCAATACGAAATATATCAATGAATAATAGTGAATTAAGACATAGAATAGTGATGCAAAATGGACGTATCAACTCCCCCCAAGCTTAGACTTCGCTTGTCCCCAAGCGAAACTGAGCTCAATAAACATGACCTCAGGTTTATGGAGTGGAGAGTCGATAAAAGAATACGGACAAGAAGCATCACATTCATCAATACATAGATCATAATAGAAGACAACTCACTATTATATAACTCAACTTGCAATGAGTAAAGGAAACACAATAAAGATACATAAAGTGAATCATAATTGGTAATGGCAAACTTAGTTCTTGGTCGAAGAATAGTTGTTAATTTGCTGGAGTTCACAAATAGCTGGTTTTTTCAAAGAAAGCTTTCAAAGTAGTAAACATCAAGATAAGAGCAACGTGCAAAGAAAGGAACATAAGAAACACGATTGAATAAATCATCATATGAATGAATGAAACACATCAACTCAAAGTACTTGCTGAGATAGAAGGGAATAGGTTTACTGACTCAACTACAAAATAAAAGAAAGGCCCTTCAAAGAGGGAAGTAGGGATTGCAAGTCTCATAAAGAGCTCCCAAAAATTATGATACTTACTAGCTTTCCGCTCTCATTGCCCCTATCATAGGCATCTTTAGGTGATTAAGGTTAAAGTGAGGTCCAATCTGAGTTATATGCTTGACAGACTATAAACTGAAAATCCCAAGTCCCTTGAGTACGAGGGCCGCTCCTCATGCTACTCAACTTTAGTTACCGGTAAGTTCTTGTCATCATAAGTATGTGCGTATCATTGAGAACCGCCAACGGGGTACCCCTTGCCTGATGATACGGAAGAATCCCTATATCAAAATGACAAGGCAAGCAGACAATGAGTATCTCAGCAATCTTCTTATTTACCATGGGAAAATGGTGCTTTTTCTCTCTTTCCTCTTTTCATAGTATCTCTTTTTTTCTTTTCTTTTTCTCAATAGCTATCTCTCTCTTTTTTTATAAGAAGAATTCTTCATAGATATCATTATGGTTACGCTGCAGGTTTCCACCATGTCAGCATGGATTAGACCAGCGGCCCAAGCATTTCTCTAACACACATACATAACTCCATAGACTTACAAGCTCCCCTTTTATTTCACACCGACGACATCCGCAAACAAAAGAGCAAGGTATCAACTGGGTATATATTTACAAGTGTTGAAAGCGTTCCCCGTGACAACACGGTTCTGCTAATCCCCAGCCTATAATTTGCGAGCATATAACTTTCATGGAGAGTTCACAATGGTTCAGGTTTATTAAATGCAAGAAAGTAAAGTGTGCCATCAAGTTCGTGAGAGATTTAATCACTAATTTTAGCATAACAAGTTTAATTTGGGAGGTAGACAAAACAAGAATTTACTTGGAATAGCAATAATGCTACTAGGTAGGTATGGTGGACACAAATGGCAAAGGTTTTGGTTTAAAGGAGTGGATGTACGAGAAGAATTTCCTCTCAGTACAGGTTTTTGGCTAGCAAGGCTGGGTAGCAAGTACAAGAGTTGAAGGAAACAACCAAACATACAAATGATAAAAATAAACATGCAATCTTCCTTGGAAGCACACAATATCTTTAACTAGAGAATACTAGACTTATGAGCAAATCAAGAAAGAAAGATGATGACATTATTTTTCTTTAGAGTACTTCTATCTTTTTCTTTTCAACACTCAAAAAGGTGTTGCTATTGACCGAGCCAGGTTTGCCAAAACCAACTAAATTAACTCAATGATCCCAAAGTGATACCAATACTAACAACAAGATCAATCATATAACCACGAATTGAAAACTAATATAAGCTATGCAAAAGAGTGAATGAAAGAACTTCTCATTAATATTCCATAACGGACACTCACACCAAGGGATACATATCTAACGAGAGAGGGGACACTTCCATAATGCAAACCATACTACATAATAACTCCTATATTCATGATATGACTCTACTAATAAGGCAAAAAGATAGAAGATAGTGATATGATACCGCGACACTCCCCCAAGCTTGGAACAAACCAAGGGGATGCCAAATCTGATGACGAATCACTCCTTTGGCAGTGGTGGTATCCTCTCGATGAGCTCCTTGATCAGTTTCCCCAAGTCCTCAATCTCGGAGGTGAGATTTCGAATCAACTCCGAGTTATGCTCAGTGCGGCCCATAATCATTTCAGTTTGTGGATCCCAGCTCTTGTGATTCTTCTTCCATTCTTCCCACTTGGAGTCTTCTTTTCCTGCATGGTTATGGGTAAAGGTACGGAAGGTACTCTTGGTGTTCGGAGAAGGTGTCCTTGGTGCCAAACAGTGACGCGGAGGCTTCCCTCCAGTTGACATCCGTGCTGTCCTTCTGATCCTGGCAGGGTTCGCCACCACTCCAATGCTTGCAATGGTAGTGCCGGTGTGCAAACATTGGCCTTGCTCCTCTTCACCTTCACTCTTGATCTCCTTCTCCTTCCCGAGGTCTTGGAGGTCTTCCTCCATAGGTTCCTTCCCTTTATCCTTGGCGGACACCATTATGCTTCTAAACCTTCAAAGAGTATGTCCTGGCAGAAGCAGATCGAAACAAAAACACGACGAAAACACGGTATACGAACCTCGAGAGATCCGGGGGGTTATATATTACGAAGTTTCATATCAAAAGGAAGGTACTGGGAGAAAACGAGTCGGAGGCAGAGTCCTGGGTGGCCTCACCACCTGGTGGCGTGGCCAGGGGTGGGCCCGTGCCATGGGGTGGTGTGGTCCACCCCGGCTCCGGTTTCGTCCCTTTTTCGCTTCGAAACTTTCCTTAATGACTGAAAACTGCAAAAATATAGTTGTATTGTATTTTCGCGGAACTTTTCTTACCAGAACTATTACCTAGATGAAAACAGACTCTGCGGGTCTCTGAATTTGGTCATCAATGAATTTCTCTGGAGTTATAACTTGTAAGGCATCAACATCTTCATTGTAAGAATCTCCAGCAATATAGTGTTTGAGTCGCTGTCCATTCACTACTTGTGTAGTATTATCTTTTAGAGAAGAAATTTTTATTGCTCCTGAATGGTATACTTCTTCAATGATGAAAGGTCCTTCCCATTTTGATATTATCTTACCTGCAAAAAATATGAGACGAGACCTATACAATAGAACTTTCTCACCAACATGAAATTCTCTCTTAAGTATTCGCTTGTCATGCCATCTTTTAACTTTTTCCTTAAAGAGCCTAGCATTCTCATAGGCTTCACTCCTCCATTCATCTAAAGAACTTAAGTCAAATAATCTTTTCTCACCAGCGAGCTTACAATCTCTATTTAGTTCTTTCACTGCCCAGTAAGCTTTGTGTTCTAATTCTAAGGGTAGGTGGCAAGCTTTCCCATAAACCATTTTATAAGGAGACATTCCCATAGGATTTTTTTAAGCAGTTCTATAAGCCCATAAAGCATCATTCAACTTCTTAGCCCAGTTTTTTCTAGACCTATTAACAGTCTTTTGCAAGATAGATTTAATTTCTCTATTTGATAACTCTACTTGCCCGCTAGTTTGGGGGTGATAAGCTGAAGCAATTCTATGATTAACATCATATTTAGCAAGGGTCTTCCTAAAACCACCATGAATGAATGAGAACCCCCATCAGTCATGAGATACCTAGGCACCCCAAACCTAGGA
This sequence comes from Avena eriantha, assembly GCA_910589775.1. Taxonomy (NCBI): domain Eukaryota; kingdom Viridiplantae; phylum Streptophyta; class Magnoliopsida; order Poales; family Poaceae; genus Avena; species Avena eriantha. Next base: position 484,553,502 of record OU342742.1, read on the forward strand.
AAGATAACATCCTTAAGCATTTTTAGAGAAGTCTCCCCGTCAACACTCTTTGTAGGAATGGCTTCTACCCACTTAGTAACATAATCAACGGCAACAAGAATATGAGTGTAACCTTTCGAAGGAGGGAAAGGACCCATAAAGTCGAATCCCCAACAATCAAAAGGTTCAATAACTAGAGAGTAGTTCATAGGCATTTCATTGCGTCTAGAAATATTACCAACACGCTGACATTCATCACAAGATAAAACAAATTTTCTTGCATCTTTAAAAAGGGTAGGCCAGTAGAAACCTGATTGTTGTACCTTTTGTGCAGTTCTATCTCCTGCATGATGTCCTCCATAGGCACTACCATGACATTTACGCAATATCTCCTTTTGTTCATATTCTAGAACACATATTCACATAATACCATCCACTCCTTCTTTGTATAAGTGTGGGACATCCCAAAAATAATGCCTCAAATCATAGAAGAACTTTCTTCTTTGCTGAGCTGTAAAAGTTGGAGGCAAATACTTGGAGATAATAAAGTTAGCATAATCAGCATACCAAGGGCTTCCTCGCGAGCTCACCTCTACTGCAACTAACTGTTCATTTGGGAAACTATCATTAACAGGCATAGGGTCAAAAGAGATGTTTTCCAAACGAGATAAATTATCAGCTACAGGGTTTTCAGCACCCTTCCTATCTACTATATGTAGATCAAACTCTTGTAAAAGAAGTATCCATCTAATAAGCCTAGGCTTAGCATCCTTCTTCGTCATAAGATATTTAATAGCAGCATGATTAGTATGAATGGTTACTTTTGAGTCCACAATATAGGGCCTAAACTTATCACAGGCAAAAACAACAGCTAGAAATTCCTTTTCAGTAGTGGCATAATTCCTTTGAGCAGCGTCTAAAGTCTTACTAGCATAATGGATAACGTTTAACTTTTTATCAATACGTTGCCCAAGGACAGCCCCTACAGCAAAATCACTAGCATCACACATTATTTCAAAGGGTAAACTCCAATCAGGTGGTTGAACAATAGGGGCTGTAGTTAAAGCCTTCTTAAGAGTTTCAAAAGCTTCCCTACAATCATCATCAAAAACAAAAGGTACATCTTTTTGAAGAAGATTAGTGAGAGGTTTTGATATCCTAGAGAAGTCTTTAATAAACCTCCTATAGAAACCAGCATGACCAAGGATACTACGAATACCTTTGATGTCTCTTGGACATGGCATCTTCTCAGTTGCCTCAACCTTAGCTCTATCAACTTCTATGCCTCTTTCAGAAACTTTATGCCCAAGAACAATCCCTTTCTTAACCATGAAGTGGCATTTCTCCCAATTAAGAACAAGATTAGTTTCTTCACATCTCTGCAAAACTTTATCAAGGTTGTGCAGACAATTATCAAAAGAAGTTCCATAGACAGAAAAGTCATCCATGAACACTTCTACAATTTCCTCACAAAAACCATGAAAGATAGCAGACATGCACCTTTGGAAAGTAGCAGGAGAATTACATAAACCAAAAGGCATACGTCTATAAGCATAAGTTCCATAAGGGCAAGTAAAAGTAGTTTTTTCTTGATCTTGTTGTTTAACAACAATTTGAGAGAAACCAGAATAACCATCAAGAAAACAAAAATAGGTCTTTTTAGACAACCTTTCCAACATTTGATCAATAAAAGTAAGCGGGTAGTGATCTTTATTAGTAACTTTATTGACTTTCCTAAAATCGATGCACATCCTATAGCCTACCACTATTCTTTGAGGAATAAGCTCATCATTATCATTAGAGACAACGGTAATACCTCCCTTTTTAGGTACACAATGAACAGGACTAACCCATTTACTATCAGCAATAGGGTAAATAATACCAGCATCAAGGAGTTTCAATACCTCATTCCTTACCACTTCCTTCATCCTAGGATTTAAACGTCGTTGGTGCTCCACTACCGACTTTGCATCTGGTTCTATGTTGATAGAGTGCTGACATATAGTAGGTGAAATCCCTTTTAAATCATCCAGAGTATAGCCCATAGCTCCTCGATGTTTCCTCAAAACTTTCAATAACCTTTCTTCTTCCTTCCCTGAAAGTTTAGCGCTAACAATAACAGGATATATCTTTTTATCATCAATATAAGCATATTTAAGATCATCAGGGAGAGGTTTTAGATCGAAAATAGTATCCTTTTTAGGTGGCATCGTGGTACCCAAGTCTTCTACATGCAAGTCGTGCTTAAGCATCATAGGTTGATCACGGAGAATCCTGTCAATCTCATTCCTTTCTTCCATGAAGATTTCACTTTCATGATCTTCCATAAACTGCTGCAAAGCATTGTTAGGAGCAAGAGAAATAGAAGCAAGTTGTTCAACCCTAAAATCCTCATTATGGGTTTCCTCTTCGCAAGGTTCTTTAGAGAATTTCGAAAAATTAAACTCATAAGATTCCCCATCAAACTTAGTCAAGATTTTCTCCCTCTTGCAATCAATAATAGCTCCACAAGTACTCAAGAAAGGTCTACCAACAATGATAGGGTAGGTTTTACTAGCAGCCGAACCAAGTACTAGAAAATCAGCAGGGTACTTAATCTTACCACAAAGAACTTCCACGTCTCGTACAATACCAATTGGAGAGATGGTCTCTCTATTAGCAAGGTGAATAACCACATCAATCTCTTCCAACTCGCAAGGACTGATTTCATGCATAATTTCTCTGTAAAGCTCATATGGAATAGCACTAGAACTTGCACCAATATCACATAAACCATAATAGCAATGATCACCAATTCTAACAGAAAGCACAGGAACACTAGCCTTTTTAGTTCTATTGGGATGTAAAATAATATTAGAAGCATCCTCACAAAAGACTATGTGCCCATCTTCTACGCTTTTAGTGACAGGGTCTTTCACAATTGCTACCACAGGTTCAATGTTTATTTGTTCATCAGGTTTTACAGTTCTTTTTTCACTTTTGGTGATTACATTAGTTATCATAGGATGGTCCTTTACCTTTTCGGGGAAGGGAATCTTCTCGATATAAGGTTCGGGTAAGATGGGATCAATAATGAAATACTCAGCACTTCCAATATGAGCATAGTCAACAATATCTTTGTAAGGCGCATGGTATTTGTTCCATCCCTTTTTTGGAATTTCGATATAGGACGCAAAAGCTCTAAAGCAATTCGTAATAACTTGCAAATCAAGACCATAAATATTACTAATATTTTGAAAGTCATGAGTTCCCATAAAAGATTCAATGCATTCATAATCATAATTTATACCTGACTTTCTACCTTTGTCAGTCTCCCAAGCTTCAACATTGTCTTGAATACGGTCCAGAAGATCCCATTTAACTTCTTCTTCCATGCGAGTGAATGATCCAGCACAAGAAGCGTCCAATAAATCCTTGTCATGTAGAGAGAGCCTTGCATAAAAGTTGTTGATAATAATATTGTTGGGGAGCTCATGAATGGGACATTTGAGCATTAGTAACTTCAATCTCCCCCAAGCTTGAGCTGTACTCTCTCCATCAAGAGGCCAAAAGTTGTATATTTGATTCCGATCTTTATGAATCTCACTAGGAGGATAAAACTTTGAATAAAAGAGAGGCACTATTTCCTCCCATTCCAGAGCTTGACCATTGTTCAGCAGCTTATACCATTCTTCAGCTCTTCCTTTCAGTGATAATGAGAATAACTTCTTCTTAACTTGATATGTAGTAATACCTGCACACTTGAACAACTCGCATAATTCGTGTATAAAGAGTAAATGATCACCGGATGGACCGTTCCATCCCCAACATAGTAGTTATCCATAACACGATCAATAATTCTTGTAGGTATTTTGAAAACATCATTCTCAGCAGGTGGTGGCTTATCTACTACCTTAGTAGTGGTAGTAGCATTACCAAATAAGAAACTCAGCGAATTATCCATAACGAAAATAAAACAACTAGCAGAAGTAAACAATACTCACAGTAGAAGTTTCCTTTACCAGTTCCACTCTCCAATAGCGCTTTACTCCCCGGCAACGGCGCCAGAAAATAGTCTTGATGACCCACAAGTATAGGGGGTGTATCGCAGTATTTTCGATAAGTAAGAGTGTCGAACCCAACGAGGAGTAGAAGGTGCTGGCTAGTGGTATGGATCAGGAATTCTCTGCAAATACTTAACGGATTTTTAGGGGTTTTCGATAAAGCAAGTAAATAAAGTACGAGTAAATAAAAGACAGTAGGAATAAATGCAGCAAGTGGCCTAATCCTTTATGCAGCAAAGGACAAGCCGGTTGTATTTCTTAAGATGACCAAACGTTTTCGAGGACACATGGGAAGACTGTCAAGTGCTTTCGCTTCATATAGTCGATTAATCTTCTTTAGCTTGCTAAGTGTTGTGTGGGTGAACCTGTGCTAATGTACCGCCCCATCCAAGACTAATACATACTTGTGATTATACCCCTTGCAAATATCTGTAAGTACAAGAAAGTAATTAAGGTAGAAACCTAACCACGACTTTAAACTCTAAGACCCTTACGTCCGTTGTGTAATGGTTTCCTAACGGGGGTTTAGGTTTCTGTCACTCCGGCAACCCCTATGATTTATAGCCAAATACACAATGCATTCCCCTAGGCCCATATAGGTGAAGTGTCATGTAGTCGACGTTCACATGACACCACTAGAAGAAGTACACCACAACTTAAATAACAATCTATTGAATCTTTCTCAACGCAACTCCACTACTAACAACAAGACTTCTCCCAGTTCCTCAAGAACAAAACGAACTACTCACAAGACATCATATGGATCACGATCGGAGATGGAATAATGATGTATAACAATCTAAACATAAACAATAATTCAATGGTTCACTCAATAGCATCAACTATAAAGAGTAATCAACACCAGAAAAGTTTCCCCTATGAACTATGTAAGATTCAACTCAATTGTTACAGCAATATGGAGATGGTGATGAGGGTGCTGATGGTGATGATGGTGGTGATGATGATGATCCCGATGAAGTCTAGCTTGATGGTGGTGTTGATGGCGATGATCTCCCCTCTCCGGGAAGGAATTCCCCCGGCAGAAATCTGTCTACCGGAGAGATCTTTCTCTCTCGGTGTTTTCCACCCCGTAGAGGCGGCGGAATCTTTCTGTGGTCGCTCCTTGAGTCTTAGGGTTTCGTGGGGATGATATACGCCAGAGGGGAGAGGCTAGAGTGGGCCAGGGCGGCCACACCACTCCCAGGCGCGGCCTAGGCCTGGCCGCGCCATGGGGTGGTGTGGCCCCTCTGTGGCCCACCTCCACTCCATCTTCTGGCATCCTTTGTCTTCTAGAAAAATAGGATTTTCCGTAAATTTTCCCTGATTTTCTGATCTTCGCGAATTTTGCCTCCAAACAGCACCTTTTCCATCAGAATCCTGACTGCAGCGGTCCATGCTCCAAAAGTCATCAACCATGCAAAAATAGATGAAATAACATAGATGCAAAATGGACGTATCAATTATCTGAAAAACCTAAAACTGGACGGGTGATGTAAAACATCCTTTTTGGTGATGTATAATTTTTACATCGCTTGTTTTTTATGCCGTATTATACATCAATTGTTAAAAATTCTCTTAATACTCCCTCCTTGCCAATATATAGTGCATATGAGATTTTTAAAAAGTCAAACATCATCAACTTTGACCCAATTTATTGAGAAAAATATCTATATACTCCTCGAAATAGGCATACGCCCAGCTATATGAATATAGCAACCACAATTGAGACCGTTGTTTGGCAAGACAGCACAACACTCCAAAGAAACAACAGAGAAAAAGAAAAAGTAAAGGAAGAAGAAAAGAAGAGAAAACAAAGCCGTCAACAGTGGCTCGACGAAAGCGAGGATGACCCGCAACCGCTGCGCCCTTCGAAGAATTCCCACCACACTTCTAGCACTCTGAAGCATCGTGTATCAAGCAACACCTCCAAGAAGGAAAGCGATGACAATGACGTTGCTGCCCGGACTGGTCCTAGAGTTTCCCCTGATATGCTACAGGAGGCGGGAAAGAGATACACCCGACGTCCTTCAGGAAGGATGGCGACACCCGTAGGCGTCGTCATGTCGGTGTCAAGACGATAAGGATTTCTCCTGACCCCTAAAAAACCATGCTCCTGGACGCTTCGAATTGCTCCACCTAGCGGACCGCCCACCAGCATACGCCCCCACGGTTACGCCTTCACCCCCGTCATCTCACCTTGACCCACGGTGTAAGGCTGGTAAACCCGAGAAGAGGTGACCTTGGCGGGGGTCGGCGGTAGAGTAACACGTGGGAGGGAACAACCTCCACCGACGGGGGCGATAGCCAACCGGATGTAGCAACAAGGGCAAACCAGGCCCTCGCTGGCCTGGCCGAGCCCAAACAGAATCGTGAAGCCCCGCCACCACACTGCAGCAAGGGTGTCACTGTGGCCACCGACCCTAGCTCTAGCTCCTACTCCTCCATCCACCAGTGGATCTGCCGCCACCGTAGATCCCCGCCGCCAAGCAGCAACGTCATCGCCACCGTGCTCACCCGGCCTAGCCGGGGCGCCGTTGGTCTAAGGAACCCCACCTAGGCCAACAACGCCAGTCCCCACCTTGGCGAGACCCACGACATGGACGGAGAAGACCGGTAACTCCAAGCATGAAAGAGCAGAAGGCCGACCCGCACAGCAAACACGGCACCCCCGTGACGCCGGCGAGTCATGCCCTTCAGCACATAGCCAGTTCTGACCGGTGGCACCAGCGTAGGGCCCACCTGGCCCTCGACTGGCCCTACCACATATGGCTAGGGGAGGGCGTCGTTGCTGGCCTCAGCCCGCCAGGCCCAGATCTGGCCGGCAAGGCCAAGCCGCCAGCACACCCGTCACCCGCTGCTACCTCCAGCCACGAAGCACTAGTACCTCCAGCCATCCCCGCCGCCAGTTGCCACCGTGGGCACCCGTCGCCACCGAGGTCCGAACACCACCGGACTGCCCCGCCATCGGCCGCCACTGCACCGCGCAGGCCCCAAGACGCGGACGAGGGAGGCCCGCTGCCGCCCGCACCGCGTGGGCTTAGCCCAGCGGCGTGCGCCGGCGGCGGCGGGGGAGGAGGGAGGGAAGAGGGCGGAGGAGGTGGAGCTGGCGAGCACCCACCCAGTCACCCGGGGGGGGGGACGACTCAGACAAGTCGTTTTTCCCCTCTCTGCCGCTTGAACAAAAAAAATCTATATCTATAATGCCAAATATATACCATATGAATATATATCATGATGGATCTAATGGTATTGAGTTGGTATTCTAGACGTTTGTATCGTTTTCAAGATACTTGATCAAACTTGACACTGTTAGGTTTTTAAATTTTTTATACGCACTACTCCATCCGTTCTAAAATATAAGGCGTCTAAGGATTAGTCAAAAGTCAATGTTTTCTAAGTTCGACCAAGTTTATACAAAAAAATATAAACATTCACCGTAAAATATATTTTACTAATGTGTACATATAATATTTTAGACGTAGGTTCATTCACCGGGCCCAAGCTAGACCGATCAAGGCTCCTCGCCTCAGCTTTCGCTTTACGCACCCGATTCCGTACCCGCTCCTCTCCTCTTACGAGGCAGATGGAGCCTACCTGAAATTCCCTGGGTCCAATGATGAGGAGGTGGCTTTTCTTCCTTCCTCGAGAGAGGGGACGCAGCAGGCTCCACGTCACCCGCTGGCAAGCGAGCCCAGGAGCCCCCCCCGCCACTCATTGCGCCGGGCGGGCGCGTGCCACCTTACACGACGGTGGCCTCGCTCCTCTCGCGGTGACGCACCGCGCCGTGATCTGCCCAGCGCGGGGCCGTTGGTTTGTCGATGACGGGGCGAAGATCGATGTGGCGGTGGGCTCCTCCGAGGAGAAAATGCATTCGCCAGCGCCAGCCAGATGTTAACGGGGCACTCCTGCTGCCTGGCTATTTCTGGCGTGCAACTACCTTTTCCGGTTTTCCCCTTTCGTATTTTTTTTTCGCAGCCCATGCATTTTGCTGCTGCTGGCGGTACTGGGTACAAACTGGCCCCTTTCGTCAGTCGACGGCGCTCGCCGCATACGGCCGGGCACCATGACACCGGAAACGGCACTACTACCTCAATCTCTTTTCTGGTGTGGTGCGATGAGAAAATTCAAAAAAACCACCACATTTCAGCGTGAAATTCGCAGAACCACCGTTTTCGCGCGGAATTGCAAAAATCCACCGGTTTTGAGGAGATTTGTCTCAATGTGCACTTATCGTGAAATTGAGCCCGGTTAACACGATTTCTGACCGATTGGGCCCACCGTCAGACGAGCGGGAGACGGATGCCGCGGTTACCGTTGCCCAGCCGTTAACTAGGAAGTGGGTCCCACCTGGGACACAAAACCCTAGCCCCTGGTCGGAACCGGTCAGATACTTCTCCTCACTCCACGCGCGCGCTCTGTCGACCCTCCATGGCGACAAGTGGTGGCGGCGGCACCGGCGCCGGAGAAGATGTTGCAGGCGGAGGCGGCGGGGCCGGTGTGGATGCAGTAGGTGGAGGCGGCGGCGGTGAGCTTCATGATGTTCCCCTGGAGTTTGCTGAGATCTGTGGCAGCTCGAACCCTGAGATCTGCGGCAGCACAAACCCTACCGCCGGCGACTGCTCACTGTTCCCGGCGGCTGCGTCGGCGCTGGCCAAGGCCTAGAAAGCTCGCCCAACTGATAGCTTTAGGTTTACCTCGTCTCTCGGTGGCGTGGAGTAAGTATCTGAATCCTTCTCCTCTGTCTGTAGATTCAGAGTTTCTTTCCTCTGTAGTGTTGTCCATTTAGGATGCATATGTTAATTAGATGTCCTATTTCTGTAGCCTGGATGATGAGGTCTGGGAGGTTAGGTTCCACTTAGACGGCAAAGACAACTTGGAGAGAAGCATTTGTAGAGCAAATATCACTTTCTGTAATCTGCTAGCAATGATAGAGGGAGAGGGGTTTGGATGGGGAGACAACATGTACTATGTCAGAGAGCAGGGGACAGGCAGTTCTGGTATGGCAGTAGTTGAAAGCATCAAGGATGTTGAAGAAATGCTGTCCATATATGAAGATGTGAAGTGTGTTACTATTACTGTCATTAAGGGTAAAGGTGGTTTACCTGAGTCCTTCAATATTAAGGGTAAAGGTGGTTTACCTGAGTCCTTCAATAAAAGGGACTGTGAAGAATAGATCCATGTGTCTGACATAGGAGATCCTCCTATAGTTTATTCTGTTGATGTGGATGGTTCATTGTTTGAAAGTGAAGATTTAGATATACAGTATCTGCCTACTCAACAGAGCAATAACCATCTTAAAGGTAAGCAGATTGTTCAAGTGGAGACAGGGGAGGAGTACATGCTGACACAGCAAAGCTATATTCCTGTTCTCCCAATAAATTCAGAAGAAGATGATGACATTAATGAAAGGATTATAGACCTGAAGAGGAAGAGGCAAACAAAATCACAGCAGAAGGAGGATTATTTCTCAGAGGAAGAAGAACTATACAATGATTCAGACCAGGAATCAGAAGACATTGAATTCATTATTGAGGCAGAGCAGTCTGAGAAGAAGGAGGCAAGAAATGCAGGTCCTACTAGTAGATCTCACTATGAGGAAGGCACTAGCTCATTTCCTGATTATGTGCCATCTAGTGATGAAGGGAAGAAGGAATTTTTATCAGATGATGATGATGGATTCCAGGCACTTAATTTTGTGCTTCCAAAGGGGAAGAAGAGCAGAGCCAAAAAGATGAAAGCAAGAATGTGGTATGATGAACAGAGGTTGCAACCTGAGGAGCAGCTTTGTTTGAAACTGTCCTTTGTGAATGTATATCAGTTTAGGAGGGCAGTTCAACAGGTGCACATATCACAACTTAGAAATGTTTATTTGCACAGAAATTGTAAGGACAAAGTGATAGCAAAATGCCATGAAAAAGGGTGTCCATTTTTCATGGTTGGTTCTCAAGTAGGCTCTAAGAAAACATTTTTCTTGAGGAAGATGCATCTGGAACACACATGTGGGCCAGTAGGAGAAGGATGCAAAGTCAGTGCTAAGTGGGTGGCTAAAGCTTGTGAGAAAGCTATAAGGACTGATGTTACCACCAAGGTGGACACCATAATTTAAAATGCAAAGGACAAACATGGTGTGTCAGTGCCAAGAACTATGGCCTATAGGGCAAAGAATGAAGCAATAAGAGTTGTGTTTGGTGATCATGTTGAGCAGTATAGGAGATTGAGAGATTATCTAAACACAGTCATTGAAACCAACCCTGGCAGCAGATGCATTGTGACTACCAAGATGCACCCAGAAAATCCTAGCAGTAACCCTAGGTTTCATGGGATGTTCATGTGCTTGAATGCATCCATACAAGGTTTCTTGAATGGATGTAGAGCATTTATTGGTAAGTCATTAGTTTGTTTCATTTCTAGTTTGTTCATTAGTTTGTTTCCTTTTAAGTTTGTTCACTAGTTTGTTGTTCACAGGGTTGGATGGATGTTTTGTGAAGCTGACCACAGGACAACAAATCCTTGCTGCCACAGGTAGGGATGGGAATAACAACATTTTCCCTATTGCTTTTGGACTAGTTGATAAAGAAGATAAAGCTAGCTGGTGCTGGTTTCTCACCCAACTCAAGTATGCAATTGGAGGAGAGTCAAGAAAATTTGGAAACTACACTATAATATCTGATAGGCAAAAGGTATATTCTCTGCTATGTTCTCTACCATATCCTCTACTATGTTATCTACTATAATATCTGATAGAAAATGTTTTAAAACAGGGTCTGTTGCATGCAATCAACAAGCTTTTCCCAAGCTGCCCACAAAGATATTGCCTTAGGCATATCTATGCAAATTTTCAGACGGCTGGTTATAGGGGAGAGGAGTTGAAGAAGTTCATGGACCAAGCAAGCTACTCCTACACCAAACATGGATTTGATACAGCTATGGCTCTGATGCATGAAGAAAGTGAAGAGGCACACAAGTGGTTGAGCAAGATTCCAGTGGAATGCTGGGCAAGGTATGCCATGGATACTAATTGCAAAACAGATCTGGTTGTTAATAATCTTAGTGAGGTTTTCAATAGAATGATTCTAGATATTAGGGGCAAACCAGTGAGGACCATGTTTGAGGGCATTAGGAATAAGATCATGAGTAAGCATGAGACAAAAAGAACATGTGCAGCAGAAGCTAGGTGGGACATCACCCCTACTTACACAGAGAAGCTTGAAGAAGCAAAGAAATGGAGCAGGCAGTGCAATGCAAATAAATCAGGTTATGACTTGTGGTAAGTGGGCACAGTTCAGGACAGGGTCTATGCAGTTCATCTTGGAAATAGAACTTGTGGTTGCAGGAGGTGGGACATGACTGGTATCCCATGCAGCCATGCCATCTCTGCTATTTACAAGTCCAAGCAGCAACCTGAAGATTTTGTTAGTGATTTTTTCAAGAAGGAGATGTACCTGGCTGCCTATGACCCAGTTGTGTACCCTGTACCTGGTGAAGATCTGTGGATAAGAACTCCTAGTCCAGACATTGATCCACCAATATTCAAGGTAGACTTGGGTAGAAAACAGTACAAGAGGAGGAAGGGAAAGTTTGAACCACCTCAGCCCAAAGTTTCTTCAAGAATGGCAACAATAACTTGCAGCAACTGCAAATTAGCAGGACATAGGTATACTAATTGCAGTGTACCTCTCAATCCATCCCTCAAAGTGAGGAAAAACCAACATCAGACAACTTCATAAAATTAGAGTTACATCAATTGTTTCACATATACATGATACAACCATCTTATGCATGTTACAACATTTTTGTAGGGGAGTATAGCTTCAGATGCTAGATTTGAAGGGACCCATGCTAGTTCATCAAGTTCTACACCAATGCCTGGTACTCCAGCTGCAAGACCTGCACAATCCACTCCAGCACCTAGGCCTGCACAGTCTACTCCAGCACCCAGGTCTGCACCAGCTCCAAGTGCTCCAACTAATGCTCCTAAGTCAAGATCTCCATTTGTAGCACCAAGGAGCATCCCAGGTGCCAGTTCCAGGCCTACAAGGAATAGAAAGCTCCCTCCTAGGCTAAATAGATACTTCATAGCCAGCAGGATCCATGAGAAGTCTGTTGAGGATCTCATGAAGGAGTAGTGTTCCCTGGAGATCTTTGTTCCCTGTCATTTGTCAAACTTTGTTTGTCCTGGCATGTTGAAGACTGTGTGTTAACTGCCATTTGTGAGACTGTGTGTAGATGTTGCATTTTGTGAGACTATGTGTGAACCTGATATATTCTATGTGTGAGACTATGTTTGAACCTTATATATTCTATGTGTGAGACTATGTGTTCACTGATCATGCTGCATTTTGATTTTCTTATATTATACATGTTGTGGATGGTTGTCGAGAACCCTCCAATGGTCTCGACAACCCTTTGTCTATATTTAAAGTTGGTGTCATTGGTTGTCGAGAACCCTCGAGTGATCTCGACAACCATCCACAACACTAAACAAAAAATGGATACCACAGGATAGTAATTGAAACATCACATAACAATTGAAACATCACATAACAATTGAAACATCACATAAGGTTCAAATTTAGACATTCATCCTCATTATAAAGAGGTTCACCACTTATAGGGCACTAAGCCAAATTTAACAGGGTTCACAACTTATGGAGATTCTACCTCATTATAAAGAGGTTTACAGTGCACTAATCTATTACAACATAGCAGTACATAATAGGACCAGTCATTGCATATAGCCTTGATCCTCTCCACTTTCTCCTTGTTCTCACTGTTGACCTTAAACAGGTCATACATTGCATACTCCACCTTCCTCTTTTCTTCCTTCAGCTGCTGCCTTTCTTTCTCCCATTCCAGCTTGTTGGCTTTCAGCATGTCAGCTTGAGTTCTCTGGACTAGCCTTAGCTCACCAACTTCCTTCCTCAGTTGTTCAAGTTCATCAAGATCTCCAGACATGATCATCTGGTAGTTTTCCTACATCACCTTTCTCTCTGTATCATCTACAAATTTCTTTACATCTTGCAGCAAGGCTGCATGCTTGATCTCTAGCTTCTTCTTCTCTGCTGCCAGTTCTTCAATAAACTTCGCATGCTCTAATTTCTCACCAATCCTATTACTGTTGCTGCTATGATACATTCCCCAAAGTTTGAGCAAACAATGCTTTAGTGTATCACACCACTCATCATCTATCCAAGAATGGATCCCACAATTCTCAACTTGCTGCAAATTTACAAACAACAGAATTATTCAAACAACATATCTAATAATGCTCTATCACTATCTCCTAAATCAAATGATGCTAAGATAATAGTTCTAAACTATGCTGAGATAATAGTTCTAAATTATGCTCATATATGTACATAGTCACTCACATTCTCCACTTGGCACATCAAGAACCAACGCCCAGTGTCAGCTCCATCAAAGGCCACACATTGGCGCGGCTCTAGCTTGTGGACGCTGCAGACAGTGCCACAACCTACTGCTATGCCGGTGAACGACGGGTCCAAAATGGTGTCCGGCGCGTAGTCCATAAGGGTTAGGTCCTAGTAATCAATGGAAGTGTTTAAATCTAAGCACATGGACAAGAAATCGAACGAATCCCCCAAATCTCGCATATACTAGATCTGAAAACCTAGAAACAGAGGAAGGCCACCTTACCCCGAGAATGGAGTCGCTCGAGTTCGAGCCATCGCCCCAGCTGGGCATCACTTTCCTCGACGGCGGCCCGCACGGAACGCGGCGGCAGATCCCTAGGCGGCGGCGCTCCAGAGCTGCGGCGACAGAGCTCGGGAGAGAGACGGAGAGTGAGGAGGAAGAAGAGTGAGGACGGGGACAGGGGTACTTACACGTGTGCCAGGTGGGACCCACTTCCCAGTTAACGGCTGAGCAACGGTAACCGCGGCGTCCGTCTCCCGCTAGTCTGACGGTGGGCCCGATCGGTCAGAAATCGAGTTAACCGGGCTCAATTTCACCATCAGTGCACATTGAGACAAATCTCCTCAAAACCGGTGGATTTTTGCAATTCCGCGTAAAAGCGGTGACTATACGAATTTCACGCCGAAATGTGGTGGTTTTTTGGAATTTTCTCGTGGTGCGATGGATGGATGGATGGATGGATGGATGCATGGATCTCCGTAGGGATCGGCTCGGCGACCGTAGTAAAGGTGGCCCCGGTCGATGATGATCGGTATGATCCAAGTTGCGCCGTCCGCTCCGCTTATGTGCCACGCACCGGTGCCGTGCCGCCGAAGTAGGGTTGTTGCCTTAGCCAAGGTGATCATGGATCGCCTAGCTACTAGAGCTAGCGGCATGCACCAGCAGTTGGATATCGATCGGCTACAAGACTCGATCGCTTCCAAGACCTATCCATCGGCCAGATCGGTCAGGCAAAATACAGGGAAGACACGACGACACATACATACTGCTCGCGAGTCGATCCATCCATCATCGACAGCGTGCCCATCGCCCCGCGCTCGCGCCAAAGGTTGCTTTGTTTGCATCGAACCGATTCACCGATCGACCCTACCCCTACCGATAACTACAACCGTCGATCTTGCAGGTAGGTGTATGGCAAGTTGGCAACGACGCGACATAATGTGACATATGGCGATCCAAGCAAATGTTCGATTACATTGCACACAACACGTAGCATCGTCCCACATTACGGCCAGATATTGGGGTTTCCACCGATCAGCTAGGTAGCTCGTGCCACACTGATCACGTACCTAGAGAGGTTTGAAACGCTAACCTTCTGCTAGCTAGCTGCCTTTTACTTTTGGCAGAAAGAACCCAAGCATGTTAAAGCCTGCGACCATTGAGACCACGACACGCACCCTGCCTTGTTGCATTAAGCTTTCTACCCAAAGCCTCAGAGCACATGTAGTATACTTAAGTACCAAGGAAAAACCACTAAACTAAGCGTGTATCTAGCTTTACCAGCAGTTTCGTGCTCATAGCTAGCTACTCCACTACTCCAACTGGCCAAAGGTTCTAGCACTTCCTTTTCGACGCACGAGGGTTTGACAACTGCTAACTGCGAGTACCGTATTACTCCTTCCATCCATAAATAAGTGATTTGGATTTGTCAAAATCCACATGTTTCTAGACATGTTTTAGTGTTAGATACATCTGAATCTAGATAAATCAAAATCAATTATTTACGGACGGAGGGAATACTAATTTTTCGGTGTACATACTGATTGTGTTGTATGTAGTACATACTTTTTTACGCATAATAATCAACTGAAATCAAGCGCGCTAGCTACCTACTCATATTCCAAAGATGATTAAGGAAATGTATTCATAGTCTCCAGCTATACTGACACTTTTTAGGGTTGTCTGATCCATGCTGGCCATGCAGCGTGTGCTTTGTTTCGACCAGATGTATATATATTATTTTCATTCCGCAAGCCCTAGGCTTACAGGCACCCTTTCGGTTTTGGTCGGTTGTTACAGTAATGAACTCGGTCCACGCCCTTAACCCTCAATTAGCAACCGGTAATAGTACCTGCTAACTCAACACCAAGGCAGCTCGATCCAAATCCCCTCAAAAGGACAAAACCTTCCGAGTATCGATCTGAATTGATTATTCATTAACCTAGCTCCAAATTGGACATCGAGACGGAATATGTCAGGCAAGATCAGTATTTAGGGCATGTACATATGTACCGTCCTCCTCCTGCAGCTTCTGCCACGGGTACGTACTGCTGCATGGTCGCCAAGCACATTTAGTAAGGAGGCACAAGGTGCATGCATACATGCATACGTGAGATCGGCCGATTACTCTTTTTTTTATGCGATGAATTTGTCAGTTAATTAGGGTTCTCTCCGTTAAGTAATTTTGCGTGGACGATCCGCCACCGTCCATCTGCGCATCAGATTCCATATATGCCCGAGGACCAAGGGCCTATGTTATACCCTGTACCTTTTTGAAGCCAGTATATATATGCAACGTCGATATGCACAGGAGAATCATGTCTCTGGGTTCGCGTCTTAGTCTAAGTAATTATGCCTGTAGCCTGCAGGTCATTACCTGCAAAAACTAAGGCCAAGTGCACTGTATGTGTCGCTCCCATATAGCTAATCTGCCTGCCTCTGATCTGCCAGCAATTTCAAACGCAGCCATGGTTAATTAGTTAAGCAATACTATTAGTTAGCTAATCGATGACAACTGGACATGGAGCAAGTGCAGCCGTGCATGCGAGCAATACAGTATGGCGTCACCGGCGTGACAAGCCATGTTTGCAAGATTTGCAAGGCTTTAAACAACTAGATTTGATCCCTGGACTGCCATGTGCACCCTGTCAGAGGGGGATAACTGCACCCTCATCTTGTACGGCACTTGCCACAACTCAGCCCAGGCCTCCATCTAGAGATTCCATTGCATCTGTGCTAAACAAAAACACAAAGCAATTTGTATTTTATTTTTGTTGACAAAGAAACTTAAACAGAGCTGGGACTTTGCAGCCAATGGCTCAAGTGCTGCTTAGACTACAGGAGTAAATTAAAGCAAGTGATTTTCTTAGACATTGTTTGGGAGCACAAGATCTCTGTTTCACAAGGCATTCATGCATGCACAAGAAAGAAAGAAAGAAGATCTCCGATTGGATTTCCAGACCTTTTTCATGTGTGAAGGTTCAGTGTATGCAGATGAAGAAGCTCTTCTTTTGTGCCCCCATTGGTCAGAGCATATTTATAGTTTATACTGTTCTTGCCTGCATAAACTGGAAAAGATAAAAAAGGCATCATGCACCTAGCGCTTAATCATTGCATCCTCCTATTATAAATTTCACAATGACCCTAGCTTGCATGCGGGTGTGGGACTTGGTATATGGTTAAACCTTGCAGTTTTGGGGCTTGCAGATGGGAAGGTCAGCAACCATTGAATTCAGCGCCAGAGAGCACAAATGGCGAGCCAGTTTGAAGCATGGCAACACGAAGGCATTCTAAAAGGGAGCCGGTCTGCTTCACCCAGATTTGGATTTAGGGCATGGGGCTGGAAAACCTTACATATCCCATGCCAATGAAAGTTGTCATGAATTGGAGTAGTAAGGAGATGTTTATAGCCATTGCATGGTGGTGGTGAGGTGAGTGGCCATGGCATAAATGTTTCTTTCTTTTTTGAAATGTGACCATGGCATAAATGTTGGGAGGGAGAAGAGAAGAAAATGGAAGACGAGAGAAACCCTTCGCTCTTGTGAAACTAAAGAGTGTGGAAAAGTAGATGGGGACACACCTGTCCAACTTAATGCAGATCACCTTCCACTTGTGATTGTGGATCCATGGCATATTTTTTTATTGATTTGTTTCTCTCCATGATGATCCGATGCTTCACTCGGTCACATCTCTCCCTCTTTTTTTCTTTCTGTTGGAACTAGTCACATCTCTTTGGGAGTCCCAACTCACAAGTTGATGAATGGATAGCACGCAACATAATAAGTTGTACGTCACCTCTTGTTCCATGATTTAAGCATTCAAACTCAAACAAAATTTACCAAGGTAGTGTATTTGGTTTGATTTCTTGAAGACGAATGCCAGCTATAGTCAAATGTTGCAATGCCTCAAGATCCCAAAACAAGGATTCTTATAGTTATCCTTTTATGGCAGCGGTGAGTAACTAACTAGATTTTGTGTGAAAGACATGTGCAAAGGAGGACCAACAAGGTGGCCCGGTAAGGATCCAATGGAGTAGTAAATAGGGGTCCATCCGTTCCCTTACTTAACTCTGCCCGTGAGCGGGTGAAATATATTGGGCATGTGGGCAGTTAAATCCTTCTGACCGTACTGCTGTTAGGGTAATTTGCAACACTCTTGGATTAGACAGCAGAAAAGCTAAGAGATGGAATGGATGGATCTTGCGTGCTAGTGGCACTAGTAGTACCGCCGGAACAGCTATTGGTCTATGTTAGCTAGATCGAGATCCATTGAGTATCGACCACTAATTGATGTTAATCAATATTTTGTCTCGTGGACCAGGCCTACCCGAGCATCATTTGTTAATTTGTTCTTGAGTTCTTTATGCCCAGGGTCTTTGCCTTGATATAGTGGATGGTTTGTAGTCCAAGGCAAGCAATGCAGCTCAATTCTATACATATGGATTTAATGGATATGTACTTGGTGCAATTTTCAGGGATGTAAAAATAAGCGATGTCTGTCACTGACTTTTTGTTTAGAGAGTTTAAGTTGAACTGTATCGACATACTCCTACTAGGTAACTTTGCTAATGTATCTGTGAAATACTTTGTTTTTTTTTCCTTTGAGAGTACAATGTTCAGTTTGCAGTGAATTTAGTACGCATTCGCCCCACGGTATTGTCTTTTTACCGACGAATCTTTACTTGGTGGTGCGTGGTGCAGATAAGTTAAATTCAGGCAAGGTAGAAATATGACCGATTCTCTTTATACTGATGTTTTTTTCTTGGTAGTGTTGGGTGCAGACAAATTAAATTCAGGCAAGGTAAAATAAAACGGTCAGAAAACACCTAGTAGGAAGAACAAAAGGATTAGAACAAGCAAAAGATGACACGGCATTAGGTGACAACCCATCCTCCTGTACCAGGATCCAACATGGTGCTTTTATTGGCTTTGATCGATCTGAGGCCTCTGTAAGTACACAACGATGCACCATGCAGACAGCCACATCATGCCACTTCACCGTCTCAATCTAACTCCCACTGTTTGCTCTAAATGGTACCGCTAAGCTACATAATGTGCTGATCTGTGGGGAAAGGCTGCAGCCTTTTTTATTGAAAAACAGACACCTTTTCACCCAATTGTAACCTTTTCAGGTAGAAAGAGAGCATCTCACAGACAGATCCATCATGGCAAAACATGGCTTTTTTTGCTGCATAGGTTCTTCTATGCTTTAGAGACATCAGCAGATCAGATGCATCTATGCACATGAGCTCCAACCACCAAGAGTTAAAGGCTTGCTCATGGCAAGTTGGAAACTACTACCTTGAGATCTATTCTCCCCTTGAGACATACAACATGCATTGGGGCTTATCAGAAAGTTGGGAGCACCCTGGCTTCTCTCATAGTCATGGATAATGGAGCTGAAAGTGGTCACACAGCCGAGTAAAAAACCTGCATGACCTCTCATTCAGACTTCAGTAGCTATAGCTAGTCACCTTTTGCAAGATGCTCCAAGAAACAGGAGAAAGAGTGACACAGGAGGTAGACCGCCATCCAAATCAGTTGAAGATAGCCCGTGCTAACATCTCTAAGTGGTTGCACATGTAAAACCCCTAGGCACGCAACCAACAGTCCGAACTGATAAAAGAGCTAGGCAATATATTTTAACACTCATCCTACGTCTTTACCCTTTGGCCTATAATGACGTTTGTTTGAGGAGATGCATTATTTGTTTTTAATTCTTGCATTCGCTAGGATTTGATCCTAGGACCTCCTGCTCTGATACCATATTGAATTGCATGCACTAGCCAACGCAACCAACAGTACGAACTGATGAAAAGAGTTAGACAATATATATTTCAACAATTGGAACCTCTTTTATCATTTTGATATTCCTAAAACATAAAGAACACCCTCGTGACCAAATTTGAGATTTAAGTTATCTTGTGGCCTACTCCTAACTATTTTCCAAACATACTCAAAAATCTAGTTGGAGGTGCTAGCGTAAAAGCCACGGGCAAAATCCACACAAGAGGTGTGCATGCGGAATTTAGCAAACAGATTGCCGGGGATAACCACGGGTAGGCTCAGCCGGTTTAGTCCGTTTGGACTAGGCCGGATGGCCCTCAAGAGCACAAACCAGGCCGGCTGGCCCCAATCACCTGGTCAACCACAAGATCCACCCGGCTGGCACCATCTAGCCGCCAACCAGAAGACCAGACCGACTGGCCCGCTCTAGCCGATCACCTCAGAATCAGTACCGGTAATTCAAAGAGCGTGATGATGGAATAATGGCACGCCTCGGCGGATCCTCCGACTCTGCGTTAGCTAAAAGCATAACGACTACTGACTGTTGGATGGGACGTTCGTCCGGCACGGGATAAAGCAAGCGCAGCTGGTACTGCGGGGCACTGTAGCGCTTACTATTGCCCCGGGTCCCACCGGCTGGCCCACACCAGACGGCCATCCTTTGTACTCTGCACCCCTAGCCCGTATATAAGGGGGGGGGGGGGCAGTGCCTCCATTGAGAGGTTGATCTCTCTTCTCTCCCGATTTCCCCCAGTTCATCTGATATACAACTCAAGGAGCACTTGTACTAGGTGTTTACCCTCATATATTGAGATCTTACAGGAGTAGGGGTGTTACCTCGCCGAGAAGGCCCCGAACCTAGGTACTTCATTGTGTTTGTGGTGCTTGTGCCCAATCACGTATGCAGAAGACTCCGCTAGCCCCTGATTATCCCCTCTCATGCCATCTCTAATGGTACTATCGTGTTCCACACCATGATAGTTGGCGCCCACCGTGGGGCACAGTGCTGCGGCTAGGATCATCCTCCGCACAGGACTTCCGCTTGTCGCATGTGGGTGCGTCGCCTCTGGCCTCGTGCTCACTCTCGGCACCTTCGACACTGTCATCGACGCATCATGCTTCGTCGGGACAACCTTCCCAAACGATGGCTCCATCTTTCACTTCACTGACCACCGTGTCTACATTGCCACCATCGCTGAGGCATTCCCTCGCGAGGTCCTCACCATATCCTCCCCGCCAAGGTCATGATGGCCCGCTCGGGCGACACCAACCGCCGCCCCATCCTCGAGCGCCGAGCTGATGGCAACGGGTCCACCTCTCATGAGCAGGATCCTGACCTGCTAATGACTTCCGTCCAGCACATCCGCAACCCCATCGCCCCAGAGGCAGATCCGGCTACAGCTGCCGCTGCCCTAGAGTCGACTCACCAGAACCTCCTAGACGAGGCCACCTGAGTTGCTGCTGCGTAGCACCAGAACGCCATCATGCACGAGTATAACTCCGCAGATGGCGTCACCCCCACTGCACCCGGCACAAGCCAATACATTCAGCACCGAGGCCGCGACCTCGGAGTGGAGATGGACCGCATAGCTGACCCTCGGACCCCTAGGGCCTAGCTGGTCTACAACACCCCTGCCAATAACATGAGACGGCGGAGGCCGCGGTAGAAGAGATGGATAACCTTGAGGGAGAGGAGTTGCGTCGCCACCAGCTGCGTGTCAAGCATCTCGTCACCACCGCCAATTGGTCGGCTGAGGATAGTGGCCCAAGTGGAGCCGGCAGCAAGGACCATCAGACGACGCCAATTGATGAGGGGTAACCTCGACAATGTCCATGGTGAAGGACTTAGGGTTTCGCGGAAAAGAGAACGCTGGGGATTTCGTCGGATATCAGGAAAACAATGGAGTCAAAGTCGCCTGAATATCAAATAATCGCCTTATTACAAGTTGCCTGGAAGATTTTCTGGTACCCTCGCTTGGGCTTCTCTCGTCCTATTTATAATAGGCCGAGTCTCAAAGCCGTATGCGGATAGGTTTTACATACACGTGATTATAATACCAACACATTGTCGGTTCAGAGATTCTTTCCTAATACAATCAAAGTCTTTGTCGGTTGCTTCCTTGGGCTATCATCTAAAATCTTCATGGGCCGTAATCCTTTTACCCAGCATAGGGAAGCAAATCATAAGCATCCGAGTAATCGTACCTATGTCACCGCCGGATGGCGGATGCGCAAAACCCTGGTGGGGGCAAGAAGGCTCACCACGCATCTTCATCGCACGGTCAAGGCAGATCAGCCAGGCATGTGGCGCATCCGGTAGTAAAAACCAGCACCACCGTGACCCGGTTGTGGTTACCAACAAGCAATGCAGTCCGACTGGAACAACCGGTCAAGGCCAGCACTATCTAGCTCTGGCTGGTGGAGCCAGTCAAGGCCATCGTTGCCATGAATTGGTTGGAGGAGCCGGCCAAGTCTATGCTCCCCCGTGTCCCATCTAACCGGAATGCTCGGTCCTCGCGAGGCGAAGGCTCTAGATACTCGCGGGCACATTGACCCGTTGATCTAGTCGCGCATCGCGGAGGAAGAAAATCTGGCCGGACTGAAGTGCTTTGGGCCCCGCATGTGGAATGAGCCATCTCCCAAGGGATTTTTGCTCCCAAGAGACACCCCCAACTACAACGGCATAGCCAAGCTTAGGACTGGCTGGTGGATTATACCACCATAGTGGGCATCACCAATGGCAACAAGTGCGTAGATGTACATTACGTCCGCCTCATGCTCCTAGCCTCGGCCAGGACGTGGCTGAATAGCCTCCAAGAGGGCAGCATCAATGCCTAGCTGGAGTTCGAGCAAGCATTCGTCCGCAACTTCACTAGCACATACAAACGGCTAGGTCTAGCCCTCTGCATCCAGGGCAAGGATGAGTCTGAACACGCCTACCTCACTCGGTGGACAAGCATGCACAACTCCTACGAGGGGGTGCGTGAGCACCAGGCAATTGATTTCTTCACCAACGAACACTGAGACGACACGATGTTGAAGCACAAGCTCAGCCGGACAGAGCCCTAGACCATGGTCGATACAATGGCCATTGCAAACAAGTACGCCATCGCCAACTCGACAATGAAGGAGGCCATCATGGTAGATGACCAAGAATAGACAATCACCGAAGATCCGAATGGCAAGCGCTAGCCAGCGCACTCCAACGCAAACAGTAACTCTAGGTGGCAAAACCATGATAACCGCCGAGGAAAAAGGAAGGGAGAGCAGGAGCAAAACTGCTATGGCTCCAAGCAAGTTGTGGCTGAAGGAGTTCTGCGGTAGAAAACAAAAAATATATACGTTGCGAACACACCTAGCCAAGTTCTATCTATGCAGATATAAAGTAAAGAGAGGGGATTCAGTGTTCATACCTTTAAAGACCTAAAGTGGTTAACATTTTGAGGGGAACGTGGATGATGTGGTCATACTCGTAGGCAACCTCAAGGTCGTGAAGCTCCTCGCAAGTCACCCCTTATCCTTGTGCAACGTAGCTGACCTCATGGTCGTGTTGATGTCCAAGCTCCAAGCTCCAGGCAAAAGCACCACAAGTGGTAGTGCCTCGTGGCCTTACACACATACGGTGTAGAGATGTCTCCCGGGCTACGGTCCAGCAAAGCAACGGAAGAAGATTGATCCAGACCGAGTCTAGAAGCACAACGACGTGCATATGGTGGATAAACCCCAATCCCCATATACAATTCCAATCTTGGGAACCACACATGAGGGATAGGGAGAGAGAATAGGCAAAGCCAATTGATGGGATGGATTTGGGGAGAGGGGTGCCCTTCTTTATATAGGTGGAAGTGAGGTACTACCTCCATCAAAGTCCTGGGGTGGGACTAATCAAGGGAGGAGGCGGCTGGCCAACCCCCTTACATGGGCCCCACATGGTGGGAACCCACTTGGTGGCCAGCGGCCTCCCCTAGCCTTCCCTAGGGCGGCGAACCCTTCTTGGGCCTCCTTCGGTGAGGCCCAATTAGGTGGGATGCCCCAAAATCCAATTTAAATAATATTCTAAATACATATTATTAATACCTTTCACTCTAAAACACCTTTCGGGCCCCTCCGATCATCGTCGGATATCCCCAAAACACTTTCGGTATGTCCCCGGAACAATTCTAGAGTTCTCTCTCTTTTCTCCTACGATCTTGGATCAATCCCTAAGCGTATCTACCCTTAAGTGTGACACCCTACGGCTCGGGAATACACAGACATGATCAACACACTTTTCGATCAATGGCCAATAATGGTATCTAGAAACACATAATGGCCCCATGCATTCGACGATTAACTTGATCGCTTGAACCTTGAATGTTGATTCTCACTCCCTTTGCTCTATGATACCAAGTTTGTCCAAGATCTAATCTCCTGGTATCGATATGCATAAGTTCGATCTTGTTACCGACAAACACATTTACTCGTTCCCATGATATTATATCCCCGTGACCTAGTCACATGTTTGCAAACTTGTAGATGTAATCTCACCGAGTGGTCCAGGGTATCTGTCCATCACTCGAATGAGCAAATCCTG
This sequence comes from Avena eriantha, assembly GCA_910589775.1. NCBI lineage: Eukaryota > Viridiplantae > Streptophyta > Magnoliopsida > Poales > Poaceae > Avena > Avena eriantha. The sequence continues at coordinate 484,577,537 of OU342742.1, forward strand.
TTATTGATACATAGGACTCAAAAGTTTCTCTAGAATACCTGATGCACACCTTTATGGTCACCCAGTTACGAACATGACGATTGATGTGATCAAAGCAGCCTCATGAGATAGTGATAATCATCTCATGGTCGATGGACTGAATCACTATGCTTTGCTAGATATTGCAATGTTTAACTTGGTGACTAGATCACATTGCAATACTAGGGTTGGGTGTTGTCCATCACTTCATAAGTGACCTCATTGTCAGTTGACGTGGTAAAGTCCAGGATCGAGAAACTTCGATCATCAGCTTCCCAATGAACTAGTCTGAGGATACTAGGGATCTGGTTTGTTTATATACCACACATGTATTAATGTTTCCACTTAATACAGTTCTAGCATGATAAAAAAATATTAATAACTAATGAGATATGTCAATAAAAACATCTTTATTCGGTGGCAGCAAACCGACTACACACACAACCTGACAGTGCAACTAGACCTAGCGAATGGCCGAACTGGCAAACCTCCCGCCCCCTCCACCTCCCCCAGCCGGTGGCCCACCGGACAACCAGGACTGCCACACGGATGATGGTGATTACCCCCACCAGGTGGGCAACTACCACATCTTCAACTCTGAGCCGGATGACAAGCACGACAAGAGGTGTCGCGAGACGGAAGTGAACGCCATCATCCCACCTGTTCCCTAGTACCTGAACTAGTCGGAAAAGCAGATCACCTGGAGCAGGGAGGACCAGCCGACTGTGCTACTGAACTCGGGCAGCTATGCGATGGTGCTCCACCCCATCATCATCTCCCAAAAGCAATCATGTCGGTTCCCACATGTCCTCATTAACGGTAGTAGCAGCAACAACCTCCTCTACCGCAACACCATGGAAATGCTCGGTATCACTGAGTCCCAGCTTCAACTCACCTCCACTGTTTTCCATGATGTTGTGCTAGGTACATCATGATCTCTAATCGAAAAATCCGGTTGGATTTCATCTTTGGCATGGAAGACAACTTCCACCGTGAGCCCATATGGTTTGAGGTGGTCAACATCACCCGCACCTACCACGCCATCCTCGGGCGCCTAGTGCTCACCAAGTTCATGGCGATTTCGCACTATGCATACCTCAAGGTTAAGCTCCCAGGGAAAAAGGCAGTGATCACCATCGCCGGCTACTACAAGTGGTCAATGGAGTGTGCCTCCGCAATCTCCAAGCTGGCCAAGTCGCTGGCCATCGCATAATAGTTGTGCATCATCAAGCAGAATGTGGCGCTAACATAAACCAAGATCCCGGCTAGCGGCCCCAAGCCAGCCGGTGATATGTAGTTCAAGCTAGCTACAAACACTAATAATATTTTGCTAGACGAGGCCCAGTCGGACAAGTTCGTCCTGGTTGGAACCAACCTCGACAACAAATAGGAAAGTGTGCTTGTCGACTTGCTTCGTGAAAATCGGGATATATTTGCATGGTCCCCAAAGGACATGCTAGGTATTCCGAGAGAATTAGCCGAACACTCTCTTCATGTCCGACCGGATGTGAATCCGGTTAAGCAATCTTTGTGCTACTTCTCCGAGGAGAAGCGGAAGACCATCGGTGAGGAGTTCACTTGGCTCCTTGTAGCTGGGTTCATTATGGAGGTATACCACCCAGAGTGGTTGACAAACCCTGTGTTGGTGATGAATAATAATAAGACATGGCGCATGTGTATTGACTACACTAGCTTGAACTAGGCCTACCCCAAAGATCGATTCGCCCTGCCCTGAATAGATAAAGTGATTGATTCAACGATCGGCTGCAAACTGCTATATTTTGTGGATGCCTACTCTGGATACCACCAGATTAAGTTGAATCCCAGAGATCAAATAAAGATAACCTTCATTACCCCGTGTGGGTCTTACTGCTATGTCACCATGTCATTCGGTTTAAAAAATGCAGGTGCAACCTACCGACACTGCATGTATAAATGCACATAGATGCAAAACGGGATAAACATGCATGCATATGTTGATGATATGGTGGTTAAAACCATAGAGCAAGGCACACTTCTCGAGGACCTGAAGGATACGTTCACAAACCTCCGACAGTTCTAGATGAAGCTGAAACCGAAGAAGTGCGTCTTCGGTGTCTCAACTAGACAGCTCCTTGGTTTTATCATCTCAGAACGAGGGATCGGGGCTAACCCGGAGAAGGTAGGTGCAATCAAGCGCGTGCAACCACCAAAAAAACTTGTGAGATGCCCATAAGTTCACTGGATGCCTTGCCTCCCTCAGCCGGTTCGTTAGCCGGCTGGGTGAGAAAGCACTCCCGCTATACCAGCTCAGGAAGAAGATCGACCAGTTCATCTGGTTGGCCTAGGCGGATACGGCTGTCCACGACCTCAAGCGCATGCTCTCCAGCCCACCCATCCTAGCGTCACGGGCTACGAAGGAGCCAATGCTGATGTACATCACATCCACCAACCAGGTCGTTAATGTCGTGCTCGTGGTGGAGAAGCTATAAGAGGGGAAGGTGGACCTAGTCCAGTGCTTGGTGTACTATATGAGTGAAGTGCTCCCGCTCTAGAAGCAGAACTACCTCCACTACCAAAAACTGGTGTACGACGTGTACATGGTCGCCAAGAATCTCAAGCACTACTTTCAGGAGCAATCCATCCAGGTGGTTGCCATGGCGCCACTCTCCGAGATCATTAGCAACAAATATGCCACTTGCCGCCCACTATATCCAATACGATCCAAGAACAACATCAAGTCCCAGGCCCTAGCCGACTTCCTAGTCGATTGGGAAGAAACTCTATACCTACGCCCGGTTCCTGATTCATCGCATTGGAAGCTACACATTGGTGGCTCCAATATGCGTGGGGGCTTGGGAGCCAGCATTTTCATCAACTCCCCCAAGGGAGACCATCTGGAGTACGTGTTGCAGATCCACTTCAAGGCATCTAAAAATGCCACCGAGTACGAAGCGCTCGTGCATGGCCTCCGGCTGGCAAAGGATATCAGCATCCATCATCTCCTTTACTTTGGTGATTCGGATCTAGTGTTGTAGCAAGTTTTGGGTGACTGGGAATGCCAAGGATGCAAACATGGACCTGTACCGCTTCTTCGTCGAACAGATGTGCGCTTGCTTTGAGGGATGTGGATTCCACCATGTCCCTTGCGCTAACAACGAAGTTGCTGACGCGCTTGCACAAGTCGGCTCCACAAGATAAGACATTCCACCCGACATTTCCTTGTGGCACTGATACGTCCAAAACGTATCTACTTTCCCGAACACTTTTGCTATTGTTTCTCCTCTATACTTGTGTGATTTGGATGCAACTAGTGCGAACTGACGCTGTTTTCAGCAGAATTACCTTGGTGTCTACTTTTTGTGCAGAAAATCAACTATCAGGAAAAATCCCGGAAAATATGCCAAAAATCCTATTTCACCCCAAGACTCTAGGAGCCAGAATACGAGACGAAGAAGAGCCCTGGGGTGGCCACACCACCTGGTGGCGCGGGCTAGGCCAGGCCGCGCCAGGGGGTGGTGTGGGCCCCTAGGCACCCCCTCGGCCTCTCTCTTCGCCTATAAGGAGCCTTCTAACCTAAAAACTTTGGGGGGTTCGACGTTTTTCCAAAAGGAGTTCCGCTCCGCCGCCATCACCAGATTCCATGAAACAGCACCAGAAACTCCGTTCTGGCACCCTGCCGGGACGGGGAATTGGAGGAGATCATCGCCATCATCATCACCATCGCTTCTCCATCGACCATCCATGTTTCCCCCATCTATGAGTGAGTAATCCCCCGCTGTAGGTTATGGGGATGGTAGGGATTGGATGAGATCATTCATGTAATGGCATCAGATTGTTAGGGCATGGTGCCTAGTATCTTTTATTAGTGCTTTATGACTTTGTTGTGCTTAATGCTTGTCACTAGGGCCCGAGTGCCATGATTTCATATCTGAACTTATTATTGATTCATTATGATAGTATTGTTTCTGGTCTTATCTGCAAGTTGTATACACACGTTGTTGTCCGGAACCTATGGCCCCGAAGTGACAGAAATCGGGATAACCGGAAGGGAAATGCTTTGATGTGAGGATCACATGTGTTCATGGAGTGTTAATGCTTTGCTCCGGTGCTCTATTAAAAGGAGCACCTTAATTGCCAGTAGTTCCCTAGAGGCCCCGCTGCAAACGGCTGGCAAGACAAAAGATGTTGTGCAAGTTCTCATTGCGAGCACGTATGACTATATATGGAACACATGCCTAGGATTGTCTAGTACTTGGGTGCTTTATCTTATTTATCTGCAATTACCCTATGTTCTGATTGCTATGTGAATTGTCTTGTCCATGCAACGCCCGTCCATCCATCCCTATGCCTAACGCACTCGAATCCTATTGTTTACTGCTTTTGTTACTACTGTCTTTGCTTTGCTACTACTGTTACTTTGCTATTCCTACTACAAAACTATTGCTACTGATAAACTGCTATGAGCAAGATTGTTTCTAGGTGCAGCTGAATTGACAACTCAGTTGTTAAGGCTGATAAATATTCTTTGGCTCCCCTTGTGTCGAATCAATAAATTGGGTTTCACTTCCCTCGAAAATACTGCGATACACCCCCTATACCTGTGGGTCATCGAGACTATTTTCTGGCGCCGTTCCGGGGAGCATAGCTTTATTTATCAAGTTCACTTGGATTCTCTATTGTTCGCTGCTATCCATCCATCATGGGTAAGTCTCGTGATGGCAAGGTTCCTATTTTACCATCCACTACAAGAAGAGGTACGGTTCTAAACACCTTTGCTGCTCTTGATTCACCATCTGTTATAAGTAAGCTCGTTACACCACCACATACACATGCTACACACACTTCTACTACTGCTGAATCTGAAACTTCTGATGCTTATGATACTGCTTCTACTGTGCTTGATAAGAGTGGTTCATTAGGTCCTTTCCTAGATGCTACGATTGCTAGAACTATAGCTGGAAATACCGAAACTCCTAATGAAGACACTACCTCACCTGTTAGCTCACCTGAGTCTAGTGAGAGTTATGATACTGAAGAAGATTATGTTGAGATGACCGATGAGTTTATTGAAGAATGTAAGAACACCCATGATAGGAGCGCTGCTAAGAGTCTCCTTGAGAGGCGTACTATTAGACCCAAATTATCTCCTGCTGCTAAATTTGCTGCTTCTCCCATAAATATTATAGATGAAGATTATGATTTCTCTCTCGATCTATCTTACATAGCTATTGTCGAGAAAGAACCTTTTTGTGGGACTAAGAATGAAAGTGCGGTAGCACATATGAATGAACTTTCTACCATGAGTGGCTTGTTTTCTGATGATATTAAGATGCGTACTTACTTTGTTGCTAAGATTTTTCCTTTTTCACTGAAAGGAGAAGCTAAAACTTGGTTTAGTAATTTACCTCCTGGATCAATTGATAGCCCTGAGTGCTTGATTAGTACTTTCTTGCATAAATATTTTCCTCCTAGTGCTAGACATGCTATTTTGTAGGAACTTTTTGATTTTAAACAGGGAGAAAAAGAGGTATTGCCTGAATCTTGGGCAAGGTTTTGTGCTTCGATTCATGCACAGGCTGGAAGTCCATTACCTAAGAATGAGCTTCTTGATATATTTTATAATGGACTAACCGAGGAATCTAGGACATACCTAGATAGTTGTGCTAATTGTGTTTTCAGGAATAGGACTCCTAAGGAAGCTGAGGAATTAATGGCTAAACTAAGCAAGAATTATGAAGATTGGACTCCTCCTAAACAAGTTACACCTGAAGTAATTGTACCTGAACCATCTATTCCTGTGCCTATTCCAACATCAAAGAAGAGGGGTTATTGAATTAAATGATGAAGTGATGAAGGAAGCTAAGAAATGTCTTAAGGAGAATGGAATTAAAGCTGCAGATGTCAAGAATGTACCTCCTATAGAAGAATTATGTAAGCCTATTCCCTACTCACCCACTATTGAGGTACACTCTCTCCAACACTTTGATGAAGGTGATATCCCTTACTTGAAACCTCCTGATCAATGCTTAGAAGAATTTGATATCTTTATTGTTAAGCACGATAACTTTAATAAAAGGGTGCAAAATCATCTAATGGAAAACACTAGAGCTATTGTTGAGTTGAAAGATATTGTGGAAAGAACCTCTAATGATGTTAAAATGATTGTTAAACACTTTCAAATGGTTCAAACTCAAATAGATCAACTCGTTAAAGTGCAAAACGACTTGCTAGTTAATGCTGCTAAAGAAAAACATGCTTATGAAATTAGAACTAGAAGTGGAGCTATTACCCAGGATCCTCTATATCCTGAGGGGCATCCCAAAAGAATTGAGCAGGATTCTCAACAAGCTGAAAATAGTGGTTCTACTCGTAAGAAAAGGAAAAATAAACATAAAACTGTTGTAGAACCCTCTGAACCTACTATAAATCCTAATAGTATATCTATCTCTGATGCTGAAACTGAAAGTGGTAATGAAGAAAATGAAGTTCTTAATGAAGAAAAAGTTGAAGAAGAACCTGAAAACCACACTAAGAATACTAAATACACTAAGGAAGATTTTATTGCTAAGAAACATGGTAGCGAAAGAGAACCTTGGGTCCAAACACCTATGCCTTTCCCTGATAAGAAACACAAGTCAAAGGAAGATGAACACTATAATAAGTTTTGTGAGTGGATGAAGCCTTTATTCTTGCAAATTCCTTTGACTGATGCTATTAAATTGCCTCCTTACTCAAAGTATATGAAGGACATTGTCTCGAATAAAAGGAAGATCCCTAATGAAGAAATCTCTACTTTGCTTGCTAATTATTCTTTCAATGGTAAGGTTCCTAAGAAACTTGGAGACCCAGGGATTCCAACTATCCCTTGCTCTATTAAGAACATTTATGTTAGAACTGCTTTGTGTGATTTGGGAGCTGGAGTTAGTGTTATGCCTTTCTCTCTCTATAAGAGGCTTCAGCTTGAAAAATTGATACCAACTAATATATATTTGCAAATGGCTGATAAATCTACCACTATTCCTGTGGGTATATGTGAGGATGTACCTGTTCAGGTGGCTCACAATTGCTTGATATTAACTGATTTTGTTGTACTTTAAATGCCTGAAGATGATAATATGTCTATTATTCTTGGGAGACCCTTTCTTAATACTGCAGGAGGTGTTATTAATTGTAATCAAGGAAATGTGACCTTCAATGTTAATGACAAGGAACATACTATCTATTTCCCCAAGAAGATTGAAAGGACTTATGGTCTGAATTCAATTGAACATGTTGAAGGCATTCAAGTTGGAGAAATATATTGTCCCATACCGAGAGAAAAATTTGAAACTATTATGATTGGGACAATTGCTATCAAGGTTGAGGTAACATAATCATTAGTGGAGTACAAAGTTTTGTCTCATATGCAATTGTTTTGGTAGCAAGACTTGATCAACCTTGCTAACAAAAGGATTCCATTGAACAAAACAATGTTTTCATTATGATTATCTCCATTTATTCCTATCCTTTGCATTTTAGTTTTTGCTTTCGTTTAGTTTTATTTGTGTTGTTAGTTGCTTGCATGCTAGAACTTCTGTAGTTCTAGCCTTGTTTTGTCCTTGCATCATGTTTCCAAAAAAAGAAAAAAATCTGTCTGTCAGAAAATCATTCTTCTATTTCTGAAAAATGCCCAAAAATAAAGTGTCTTGAAAAATTCCAGAAAATTCATATTAAATTTTTACGTGAAAAAAGGGGCAGAGGAGTACCTGGTAGGTACCAGGGGGCCCACCAGGCAGGCACACCATGTGGTGGCGCGGCTAGCCCTAGGTGGCGCCATGCCCTGTTGTGGGCCACCGCTGGCCGCCCACTAACTCTCTCCCCTGCCACTTTCTTCTCTCTCCCGAGTAAGCTCCAGTTCATAGCTCAAAATCACGTTCTTGCTGTGCTTGCTCTCGATTTCTTCGATCTCCTTGCTCAGCCCATCTTTCTTGCTGAAATTTGGAGCATTTGTTCCCTGGTATGTGACTCCTCCCCTTGTCCAAGTAGATTTGTGTTTAGTGGATTATATATTGAGTATTTTGCTGCTATAGGTGACTGGTTTTGAGAGCTTGTAAGCTTGTTTGATCCTTAGAGATATAGTTTTGATGCATGTTTAGGCCTCTTGGAAGTCCCTATGAGTAGAATCCTTCATTATATTTACTTTGCAATCACTTGTGTAATAGGTGTTTAAATTTCAGAATAGAAGATGAGTGAACACCACCTAAACCAACATGAGCTTTGGGTGCCTGAGGTCATGAAGGTCCACTAGGAGGAGGAAGTTTTTCCCTCCATTTATCCATGCTCTGAGTTCATGAGAGCTGCAGGAATTCTACAAGATTTCCACACTTTGGTTTCTAATGCAGGGTTAGAGCACTTTTTGGAAGATGAACCTTGTCAATTTGTGAAGCTAACCATGTCTGTGGTGCAGGACTTCAAATTTAGTCACTCTTTGCCTAACCCCATGGTCCATTACAAAATTTACAATATAGCTGTCGACCTTTCTCTTGATGATTTTTGTGCAGCTATTAAGGTACCTCAATGGGGATCATGTAGGAAGATTAAAGAGAGACCTGAACAACTCATGGATTTATATGCAGAAATTTGCCAAGGGAGTATCTTCTCGAAGGAGAGTGGGAAAATCCGTAGCATTCATCTTCCCTCCATTCGCTACTTTGCCTACTTTATTGCCAAGTGTGTTCTTGCTAGGAAAACTGCCAATAAGTTATCTTCGTTTGATCTAGCATTTATCTCTGCTGCTCTTAGACGAGATAGGTCTTACAACTTGGGTGCTTTGATAGCTTTCCGTCTCGCTGCTAACCGTGAGAAAGGTGGAATTTGTGGAGGCCTCATTGCTTATCGTTTGCTAGCATTGCATGGTTTAGTGCCTCATCATCTAGACCTACAGTTTCCCATAGAGAGGCTTGATTTTAATTCCATGATACATCATAAATTTATTTCCTCGTGAGCTAGTTTGAGTGAGTTATCTTATGAAATAACCTTTCTCAAGGCTGGCTGGAGAAAGAGCAAGTCCGAGCGTGTTGTTCTTTTGCCTGCACCTGTTTTGTTTAACCTTGATAACAGGGAAGGATGGTCCCTCACTGAGGAGGAGCTTGACACGTACCTGGGAGAGCTTTCCCACCAGGAGCAGGACACTAGAAGGGAGGTCACGGATGATTCGGTCCAGCCCTCGAATGAGGGAGAGTCTTCATATCAGCAGCCCGCTTATGATTGGGGAGCTTCCTCTTCTTCTCATGGGCCCAGCTACGACCATTCTTACCAAGATCCGCCCGCTTGGAACCCCTATTCGTACATGGATTGATACCCACTTAGGCCAAAAGCCTAAGCTTGGGGGGAGGTACGCCGACACCGCACTCATCTCCATATCATGTTGCGTCGGTACTTTGTATATTCATGTTTTCGTTCTCTTTTTAGTTTTCGTTCTTCTTTGCTTTTGCTTTCTAAAAACACAAAAAGACCAAAAATATTTTTGTTGTTTCTCTTTGGTTTGCTTCTTCTTTTTGCCTTGGTTTGCTTTTCCCTTTTTGCTTTGTTTGAACTATTCGAAAAACCCAAAAAGATTTTGCCTTGCTTGTTTTTCTCTTTTGTTCTTGTTTAAAAATCGAAAACACCAAAAATATTTGTCGTTCTTCTTTGGTTTTTGTGAGTTTGCTACAGGGTTCGGCAGTCCTCAGTGGATTATTGGTTTCATATTATTATTCAAGCCACACAAGTGAAGAGCAATAATGAGGATTAATGATAACTTGAGGCGTGGTAAGAGGCTGGTAACGAACTCTATTTGTTTTCATTTTTCTACATATACTCATCACTGTGGGCATGCTTAGTCCGTTCTTGTAGAGTGTATGTTTTCTTTGGATGCTTAGTAGTTCTTGCCTTCTTATGATTTGCTCCAACTCGCTAATAGTTTGTAGCATGTCTCATGAATGTTTGCTTGCATTACTCTATTCATAAATTAGTATGACACCGTGGTATCCTCCTCTGAATGTTTCATTTGAATTGACTTGGCACATGCTCATGCATGCACATGACTGTAATAATCAGTTAAGCCTTGATGAATTATTTTGCCTTGAGGATCTTGAATCACTTCCATGCCATGAGTAGTCTTGTTTTGTTGCAAGCATGATAATGACAGCTATTGCTCTCTCGTTTGTCGCTCCCTTACTATTGCTACCCTTCACTTCCACTGAGTGTTTTACTCATGTTTCTAACTCCCTAAACCAAATATTTCCAAAGTGTCCACCATTCCTACCTATTAGCATCATTTGCTACTTTCGTGCATATTCAATATGCCTTGTTTTCTTCCGAATAAAATGTTTGCTTGTTATGGGAAAATTAGTTAGTATAGCTCTCACGAACTACCTACCGCACTTAATAAACCTGAACCATTGTGAACTCTCCATGAAAGTTATATGCTTGCAAATTATAGGCTGGGAATTAGCAGAACCGTGCTGTCACGGGGAACGCTTTCAACACTTGTAAATATATACCCAGTTGATACCTTGCTCTTTTGTTTGCGGATGTCGTCGGTGTGAAATAAAAGGGGAGCTTGTAAGTCCATGGAGTTATGCATGTGTGTTAGAGAAACGCCTGGGCCGCTGGTCTAATCCATGCTGACATGGTGGAAACCTGCAGCGTAACCATAATGATATCTATGAAGCATTCTTCTTATAAAAAAAGAGAGAGAGATAACTATTGAGAAAAAGAAAAAAAAAGAGATTTATGAAAAGAGGAAAGAGAGAAAAAGCACCATTTTCCCATGGTAAATAAGAAGATTGCTGAGATACTCATTGTCTGCTTGCCTTGTCATTTTGATATGGGGATTCTTCCGTATCATCAGGCAAGGGGTACCCCGTTGGCGGTTCTCAATGATACGCACATACTTACGATGACAAGAACTTACCGGTAACTAAAGTTGAGTAGCATGAGGAGCGGCCCTCGTACTCAAGGGACTTGGGATTTCCAGTTTATAGTCTGTCAAGCATATAACTCAGATTGGACCTCACTTTCACCTTAACCACTTTAAAGATGCTTATGATAGGGGCAATGAGAGCTCAAAGCTAATGAGTACCATACTTTCAGCATTTGGAAGCCTTTCAAAATTATTCAAAACCTTTTTCTTCTACTTGTTGAGTCTCCACATATTCTTTGAGCACCTTCTTGAGAGCATAGTTGTCATTCTTTGTGTTTGTTCCATTACTTGATTATTTGTGTTATGACTTTGATGCTTGTATCTTTGATATCTTTACTTCTAGTCATCACTTGAACTTCAGAGGTGCCTTGGCATTCATAATCAAAGGCAAGCGAGATACCACTCTATCATACCTTTCTATGAGCATTGTAATGTTGCTTATGTTTATGCTTAATGCTACTTATTATTCTTGAGTTGGAATCTCTTCATAGCTTGCAATGAATATTAAGTAGACTCAGTTGCATTACTCTTTATTATGAACTGTCTCAGTAGTTGATCACATTGCTAAGAATATTTACATCATATGAAGCAAATGTGTTCGTGAAAGTTCTTTTATCGCACTCAGTTTTCAACTGAATTGCTTGAGGACAAGCAATAAGCTAAGCTTGGGGGGAGTTGATATGTCCAAAACGTATCTACTTTCCCGAACACTTTTGCTATTGTTTCTCCTCTATACTTGTGTGATTTGGATGCAACTAATGCGAACTGACGCTGTTTTCAGCAGAATTGCCTTGGTGTCTACTTTTTGTGCAGAAAATCAACTATCAGGAAAAATCCCGGAAAATATGCCAAAAATCCTATTTCACCCGAAGACTCCAGGAGCCAGAATACGAGATGGAGAAGAGCCCTAGGGTGGCCACACCACCTGGTGGCGCGGGCCAGGCCAGGCCGCGCCAGGGGGTGGTGTGGCCCCCCCAGGCACCCCCTCGGCCTCTCTCTTCGCCTATAAGGAGCCTTCTGACCTAAAAACTTCGGGGGGTTCGACGTTTTTCTAGAAGGAGTTCCGCTCTACCGCCACCACCAGATTCCACGAAACAGCACCAGAAACTCTGTTCTGGCACCCTGCCGAGACGGGGAATTGGAGGACATCATCGCCATCATCATCACCATCGGTTCTCCATCGACCATCCATGTTTCCCCCATCTATGAGTGAGTAATCCCCCGCTGTAGGCTATGGGGATGGTAGGGATTGTATGAGATCGTTCATGTAATGGCATCAGATTGTTAGGGCATGGTGCCTAGTATCTTTTATTAGTGCTTTATGACTTTGTTGCGACTTGTTGTGCTTAATGCTTGTCACTAGGGCCTGAGTGCCATGATTTCAGATCTGAACTTATTATTGATTCATTATGATTGTTTCTGGTCTTATCTGCAAGTTGTATACACACGTTGTTGTCCGGAACCTATGGCCCCGAAGTGACAGAAATCGGGATAACCGGAAGGGAAAGGCTTTGATGTGAGGATCACATGTGTTCACGGAGTGTTAATGCTTTGCTCCGGTGCTCTATTAAAAGGAGCACCTTAATTGCCAGTAGTTCTCTAGAGGCCCCGCTGCAAACGGGCTGGCAGGACAAAAGATGCTGTGCAAGTTCTCATTGCGAGCACGTATGACTATATATGGAACACATGCCTAGGATTGTCTAGTACTTGGGTGCTTTATCTTATTTATCTACAATTGCCCTATGTTCTGATTGCTATGTGAATTGTCTTGTCCATGCAACGCCCGTCCATCCATCCCTATGCCTACCGCACTCGAATCCCATTGTTTACTGCTTTTGTTACTACTGTCTTTGCTTTGCTACTACTGTTACTTTTCTATTCCTACTACAAAACTATTGCTACTGATAAACTGCTGTGAGCAAGATTGTTTCCAGGTGCAGCTGAATTGACAACTCAGTTGTTAAGGCTATTAAATATTCTTTGGCTCCCCTTGTGTCGAATCAATAAATTGGGTTTCACTTCCCTCGATAAATACTGCGATACACCCCCTATACTTGTGGGTCATCGAGACTATTTTCTGGCGTTCCACAACAGAAAACAAAAAATTTCCAACGTTGGAACCTCCTAAACAGCCCAAGATCTATCTATGTGGTAATACAGTAATGACCAAGCGTATAGAATACATACCCTTGTAGACCGTACGTGGTTAACGTTCTGAGGGGAACGTGGTTGAAGTAGTCGAACTCATAGCCAATCTCAAGGTCAAGAAGCTCCTCGCAGGTCACCCCTTGCTCCTTCTTCATCGTGCACCAGCTCCAGCTCACGACATCCAAGGTGCCTCAAGTGAGGCCCCTCGTGGTTTCGTACACATACGGTGTACGATGACGACCTCCGACTCCTTGATCCCTATCGGGAGTGCGGAAGTAGATCTTGGAATCCGGCTTGGAATCCCTGTAGCGCAACGGTGTGCTGCAGGTGCGGTGTCTCTTGCTCGGACAATCCTTACTTAGGATCATGCCAATGCATAGATACAAGAGAGAGAGAGGGAAGGATAAATTCAACCAAAGGACTTTTCCAAATATTGGTGTGTCTATTCCCACCCATGGGCACCCCTTTATATAGGGGGAGGGGGTGTACCCTCCCCTTTGGGTTTCCCATGTGGGACTAAACAAGGGAGAGAGGGGAGAGGCGAAAGGGCCTCATGGGCCAGCCGGCCAGGGGTGGGCCCCACCCTGCGCACAACCCTAGGCTGGCTGGATGGCCCCCCTTGAGGTGCCTAGGCCTTGGCCCTTGGCCCTTCCCTCCTTCGGTTTTCCCTCATGGGCCCTTTTTCCCTAGGAAGTTTGGCCCATTAGTGGAATACCCCTTCAAATTAGATTTTAATATTATATTTAATATTAATTACATTAATTAATATGTAAATACATATTACAAAATCCGATTTGACCCAAAACAACTTTTGGTTTCCTTTCGATTTCCTCCGAACGACTTCGGATCTTTCCCGGAACGATTCTGGTTTTCTCACGAAACTTTTCTGGTTTTCTTTTCTCTTTCATATGGTGATTCCAACTTATAGAGGATCTCTAGATCATCGTACCCTTAAGTTTATTTCCCCACAGCTCGGGAATGGCACAGACATGATCTCCATCAATGATCAATAGCGGGACCGGGATGCCCATAATGACCCCTATGCATTCCATGATGACAATGTTGTTTGGACCATTAAGAGTCGTTTCCCATTCCCTTTGCCACTTGATACCTAGTTCACCCAAGATTTGATCTACGGTATCTCCATACCTTCATTCGATCTCGTTATCAAAGAACTTGTTTTCTCGTTTCCGTTTCGTTGCATTCCGTGACCCAATCACACGCTTGCAAGCTTCGTTAATGCAACATCACCGAGATGGCCACTAATGTATATGTCTCTTACATGGATGGGAAAATCCTGGTCTTGATATGTACTCCTCTATGTGCCCCTTTGGGAAACTTGAGTGGCATCTTTTCGATCACCCAGTCACGGAGTGATACTTGATAACCATCTAAGCTCCCTCCAGAATGGTGATTTGCATCATCTCATAGTCTAAGGACAGGTCGCGAGGTTTCCTTAGTTTTATCATTAATGGTGAACTTTTAACTAGATCTCATTAAGATACAACTGGTTGGGTTGTTTGTCTATCACATCATTCAACTAATGACGTGACCTCATTTTTCAATTGGCATAAATTCCCATGATCTCGAAACCCTAGATCATCCTCATGACCAATGAACTAGTTTGCTAGAGGTAACTAGATACTTGGTTTGTTTACATACCACACGTGTATTAACGTTTCGTATTAATACAATTATAGCACAATATGAAACTATTACGAACTAACTGAGATATGACAATAAAAACATATTTATTATTTGCCTCTAGGGCATATCTCCTTCAGTCTCCCACTTGCACTAGAGTACAAATAATCTAGCTCGCATTTTACTCATCATAAACCATACCAATATGAGTTTATTGATCATGCATGCTTATGGAAAACGTCATGTCCATGTTCTGTTTTACCAGATCATTATGTCTTTGCAAATCGTTAATGTCTTCCTAACTTTGACATTTATACCATTATCTCATAATGGGTTGAAGTATTCGTTTGGTGACAAAGTGAGAGTTTTTTCTAGTGTTTATAATGATGGTCGTTTTCACTATTGTCATCTAAACTTTGAAACACACTTTGCAATCCTTTGTGTATATACGACAGTTATGGCAGCAGAACGAGGCCGGTTGCCAGGAGCCTACAGTGAATTTAGATCAACCTCGAGGGCTTTTTCATGGGCACTGTGCCCTAGGACACATCATTCTACGTTAAAAGTGAACTAGCCCCTCCATAACAATATACATCACATCAGATGGGGCCTTTATACTTCTATATCTATGTAGATCCTAGTGCATGAAATGCAACTATGCCACTTACTTTGCTTCTTGCCATTTAAGTACAAACTTAATTCTGGTTCAGTGATTAACTCAAGAATCACTTCAGGACATGTTCTTACAGTTAAGAGCTTGTCCTTCCAACCAGAACTTCGGGTCACATTACGTCGAGTATACAATATGGTTGTATGGAGGAATCTATGACCGAGGCATAGGAGATGAAACACATCTCTTTCTTCCTTTTTAACCATCGTTGTAATACTAAGACAATGCTTCATATAGTAAGAACTTCTTTCTTACCTTGTTCCGTTCTGAACTTCTACAGAATCTTGCTTAGGACATTCTGAACATCTTCAGAATCAAGTGCAAGAAGCATTCGACATTCAATGTTTATTAAACTCACCAATCTATCTTGATAGATCTCATTGTTTAATAACTTCATCCTTATTTATCTACTTAAATGTTATTAACACAAATCACATCATTCACATATGTCGTCCACATATCCCAGAATGATTTCACGCTCCCACTCAAATATGGCATCCATATTTGAGATCCAGGGATTTCACTTAGCTCCCACTCAAAATATGTCTGATACATATTATGATTAAGCCTAGCTACTTAGCTCCCACTTAAAATATGTCTATTACATATTAAGATTTGGCCAAGTTAATTATCTCCCACTCAAATGCAGGTCCTCTCGATAATCTTGGACATTCCAAAATTCTTTGATCATCATCAAATTGAGAATTCCAGCTACGAGACTTCAATATCCATATATTGCTAGTGTAAATCCAATAGACTCAAGCATCGCTACATTTGTAGTCAACTCCTTGAATTTGTCCATACTTTATGAAAAATTGAGATTTTACGTCTCCATTAAGTTTCATTTCGATCTTATGACTTTGAAGTCATTCAGAAATATCAAGTAAACTTCTTTACTTAATAATATTAAGTAACATATTACTTCACAATCTTAAATGTAACTTAATATAGGATTTTATGACTCCTAGTCATTTCTCGCACTTAGGTTCATCACGCTTCTTTGTAATTCATAGGTATGTCTTGTTCATAAACATGACAAGTGAATCAATAATATATTTCCCTGAACTTGCAGAGTATATATTGCTGAATCTTACTTTCTTTAGTAAAAGTATTCACTGAAACTTTATGATCATTATCATTAGTTTCTCCTCTATTTGTAGAGTCCGGTTTCACGAAACAAATTACGCCGCGCCACTCAACAATTTGGAGGCAAGGTCAAGTACCTTGTTTTGATCTTTTACTTTCTTCCACCTATATCTTCATCGAGACATGTCAACTCTGGACAATAGTAGGTTTTCCCCCTTTTTGGAAGATGTATTCATAGTTTGCTAAGAATACACTACAAATACTTGTTTATTCGCCATAGTTTCGAATTATCCAAACCTCTAGAAACTTGAACATGCCATAACTATTATGGTGTTGTTTCCACGAATCTTTAGATGTTCCTTTGTATTTCAAATGAGTGTTTGCTCATTTTGATCTCTAACTCTAAACAATAACTATAACCCCAATAAGAGATAATATTATACCATACGTATCTAATACATAATGATTATGATATTTAGACATTTCAATACACTTTGAAATTCGTCCTATTATCATAATTTGTGAAACATTTTTCACATGTCCTTTTATGCCAAAATTAACTTAAATACTTTAGTCATGTCGATCAAATCGAAGAGCCTTTTGTATTCTTGTTAATTCAATATCCTCCTTCATTTTGAAATCTTTTGAACAATTCAAAACATTTTCAAAATTATGTTTCATTAAGTAAATATTCATATTCACTTAAATTCACAATGAAGTATGAAATAATGATTTCCACTATTTGTTGAAAATACGATACATCACCATGTATAAGATTCAACATTAAGTATAAATAATGATTTACGCTATCTTGTTGAAAATACAATACATCATTATGTATAAAGTTCAACATTTCTTCGCATATCACCATTTTACCAGAATGCGGAGTTTTAGTCATTCTGCCCAACGAGGCATGGTTTTGCAAAGTCTCTAGATAAAGAATCTAAGACCTTGATCTTCATTTGTAATGAAGAACATGCAATAACCAAAATGGCTTAAACTATAGTGCCATATCATAATTAAACTTTGGATATCTTTTAGCATTCTAATCCTTTAAAAATGCTTAAACTAGTATCATTAACATAGTGATGAGAATAACTCATTTATAATCGTAATGTGACCATAAAGGTATTATTCATAAGAACAGTACAATTGGCTTGTAACTTATTCATATGAGCAATCGTCTTGCTAAACGCAAGACACACAAACAAGGATTACAAAATTATATTCAAGTCCACTAATCCAAATGATAATCTTGAGGAAAGGGGTGATGTCAGCCATAAACTATTTTGCTTGCCGTCATCATGCCACATTGCCTCAATTCCAGCAATTCTCAAGCAGACCATCCTGTTTTCACAAAACGGGACAAGTATCCAATACTTATATAAACTGCAACAAGTTTTGTAAGAATTACATTTATAACTTTGTATATCTAACATATACCATTTTTCATTCATGACCTCCATTGCAATCAAGCCCTTCTGAGAGTTCATAACTCTAATACAAGATTGCTAAGTGTTTCTCCAAATATTCCTATTTTCATCCATCATGGAAGAAAACTCATCCAATGGCTCATACTTTATGTGCCTGGTCTTGCATAATACAAGATTGTAATACAACTCTTCATTGAATGGAGAACGGCTTATTGGATGATTACGAAGAACACACAAACACTGTGGAGTCATCGGATTATCTCCTAATGGTCATTATATAAAGAAGAGAAGATCACTTTTTATGAGGATATCCCTCAGGCGTGGGTATTAATCTATGAAGTTGGACCCTATTGCTAAGTTCCACATCAAGAAGTATATTCCCATGGTCGCAAAGGACCTCAATGGGATAGGCCATGATCTACTAAGATATTTGCAAATGGACATCTAGACTAAGTTCATAATATGAGTTCAATCCTAATTGAGCTCCCACTAAAATTGTCATCCCCTAGACGATTTTAGTGATCACATGATCCCAATCCTCTGCACCTCCCCCGATCATCACGGCCATCAGTGTGGCATCAAAGGTAGACATTTCCCAATGTCAATCACATCAACCATGTGACTCATGCTTGATATTTCGATCTCTTGTGTTCTGAGGCCATGTCTACACATTCTAGGCTCGCCAAATCTAACTTGTGTGTATTCGTTGTGCAACATGGCTTACACCCACTATATGCGAATGTAGATATGTCTAGCCCCCGATCGTCATGGCCGACTTCATAACGGCAAACTTTCTTGGTGGTGCACACACAAGGGGAACACTATCATTGGAATTATATAGGGATTATCTTATTTGCTACCGTTGAGTATCTAATACTAGCATATAATAAGATATAAAGCAGGTGTCAACATCACATGTGTATTGTGATATGATATGGTCCTTCTTCTTGCGCCTTGATCTCCATCGAGCGCTCCGGCATGATCTCCATCTTGCCCTTGGTTTGACGCCAAGTACACGACGCCACCACCCGGTTGTCCATCGGAACAATGGCTATTAGTACTTAACTTAGTAACATAAAAGTAAACTACTTTACCTTCGTAACGATCAATGCCATATCATAACACAAGCCCTCCTGCAAAATAAATTAGACGCCTCTACTTTATCTTTTGCAAGTTTTATGTGGTTGTTAGGGCTTTCACAATAGAACCATTTCTAATCTATGAACTTTCCACCCAAAACATGGATCCAACAGTTGTCTCTACTACACCCCTTCTGGGGCCCTCTGTTGTAAATGCTATATCAACTATTGAATGAGAGACAGACACCCGCTAGACACTTATACGGTCCAAGCCGTATGTTGAGCGTGGAACCAGTCTCGCGTACGAATACACGTAAGGTCGGTCCGGGACGCTTCATCAAACAATACCATGATATAAACAAGTACACGTTAGAGGGTAACAACTAAGGGATCAATGCCCGCATAATGCATGTGCATACTGGCCGTACAACATTCATATGCATAGATCGGCTCTGATACCACTGAAGGGTTCTGTAGCAGAAAACAAATTTTTTCCTACGTTGGAACCTCCCAAACTGCCCAAGATCTATCTATGTAGTAATGCGGTAACGGCCGAGCGTATAGAATACATACCCTTGTAGACCGTACGCGGTTAATGTTCCGAGGGGAACGTGGTTGAAGCAGTCGAACTCGTAGCCGACCTCAAGGTCGTGAAGCTCCTCGCAGGTCACCCCTTGCTCCTTCTTCATCGTGCAGCAACTCCGGCTCACGACATCCAAGGTGCCACAAGTGAGGCCCCTTGTGGTTTCGTACACATACGGTGTACGATGACGACCTCCGACTCCTTGATCCCTGCCGGGAGTGCGGAAGTAGATCTCCGGCTTGGAATCCCTGCAGCGCAACGGCGTGCTGCAGGTGCGGTGTCTCTTGCTCGGACAGTCCTAACTTGGGACCATGCCAACGCATAGAGACGAGAGAGAGAGGAAATGAGAAAGTCAACCAAAGAACTTCTCCAAATATTGGTGTGTCTATTCCCACCCATGGGCACCCCTTTATATAGGGGGGGGGGTGTGCCCTCCCCTTTGGGTTTCCCATGTGGGACTAAACAAGGGAGATAGGGGAGGCGCATGGGCCTCATGGGCCAGCCGGCCAGGGATGGGCCCCACCCCATGCACAACCCAAGGCTGGCTGGGTGGGCCCCCTTGAGGTGCCTAGGCCTTGGCCCTTTGGCCCTTGGCCCTTCCCTCCTTCGGTTTTCCCTCATGGGCCCTTTTTCCCTAGGAAGTTTGGCCCATTAGTGGAATACCCCTTCAAATTAGATTTTAATATTATATTTAATATTAATTACATTAATTAATATGTAAATACATATTACAAAATCTGATTTGACCCAAAACAACTTTTGG
This sequence comes from Avena eriantha, assembly GCA_910589775.1. Classification (NCBI taxonomy): domain Eukaryota; kingdom Viridiplantae; phylum Streptophyta; class Magnoliopsida; order Poales; family Poaceae; genus Avena; species Avena eriantha. The sequence goes on from OU342742.1 coordinate 484,597,888, forward strand.
TTTCCTTTCGATTTCCTCCGAACGACTTCGGATCTTTCCCGGAACGATTCTGGTTTTCTCACGGAACTTTTCTGGTTTTCTTTTCTCTTTCATATGGTGATTCCAACTTATAGAGGATCTCTAGATCATCGTACCCTTAAGTTTATTTCCCCACAGCTCGGGAATGGCATAGACATGATCTCCATCAATGATCAATAGCGGGACCGGGATGCCCATAATGACCCTTGTGCATTGCACGATGACAATGTTGTTTGGACCATTAAGAGTCGTTTCCCATTCCCTTTGCCACTTGATACCTAGTTCACCCAAGATTTGATCTTCGGTATCTCCATACCTTCATTCGATATCGTTATCAAAGAACTTGTTTTCTCGTTTCCGTGTCGTTGCATTCCGTGACCCAATCACACGCTTGCAAGCTTCGTTAATGCAACATCACCGAGATGGCCACTAATGTATCTGTCCATTACATGGATGTGCAAATCCTGGTCTTGATATGTACTCCTCTACGCGCCCCTTTGGTAAACCTGAGTGGCACCTTTTGGATCACCCGTCACGGAGTGATACTTGATAACCATCTAAGCTCCCTCTAGAACGGTGATTTGCATTATCTCACAGTCTAAGGACAGGTTGCGAGGTTTCCTTAGTTTTATCACTAATGGTGAACTTTGTAACTAGATCTCATTAAGATACAACTGGTTGGGTTGTTTGTCTATCACATCATTCAACTAATGACGTGACCTCATTGTCAATTGGCATAAATGCCCAGGATCTCGAAACCCTAGATCATCCTCATGACCAATGAACTAGTTCGCTAGAGGTAACTAGAGACTTGGTTTGTTTACATACCACACATGTATTAACGCTTCGTATTAATACAGTTATATCACAGTATGAAACTATTACGAACTAACTGAGATATGACAATAAAAACATATTTATTATTTGCCTCTAGGGCATATATCCTTCAGAACCTTGTGCGCCAGGCATGCGCCTACACCATCAGCAATAATGAGATATACAAGAGCATCGTGGGTGACATCTATCAGCACTGCGTAGGACAAGAGGAGAGCATCCGACTGCTCATGGATATCCACCAGGGAGAGTGCGTCCACCAAGCTTCATTGATAGCCATAGTTTCCAAGTCATTTCGCGATGGTTTCTACTGGTTGTGTGCATTAGAAGACATCGAGCAATTGGTGCGAGCGTGCAATGGCTGCTGGCGTTTTAGCGAGTAGAAGCACATGTTGGCTGCAGCTCTGAAGACAATCCACATCATCTGGCCATTTGTTGTTTGGGGGATCGACATGGTCGGCCCCTTCAAGACCACACGATCCTACATGACACATCTCCTGGTGGCTATGGACAAGTTCACCAAGTGGATTGAGTCAAAGTCCATCAAGAAGCTGAATGGTCCCATAGCCGTCAAAATTTTCAAGTACATCATCACGCGATACGGCTACCCCCACAACATCATCACCAACAATGGCAGAAATTTTGCTAAGGGGGCCTTCGCGTGCTTTTGCCAGGACAAGGGTATCCAGCTGGACATGGCATCCGTCGCCCACCCTCAGTCTAATGGACAATGTGAAGGAGCTCGTGGATCCACTATTGAGGTCACCCGTCTGCTGGATAGAAGAATTGTTGGCTGTGTTGTGGAGCTTACGCACCACGCCCAACCGATCAATCGGCTAGACTCCTTTCTTCCTTGTTTACGGGGCATAAGCCATCTTGTCAGCTAACATCCAGTTTCACTCGTCTCTGAAGTTGATGTACATGGAGAAAGAAGCAAAAGATGCTCGAGAGGATAGTGTCGATCTCCTTGAGGAGGCACATGAGCTGGCCTTGTGTAGATGATCCATCTACCAGCAGAGCCTCCGTCGCTATCATGCTAGCCGGATCCACCCCGTCTCATTTCGAGAGGGTGATTTGGTGCTCCAGCTGATCCAAAGCACCAAGGGGATGCACAAGTTGTCCCCTTGGGAGGGCCCATTCATCACTAGTCGGGAGATGCACAACAACTCCTACTACCTCATCGACATCCAGCAGCTGACAAATAATAAGATAGACCACTCCGATGAGGAGACGGAGCGTCCCTGGAATGCGAGCCTTCTACGCCTATTTTACACTTGAACGGGAAGTGTATGTATCCCCACCCCTTTTGTGCTATGAACAAAAAGTTGCGGAACTCCAAAGTATTCTTGGGGGATCCATAGCCAAGATTTTTCATCTCTATTTCTTATGTTATCCGACTCTGGCAAACCTCTCCCGGGGGCTTGCCAGCTGGCTCAGACAATTCTTTTTCTAGTCGGCTTAGTAGTGTGCACGACACCAAAGGCCCACTCTTCGGTTTCGACTGTAGACCGCAACCTGACTGTTAGTTTGTCAAGAGAAAAACATGGAGGTCCTCCACACAAAAAACACAAGGAACACAAAACGTTTGGACATTTCCGACTATGCTCGTTCGCCGAAAACTAGCTACAGAAATCCAAAGTATCGTGTAGTATGCTTATTAGCTACCCCTTCGGTTCTGGCTGTAGACCACAACCTGACTGTCAGATGGCAAGGACACAATGTAACGACCAATGCTCACAAGAAAAATGTCGGCTGAATGCAAATTGACATTTTATAACAAACCAAACAATGGAAAACTACACTCGCATTATACATACCTAACAAACAAAAAAATACTTGTGTTTTTTGCATGTTCTATGCTACACCGGCTGCACGAGCTAGATACATGCCAAGGGTCCTAGCTAACTGAGTGAATTTTCGACATGGTTGTCTCCGTTAGCCGGCCCGAAACTCAGGGCTACACATAGTGGGTGCGCTCTCGCGCCCCCACAAGAAGGTGGACGCAGTCAATTGGCTGGCGAGCCGGAAAGCATGGCTGCAACGCAAATCGAAGGGTCAAGAGCTTGAATGAAGTTTCGACCCAGCTGTCTCCGTCAACTGGCCCGAAACTCGAGGACTACACCTAGTGGGTGCGCTCCCGCGCCCCCACAATAATGTTAAAAAAACTACTGCCAAGTCAAAAGCAAAAGGAAAGGAGCTTCGACCCGGCTATCTTCTCCAACTGGCCCGAAGCTCGGGGGCTACACTCAGTGGGTTCACTCCCGTGCCCCCACGTAAGGATGAGCACTAGGTAGGCAAGCCCAAATATCAAAAATTTCAAAGTCAAGCAAAATTACAATATCATAAGTGCATTAGGGAGGTGAAGCTCCCAACGGTTCACAAAATGCAAGTGTTTTAGCACACAATAGATAGATAAATTGTTTATACAACTCCAACCTCCATACCGGGGACATGTTCAATCCTGGGCAGCTGGGTCATTGGCGCGTGGCGCTGCAAATGCGATCCCGCTAGAGGATATGATATTGGAAGCGTTATGGTTGGCACCACCGTACTCATCGGCTGTTCCATCTCCATCCGGCTGGGGGCCCTTGGCTCGCTCATCCTCGAACTCTTGGTCGAGGTCCACACACCACGCCACCCGGATGGTGCTAGATCGAAGCTCGGGGCATTCTTGGCGCAAGCCGGATAGGCTCCTTCCCTCCAGGAATGCGTTAAGGATGCTTCGCAGCTTTGCAGTAGGGTACCTTGACTGGAAAGCACCATGGCCAGCTATGCCCCTCCAGGTGCCGCCAATTCCCACAGATCCTCAATGGTATCCGGCAGCCCCTCCACCTGCCCCGCAAGGGCTGCAAGGGTCGTCAGGCCTTCGTCATCTGGTCGGATGTCCTCAAGCAGCTCAAGGCATGCCTTGTGCAGCGGGAGAGCTTCCCCAGCAAGGACAACGATGAGATCTTCGAAAGTGGGATCTTGTCCAACCTCCTCAACCGTCTGGCAGGTGATGACTACAAGAGCACATATCGATTGTAGCTAGTTTCGAAATAAGAGCATCAAACCCACAAAGAGCTATTTGCTTCAGGTTTTTATGCCCCTCATCACTCTCTACCAATGATACTTGTAAGCTACCTTTTATCTCAAGTAAAGGGTGTTTGAAAGGTTTTGTGAAAGTGTAAGAAAGTAATAAAAGCAAGAAAAGTAAAAAAAAGTGAAAGCGTTGGGAAACGGTGTTGGAACTCAATAAGGCTAAAGCGTTCTCGAGGACATAGGATACACCACTAGCATATAGTAATTATTTGTGATTAGGATAATATGTTTCTTATGTCACGACATGTGTGGAGCAAGCTCAATAATAAGATGTTCACTATAAGACTCGTGAGCAGTCGCTTCTTGAATCAGGTATTGGGGCCATCTCTAAATAACCACTGTGATGCCTGAAAGCAATGCCTCGTATAGGCCACCACAATTAAGGGTTTCCCCGTGGATATCGTAATAAGCTTAGTGAGTCACTCTTAATTCCCCCTTTTGACCGTGTAGGTCATAAGCCAATGCCTGTTGTCACCACTTTGCACTAGACATACTCCCATACATGTCCAAAGGGGTATCTCCCTCTCTTTAGTCCCGGAGGCAAATGATATGCGGCTGACTTCACATACCATCTAAAGAGAGAGATCTAGCACAATATCATAGATCAATGGATCATGGTCAAAAGTAATAGATTTTTTAATTTCATAATAAAGCTAGGGTTTCTCCATCTCCCCAAGAACAAATGGAACTACTCACACATGGAAGCAATTAACAACATCATCACATTCATATGGATGGGTAAAAAGTATAAAGATAGATCTAATGCAAACCACAATTGTATTTGGAATTACAACAAGATCTAACGTATGAAAAAGGTAATAGTAATGGTGATGAAGGGTATGATGTGATGTCCTCCGATGATCCATGAAGAAACAAGGATTTACCCTTCTCCTAGTTCCTCCTCCATATACCTCTCTAGTGGTGTTTCGAGGCTAGAAGTTTCTGTGAATGTCTGATATGTGTTTCGTCTTCGCGAGGTGAGAGTATTTAACGAGGCGACTGCACTGATAGGTGGTATAGGCAAACGGTACATGCAAGCTTCATCCGTACCAATGGTTGTTAAACCCTCTGTATCCTTTCCTTGTATCCTATCTTCTCCCATGTGTGTGGAAAAATCATTTAAATGACATCTATCACTTAGAAATATTATATTACTGCATAACATGATAGTCCCAATTGATATATTCATGAAAGATTTAATGATTTGGGATCCTATTGGAACAAGGACAAAAGGATGCATGAGAGCGCAGTAAAATACCAAGAGCCTACTCTACTTGTGCAAAAACATAAGGTAAATATGCTTCAAAAATGGACTCATCAACTTCCCCAAGCTAGACTCTTGCTCGTCCCCGAGCAAGATGGTGGCTTATGGACAAGGTCATCATGTTCATGAGGCACAAGCTGTTACAATAAATGAGGCAATTTGAAGCATAATTACAATATCAAATATAGAACTACATTGTGAGTTAAATCATACTCTCACACATCACATGAATTTGAGGCTTCCACACCTTTTGTATTAATAGTTCATAAAAAGTTTGAAGATTAGGCATATTATAAAATCATCAAGTTCAATTAGATGAGCACTTGATTGAGTAATGAATAATTCATGATCATTGCTTGAGTACCTTTTGTCAACTTGCACTTTTTCCTTTTATTAAAATTCTTTTATAGCAAAGTCCTTTTCTTCTTGCTTAACAATATAATTGGATCATGTTACTACTCTTTATTGATCTTGTTGGTTCAAACAAATGACAATAACATGCTATCAAGATTTCCTTCTCATAACTTATCAATACTTTGCTGGTGTGGAAGACCCTAAAATCATAATAGTGGTACAAGTATCATAGCACTCATCCTAATTCATAGATCTAACACAATAATCATAGAACAAAATATCTTCAAATATCATAAAGTCTCAAAATCTCATTGAATATAAATCTTTCCTTAGAACAAAGGAAGCTAATAATGCAACCAATGCAAATTCTAGAATTAAAACCTAACAAGCATACATGAAAGTAAACACGATAAAGCTAGAAAATAGATTACAAGGTGTTATAGATCTCCCAAGCTTGGAATCAAATCGGTGGGATCAAATAATCCCTCGCGGTTATTTGATACCGTGATATCCCCTTTAATTTGGTGAAGACGCCCTTGAGCTGCTAAGGCTTCCACGTAGCATCTTATTTGTTGTTTCAAGGATCAAGATGTGAATCCCACACTACTCGCTAACTGTTTCCAGCTAAACTACAATCGCTTTGTACATCTCAATTGTTTGCTTCTATGTTTCAATGGATCCAAGGCTGATGTCGAGATTGTCTTCTAGTCTTTCATTATCTTTAGGTCCATCTGATCCAGATAATGACGCTACAGTTGAATACGCTCAGAAGATCTCGGGAACTTTGCCTCGATTTTATTGATACGACGATCAAGCTTGTCTAATGAGGTTTGTGTGTCCTCTCCTTGCTGCTTCAACTTCTCCAAGAAAGACTCTCCTCTTCCTTCAGATTAAGTTGGATTTATTCAAAATCCCCCTCTTGTCCCACCATGAGGATGAAGACTTTACACCCGTCCTTGACCATCCCCATCAGCTTAAAATCATCTTCGGCTCCTAGTTGATTGCACCGGGCTTCTTCTTTCTTTTCCTTGGTGGATACCTCCTTGACATCCTCTATGACCTTCGAAGAAGATCCTTGGTAATCCTGATGGGTCAAACAATGTTCCGTGGACAAGACATGGTTGTAGAGCTCCGGGAAGATATGAGTAACGTGGGGAAGTTCTGTTGACAAAGGAGGAAAAGAGAGTCCTTTTGGAAGGCTTATTAAGGGCTAGGAATAGGTAAAAACTTATACTAGAAGTAAGAGTGGCGACCAAGAAAATAATTCCAAAAAATTAGGAAAGAATTGAGAGAAAAAGAAAGAATTTGAGGCGGTAACAGCCAGCGGTACGGGCAATGCCCGTACGACGTGCCCGTACCCGATATACTTCCAAAAATCACACCGACCGAAGTCGGTACAAAATCTTCCAAGTAAACAGTACGGGTGGGATTGGACTGTACGGTCCGCCCATACTGGTAGTTGCCGACCCTTCCCAAGTCAGTAACTGTTTTAAGTAATAACTAATCAAACAAAAATGGAAAGAAACCCACGGAGGGTTTAACGACCTGCCGTACTGGCCGTACGACCCGGTCGTACCATCCTATATGGAAAAACGTCGAATCCAAAGGAGGGTACTGTCAGCTTAACGAGCGCTAGTACGGGCGGTTCCGGCCGTACCGTCCGCCTGTAGCAGGTTCGAAAAACTTGCATTCCACTCAAAAAATTGCAAGGAGCTCAAATAAGCGAATGGAAAAAAGCAAAAAAACAATTAGAACACAGAAAAAGTAAGATTGGGGAAACCTTATTTGACTGGTAATAATGGATTTAACTTGACACCTTTCCACCTTTAGCTTTTGGATTATCTTCTTCTTCCCTTTAAATATGGTCGGTCACAAGAAATTTCTAAAACCATTACAAAGAGAAACAAAAAAATGTTTGAGACATGTAGTCCCTGATGGTATGCAAATTGATGACACTTTTTTTGTAATCTTGTCTCATCAATAGCCATTTGTGTGTCAACCTGTTCTCCTCTTCTCCAAAGGATCTACAAGTTAAACTTTTGCAAAAGTAAAGTCCAATAGATCATTGTTTCTTAACGCCAGTTCTTTCAAGGATTTCTTTTAATCCATTATGATCAGTATGCACTCTTGATTTTGAATCGATTATGTAAGATCTGAACTTATCACAAGAGAAAACAATAGCGAAGAGTTCTTTTTTTCCACGGGGTAATTCTGTTGAGCACCATTCAAGGTGTGACTAGCATGATGAATGCTATTAAGTTCATCACCATCATGCTGGCAAAGGATAGCTCCTACTGCATCGTGGCTAGCTTCACAAAACAAGTCAAAAGACTTTTTCCTATAGGGTGGTTTAATGATAGGAGCATTAAGAAGGGCTTGTTTCAATATGGTGAATATTGTAAGACATTTTTCATCAAAATCAAAAGTAGCATCCTTTTGTAGAAGGTTAGTTAAAGGTCTAGCAACTTTAGAGAAGTTCTTCATAAACCTTCTATAAAATCATGCATTATCCAAGAAACTTCTTATACCTTTTATATCGCAAGGAGGGGGAAGCCTTTATATTGCTTTTATCTTTGCCTTATCAACTTACATGCCTTTAGCTAAGATCTTATGAACAAGTACTATCCCTTCTTGAACCATGAAGTGACACTTCTCCTAATTCAAGACTAGGCTAGTGTCTTCACATCTCTGCAAAAATTTATGAAGTTTATGGAGATAATGGTTAAATGAAGTTCCATAGACCAAGAAATCATCCATGAATACTTCCATACTATTTTCAACGTAATCAGCAAATATAGCAGCCATACATTTTTGGAAGGTGGCATGAGCATTACACATGCCAAATGGCATACGATGATAAGCATACAAACCAAACAGACATGTGAGTGTTGTTTTTAATTGGTCATCAGGATGGATGACTATTTGAGAAAAAATGGAATAACCATCTAAGTAGCAAAAAGGGAGTGCATAGAAAGTCTCTCCGAGGTTTGGTCTAAAAATGGCAAAGGGTAATGATCCTTTCAAGTTTCCTTATTAAGTTTTCTATAGTCAATACACATCCTATGACCAATAATAGTTCGAGTAGGGACTAGCTCATTATGTTCATTCGGGACAACCGTGAACCCACCTTTCTTTGGAACACAATGAACATGACTTACCCAATCACTTTCCTCTACATGGAACATTACTCCTGCATCTAATAGGCGGATTACCTCCTTTCTCACCTCTTCTTTCATATGAGGTTTAAGCCGTCTTTGAAAATCTGCCACCGGCTGAGCTCCTTCTTCCATAAATATTCTATGGGTGGCTATCAAGGGACTAATCCCTTTCAAGTCATCCATTGAATAACCCATATCCTTTCGGTGTATTTTTAAGACTATCATTAAATTCTCCTCTTCCTTTTCTACAAGGTTAGAGCTTATAATAATATGATATTTATTAGTGTCATCAAGGAACCTGTATTTTAGTTCTTTAGGAAGGATTTTGACTATAGGACGTGGAAGCTCCTCATCACCCTTTCTTATTAGTATCTCAATGATTTGATTCATTTCAGGATCAATTATGGGAGTCAAATTGAGATATTCATCAACTTCCATTTCGTCTATATATCCAGGAAAATTATTGTTCTCAACTAGGCTCGTTTATAACTTATCGTTGGGAGTTCAATAAACACAACAACAAGACTAGTTATGTTACCGTCTTCTCCTTGATCTTGCTCATATTCTTCAAACTCCTCAATAATTGGACTGTGATGAAATTTAGAGAAATGGAAATTCATTTTATCCTCACCAAATTTAAGAGATACCGTCTCCTTTTTGCAATCGATGTTTACCAAAAAGATAGATTTCCTATCTTTTCTTTCAATTCAGGGGAAATACGGTTGGGCGGCACTAATTCAAATTCCCTCAGGCAAAATAAGAACAATACCCACAATCAACCCTCCCTTTTTCCATTTGCATATCATAAGGAATTTGAAGAACTGCTTCAAATACAGAGGAAACTCTTATTGGATGAGAGAGAGCCAATATGATATTGGCGTGGGTTCTACCAACGAAACGCATAAGTTTCCCCTACGGCGTTCAAAATAGTTCTTCCAAAAATAATTGGACAATAAACATCAATAGGCATATCAACAAGTACAAAGTCAATAGGGTACTTGTAAGGTCCAATACAAATTGGAACATCTCTAATTATTCCCATAGGAATTCTAAGTGCCTTATCTGCTAGCATGATTGTCATATCAGTATCCTCTAATTCAGTTGGGATGAGTTCATTTTGGATTTTAAGTAAAAAATTATATGGGATAACATTAATAGCTGTTCCAATATCACAGAGGCCATAATAAGAAGATTCACCAAATGTGCAATGAAGAATAGGTTTACCAACATCTTTAGCTTTTACCGTTCCTTCGATGAATTGAGAAGCTTCGGTGTCTAGCTCGATTACATTACAATGTGCAAAGATGGTTAATATATCTTCTCTAGTTGGCTCACCCATTGATTGCATGCCCTCTTGATTAATTTCTTCTATTTATTGCCTTTTCTTCTAGATTTTTGAGGATCATTCTTTCCTCTTCCAAATGTTCTTCAAGTTGTTAGGCAACCATATGTTTGCTCGCCGTCCTTGGAAAAGGAAGGGGTTCAACATAAGGTGCTTCTTTATTTAATGGCTCTATAGGATCTACAAGTTTTATCCTGACATCTTCAACTTGCTCAGGCAGTGGAGTATATTGAAGCCAGTCTTTCTTCGGAGCTTCAATGTGTTCTATAAAAGACTAAATGATTTGCAGAATAATATCATCATCAAGTTGAAGTTCATTAGCAGTTTCCTTAACCTTACCAGATTCCTTATAAGAATTGAGACAATCATATTCAATTTCTATCCCTCCTTCGCTACCTAAATAAAATCCCCAAGTTTATCTATTGCGACGAATTCGTTCTAAGAGTTCCCAAGATTTAGTTATAGTTAGTCCATAAAAGAACCTCCATAATTAGTATCAAGTTCCTGCTTAATCTCTTGATTAAGTCCTCCATAGAAAATATGTAGAACATACCATTCAAGTAAATCATGATGGGGAGATATATCAAGGATGGATTTATACCTTTTGAAGGCTCTTACCAATCCTTCTCATGGGTGGTTCTTGAAATTCGTGATTGCCCTCCTTACTTCAGCAATGTTTACCTTGGGAATGAATCAAAATACAAATTCTCCTTTGAGCTTTTCCCAAGTGTCAATTTTCTCTGCCAGGCAAATTCTATACCAAGCTAAAGAAGTGTTAGTTAGAGACTGGCTAAATAATTCAAGTATCAATTCACCATCAGAATAGCCTCTCAATTTAAATAGCTTGGTAAAATGCATTAAGTGCGTGTAAGTATCCTCATCTGGATCATCTCCTGCAAAAGTGTTTCCTTGATAATAGAGATAAAACAAGGGTTAAGCTCAAATTCTGGTTCGCTCCTACTCGAGAATTCCTTAATGAGTCCTATATTAAACTTCCCATGGTATTTAGTTGTATCAAGGTGATTCAACAACCCAAGTGAAGTCATGGTGCTCGCCTGAAACTAGTAAACAGCTTTAGTAAAACAATTAGTAAGATTAGCAACTAAGAACAAGGACCAAAAGCACTTAGCTCCCCGGCAACGGCGCCAGAAAATAGCTTGATGACTGCAAGAGAACATATCGATTGTAGCTAGTTTTGAAATAAGAGTATCAAACCCACATAGAGCTATTTGGTTAAGGTCTTTATGCCCCTCATCACTATCTACCAAAGGATACTTGTAATCTGCCTTTGATCTAAATGTAAAGGGTGTTTGAAAGGTTTTGTGAAAGTGAAAGAAAGTAATAAAAGCAAGAAAAGTAAACAAAACTGAAAGTGTTGGGAAACAATGTTGGAAATCAATAAGCCTAAAGTGTTCTAGGGGATGTAGGATACACCACTAGCATATGGTAATTATTTGTGATTAGGATAATCTATTTCTTATGCCATGACATGTGTGGAGAGAGCTCAATAATAAGATGTTCGCTACAAGACTCATGAGCAGTCACTTCTTGAATCAAGTATTGAAGTCATCTTTAAATAACCACGACGATGCCTGAGAGCAATAACTCATACATGCCACCACAATTAAGGGTTTCCCCATGGATATCGTAATAAGCTTAGTGAGTCCCCCTTAATTCCCCCTTTTGACCATGTAGGTTATAAGCCAATGCCTATTATCAGCACTTTGCACTTGACATAATCACATACACGTCCAAAAGGGTATCTCCCTCTCTTTAGTCCCAGAGGCAAATGATATGTGTCCGACTTCACATACCATCTAAAGGGAGAGATCTAACACAATATCATAGATCAATGGATCATAGACAAAAGTAATATATCGTCTTTATTTCATTTCATAATAAATCTAGCATTTCTCCATCTCGCCAAGAACAAAGGGAAATACTCACACATGGAAGAAATCAACAAAATTATCATATTCATTTGGATTGGTAAAACGTATAAAGATAGATCTAATGCAAACCACAATTGTATTTGGAATTATAACAAGATCGAATGTATGAAGAGGGGAATAGTAATGGTGATGGAGATGCATCAGTTGATGGTGGATGATGTGATGTTCTTCGATGATCTTTGAAGCAGCAAGGATTTACTCTTATCCTAGTTTCTCCTATAGATCTCTGTGTGGTGTGGTGTTTCAAGGCTAGAAGTTTCTGTGAATGTCGAATCTGTGTTCTGTCTTCGTGAGGTGAGAATATTTGATGAGGCGAACGCACTGACATGTGGTACAGGAGGACGGTATGGGAAAGCTCCACCCATACCGATGGTCGTTAAACCCTCTGTAGTCTTTCCTTGCATCCTCTCTTCTCCCATGTGCATGGACAAATCATTTAAATATTATGTATCACTTAGAAATATCATATTACTGCATAACATGATAGTCCCAATTGATATATTCACAAAATACTTAATGATTTGGGATCCTGTTGGAACAAGGACGAAAGGGTGCACGCGAGCGCAGTGTAATACCAAAAATCCTACTCTAGTTGTGCAAAAACGTAAGATAAATATGCTTAACAAATGGACTCATTAGTGGGTCGCCGCCTGCTTGGGTGCTTGTGGATAGTAGGCTATAGAGACAAGGCCAAGAACTAAAACTGACTCTAGAAGTCCGAATGAACAAGAGAAATGGTGAAGGAGCATACCATCTACGGCCTTAGCAATGGGCTAGATTTTGCCCTGTGCACCCGCCTCGTGCTCCCGGCATGCCTGGTACTGGTGTTCTTGTTTCTTCTCGGTGTCCTCCAGTAGACGGAAAGGCTCCATGTGATTGGCAATATCACTCTTGTTTTTCTCAGCAGAGGCCTCTAGTCGGTCCTTCTTGGCGACAAGATCATAAATCTATTCTTGACGCTGATTGTTTGACTCCTCCAACAGGGCAACCTCCTGCTTCATTATCTCGACCTCAATCTCCTTGTCAACAACCATAGCTGCAGGGGATAGCCTACTGTCAACAAGAACTAGGAGAAGCCAAACAGCTTTGAAGGAATGCCCGGGGTAGTGTGTTCAGATTCAGCGAACTTACGTGTCAATGTAGGCACCGTCCTGCCATCTCCAAAAAAGAACGCTACAAAAGGAGCACAATTAGGAAGGAAAGAAAACCGCCAGCGGCACACTCGCCAACCGGATGAATAAACATAACTCAATAGAAACATGAAGCATCGAGCCTCGCCAAGTCCCAACTCCAAAAACTCTACCAAATTCTTCACCTGGTCAAGAGCCAGAGGCGCCTTGCTGGATAGCTTGGCCATGCGGGAGATATCCAATACGGAGGTGCTCTAAGGCTGCTTTGGCATACCCAGTTTGAACCCAGTTACCAAGACCTCATCGTCGCTTGCGGCTGCCTTCTCCTCAGCTCCCGCATCCATATGTGCGCCTAAGGACGCTTTTGCACCACCGACACCGGTGCTAGCTGGCTAGCTCTTCTTCGGCTGCTCTTCTGCCTCCCGCTCCTCCTCTCGGCTAGCGGGCGCATCCGGCTGAGTGGTGCTGCCAGCCGGATTGTCGACAACCTCTTGCTCAGGCCGAGGAGTGGCGGCTTGGCGCTACGGATATGGAGTGGACCAGGTAGCTTCAGTGGAAGTTGGGCCCTCCGTGTCCAGTGAAAGTGCGCTCCTCCACAAATCACAAGAATAAGGAAATGTGGCAACCGACATGAAAAGGCGAGATCTAAGCAAGAAAACTCACCCGACCATGATGGGCATGCTCACCCTCTGCTTCTGTCTCTGCTCCCTCTTCATGATCGTCTCTGCCTAGCTGGTGTTCACTGCCTGGCACTGCCATTTGGGTTTGGGTGAAAGCTCAGGCGGGGGCGGCCCATTGTCACCATAGATGGCTGCATCATCTCTAGCATGATCAAGATCCGACACGTCATCGCCAATAGACTCTCTGGCTCCTCGCAGTCAAAAAACTTACCATGCGGATCCTGCGTGGGGTCATCCACCCGGATGGGGAACTCCTCCGGCTGCATTGATAGGTCTGTCAGCGGCTTGCAATCTGGCTCGAAGTACATGGGAACTGTCGGCTCCATCCCATCCTCAGCCTCTTGAGTCATGAAGAGCTTCTCAGTCGGACAACAAGAAATGAGTACAACCAGCTCTAAGAAAATTTCTAGTTAGAGCAAGCGAAACTTATCCATGGGTCAGTTGGCCCAGTTAAATGGCTAAAAGCTTTACGACTAGGGGTCCTCGAGCTCCTGCTTCGAGATCATGGTGATCCAATCTTAGAGGGCCTCGTATGGAGGGTCTAGCTGGAATGTCCGGGTGGGATCCATCAGCCCAGACATGAAGCACATCTTGTGCGACCTACTCTAGATGAGGAGCACCTAGCGCGCCATCCAGGTGAGTGTGATATCTCGCACGGTCAGTCGGCGCTCCAGCACCAACATCTTCACCCGCACACCATCTTCTTGATGTTAGCCTTGTACCCCCAACCCTCACCTCCTAGCTCTCCTGGTTGGAGAGGACATTCTGGAAGGCCGGCAACTTGATCCAGCCCACCTCGGTGGCATTCTTCACATAGAAGTATGTTTGTTGCCACATCTTGATAGTGTTAGGTAGCTAGAGCCGGGGGACCGATGAAGTGGGTGAGGATAGATGGAGGCATACCCGGCGTCCACCAGCGGTCCATCCTTCAACTTCGTTCGCGACTTCAAAAAGAAGAAGCGGAGAAATTTCCGATGTACGCGTGGACACCAAGGTAGGACTCACAACACACAACGTGGTGTGCGAGTTGAGCCATGGTGTTGGTGCCAACGTGGTCCAAGCACAGATCGAAAATGCGGAAGAACTCGATGGGGAAATTGCTTGCAGGGTGACCGAACCGCGAGCGAAATGCGTGGGGAAGATGACCCACTCGCCCTCCTCCAGGTTAGGAACATGCTCCCCATCCAGCGCCAGCCTCGTCATCACGACCCTCTCCGATGGGAGGAATTTCCCCACCAGTACTTCGCAATAAGCTCCTCCGTCAAAACGGAGCTGAACCATCCACCTCGCTCAGTGGGGGCCATTTCCTCCAGCGGCGTCGTGGTGGAAAATCAGGGGGCCATCATCTTGGCTACACGTAGCGGCACCGATGACCTTTTTCAGGCAGCGCCGGCGGTAGCAGAAGGGGTAGTAGAGCAGCATCACAAAGGGAAGAAGGAAGAAGAATAAGTGGGCGAAGGGGAGAAGCCCTACGCCCCAGGCCGTATTTATTAGCCGAGCGTGTGCACCGGTTGGCTTCCACCACCTCCACGTGGCGGGCAACCGCTCATGCAACGGTTCGCATCCCACATCGCATGCGCCGTTAGTTTCAGCCGCAGAAGATCTAGGAGGAGTTAATGAGGAGTTTGCACGGTTACCAAAATTTAAGTGACATATCGTTTCGCAGAGTTGTTGGTCGTGGCTGACACAAGCGCTAACCTCAGTGGCACGACGGTTCATCTCCAAGCTCCAACTGTGCTAGTCGTCCACCTCTATTAGCGGTCACAAAGTGGGTGCCTACTGATTCTGCAACCGGTTTACTTCAGTTAGTTATGTCCAACAACAAACACAAAAGCTCCACCTAGCAACTTCATCATCAGCAGCGACTCACTCGGTAGCGTTCAAAAACTTCACCACAAGGTTAAGTCTTAGCGTGCTCGGGGGATAGTGTCGAATGGCCCTCAAGAGTACAAACTAGGTCGGCTGGCCCTAGCCAGCTGGTCAACCACATGATGTACCAGGATGGCCTCGTCTAGCCGGTGAACCAGAAGACCAGGCCGGCTGGCCTACTCCAGCTGCTCACCTAAAATTAGTACCGGTAATCCGGAGAGCATGATGATGGAATAGTGGCATGCCTCCGAATCCTTCGACTTTGCATCAGCTAAAAGCATAACGGATATTGATTGTTGGATGGGACATCTGTCCAACGCGGGATAAAGCCAACACAGCCGGTACAATGAGAAACTACAACACTGACTATTACCCTGGGTCCTACCGGCTGGCCCACACTAGTCGGCCATCCTTTGTAATCTGCACCCCCAACCAGTATATAAGGGGGGAAGTGCCTCCATTGAGAGGTTGATTTGTCCTCGCTCCTGAATTTCTCCAGTTCATCTGATATACAACTCAAGGAGCAGTTGTACTAGGCGTTTTCCCTCATATATTGAGATCTTGTAGGAGTAGGGGTGTTCCCTCACCGAGAGGGCCCCGAACCTAGGTACTTTGCTGTGTTTGCGGTGCTTGTGCCCAATACTATATGCATAAGCCTCCGCTAGCCCCTGATTGTCCCCTTTCAAGCCATCCCTGATGGTACTGTCATGTTCCACACCATGACACAAATGGTGAATTGTTTTCTCCTCATTAAAAAAGCAACGTTGTGTATCTCCATAGGAGCCACACGTATGATCCCTGACCAATAGTCAACCACTGTCGCTCCCTCTCCTCCTCCCCTTGCCACTATCAAAAGAATAGTTAGTGCCATAAAAATGGGTCTACTTAGAGAACTCCTTTAATACCCTGAAGTCAGTCATGTCTTTCTCTCGGGTGTTTAAGCCTAAATGCATGTAAAATGAAGACCTTTCTATGATACAAATTGAAATATCAAGATAGAACGACTAGAGGGGTAGGGTGAATATGAGTTAACGGAAACTTCTACCAAGTTAAAATAATCTTGAAGTGGAAAGCTTGGTTGTTGGCAGATAGTTTCATGTCAAAAGAGTGCAATGAAGCATTGACACTAAGTAGACCGTGAGATATATGATTGATGAAAGTGTATAACCTAAGGTGATTGGAGAATTGATGCTGCATGATGACATACATTCTAGAGTGATGCTTCAACTCACTGAGCAGATTGAATGGGGACAGAAAAACAAACAATAAAGGATAGAGATGAAGGAATACACCTATTTGTTTCACTAGAGTTTGTGTCATCGACATCGGCTCTATGTCTCTGTTGGAAGGGGTCATGAACACACTTACCTAGGTTCAATCAACATCATCCCCCGATAACCAATCCCTATTTTCCATTATCCTCAACTCCTGTCGCCCAATTAATATGGGAAGATCGTCTATAGGTGATCTCCAGACCTCCCTATGGACAATACACTCCTTGGGTGCTCACGGGAACCTCGGAAAGTCCACACCTTTGACGCTCGACGGCTATGCCACCTAACCATCTAGGACATGTCAAATCTCCAAGAGCAATAGGTCTAGGTTTGCTCTTCTTGACCGCAATGTGCTCCTTTTTGGTTATCTACCTAACCTTGTTAAAAAATCTATTAATAGATTGGATTGGTTATAGGAGACAAGAAGTGGTAAACCAAAAATATAGATCACAATAATCTTAGGAATTTGTGTTGTTCTGCCAACCTTTCCCACTAGGGATAAGGCTGTATTTATAGGCAGGATTGAGAATCTAGGTGTTGTATAAAGTTGTCTCATAACCATTGCAAGAGCTCGGGAGATAAGATTTTACAAAGGTCATGTTAATGGCTAGTTCTTGTATATGAGGTTATCCTCTACATGGAGGTTGTCTTTTCTGGTGATGAAGAAGCAAATGTTGCTTCAAGCATATACGACTCAGTTTGGGGCCATGAAGTCATAACTCTCATATATCAGCGTATAGGTCATCTGAGACACTGGACTCAACACACATGTTGTGTCTCTCGTGTCATGGAAGCTGAATGATATCTGATGAGATTTTTGGGGGTTTAGGTATGTTGTCAATATTGGATAGGTTTTGTGTGAGCAGTCACAACAAGTATCAGATATTTCCTTGAAGAATATTCCCCCTTGATAGTATGTTTTTCCTATGACTCAAAGATATAAATAAATAGACTACGTCTTTATTAGCTCCGTTCCAAGTCTTCTAGAATGCTAGATCCACTTGATGCACCAAGTAGGAATTAGAGCGTTCATTGTCTTCAACTACTAATATCCTTCTTCTGCGATGATTCTTTATGTGTGCTGGAACACTCCTTATTCTTCATCGTATGGTTCTTTAGATTTGTCATTGTGGACTGATGACTAGAAGTGCACAGATCAATTGTAGCTAGTTTCGAAGTAAAGATATCGAACCCACATAGAGCTATTGGTAAAGTCTTTATGTCCCTCGTTACTATTTACCAAAGAATACTTATAAGTTGTCTTTGATTCCAAGTAAAGGGTTTTTGAATTGTTTATGGTTGTTTGCAGAAAAAGTAATTAAAACAAATAAAAGAAAACAAGTAAGGAGATTGTATGAAAGCGTGGTTTAACTCAATAGGGCTAAAATCTTCTCAGAGATGTAGGATACACCAATAGCATAATACTATTATTATTTGTAATCAAGATAACATACTTATTATGTCATGATATGTCTGGAGATAGGCCCATAATACGATGTTCACAACAAGGCTCGTAGGAAGCCACTTTATTGAGCCAAGTGTGAGGTCACCTCTAAATAACCACTTCAATGCCTGCGAGCAATCACCCATACAAGCCACTGCAATTAAGGATTTCCCCATGGATATCGTAATTAGCTTAGGGAGTCCCTCTTGATCCCTCTTGGACCATGTGGGTTACGAGCTAGCGCCAATCTATCACGAGGCACTCCGGTTATGCTTCCACAACACGTCCAAAGGGTTTCTTCCTCCCTTTAGTCCCGAAGGCAAATGATATGTGGTCGACTTCACATATCATCTAAAGAGAGAAATCAAACACAAGTCATAATTATATCATAGACAAGCAAGTCATATGGACACAAGAATAGGTCATCTTTATTACAAGTTCATAGTGGTTCTAGGGTTTCTCCATCTCCCTAAGAACAAATGAACTACTCACTCATGGAAGCAATCAACCACATCATCATAATCAAATGGATGGATTAAAGTACAGGTGTAGATCTAATGCAAACCACAATTGGATTTGGAATTACAAAGAGATATAATAGATGAAAGGTGGAGTAATGGTTGTGATGAAGACGCAACGGTTGATGGTGAAGGGGATGATGCCTTTCCTCCAATGATCCACGAAGCAGCTGGGATTTTTCCCTAGCCAAGTTCCTCCTTCAGATCCCTTTCGGATGTGGTGTTTCGTGGTTTCTGGTGGCTGTGAATGTCGGATCCCCCTCTCGTCTTCGCCAGGAGAAACTATTTGACGAGGCGGTCCTGATGGCACCTGGTACGGGCAGGCTCCACCCGTACCAATGGTCATTATCGGTGTTGATGCCTCCTCCTTGTTTGTTATTCTTCCAGCTGCGAAGGTAAATTCATAAAATGACTTTTATCACTTAGAAGTATCATATAATTACACAATATGACAGATCTAATTGATATGTTCATCTATGACTCCATGATTTGGGATCTTGTTGAAACAAGAACGAAATAGCGCGTGTAGGCGCAGTGAAATACAATAAATCCTACTCTATTTATGCAAAAACAAGAGGCAAAAATGCTTCAATTTTGGACACATCAACTCCCCCAAGGTAGGTTCTTGCTCATCCCCGAGCAAGATGGTGGCTTATGGACAAGATCATCATGTTCATGAGACACAAGACGTTACAATAAATGAGGCAAAAATTGAAACAAGAGTATAACATCGGATGTAAAGATACATAGGGGGTATCACCATACCCTTACACATTACATATCTTAGAGGCTTCCACACCCTTTTTCTAGTATTAATGAAATTATAAGAAGCTACTAGTGATTCAACATATCATATAATCACAGATTTTAGAGATTTGTAGCTCTAAGTTTAATAGTGAAGATTCATGATCATTTTGTTTTTCTTCTTACTCTCTTTTATATGCTTGATTCTTTTGATAGCTGCTTTCTTTTTTGTTTTTATACTTGCTTGTCTATATTTTTCCTTGCTCTCTTTTTCTTTTTTCTTTTAAGCAAGCTATTTGATCATGCTCACTACTTCAATGGCTTTTGAAAACCCTTAATCATAATATGCTACTAGAATTCTTCTTCTCATAACTTAACCAATACTTATATAGGTGTGGAAGTCCCTAAAATTATGATAGTTGTACAAGTATCATAACACTCAACCTAGTTCAATCATCTAATAATAATCATGAATGAAACACAACTTCAAATATCATAAAGTCTCATAACTCAACAGATATAGTTCTTCTCTTGAACAAAGGGAACTTGAAGTTTATACAACTAATGCAAATTCGGGAATTTAAGCCTAACCATGCATGCAGAAAAGTAAACACGCTAAAACTGTAAGATAGATTACAAGGTTCTTATGGACCCCCAAGCTTGGTGTCAAGCTGGGTGGATCAAATAATCCCTTGTGATTAGTTACTCCTTTTTGGGAGTAAATAAGTCATCGTCTTCCTCTTGAGGTTGTAGGCTTGATCAATACACACGAATCGCTCAGACATCTCTATGATGCCGACACGTAATTCCTTGATTACTTTGTTTAAATTTCTTATATCATCTGCCATCTCCATAATGATCTTGGTGAAGAGTTGTACCCTACCGTCGATGTCATCGACCTTATTTTTGAGGACTTTGCCCATCATCCAGTAAGAGTCAATCCCTTCCCCAATGATCTCAACACAAGCCTTAGAAATCTTTTCAATGTTCTTAATATTTTCTCAAATCTCATCTCGGTCTCCCTTTTTCTTGGAAGAGGTTTCTAGAGGTGATTTAAGAGAAGATCCATGAAGGTTATACCTATAGGGGTTGAGCGGAGATTATTCTTTGTTCCTTCCTTGCTCCATGTGCCTGAGCATCTCCAATTTCTGTGGAAACATATCTTCCCAATTGGAGAGTGCAACCACACGTGGAGTCTCGCGGTTTGAGGAAGACGAAGTATCTCCTTCAAATCCCTCCTTCTTGACTCGTCCTTCAGCGGCGTGCTCCTTCTTAGCCTAGATCTGCTTGATATGAAAAGGCTATACGAACCTCGAGTAACCAAGCGAGATCTGAGGTTTCATTGTAGAAGGTCAAGGAAAAGTTCTAGATCTGAAATCGGACGGAAAAGAGCGAGAAAGAAGAAAAAGTGTAGATTGGAAAGCAAAATCAGAAGTTTCAAGGGGCCAAAGTCGGTCGTGGACTATGGTACGGGCGGGCTCTGCCCGTACCATTCTCCTGTACGGACTACTTATCGACTTCAATTTATATATATATATATTTAGACACAATTGAATAAATTTGTCGCGAAGGAAACAATACTGGTGACGACCACCGGTACGGGCGGATCAGCCCGTACCATCCGGTCGTACCATATTACAAAAATTCAGAGTTGGTTCTCCGAATGGTTACCGACCAGTGGTACGGGCACGTCCGACCGTACGGTCCGCCCGTACCAGGTCGAAAAACCATTCAGAATCACCAGAAAAACCAGATGATTCAGAACGAAAAATACAATCATCCAAAAAGGTTTCAAAGAAACAGAACTTAAGTAGTTTATACTTTGTTACCTAGCCTTCGCTTGTTGTGTTCTTTAGCTAGGATCACATAGATCAATTCCACAGTGTTTATTTTGCCAACTCTATAATGCTTCGGTCGCTGCCCATTAACAATCTAGGATAAAGAAGAGGGTGTAGCATTTTTCTGTCTCACCGCTCCCGATGGATATGCTTCTTCAACATCATATGGTCCTTCCCACCGAGATTTCAACTTCCCTGCAATAATCTTAAGCCTAGAGTTGTAAAGTAAAACTTTATCTCCGGTTTTAAGTTCCTTGCCTTCTAACTTTCTATCATGCCATTTCTTAACTTTTTCTTTAAATATTTTAACATTTTCATAAGCCTCATTCCTTAGTTCATCTAAAGCATGAATGTCTAAGAGTCATTTTCACCTGTAGTTTTAAAGTCAAAATTCATAGTTTTGATAGCCCACCAAGCCTTATGCTCGAGTTCTAGTGGAAGATGACAATTATTACCGTGAACCATTTTTATGGTGTCATTCCCATGGGGTTCTTGAATACTGTGCGATATGCCCACAATGCATCATTAAGCTTTAGAGACCAGTCGTTTCTTGATCTGTTCACCATTTTCTGAAGTATGATCTTGATTTCTCTGTTTGATAATTCCACTTGTCCACTGGTTTGAGGATGGTAAGGTGAAGCTACCCGGTGGTCTACTCCATAGTTTTGAAGTATCTTATCAAAAGTTCCTTTCAGAAAATGAGTTCCACCGTCAGTAATCAAAAATCGAGGTACTCCAAACCCGGGGAAGATGACGTCCTTGACCATGTTGATAGAAGTGGCTGCATCTGCATGAGCTATAGGTATAGCTTCAACCCATTTAGTTACATAATCAACAATAAGAAGAATATGAGTATAACCGTTAGATGGAACAAATGGTCCCATAAAATCCATTCCCCATACATCGAATGGCTCTATTACTAAGTTATATTTCATATTCATCTCTTGTCTTTTTCCTATATTACTTATACGTTGACAGGCATCACAATTTTTAACATATTCATGAGAATCTTTGACTAAGGTAGGCCAGTAGAAGCCTGGCTGTAAAACTTTGGCTGCGATGTGATTACCAGCGTGATGCCCATCGTAGGGACTATCGTGACAGGCTTTAAGGATGTCTTTAATCTCATGTTCGGGCATGCATTTCCGGATTATCCCGTCTAGACCATGTCTATATAAGTACAGATCATCCCAAAAGTAATGTTTTAAATCACTGAAGACTTTCTTCCTTTGATTGTAATCCATTCCTTTTGGCATAACCTGCAAACCAGGGATCATCAGTTTCTACAACTACAAGATATTCACGCAGCATAGATTTGTTAATAGTAATAGGATCTTCCACAATTCCTTTCATTTGTGACAAATGGTCGACCACAGGGTTATCATTTCCCGTCCTATTCACTATTTGCAAATCGTACTCCTAAAGTAACAAGACCCATTTGATTAGACGGGGTTTAGCATCCTTTTTAGTTAGAAGATGTCTTAGAGCTTGATGATCAAAATGAACTATTACTTTAGAGTTGATGATATAGTGTCTAAACTTATCACAAGCAAAAACAACGGCAAGGAGTTCTTTCTCAGTTGTTGCATAGTGCCTTTGATCACCATTAATGACTCGACTAGCATATTGAATAATATTAAGGTTAGGGCCATCTCTTTGTCCTAAAATAGTCCCAATAGCATAATCACTAGCGTCACACATAATTTCGAATGGTTCGTCCCAATTAGGTGCTTGAATAACCGGTGTAGAAATTATGGCAATCTCTATCAAAAGCAAAAAGAATATCTTTATCTAGTAGATGAGTTAAAGGGACGGTTATTTTAGCAAAATCTTTGATAAAGCGTCTGTAAAAACCAGCATGCCCAAGGAAATTCTTTACTCCTTTTATATATTTTGGAATTGGAAGTGTTTCTAAAGTAATTAAGTTTGAAATGTCGATCTTAATATTTTCTCAGAAACTTTATGCCCAAAAACTATACCTTCCCTTACCATGAAGCGGCAACGTTCCCAGTTTAGAACCATCTTAGTTTGTTTACACCTCTGCAAAACTCTGTTAAGATTATATAGACATTGTTCAAAGGTAGATCCATAGACAACAAAGTTATCCATAAGAACTTCCATGGAACTCTCCACAAAACTGTCAAAGATTTTTAAAACACACTCTTGAAAAGTAGCAGCTGCGTTACACAATCCAAAAGGCATTAATAAATAAGCATAGGTTCCATAGGGGCATGTGAAAGTAGTCTTTTCTTGATCTTCTGGTTGGATAGCTATTTGAGAATAACCGGAGTATCCATCAAGAAAAAAATGTATGAATTAGCAGACATCCTATCCATAATATCGTTAATGAGGGAAGTTGCTTATGCATTTTTATGGTTTCTTTATTCAACTTCCTAAAGTCAATACACATTCTATATCCTGCTATTGTTCTAGCTGGAATCAGTTCATCCTTATCATTATTAATTATTCTTATGCATCCTTCCTTAGGTATGCAATGAGTTGGACTCACCCATTTGCTATCAGAAATTGGATAGATAATACCACTGTCTAACATACGGATTACTTCCTTTCTCACCACCTGACATGGGTATGCCCAATAGGCAGTCAACTACAGCCTACCTGGTGCGGCTCGACGGAAGGCCCACTCGACAAATTGCCAAGGTCCATGACGCCTATGATGGTTCGAGTGATATGAAGCCCATATGGATACAGACTCCCAAACGCACAAGACAAGGAAAGCTCAAGACTAGAGTTCTAATCCAACTTGTAACCGACTCGTATTGGTACCTGAGACCTAGCCTCTCCATATATAAAGGCTAGGAGGGTCCAACGAGAAGGCATCCTCTTCCCCAACACGCTACGCCACAATAGATCTAGACATCGCGACTCCCCCAATAGATAGATCTATGATCTCTCATACGCCAGATCCAATCTGCGCATACACCGCCAGCGGCGACATTGTAATCCTTCGGATCATCATCAATCAAGAGCAGGCAAGCAGGAGTAGGGTCCTCTACGAGGCCTGAACCTGGGTAAACCTTGCGTCCCTGTGTGCTTGTTTGCTAGCCGTACCGAGATCTCCAGCGCTCCTCAATTCCTGAACCTAAGTCCATAACAATGGGCATTGATGAGTTAAACCCTCATCAATTGGCGCCGTCTGTGGGAACTAGGAGCGCTGATGTTGCGATCTCGACGGCCTCATCGCAAGTAATCTACGATTTGTCGTCTTCAAAGGAACAGATCTACTTCACTTGGAGTCATCTTCTGGACGGGATCCCTCGTCAGTTGGCGCCAGCAGTAGCCAGATCGCATCTGGTTTATGCATCCGCAACGTCACACTCGAATTCCTCTCCACCGACCTCAGACTCGGGGGCTAACCGCTCATGCGAGAGTTGCTGTATGTGGAAGCGAGGGATAGGATCCAATCAATCGGTTCCAGCTGCCGCCCGGGGTGTTACAACCACATGTTGGTTTGAAGAAAACCTTATGCGAGCGTGCACAAATCAGTTCACGTGGCCAACTCCAACATAGCTGATGAGATTGCATCAGAGCAATATTTATTAGCAGTACAGTTCGTGGACTACTCCGACTCCGCACCTTCAACTATGACCTACGTCATCAGCCCGACGCTGCTGATAGACCCCGGAACGAGGCCAAAGAAAAACTATACATACTTGATGGAGTCCATCCGTGACGGATCGGCTCATTGTTCTATTCTACGTGTGCTTCTTCACGTGATTCAGCCAAAGGCCAAGGAAAAAAAGGCAACAAGAATTGATGATTCGCTCGAGCACGGAAGCTCCACAGCTCATGATATGGGACATACGCAGACATAGCGACCCCCAACGCGACGTATCAGGTCCTATTTTTCTAATTATTTGTCTTTGTTTTGCAAATCTCATTCTACGAATATTTTTCTCCATTCTTGTACTATATTTTGGATGCAGATTCATCCATACCATAGTGTCCACACGACTCGTTGCCACGCGATGCGACTCCGTGTTCGCCGAGCCACTCGCCGATGCGTTGACTCCCTCCTCTACGGTGACCTGCCGCATCCTTCGACTCCAGTGACCGTCTACGGTCTTCGGATGGGGTGGCCCGATGCGGTCTTTGATTGCTATGGCCCATTACGGTCTTCGGATACGGAAAATCGTCATCACCACGCGACTTCGGTCCGCCGCATCGACTACGTCTGCCACGTGACCCACTGCCACGTCAACTACAGTCTTTGACTCCAGAGACTCGCTGCAATCTTCAGCTCCAGCGACTTGGAGGCTCCTTCGACTCTGCCATACGACCCGCTTCGGTCCTCGACTCCACGCTCGGGGGCTGCGCCCACTTGGTCATACGACTCGCGACTATCGACCTGTTGCAGTTTGCGACTGCGATGATCCTCTACGGTCTGCAATTGCGATGACTCGTTACATCCTTCGGATGCGGCAACCCAATATAATCTTCTATTGCGGCGACCGACCGCATTAGCTTCAGCGACCGCGACTCGGGGGCTTCTTCGACATCGATGATGCTCTGTGTGCTTCAGCTCCTGCGACCCGCTACAGTCTTCGGCTGCGACGACACGCTGCGATTCTCGGCTCCAGCGACTCGGGGGCTCTTTCGGCTCCAGCGACCCGCTGTCGCCTTCGACTCCGGCAACTCAAGGACTTCTTCGACTCCGGTGACCAGGTGTGGTCCTTGACTGCAGCGACTCGGGGGGCTCCCTCGGCATTGGTGATCCAGCGACTCGCTATGGTCCTCGACTCCGCCGGCCTATTGAGTCTTCGACTCCATCACGCAACCTGCTGCCGTCTTCGACTCCATCGACAATCCGCTACGATCTTTGGTTCCAGCGACTCGGGGGCTCCCTCTGCTTCGGCAACCGCCGCAGTCTTCAACTTTAACGACTGGCTATGGTCTTCATATCGGGTGACTTGAGGACTTCCTCAACTCCCGCGACAGCGAGCCGCTACAATCTTCGACTCCAACACGCGACCTGATGCAGTCTTCGACTGCAGTAACGCGTTGTGGTCTTCGACTTCGCCAACCTGATGTGTCTTCGACTCCTTCACGCGACCCGCTGCCGCATCGACTACGTCCGCAATTGCATCGACTTTGTCCACAACGACTACCAATAAAGCTAAGTTACCCTCCATTAGAGATGCTTTCTTTCTTACTTTAATCGCACTCGAAACACTCGGAGGATGCGCCCTCTTCGAGTAACCTAATGTGCCATCGATTCCACGCACTCGAGCACCTCATACGCGACAGCCCGAGTAGCTGATTCTGCCTGACCGTCGAATCCTTGAACTCCGAGTGCCTCGGCAAGGTACCGAGACTAAGGGTAATCAGGCTAACAAAAAGGCCTAGCATATTATGCAAAAGTGACGACTCGATTGGCACCAGAATTTTACTTTACAAACCAACATGCAAATATTCTTTACAAGATACAAGTACTTCATAATTTTTAATGTTTTATGCAGCTTACAAGGATGTTGACTGCGTCGAGCTATTCTATCAGATCCTTCAACAAGAGTAAAAAAATAAATGACTACGCATACATTCAAGACCCGAGTCGAGTCCCTCCTCGGATGGTTGCACCATTTGGTTCTACAAAGACGCGACACTGGCTGCACGCCTGATAGAAGCAACTGTGTCGACTGCATCCGCACCATCGACTCACCCGGTTAAATGCCTGTTTTCTCCTCGCGTGGTTTTCGACTGTGTTTACAAGATACAAGACTCGAGTCCCTGCCCGAGTATACGACTCCGCTAGACACTTGGGGGCTACTCCAAACTAGAGCACTTGTGGTGCATATACAAGATCCTCGAGTGACACGCTCTGAGTCCTCACTCGAATCCACGATTCGACTAAGGACTCAGGGGCTACTCCCATAGGGAGCACTGGCCGTGCACCCAAATAAATTTGTGGAAATATCCAAGCATCATGAAAACCCTTCACTCGAATCTACGATTCGATTGTGGACTTCGGGTTACTCCCATAGGGAGCGCTGAAAGCATATTCGACTGAAATAAACAACAAAAGACGACAGCAGTCGCAAAAGTTATTTAGTCCCTGCCTGAATCTTCGACTGAAACAAGCAACAATAGACGACAGCAGTCGCAAAAGTTATTTAGTCTCTGCTTGAGTCTGCGAATCAACCAGGCACTCGGGGGCTACTCCCATAGGGAGCGCTGGCTGCGCACCCTATGATTATTTTCTCCTTGTACATCGTACTGTGTGTCGATAACATCCACACCCGAATGCTATGGCGACTCCGCCTCATATTTTCCCTGCAAAGAGATTACGTCTCCTGGGCCACCCGAATCATCTCCACGATGACAAAAAAATTCAGATGCCACGCTTACAGCGTGAAGATAAGACCTGAATAAGGCCTGGCAATGCATCTGCTACGCACTACCAGATATATATCCGTGCCTGCAGGTACGATGAATATGCCTTGACGGATGCATCAAGTGCTCACACTTGTACACTGGAATTCGACTCCTGTAAGACCTCCGCGACCTGAGTCGAATTACGCCAGCAATTTCTGGATTCGAGTCCGGGGACTCGAGTTTGAGTAGGTGGCATTGTTTTTACCCTAGAGCAATTAACTGGTCTTGATCCATCGAGCGCACTAGGCACGTTTACCATCATCCCTATGAGCTACTACAAAATTCGACTGGCCCGATGAACTTCCGGGTGAGTGTTTCGCACTCGACATAATTGTCGACTCCGACATCCTAATGCAAAACTCAAGACTTCTGAGTCTCCATCCGAATCTAGGATTCACATGGACACTCGGGGGTACTGACATGGGTATACCCAATAGGCAGTCAACTACAGCCTACCTGGTGCGGCTCGACGGAAGGCCCACTCGACAAATTGCCAAGGTCCATGACGCCTATGATGGTTCGAGTGATATGAAGCCCATATGGATACGGACTCCCAAATGCACAAGACAAGGAAAGCTCAATACTAGAGTTCTAATCCAACCTATAACCGACTCGTATTGGTACCTGAGACCTAGCCTCCCCATATATAAAGGCTAGGAGGGTCCAACGAGAAGGCATCCTCTTCCCCAACACGCTACGCCACAATAGATCTAGACATCGCGACTCCCCCAATAGATAGATCTACGATCTCTCATACGCCAGATCCAATCTACGCATACACCGCCATCGGCGACATTGTAATCCTTCAGATCATCATCAATCAAGAGCAGACAAGCAGGAGTAGGGTCCTCTACGAGGCCTAAACCTGGGTAAACCTTGCGTCCCTGTGTGCTTGTTTGCTAGCCGTACCGAGATCTCCAACGCTCCTCAATTCCTGAACCTAAGTCCATAACAATGGGCATTGATGAGTTAAACCCTCGCAACCACCTCTTTCATTTTGGGATTTAATCTTTTTTGATTATCAACAAATGGTTTAGCATCCTCAACCATGGGAATCTTGTGATTTACTATGGTCGAATCTATACCTTTTATGTCATTCAGAGTATATCCAAAAGTTTCTCGTTGTTTGACAAGTACTTCTAACAACTTCGTGCTTTCATCTAGGGAGAGATTATTGTTAAAAATTAGTGGACATTTACCTTCCTTGTCTAAGTATTCATACCTGAGCCCTATAGAGAGGGGTTTTAGAACAACAGGCGGCGGATCCTCATCCCCTTTTCTTTCAAGCTCTTCATATTCATCCCCGAGCCCTTGTTCAGCCTTCGGTGTGGTGTTGAGGATTTCATCCAAATCTTCTTTTGCAGAGTCGTTGGAAAGGGAATCATCACTTATCAAACTTCTCTCTAATTTGGATTATGGTGTGCAAAAGTAGATTTCTACCAATTCTTCAATAGTCTTCTCCTCCTTAATCTTGATTTCCTTCTCATAAGGTAGTCTCGTGAATTGGCTATAGCTTATTTCTACAGTTTCATCACCAAGTTGTAAAGATAAAGCCTGTCTTTTGTTGTCAATATCAATATTCGTAGAACTATAAAAATGATTACCAAAGATAACTGGGCAACTGGAGTTCAAAGGTATTTCGATAATATGAAAATCAACTGGATACACAAAAGGCCCAACAGAGATGCAAACATTGCGAAGTACTTCGTGAGTAGGATGCATAGTTCGATTAGAGAACATAAAAGTTGCTTCTGACGGCTCAAGGTAGGATTCATCAAGGCGATCGCACAATTCTTTATAAATGGTAAGGCATTATGTTTACACAAGAACTTAATTCACAGAACCATACGTAAGTAATCCCTCCTAAACAAAAAGGAATTTTCTGTTGTCTTTTGTTCTTACTATCAGAATTTCCTCCTATCATTTCAGAGGATTCTTTACTTACCATAATAACCTCTTCCTTGAACAATTCAGGTTTGAAAAGTTCTTTTACTATCCCAATGTTTTCTTCAATGGCTCCTAAATTTCTAGTTAATCTTCCTATTCTTTTATTCCCTTCACCCCTACTATCCATTACCTTAGGAAGAATAGTTTCCTCTTCAGCTAACATTTTCTTTTGCATTTTTGAATATCTATCATTGCGGCTAGTTTTAGAGAGTTTTTCTTCCATAGGTGGTGTATAGCATTACCAATCTTTTGGAATTTGTAGGTAGTCAGCTGATGACCCACAAGTATAGGGGGTGTATCGCAGTATTTTCGAGGGAAGTGAAACCCAATTTATTGATTTGACACAAGGGGAGCCAAAGAATATTTATAAGCCTTAACAACTGAGTTGTCAATTCAGCTGCACCTAGAAACAATCTTGCTCACAACAGTTTATCAGTAGCAACAGTTTTGTAGTAGCAATAGTAGAGTAATAGTAGTAGTAAAAGTAAAGACAGTAGTAACAATTGCAGCAAACAATAGGATTAAAGTGCGGTAGGCATAGGGATGGATGGACGGGCGTTGCATGGACAAGACAATTTATATGGCAATCAAGACATAGGGCATTTGCAGATAAATAAGATAAAGCATCCAAGTACTAAATAATCACATGCATGGGTTCCATATATAGTCATACGTACTCGCAATGAGAACTTGCATAGCATCTTTTGTCCTGCCAACCCATTTGCAGCGGGGCCTCAAGGGAACTACTGGAAATTAAGGTGCTCCTTTTAATAGAGCACCGGAGAAAAGCATTAACACTCTATGGACACATGTGACCTCACATCAAAGCCATTCCCTCCGGTTATCCCGGTTGCTATCACTTTGGGGCCTTTGGTTCTGGACAACAATATGTGTATACAACTTGCAGGTAAGACCATAAACAATACTATCATAATGAATCAATAACATGGTTAGATCTGAAATCATGGCACTCGGGCCCTAGTGACAAGCATTAAGCATAACAAGTTGCAACAAAGTCAAAAAGCACTAAAAATAGATACTAGGCACCATGCCCTAACAATCTGATGCCATTACATGAACAATCTCATCCAATCCCTACCATCCCCATAACCTACAACAGGGGATTACTCACTCATAGATGGGGGAAACATGGATGGTCGATGGAGAAGCGATGGTGATGATGATGGCGATGATCTCCTCCAATTCCCCGTCCCAGCAGGGTGCCAGAACGGAGTTTCTGGTTCCGAATCGCGGAATCTGGTGGTGGCAGCGTAGCGGAACTCTTTCTGGAAAAACGTCGAACCCCCCTTGGTTTTTAGGTCAAGAGGCAACTTATAGGCAAAGAGGGAGGCTGAGGGGGCAGCCGAGGCGGCCACACCACCCCCAGGCATGGCCTGGCCTGGCCCGCGCGGCCAGGTGGTCTAGGCCCCTCGTAGCTCTACTCTGTCTTGTCTTCTGGTTCTGGGAGTCTTCTGGTGAAATAGGATTTTTGGCATATTTTCCGGGATTTTTCCTGATAGTTGATTTTCTACACAAAAACTAGACACCAAGGTAATTCTGCTGAAAATAGCGTCAGTTCGTGTTATTTGTATCCAAATCCCACAAGTTTAGAGGAAAAATAATAGCAAAAGTGTTCGGGAAAGCAGATACGTTTTGGACGTATCAACTCCCCCAAGCTTAGCTTATTCCTTGTCCTCAAGCAATTCAGTTGAAAACTGAGTGCGATAAAAGAAACTTTCACGAACACATTTGCTTCATAAGATGTATAGATTCTCAGCATATGATCAACTAATCAGGCAATTGATAATAAAGAGTATGCAACTAAGTGTACTTAATAGTCATTGCAAGCTATGAAGAGATTCCAACTCAAAAATAATAAGTAGCATGAAACATAAACATAAGAAACATTGAAATTCTCATAACAAGGTATGATAGAGTGGTCTCTCGCTTGCCTTTGATTGTAGAGCAAACATAAATGCCAAGGCACCTCTGAAGTTCAAGTGAAGACTAGAAGTAAAGATATCAAAGATACAAGCATCAAAGTCATAACACAATTAATCAAGTTTTGAGACAAGCATATTACACTAAGAATGACAACTATGCTCTCAAGAAAGTGCTCAAAGAATAGATGGTGACTCAACAAAGGAATGAAAGGGTTTTGAAAAGTTTGAAAGGCTTCCAAATGCTAAAAGTATGGTACTCATTAGCTTTGAGCTCTCATTGCCCCTTTCATAAGCATCTTTAAATGTTTAAGGTGAAAGTGAGGTCCAACCTGAGTTATATGCTTGACAGACTATAAACTGGAAATCTCATGTCCCTTGAGTACAAGGGCCGCTCCTCATGCTACTCAACTTTAGTTACCGATAAGTTCTTGTCATAGTAAATACGTGCATATCATGGAGAACCGCCAATGGGGTACCCCTTGCCCGATGATACGGAAGAATCCCCATATCAAAATGACAAGGCAAGCAAACAACAAGCATCTCAGCAATCTTCTTATTTACCATGGGAATATGGTGCTTTTTTTCTCTCTTTCCTATTTTCTCATCTTTTTTTTTCCTTTTTCTCT
The DNA here is from genome assembly GCA_910589775.1 of Avena eriantha. Lineage (NCBI taxonomy): Eukaryota > Viridiplantae > Streptophyta > Magnoliopsida > Poales > Poaceae > Avena > Avena eriantha. Next base: position 484,630,297 of record OU342742.1, read on the forward strand.
TTTTGTCAATCTCTAACGGGTTACCCCTTGCCCGATGATATGGAAGAATCCCCATATCAAAATGACAAGGCAAGCAGACAACAAGCATCTCAACAATCTTCTTATTTACCATGGGAATATGGTGCTTTTTCTCTCTTTCCTATTTTCTCATCTTTTTTTTCTTTTTCTCTTTTTCTCAATCTCTATCTCTTTTTATAAGAAGAATGCTTCATAGATGCTCATTATGGTTACGCTACAGGTTTCCACCATGACAGCAAGGATTAGACCGGTGGCACATGTGTTTCTCTAACACACATACATAACTCCATGGACTTACAAGCTCCCCTTTTAATTCACACCGACGACATCCATAACAAAAGAGCATGATATCAACTGGGTATATATTTACAGGTGTTGAAAGCGTTCCCCGTGATAACAAGGTTCTGTTAATCCCCAGCCTATAATTTGCAAGAATATAACTTTCATGGACAGTCACAATGGTTCAGGTTTATTAAGTGCAAGAAATAAAGTGTGCCATCAAGTTCGTGAGAGCTTTACTAACTAACTTTCTCATAACAAGCAAACGTTTTATTTGGAAGAAAACAAGGCATATTGAATATGCACGGAAATAGCAAATGATGCTAATAGGTAGGTATGGTGGACACTTTGGCAATATTGGTTTTGGGGAGTTGGAAACACAAGTAGAGCTCATACTTAATGCAAGTGAAGGCTAGCAATAGTAAGGGAGCGACAAACAAGAGAGCAATAACTGTCATAATCATGCTTGCAACAAAACATGACTAAATATGGCATGAAAGTGATTCAAGAACCCTAAGGCAAAATAATTCATTGAGGCTTAACTGGTTATTGTTTCAGTCATATGCATGCATGAGCATGTGCCAAGTCAATTCAAGTGAAACATTAAGAGGGAGATACCACAGTGTCATACCAAGTTATGAATAGAGCAATGCAAGCAAACATTCATAAGACATGCTATAAACTATTAGCAAGCTGGAGCTAATCATAAGAAAGCAAGAAATACTAAGAATCCATAAGTAACATACACCCTACATGAACAGACTAAGCATGCCCACAATTACCAGTATATGTACAAAAATGAAAACAAATAGAGTTCGTTACCAGCTTCTTACCATACCTCAAGTTGTCATTAATCCTCATTATTGCCCTTCACTTGTGTGGCTTGAATAATAACATGAGACCAAATTCCACTGAGGACTGCTGAACCCTGCAAAAAACTTCACAAAACCAAAGAAGAACAACAAATATTTTTGGTGTTTTTAATTTTCAAAGGCAAGAACAAAAAGGAAAAACAAGCAAAGCAAAATATTTTTGGGTTTTTTGAATAGTTCAAACAAAGCAAAAAGGAAGAAGCAAACCAAGGCAAAAAAGAGAAAGAAGCAAACAAAGAGAAACACCAGAAATATTTTTGGTCTTTTTGTGTTTTATAAAACAAAAGCAAAGAAAGAACGAAAACTAAAAAGAGAACGAAGCATGGATATACAAAGTACCGACTAAACATGATATGGAGATGAGTGTGATGTCGGTGTACCTCCCCCCAAGCTTAGGCTTTTGGCCTAAGTGGGTGTCAATCCCAAGCTGGCCAAGATGGAGCGCCTCCGTAGTATGGCGAGGAGGTATCCTCATCCTGGTAGGAGCTCGAGGACGCCCCACCGTAGTGCGCAGAGTAGTCGTAAGAAGGCAGATCCTCCTGGTGCTGCCTGTGGAAACCAAGCAAGCGGAGCTGCTCGTCCACCTCCTCCTTAGAACGCGACCACGGCCTGCTGTGAACACTGAACAAAGTAGATTGCGGCAAAGGAATCTCCCTTTCATCCCCATCAGTAAACAACATCCTGTATACTAAACTGTCCGTATCAGAGTCAACAGTGACAAAGCGATGTGTTTTCATGGCAGCAAGATCAAGCCTTTGTGGTGCCAATATAGTATCATTAGGATCCACAGAAAGTTCTAACATAGTAACCATACGTGAAGCAATAACGCCCCCATAAATAGGTTCCCTAGCAGCTAGGCAGCGAGCAATGAGAGAGCCAAGATTGTACCGAGTATCATTATTAAGTGCAGCAGCGAGGAAGGCTAAATGATAATTGGAGATATTACTTGTGTTCTCCCTACCAAGAATGCTAGTAGCAAGATAATAAGCAAAGTATCTAAGAGCTGGGAGTTGGACGTTTCTTATCTTCCCGCGCTGAGCTACGCGGTCATCGTCATTTGTCACACTTCGATAGAGATCTAGCAAATCAGCGGGTCGCCCTTGGATCTTCTTCACGGTCCCCGTCATGCCTATACCTATAATGCTGCAAAATCTTTCCAACGGCATGGTAATAGGCAGATTATAAATTCTAAAAGAAACAGTTGACTAATAGGGGGTGTTAGTGAAAACGAAAATCTCAATGAAAGTTTTGGTGAGCATGGCATATTTCTCACTCTCATCTTCTATGTATGAGGTCAAACCGACCCTCTGAACCAGTAGTAAGAAATCATTGAGGATCCCTGCAGCTTGCAAAAAGGTATAACAAGGAAAAGTAGATGGGTGAGCATCCCCCTCATGTCCTTCATTGCCAAAGCGTGGTGCAATGAGATCTTCATTGTATGAAGGCCTAAAATGAGAGGCTGATCTTGAGGGCCTTTACCTCCTAGGTGTGTCCCTCTCAAATATTTCTCCAAAGGTGTGGTTGTTCATCTTTGATATTCTGAAATTTAAACATCCACTACACAAGTGATTGCAAAGTGAATACATAATGAAGGGCACTACTCATAGGGACTTGTAAGAGGCCTAAACATGCATCAAAACAATATCTCTAAGCATTGAACAAGCTTACAAGCTCTCATAACCTGTCACCTATAGTAGCAAATACTCAAGATGTAAACCACTAAACACAAATCTACTTGGACAAGAGGAGGAGTCACATTCCGGAGAACAATTTCTCCAAATTTTAGCAGCAAAGATGGGATGAGCAAGGAGATCGAGAAATTGTGGGCAAGAACAACAAGAACGCGATTTCGAGCCAAGAACTGATATTTTATCGGGAGAGAGGAAGCAGTGGCAAGTGAGAGAGTGAGTGGAGGGCCAGGGGTGGCCCACACCATGGCCAAGCGCGCCCCTAGGCTGGCTGCGCCACCATGTGGTGTGCCTGCCTGGTGGGTCCCCTGGTGTGCCTGCCAGGGTGCTAGAACAGAGTTTTTGGTTCCGAATCACGGAATCTGGTGGTGGCGGCATAGCGGAACTCTTTCTGGAAAAACATTGAACCCCCCTTGGTTTTTAGGTCAAGAGGCAACTTATATGTGAAGAGGGAGGCCGAGCGCGCAGCCGAGGCGGCCACACCACCCCAGGCGCGGCCTGGCCTAGCCCTCGCGGCCAAGTGGTGTGGGCCCCTCGTACCCCTACTCCGTCTCCTCTTCTGGTTCTTAGAGTCTTCTGGTGAAATAGGATTTTGGCATATTTTTCGGGATTTTTCCTGATAGTTCATTTTCTGCACAAAAACTAGACACCAAGGTAATTCTTGTGAAAATAACGTCAGTCCGTGTTAATCCAAATCACACAAGTTTAGAGGAAGAACAATAGCAAAAGTGTTCGGGAAAGTAGATACATTTTGGACGTATCATCAGCATATGATCTAACAATTTGAATGATCATGCGATGGTTAAGGATAAAATTCCCAAGCAGTTTTTCTACATATCTAGAAGCTAGAAACCTCTTTTAACAATTATACTCTATGGGGTTTTCCTTTTTAAATTTTGCCTCACAATAGTCTTTCTCTATCCTATTCACCGTATCTAATAAATTCCAAGCCCTCTCAATACTGAATTGGGTGAACAACCCGTTGGTAAGGGAATCGAGTTCAATTCTATTATCATCATCCAAACATGCGTAGAAGGTGCGTATCACTAGCCAAGGTGGGAAATTATGATGGGGGCGATCAAGCAAACCCCGAAATCTCGTATACCCTTCATGCAGGCTTTCTCCGGGTTTTCCTTTAACATTTGTAATCATGCGTATTGCACCGAGAGTTTTTGTCCTAGGAAAGAAATCAACCAAAAATAGAGAGGCTAGGCTCTCCCAAGAATTAGTAATCTTTGCAGAACTCTGAATATACCAAGGACGAGCTTCATCAATGAGGGTTTGGGCAAAGAGAGCAAACTTAACTCATCCTCAGTTTGTATATTAAGATGGAAAGTCCCACAAACTTTTCAAAGAACTCTACATGCTCATACGGATCCTCCGTACCATCTCCTGCAAATTTTTTTGCATGCAAAAGTTCCAAAAGCATGGGGTTAATATCATACCCTCTTGGGTTATTGGAATTTAAATATGCGTCCATGGGGGGACCAGAATTCCTGACAGCCTCAAGCTGGATTATATGTTGGTACTCGCCCATAATGTATCACATGAAACTAATAAACAACTTTAGTGAAACAATGAGTAAAGTAAGTAACTAAGAACAAAGACCAAAAGCGCTTAGCTCCCCGACAACGGTGCCATAAAATAGCTTGATGATTGCAAGTGCACAGATCAATTGTAGCTAGTTTTGAAGTAAAGATATCGAACCCACATAGAGCTATTGGTAAAGGTCTTTATGCCCCTCGTTACTATTTACCAAAGAATACTTGTAAGTTGTCTTTGATTCCAAGTAAAGGGTGTTTGAATTGTTTATGGTTGTTTGCAAAAAATGTAATTAAAACAAATAAAAGAAAACAAGTAACGAGATTTCATGAAAGCATGGTTGAACTCAATAGTGCTAAAACATTTTCGGGGATGTAGGATACACCCCTAACATAGTACTATTATTATATGTAATCAAGATAACATACTTCTTATGTCATGATATGTGTGTGGAGAGCCCCATAATAAGATGTTCACAACAAGGCTCGTAGGAAGCCACTTTGTTGAGCCAAGTGTGAGGTCACCTCTAAATAACCACTACAATGCCTGAGAGAAATCACCCATATAGGACACCGCAATTAAGGTTTTCCCCATGGATATCGTAATTAGCTTAGGGAGTCCCTCTGACCCCGCTTTGACCGTGTGGGTTATGATCTAGCGTCAATCTGTCACGGGGCATTCCGGGTATGCTTCCACAACACGTCCAAAGGTTTCTTCCTCCCTTTAGTCCCGAAGGCAAATGATATGTGGTCGACTTCACATATCATCTAAAGAGACAAATCAAACACAAGTCATAATTATATCATAGACAAGCAAGTCATATGGACACAAGAATAGATCATCTTTATTACAAGTTCATAGCGGTGCTAGTGTTTCTCCATCTCCCCAAGAATAAAGGAACTACTCACTCATGAAAGCAATCAACAACATCATCATAATCAAATGGATGGATTAAAGTACATGTGTAGATCTAATGCAAACCACAATTGGATCTAGAATTACAAAGAGATCTAATAGATGAAAGATGGAGTAATGGTGGTGATGAAGATGCAGCGGTTGATGGTGAAGGGGATGATGCGTTGTCCTCCAATGATCCGCGAATCAGTTGGGATTTTGCCCCATCCAAGTTCCTCTTTCAGATCCCTTTCACATGTGGTGTTTTGTGGTTTCTGGTGGCTGTGACTGTTGGATCCCCCTCTTGTCTTTGCCAGGAGAAACTATTTGACGAGGCGGTTCCGATGACGCCTAGTACGGGCGGACGGTTCAGGCGGGCTCCAACCATACCAATGGTCGTTATCGGTGCTGATGCCTCCTCGTTGTTTGTTATTCTTCCAGGTGCGAAGGTAAATTCATAAAATGACTTTTATCACTTAGAAATTTCATATAATTACACAACATGATATCTCTAATTGATATGTTCATCTATGACTCCATGATTTGGGATCCTGTTGAAACAAGAACGAAATAGCGCATGTAGGCGAAGTGAAATATAAAAAATCCTACTCTATTTATGCAAAAACAAGAGGTAAAAATGCTTCAATTTTGGACGCATCATGGACCATTGACATAGCAAATAGTATTCAACTCATAGCCTAAATACATTATAGCAGTTGCCTACTATGAATGTTCATTCAGCTCATAGCTGAAATCCAAGGGTTTCCTTTATACGGAACGTTCATAGGCTAGAGGAATCGTGGCATACCATGAGTGTGACAGTGTTGTGAGACACGTGTAAATAAATATCTTACTTTGACCAACAAGTCAACTTTTGGCATGCATCTCGATCACCACTAAACATTCATTCCTTTGAACAAAATTCTTTTAAGCGTACCATCAAGTCTATCATCATATCTATGGAGTTGATTATCTTCAAGGCTAAACTCTTAAGACAATTAAACATCACTCAAGTCCTACTTTGAGACTTTTTCTTATTCTGATTGTTTGGCAAAATTATTTCCAAGGCAAGATTTGATAGTCACTATCGAGGGTAGCGATTGATTTAAGGGCAAGGGAGAGTGAGCTATTTGTGGTGCGAGATTGATGAGACTCGGGAGTTTACCCAGGTTCAGCCCCCGTAGGGTAAAGGACCTACTTCCTGCTAGATGTATTAATCGGAGTGAGATTACAAGGGAAGGTCAAGCTTGGCAATGAGGGCAGCGAGTTGCCGCTATGGGGTGTATGAAAGCATGTCCCTGTAGAAGGTACCTTAGGAAGGCTTATATAGTTCTACCTCGCTAGGGTTTACATGGATAATACCAAATTGGTTAAGGTTTCGATGATCTTGACCTAATCCGACTGGGTGTAACTTCACTTTTGGGCCTCCTGTATCCAGTCGCCAGGCCTCTTGGGTCGTAGTGCTTCCAGTCGCCGTACCAGTGAGCCCACTCCCCATGGGCCTGGTCAATCAAATGCTCCTTTTGGGTATACCCCGATTGGTATATCCCCATCAGTAGTATGCGACTGCGTCAGGAATTCAGTGAAGGTTTCAACTTGGCAGTCGGAGTTGGCGAGTACGAGTGGACGCCTAGTCAAATTGGTGACGAACTCCTCCAATGAAGGGAGAAGTTGCAGGTTTGACACAGGATCCCAGTCGCAATAAGCGGGTCGTAGAGTCCATAAGTCGCTACTTTGAGCGAGTGGAGCGGAGCGAGTGATCAATTTGATCGAAGTTGGACCGTTGACCCAGTCAAATTAGCCATTAAGTAACCTTTAACGATAACTTCGATGTAATAACCGCGAAGCAAGACTAATCCAGGTTGTTTCGTTGGTGCCCCCTAATTAAGGGGGGGGGGGTGCGGGAGCATTGTACGGATCTTATCCCCATTCCTCCATTCGTTCTCCTTCTTCTTGAGACGCCCTCAATCCAGATCTATAGACCAAGCGAGCTCCTTCTTGATGGTGCCTCCCAAAGATCTTTGCAGAAAGTCCAAGTGCATGGCAACTATGCTACAATCCTTCCAGGAAGCCGGAGTCATCGTGAAGGGTAACTAGCAAATCCCCACGGTTAGCGAGGTTGACCCGAAGCCACGTGCCGGGGAATTCATTTCATCCCTCAGTCACCTGGAGCGAGGGTTGGGATTCCCCACCTCAATCTTCTTCTGGCGCTTCTGCTCCTATTACCGAATCAAGCCTTCCGACCTGGGGCCACACAACATCGAGCAAATCATGATCTTCGTTGCATTCTACGAGAGCTACCTCGGGTGTAAATCCTATTTCCCCCTCTGGCTAGAGTTGTTCCATGGCCGCGTTAGTCGCGAGGAGAAGGACGGGCTTATCTTGGCCGCGAGCGGTGACACCTTCCAAGTGAAGCCCAACACCAAGTTTCTGAAGCTGATGCTACCAAAGAAAGCAGTGCATGAGTGTAATAACTAGTGGTTCTATGTCAAGGAGTCTACCCCCACCGGCGAGGTGGAGATCCCGGCGTTCACTGTAGAGAAGAGTAGTCCGCATCGGCTGTCGGCGGGGAAGCTCCCCAAGGATCAGGCCTTGGTCGTGGTGGAGATGTGCTCTCGCAAAATGGAGCTGGAGGACGAGGAGTTGATGACGACCAACCTCTAAAACTGCTGGCTCAGGAGGCGACTAGTTCCACTCAACACCCGAGCCTACTGGATGTTCGAGTACACCGGGTTGATGGACTCGACGAAGTCGTCTCACAAAGTGTGGGCTATGAAGAAGATCACAGACGTGAAGTTCACCGTTTTTTGGAGGGACTTTGCCCATTCAGGACCGGAGTGCGACTGGCCCCCACTGTAAGTTTATCCAGTTGTAGTCTCATCCTTGTTTAACTTCTCATGTCCGGATATTGACTCATATAGTTCATTTCATGTTGCAGACCTTCCAAATTATGGAGCACCGGCTGCCTCCAATCGACGAGGATGTGCTAGAAGAGCTTTTGGAGGACGGTGATGGGGACTCCTCCAAGAGTGAGGAGGAGGAAAGCGATAAGGATAAGGAACCCTCCTCCATGCCCCGGAAGACTCAAATCCAGAAGCGCCATGAGGCAGAGGCCAGTCACAGCCTTGAGGAGTATGACAGTGATCTGGAGATCGTTGATGAGAAAAGCTCCAAATGGGTGCTCACCCCGACTAATCCCATCACGAAGGCGAAGCCGACAGCAAATCTAGAGACGGTGTCCAAGCCAGAGGGAGGCGACGGAGCCGGAGGTGGCAAAGGATCCGGAGGCCCCGGCAAATCCGGAGGCGTTCGCAAAGAAGCCAGAAGTGCCACCCAAGCCATGGCGTCAAGCGAGCCTCCTCGAGACGGGGTTGACGCGCCCACTCGTCCCCGAATTGGAGAAACCCGCGTATATTAACACGGGGTTGTGAGTCCTTCTAGTCGCCAAGTAATTTTTCTCGGTTTATTGTATTGCACTTGTCTTGCGCTACTCGGAATTTCTGAGTCACTAACCATCTCGAACTTACAGGAGCTAGTCGAAAAAATCAAACATGCTACCGTGGTGAAGATCCCTTCGAGCCACACCGAGGAAGGATAAGATGCCTCCAAGAAGAGGAAAGGTGGTTCCGGCGAGGCGCTTGATCTTGGTACCAAGAAGAAAAGGTCGACTTCGACCAAGTAGGCGAGGCAGCAGCGAACGATGACATGGGTGATATTGTCGTGTGTGAAGAGAGCGCCACATCGCAAGATGGCGACACATTGGAGAAGGATGTTTCCTTGACAAAGGATGCAACAATGGCGTCGCTCACGGTGGTGGCCGTGGCGACAATGTTCCCGCAGTTTCTTGCCAAGGGATCTTCCGTGACTGCTCAGGCGCAGTCGCCGGTGGTGGCAAACGTCATCGATGGAAATGTCAGGCTGATGGTGCAAGGGACCGGGGAGAGGCATACCCGTTGTTGTCTTTGGGAGAAATCGAACTACATTGTTTGCTTGGCCAAGCACTCCAGGTATGTCCAGTCCCCGAGGCTCTAGTTGCTAAGTAGTAGCGGGTGGAGACTTATTTTTCGAGTGCCTAGTCCCAGAGGGCCAGGTCACTAAATTGTAGCGAGACGAGTCTTGAATTTTTAGACTCCCCCAGTCCTCAAGGGTCAGTTTGAATTTCCTGAAAACTCCTGGCATGTCGGCTGGACACCGGGCAAAGATCTCCCAGTGCTCATGGAGGAATTCGACGAGTGCGAGTTCCCATGCAGAACTCAGGTTGCTTGATATGAGGGTCATCTTATTGGGGTCTGTCGAGTGGACCTATACCTCCATTCACTATAATAAACGTCTCCATCCACAACGATTTAGTTTGTCGAACATCGTAGAAGATGCCTCATCTGCGATGATTTTGTTTGCTCGACTCTGGCTGATGGAAAACTATTTTTTAGGAAATGCATTAGGGGGATTCTGCATATAAAGGACCCAAATGCATCACGTATTTATTTACGTGTATTTCTTTCTCGCTTACTTTTTTTCATGCTTTGGTGGTAGAACTACTAATCGCTAATACATCTTCTTGATTTTTTATTTTTGTAGTCAATGCGCGTGTACATGGTTGTTGTTCGTCAAGAGGCTCCTGCGTTTAAAGGCGACTTAAGTTGTAGAGTAGTTAGTTAGGTTAGATGTGTTGGTATAGTGTAGTATATTGTAGGCTAGGTGTATTGTACGTAATCTATGTTTTATGTGTATATATGAACGTGTTGGATGTAATCGTTAAGAAATAAGAAACAACTTCCTTTTTTATTCTTCTTTGTTCGTGATGCTATGTGTTTGTGCTTCCTATAGTAAATGAGTGACATTTTTCACATTTTTCTTCTCTTTGCGATGTTTCATAGATCGTGCAACTTCGAAGTCGGCTCCTGTCTTGGTGGTGTCATGACAGATGCCATAGGATGGGTAAAGAAGGGGCCAAATGAGCGCTAGAGGATCCGCGGAGGGATAACACGGTGGAGACCGCATATAGAACACACAGAACACACAATATACTCAGGTTCAGGGCTCTCCTATTGAGATAAAACCCCTACTCCTGCATGCTAGATCTCATAATATGATTAGTGGACAAGTACAATGCATGAGGGAGAAGAAAAAGGAGCCTCTGCCTTTCTCTCTCTACTACACACGATGAACTAGTACACAAATGAACCGACCCCCTTCTAGGAGGCCCTGGCGCACCTTATAAAGGGGTGCCCAAGATACACTTAGGGCTGAGGTGGCCTGGATATTCCTTGTAGATGCTGCGCTGATGCTGCACAAAGTCGTTGCCTTGGCCCATATGCTCCTCCTATCGTGGGGTCACCCCTAGATACCCTCGATGGGACTTGACCCACCCAATCGTTCAGACCGTTAGGCTCTAACACTGTCTCCTCCAGGAAACCCTCGATGTGACATTGCCTCGGGAATTAAGGGCACGATTGACTTGAGATTATCTCTTCCGGGAAACTAGGGAGAGACAGAGGCACTGACTTTGAGGCCGACATACACCCTTCTTGCATACGCTAACCTCTTTGTCTCCCTCAACTCAGATAACTCGGCCTAGAGTAACCTACACAGAAGAGACAACATATATGTTATGCCGACATACAAAGTATGTCGACCATGCCTTGCCGGGGTAACCCGACTTGGGTATCTCGGCCTTAGCCGGCTATCCCACTATAGTCAACCTTAGTCTTGGCCAACCTTATATTTATACCTTAGCTTGACCCTACCGAGGGTCATCCCCCTGACATTAGTCCCCGATGTTTTTGCGGTCTTAGAAGTGCTTGCTGAAAAGGTCACAACATGTTCACCTTATACAGACATCTTCCGTATAGCCGACATATCCTTATGTAGGCAGATCTTGTTGATGACCCGGCTTCATCAACGAGTGATTTCTTGCTCAAGACGACTTTGCCTGGTTCAGACCAAGATATTTCTCGTCTAATGGGTCACTTCTCATTGATACGTCCAAAACGTATCTACTTTCCCGAACACTTTTGCTATTGTTTTTCCTCTAAACTTGTGTGATTTGGATACAACTAACACGGACTGACGTTGTTTTCAACAGAATTACCTTGGTGTCTAGTTTTTGTGCTGAAAACCAACTATTAGAAAAAATCACGGAAAATATGCCAAAAATCCTATTTCACCAGAAGACTCACGGAGCCAGAATACGAGACGGAGTAGGGCCACGAGGGGCCCACACCACCTGGCCGCGCGGGCCAGCCTAGGGCACGCCTGGGGGTGGTGGGGCCGCCTCGGTTGCCCCCTCGGCCTCCCTCTTCGCCTATAAGATGCCCCTTGAACAAAAAACCTAGGGGGATCGACGTTTTTCCAGAAAGAGTTCCGCTTCACCGCCACCACCAGATTCCGCGAATCAGCACCAGAAACTACGTTCTGGCACCCTGCCAGGACGGGGAATTGGAGGAGATCATCGCCACCATCGCTTCTCCATCGACCATCCATGTTTCCCCCATCTATGAGTGAGTAACCCCCCACTGTAGGCTATGGGGATGGTAGGGATTGGATGAGATTGTTCATGTAATGGCATCGGATTGTTAGGGCATGGTGCCTAATATCTACTATTAGTGCTTTTTGACTTTATTGCAACTTGTTTTGCTTAATGCTTGTCACTAGGGCCCGAGTGCCATGATTTCAGATCTGAACATGTTATTGATTCATTATGATAGTATTGTTTATGGTATTACCTGCAAGTTGTATACACATATTATTGTCCGGAACCAAAGGCCCCGAAGTGACAGCAATCGGGATAACCGGAGGGAATGGCTTTGATGTGAGGATCACATGTGTTCAGGAGTGTTAATGCTTTGCTCCGGTGCTCTATTAAAAGGAGCACCTTAATTGCCAGTAGTTCCCTTGAGGCCCCACTGCAAACGGGCTGGCAGGACAAAAGATGTTCTGCAAGTTCTCATTGCGAGCACGTATGACTATATGGAACACATGCCTATGATTATTTAGTACTTGGATGCTTTATCTTATTTATCTGCAATGCCCTATGTCTTGATCGCCATGTGAATTGTCTTCTCAATGCAACGCCCACCCATCCATCCCTAAGCCTACTGCTCTTTAATCCTACTGTTTACTGCTATTTTTATTACTGTCTTACTTCTACTACTGTTATTACTTTGCTATTGCTACTACAAAACTGTTGCTACTGATAAACTGCTGTGAGCAAGATTGTTTCTAGGTGCAGCTAAACTGATCACTCAGTTGTTAAGGCTTATAAATTTTTTTTGGCTCCCCTTGTGTCGAATCAATAAATTGGGTTTCACTTCCCTCAAAAATACTGCGATACACCCCCTATACTTGTGGGTCATCAAGACTATTTTATGGCGCCGTTGCCGGGGAGCATAGCTCTATTTATCAAGTTCACTTGGAATCACTATTGTTCGCTGCCATCCATCCATCATGGGTAAGTCTCATGATGGCAAGGTTCCTATTTTACCATCCACTACAAGGAGAGGTACGATTCTGAACACCTCTGTTGCTCTTGATTCACCATCTGTTGTGAGTAAGCTCCTTACACCACCACATACACATGGTACACACACTGCTACTACTGCTGAATCTGATACTTATGATGCTGCTTCTACTGTGCTTGATAAGAGTGGTTCATTAGGTCATTTCCTAGATGCTACGATTGCTAGAACTATAGCTAGAAATACTGAAACTCCTAATGAAGACACTACTACACCTGTCAATTCACCTGAGTCTAGAGAGAGTTATGATATTGAAGACGGTTACTCCCTCCGGTCCGGTTTATTAGGAACGCACGTAGTTTAAGAACAAGTTTGACCATCAATTTTGACCAGTAAAATATGTAACATATGTCCTAAAAATATACCATTGGAAAGTACTTTTGAAGATGAACCCAATGATATAATTATGTAAAATTTATTGACCAAAATTAATGGTCACACTTGTTCTTAAACTACGTGCGTGCCTAATAAACCGGACCGGAGGGAGTATATAGAGATGATCGATGAATTTATTAAAGAATGTCAAAACACCCATGATAGGAGTGCTATTAAGAGTCTCCTTGAGAGGCGTACTATAAAACCCAAATTGTCTCCTAATTCTAAGTTTGCTGCATCTCCCATAAACATTAAAGATAAGGATTATGATTTCTCTCTTGATTTGTCTTACATAATTATTGTTGAGAAAGAACCTTTTTGTGGGACTAAGAATAAGAGTGCGGTAGCACATATGACTGAGCTTTCTACCATGAGTGGCCTGTTTTCTGATGATATTAAGATGCACACCTATTTTGTTGCTAATATTTTCCCTTTTTCGTTGAAAGGAGAAGCTAAAACTTGGTTTAATAATTTACCTCCCGGATCTATTGATAGCCCTGATTGCTTGATTAGTACCTTCCTTCAGAAATATTTTCCTCCTAGTGGTAGACATGCTATTTTGCAGGAACTATTTGATTTTAAACAGGGAGAGAAAGAGATATTGCCTGAATCATGGGCAAGGTTTTGTGCTTTCATTCATGCACAAGCTGGATGTCCATTACCTAAAAATGAGCTTCTTGATATATATTATAATGGACTAACTAAAGAATCTAGGACATACCTGGATAGTTGTGCTGATTGTGTTTTCAGGAATAGAACTCCCAAAGAAGCTGAGGAATTAATGGCTAAAATAAGCAAGAATTATGAAGATTGGACTTCATCTGGACCAACTATACCTGAGACAACTACACCTGAGTTAACTGTGCATGCGCCTATACCAACATCAAAGAAGAGGGGAGTTATTGAACTAAATGATGAAGTGATGAAGGAAGCCAAGAAATGTCTTAAGGAGAAGGGTATTAAAGCTGCAGATGTGAAGAATTTACCTCCTATAGAAAAATTATGTAAGCCAATTTCCCACTCATCCACTATTGAGGTACACTCTCTCCAACACTTTGATGAAGGTGATATTCCTTACTCTAAACCTCATGATCAATGCTTAGAATTCAATATTTTTATTGTTAACCAAGATAATTTTAATAAATTGGTGCAAAATCATTTAATGGAAAACTCTAGAGCTATTATTGAGTTAAAAGATATAGTGGAAAGAACCTCTAATGATGTTAAAATGCTTGTTAAACACTTCCAAATGGTTCAAACTCAAATTGACTAGCTTATTAAAGTACAAAAAGACTTGCTAGTTAATGCTGCTAAAGAAAAACATGCTTATGAATTAGAACTAGAAGTGGTGCTACCACTCAGGATCCTCTATATCCTGAGGGGCATCCTAAAAGAATTGAGCAGGATTCTCAACAAATTGAAAATAGTGGTACTTCTCCTAAGAAAAGGAAAAAGAAACTTAAAACTATTGTAGAATCTCCTAAACCTGCTATAGATCCCAATAGTATATCTGTCCCTGATGCTGAAACTGAAAGTGGTAATGAGGAAAATGATGCTCCTGATAAAGAAAAAGTTGAAGAAGAACCTGAAAGGCACACTAAGAATACTAAATACACTAAAGAAGATTTTGTTGCTAAGAAACATCGTAATGAAAGAGAGCCTTGGGTCCAAAAACCTATGCCTTTCCCTGATAAGAAACACAAGTCAAAAGAAGATGAACACTACAACAAGTTTTATGAGTGGATGAAACCTTTATTTTTGCAAATTCCTTTGACTGATGCTATTAAATTGCCTCCTTACTCAATGTATATGAAGGATATTGTCTCTAATAAAAGGAAGATCCATAATGAAGAAATTTCTACTTTGCTTGCTAATTATACCTTTAATGGTAAGGTTCCAAAGAAACTTGGAGACCCAGGGATTCCAACTATTCCGTGCTCTATTAAAAAAAGTTATGTTAGAACTGCTTTGTGTGATTTGGGAGCAGGAGTTAGTGTTATGCCTTTTTCTCTCTATAAGAGAGTTCAACTGGAAAAATTAATACCAACTGATATATCTTTGCAAATGGCTGATAAATCTAGTACTATTCCTGTTGGTATATGTGAGGATGTACCTGTTCAAGTGGCTCATAATTGCTTGATATTAACTGATTTTGTTGTGCTTGAAATGCCTGATGATGATAATATGTCTATTGTTCTTGGGAGACCTTTTCTTAATACTGCAGGAGATGTTATTAATTGTAATCAAGGAAAGGTTACTTTTAATGTTAATGACAAGGAACACACTGTCTATTTCCCCAATAAGATTGATAGGAATTATGGCCTAAATTCAATTGAAAATATTGAGGGCATTCAAGTTGGAGAAATATATTGTCCCATACCACGAGGAAAATATGAAATTATTATGATTGGGACCATTGCTCTCAAGGTTGAGGTAACATAATCATTAGTGGAATACAAAGTTTTGTTTCATATATTTTTTTTGGTAACAAGACCTAATCAACCTTGTTAACAAAGGGATTTTAATGAACAAAACAATGTTTTGACCATGATTATCTTCGCGTACTTTTACTTTATCCATTTTAGCTTTCACTTAGTTTACTTTTCTTTTGTTAGTTGCTTGCATATTAGAGTGTCTTAGAACTTCTGAAGTTTAGGTTTCGTTTTGTTTTTGCATCATGTCAAAATCACTTTTCTACAGAAAAATCATTCATCAGTACCTGAAAATTTCTGAAAAATAAAGTGTCTCGAAAAATCCTAGAAAATTCATATTAAATTTTTACGTGAAAAAAGGGGCAGAGAAGTGCCTGGGGACTACTAGGGTGGCCCACCAGGCAGGCACACCACCTGGTGGCGCACCTGGCCATGGTGTGGGCCACCCCTGGCCCTCCACTCACTCTCTCACTTGCCACTTCCTTCTCTCTCCCGAGAAAACACCAGCTCATTGCTCGAAATCGTGTTCTTGCTGTTGTTGCCCACGATTTTTCGATCTCCTTGCTCAGCCCATCTTTGCTGCTGAAATTTGGAGAATTTGTTCTCCGGTATGTGACTCCTCTACTTGTCCAAGTAGATTTGTGTTTAGTGGATTATATCTTGAGTATTTTGCTGTTGTAGGTGACAAGTTATGCGAGCTTGTAAGCTTATTCAATTCTTAGGGATATTGTTTTGATGCATGTTTAGGCCTCTTACAAGTCCCTATGAGTAGTTCCCTTCATTATGTATTCACTTTGCAACCACTTGTATAATGGATGTTTAAATTTCAGAATATCGAAGATGAACAACCACACATTTGGAGAAATATTTGAGAGGGACACACCTAGGAGGTCAAGGCCTTCAAGATCAGCCTCTCAGTTTAGTCCTTCATATAATGAAGATCTCATTGCACCACACTTTGGCAATGAAGGAGATGAGGGAGATGCTCACCCATCTACCTTCCCTTGTTTTACCTTTTTGCAAGATGCAGGGATCCTCAATGATTTCTTACTACTGGTTCAGAGGGTTGGCCTGACCACGTATATGGAAGATGAGAGTGAGCAATAAGCTATGCTCACCAAAACTTTCGTTGAGAGTTTCATTTTCACTAACACCCCTTATCAGTCAACTGTTTCTTTCAGAATTTATAATCAGCCTATTACCATGTCATTGGAAAGATTTTGCAGCATTATAGGTATAGGCACGACAGGGATCGTGAAGAAAATTCAAGGTCGACCCGCTGACTTGCTGGAGCTCTATTGAAGCGTGACGAATGACGACGAACGCGTAGCTCAGCGCGGGAAGATAAGGAACATTCAACTCCTAGATCTTAGATATTTTGCTTATTATCTTGCCAATAGCATTCTTGGTAGGGAGAACACTAGTAATATTTCCAATTATCATTTAGCCTTCCTCGCTGCTGCACTCAATAATGATACCATGTATAATCGTGGCTCCCTCGTTGCTCACCGCCTAGCTGCTAGGGGACCTATATATGGGGGCATTATTGCTTCACGCATGGTTGTTGCATTAGAACTTTCTGTGGATCCTAATGACACTGTGTTGGCACCACAAAGGCTTGCCGCTATGAAAACACATCACTTCGTCACTTCTGACTCTGATATGGACAGTTTAGTATACATGATGTTGTTTACTGACGGAGACGAGAGAGAAATTCCCTTGCCACAATCCACTTTGTTCAGTATTTACAGGAGGCCATGGTCACGTTCTAAGGAGGAGGTGTATGAGCAGCTCCGCTTGCTTGGTTTCCACAGGCAGCACCAGGAGGATGCGCCTTCTTACGACTACTCTGCGCACTACGGTGGGGCACCCTCGGGCTCGTACCAGGATGAGGGCACCTCCTCGTCATACCACGGAGACACTTCATCTTGGCCAGCTTGGGATTGATACCCAATTAGGCCAAAAGCCTAAGCTTGGGGGGAGGTACACCGACACCACACTCATCTACATATCATGTTTAGTCGGTACTTTGTATATCCATGCTTCGTTCTCCTTTTAGTTTTTGTTCTTGCTTTGTTTATGCTTTCTAAAACACAAAAAGACCAAAAATATGTTTGTTGTTTCTCTTTGTTTACTTATTTTTGCCTTGGTTTGATTTTTCCTTTTGGCTTTGTCTTGATTATTCGAAAAACCCAAAAAGATTTTGCTTTTCTTGTTCTTTCTCTTTGGTTCTTGCTTTTAAAAATCAAAAACGCCAAAACTATTTGTTGTTCTTCTTTGGTTTTGTGAAGTTCGTTGCAGGGTTCGGCCGTCCTCGGTGGAGTTTGGTTTTCATGTTATTATTCAAGCCATACAAGTGAAGGGCAATAATGAAGATTAATGACAACTTGAGGTGTGGTAAGAGGCTGGTAACGAACTCTATTTGTGTTCATTTTTGTACATATACTCATCATTGTGGGCATGCTTAGTCTGTTCATGTAGGGTGTATATTATTTATGGATGCTTAGTAGTTCTTGCTTTCTTATGATTAGCTCCAGCTTGCTAATAGTTTGTAGCATGTCATATGAATGTTTGCTTGCATTGCTATATTCATAACTTGGTATGACACTGTGGTATCCTCCTCTGAATGTTTTACTTGAATTGACTTGGCACATGCTCACGCATGCATATGACTGAAATAATCAGTTAAGCCTCGATGAATTATTTTGCCTCAGGGGTCTTGACTCACTTTGATGCCATGATCAGTCCTATTTTGTTGCAAGCATGATTATGACAATTATTGCTCTCTCGTTTGTCGCTCCCTTACTTTTGCTAGTCTTCACTTGTGCTGAGTATAATCTTTACTTGTGCATCCAACTCCCCAAAACCAATATTGCCAAGAGTGTGCACTATACCTACCTATTAGCATCATTTTCTATTCCATGCATATTAAGTATGCCTTGTTTTCTTCCGAATAAAATGTCTGCTTGTTATGAGAAAGTTAGTTAGTAAAGCTCTCACGAACTTGATGGCACACTTTATTTTCTTGCACTTAATAAACTTGAACCATTGTGTCCATCTTTGTTGCGTATATGCTTGCGCTTTATAAGTTGAAGTTAGCAGAACCATGTATCATGGGGAACGCTTTCAACATTGCACTGGTACTTTGTACCTCGTTGATATCATGATTCTTTTGCTTATGGATCCCGGCGGTGTGAAATAAAAGGGGAACTTGTAAGATCATGGAGTTTGTATATGTGTTAGAGAAACGCCTGGGACGCTAGCCTAAGCCATGCCTAATCACGGTGGAAACTTGCAGCATAACTATAATGAGCATTTTGTGAAGCATCCTCAATAAAAACCTATGCAAATAGCAAATAAAAAGATCGCTAAGATGCTCATTATCTGATTGCCTTATCATTTTGATTATGGGATAACTCCTGTATCATGTGCAAGGGGTACCCCGTTGGCGGTTCTCTATGATACATATGTACTTACAATGACAAGAGCTTACTTGTGATTGAAGTTGAGTGGCATCAGGTTCAGTCTTTATTAGTAAGGTGCATGAGATTTCAACTTATAACTTGTCAAGCATATCCTCTTAGTTGTGTCACTTTAACCTTAACCATTTAAAGATGCTTATGATAGGGGTAATGAGAGCTCAAAGCTAATAAGTACCATACTTTCAGCATTTGGAAGCCTTTCAAACTTTTAAAAACCTTTCACTTCCTTGTTGAGTCACCACTTATTCTTTGAGCACTTTCTTGAGAGCATAGTTGTCATTCTTAGTGTAATGTGCTTGTTTCAAAACTTGGTTATTTATGTCATGACTTTGATGCTTGTATCCCTGATATCTTTACTTCTAGTCTTCACCTGAACTTCAGAGGTGCCTTGGCATTTATGTTTGCTCTACAATCAAAGGCAAGCGAGATACCACTCTATCATGCCTTTTTATGAGCATTGCAATTTTTCTTGTGTTTATGTTTCATGCTACCTATTATTTTTGAGTTGGAATCTCTTCATAGCTTGCAATGACTATTGAGTAAACATTAGTTGCATACTCTTTATTGTGAATTGTCTAAGTAGTTGATCACATGCTGAGAATATATACATCATATGAAGCAAATGTGTTCGTGAAAGTTTCTTTTATCGCACTCAGTTTTCAACTGAATTGCTTGAGGACAAGCAATAAGCTAAGCTTGGGGGGAGTTGATACGTCCAAAACGTATCTACTTTCCCAAACACTTTTGCCATTGTTTTTCCTCTAAACTTGTGTGATTTGGATACAACTAACATGGACTGATACTGTTTTCAGCAGAATTACCTTGGTGTCTAGTTTTTGTGCAGAAAACCAACTATAAGGAAAAATCACAGAAAATATGCCAAAAATCCTATTTCACCAGAAGACTCATGGAGCCAGAAGACGAGACGGAGTAGGGACACAAGGGGCCCACACCACCTGGTGGCGCGGGCCAGGCCAGGCCACGCCTTGGAGTGGTGTGGTCGCCTCGGCTGCCCCCTCGGCCTCCCTCTTCGCCTATAAGATGCCCCTTGACCTAAAAACCAGGGGGGTCGATGTTTTTCCAGAAAGAGTTCCGCTTCACCGCCACCACTAGATTCCGTGAATCAGCACCAAAAACTTCGTTCTGGCACCCTGCCGGGACAGGGAATTGGATGAGATCATCGCCACCATCGCTTCTCCATCGACCATCCATGTTTCCCCATCTATGAGTGAGTAACCCCCCGCTGTAGGCTATGGGGATGGTAGGGATTGGATGAGATTGTTCATGTAATGGCATCGGATTGTTAGGGCATGGTGCCTAGTATCTATTATTAGTGCTTTTTGACTTTGTTGCAACTTGTTATGCTTAATGCTTTTCACTAGGGCCCGATTGCCATGTTTTCAGATCTGAACATGTTATTGATTCATTATGATAGTATTTTTTATGGTCTTACCTACAAGTTGATGCACACATTATTGTCCGGAACAAATGGCCCCGAAGTGACAGCAATCGGGATAACCGAAGGGAATGTCCTTGATGTGAGGATCACATGTGTTCACGGAGTGTTAATGCTTTGCTCTGGTGCTTTATTAAAAGGAGCACCTTAATTGCCAGTAGTTCCCTTGAGGCCCCGCTGCAAACGGGCTGGCAGGACAAAAGATGTTGTGCAAGTTCTCATTGCGAGCACGTATGACTATATATGGAACATATGCCTATGATTATTTAGTACTTGGATGCTTTATATTATTTATCTGCAATTGCCCTATGTATTGATCACCATGTGAATTGTCTTGTCCATGCAACGCCCGTCCATCCATCCCTATGCCTACCACGCTTTAATCCTACTGTTTACTGCTATTGTTACTACTGTCTTACTTCTACTACTGTTGTTAGTTTGCTATTGCTACTACAAAACTGTTGCTACTAATAAACTGTTGTGAGCAAGATTGTTTCCAGGTGCAGCTGAACTGACAACTCAGTTGTTAAGGCTTATAAATATTCTTTGGCTCCCCTTGTGGAGAATCAATAAATTGGGTTTCACTTCCCTCGAAAATATTGCGATACACCCCCTATACTTGTGGGTCATCAATCATCAGTTGGGTTATTTCCCTTAACCACTCATTTTCCTTTGCTTTTCCATTACTTTATGTTATTTTATCCTACGTGTCAGGAAATCATCATATTGCACCTAATTTTTTGGGCCTAGACACGATGTAACGCACTGTTCCCTGTTATGTTATGCCAGTTATCATTGGGACTCATCATGTCGTCGTGCAACCCCTCGATTGCCGCTATAGTTCACACGATCCAGTTACTGCCTTCACCATTGTAACCGTTTGTGTGGCACAATCTCCCTTAACTTCTTTCGCAAAATACACGCATGCACCATGTCCATCATGGGCACAGCTGATACCACGATCCACAACGTGCCATGCTATTAAATAGGGGAGCGGGGGAAACCCTTGTTTCACTTTCCTTTTCCCTCGCTCGATTTCCTCACTACACCACCGTCGCTGCTACATCTTTCAATCGCGCGACCATGCCACTCCTATGCTCATCTTGTGCCGCCGCCATGCTCGAGAGCTTTCTTCCTCCGCCGCCACGGGGCCACGCCAGTCTAGGCTCGGCTCTGCTGTGGATTTTTCCACCGAAGAAGACAGTGCCAAGGGGATGGATCCTCATGATCTTGTCGCTGCTGAGCAGGAAGAACATGAGCTCTCGTCGAAGCGAGGCTCTTGGGAGGGTTCTGATGTGACGAACGTGGAGATATATTAGCTCCATCGGATCGGGCGAATACCGCCGAAGGTAGATTGCCGCATTCCTGGTGACAAGTTCGCACCAGAGGCCCTCCTCGGTGAGTTCGTCGTTTTTGTTTCTCATTTTTCTAGCGGATTTGTATTCCTGTTAGTGATTTCACCAAGAAATTCCTCGATACCTTTGGCCTACAACCCCATCATCTTCCTGCCAATGACATTTCCTCTCTCTCCGCCTTCAGCTCCTGTTGCGAGGGACATCTCGGCGTCTAGCACTACGTTACTATTTGGGCCAAGTATTGCCAACTTCGGTCCCAGGTTGTCCTGACCCGGATGTTCCTCCCGACGAGAAAGCTCTGACCCAGTGCGGGGCTGCCTCCATCACACCTCATAAGAATTCCATATTTCCTCGTATCCATGGTTTGGATTCATGTAAGAAGTGGCAGCGGTAATTCTTCTATGTGAAGAATAACACCGATGAATACATGATCCGGTTGCCGACCTTTGCCATTGGTGTTCCCACCAGAGACAACTAGGACTTCAATCTGAAGACTAAAAACAAGTTTGTTAATGAGGTTCATGCTTATGTTGGCGAGTTGAAAACTGCGGGAATGTCGACCAACGATCTCTTGGCTACATTCATTAACAGTCGATGCCCCCTTCAACTCCGCTGTCACAAGATCTGTCATGTGAGTGGCCATCTTGACCCGAACCCGATCTCCACCTTCGAGTAGTCCAAGCTCAAGGTCTGTAAACAGGTTAAAGCCATCTTCAAAACTGACATGATCGAGAAATGTGAGTGGGACAAATCACCCTATAGCCGAGAAAACCCAGCACCGAAGGTAAACAACCGAGATACCTTCACTTTCATATTAGTTATGTTGGCACATTATTTCATTTGACTTTGGTCCGTTTCAATATGCAGAGATTTACTTGGCAAATTCCCGAGGATAATAAGAAACCCCCAATAGTTGGGGCAAGGATCGTGGGACCTTGGACTCGGAAGACCCGAATTCTGAGGATTTCATGCCCATTCCTGACGCCGGCTCCGGTCGATCCCAGGGCAAGCCTCCCGTGTTTGCACTACTAAGGAAATAGCTGGATGATGATGATGGCAATGATGATTGTCATATTCTAGAGGTATTTGATCCTATGCCACTTGCATTAACCTATCCGCTTCAATCTACACCAACTGACACGGCTGGTCAGGTGCACAATGTGCCCCCTGTTGTCGTGGGTGGCCATGGTGTGGTCAAGAAACACGCCGCTCCTGCTGCCAAGTCATATGAACCCACCAAGCCCACGAAGAAGTGGAGATATTTTGTTAAGAAGTACAAGAAGGAACGACATGTTGCCTCTGGGTAATGTTCTTCTGCCGAGATAACTTGATGTCTTTGTATTTCTTGTTTCTCTCCTTCTTTT
This sequence comes from Avena eriantha, assembly GCA_910589775.1. NCBI lineage: Eukaryota > Viridiplantae > Streptophyta > Magnoliopsida > Poales > Poaceae > Avena > Avena eriantha. The sequence continues at coordinate 484,653,571 of OU342742.1, forward strand.
CCTTTTATCTGACTCTCTCTTATCTCTATCTTATCTTAGGCCTGCCTTGGATGCTTCCCAAACTGCCTCCAGCATCGCCTCTCCAATTAATGTACCATCTTACCCTCCTCCCAGCGATACTCGAGTCCCTATCCCCGCTCGAGCGAGTACCACTTCGGTGCCATTCCCGTCCAGAGGGAGAGGCCGAGATAGGAGGGGGAGGTGGTGCCCTGCAGGACGAGGCTATGCCGGATCAGAGGGAGGATATCCCTATCCCTAACAGATAAGTTGAAGATTTCGGTGCCAGCAACCTAGGCTTCGAGACAACTGTGGCCGAGATTCCAGTAATCCCGGAGCTAACTCAAACCCAACAACAACAACAAATCTCTGAATCAGCTCAAACCCAACAGCAACGACCTCAAAAAAATTAATAGCAGTAACCTCAATCAACTCCATTGCAGCATCAGGCGAACCCAACCGCCAAGCTAAAGAAACCCTCTCAGGCGACTAAGGCAGCGCATAAGAAAACTGCGGTTATGACTCATCAACTATTATTTGCTACATAGACATGATCGAGACATCTCTCTGATCAATTACCAACAATGGGATCTGGAAACCCATGATGGCCCCATGCATTCCGCGAATTAACTTGATCGTTTGAACCTTAAACCTTGAATCTCCTTCCCTATGCTACATGATACCTAGTTCGTCCAAGACCTGATCTTTGGTATCTCCATACCTAGTTTGATCTTGTTACCGATAGACGCATTTACTCATTCCCGTGATATTACATCCCCGTGACCTTCACATGTTTGCAAACTGGTAGATGTGATCTTACCGAGTGGGCCTAGGGTATCTATCTGTCACAGGGATGGGAAAATCTCGATCTCGATGCATGTGCTTCAGCCTACCCCTTTGTAGTACCTAAGAGACACCTTTATGATCACCTTGTTATGGTGTGACGATTTATGCCGTCAAAGCCTCATCAGGTGATAATGATTAGATATGATCTCACAGTAAAAGGAATGGGTTAGTCCATTTTACAAGATATCTTAGTGCTGAACTTTGTGACTGAATCTCATTGAAATACCTTGGTTGGGTGTGTGTTCATCACATCATTCACTTAATGACATGACCCCATTGTCAATTGACATAAATTTCCATGATCAGGAAACCGCGATCATCGGTTGACCAATGAGCTAGTTGACTAGAGGATACCAGGGACTTGGTTTTTGTACATACCAGACATGTACTAATGTTTCCACTTAATATAGTTATAGCATGGTATAAAATTATTATGAAAACTCGAGATATGACAATTAAACATCTTTATTATTTGCCTCTAGGGCATATCTCCTACAGTCTCCCACTTGCACTAGAGTCAATAATCTAGTTATTGCTTCACGCATTAAACACCTATGGCATTCTGGTGTTTTACACACCTATGGCATTCTGATGTTGTCCACATCCGTTGCTTGTGGTAAACCTAATCTCCAGAACCAACACTTTCAACTCTGTGTGTATTTGCATGTCTATGCGTCACTATGCATCACTCATTCTCCACTGAGATGGCATTGTATAAATTTAGTGTTCTGGTGAGACCTCAATTCCTTAGACAAAACTATGTTGAATCTATTCTCGTATAATAGATATTCATAGTATAGCCCACTTGTAATGACACCTAGTTTGGTAACAAACTACTTAACACAAAATCCCTCTTTATGTTGCTGCTAGAGCAGTCATATACCCAACAGGCGTTGTAGTATCCGCCACAATGTTACAACTTTGGAACTAGTCCAAATCTATCATGGAACTTTCTTCAATTTCACTATGCCACCTTCTTTCTTAACACATAGCCTAAATTGAGATAAAGTTCATTTGTATATGTGACAAAAACTTGCATCAATGTAACACATTACATTGAACTATTTCATCATATCTACATACAGAGCATATTCTTGGTTCTTCCAAAGTACACAAGAATATCATTACTATTGTCCAATTATCATATTATGAATCACTCTGGTATATGCTCCTAACACACAGAGCATAGGACCCACCTATATAAGTACATATCATGACATTCATGATTAAACAAATCATTCAGGAGGTTTCACTTACCAATTGTCAATACAATTGATCTTGCTACCATATCGCAAGAACTTTTCGTGTCTAGTATTGACTAGGAAACTCACTCAGCTCCCACTCAAATATATCACCATATTGAACTAATTCAATATTCATCTGTGTACTTTGGCATAACTATATTAGCATTTTAGTATATTTGTATAGACTATGATGTCTAACATTCTGGTTTTGCTTAAGTCTTTCATAAAATCCAATTTTAATGAAATTCTTAATCTGCGTAAAAATAAAGATACATCACTTCTAATCAATGAAATGTCTTTTACATAAAGCATTGGAGGTATATCTCAACACTCCCACTTATTTTCTTCTAAACCCAAGCATCTTCATCGTTTCTGATGAAATTAAACTCTTTAACAGATTCATCATGGTGAATATGCTAACTCCTCAATACTTACTTCAACCATTAAAGTTTGCATATATTTTAGCACCCTCCAATTTAACAAAACCCTTTTGATAGTGTCATGTACACATTCCAGCTAACCATTCTATTAGAAGAATGTTGTTTTGTTTATTCAACCACCATATCTCAATATGTAGTGGTTGCTACAATAATCAATACAGACTAAGTATCACTGTGGAAGATCAAATCTTGTCACAGACAACTCTTTGAACTTTGTGGTAAACTTCTTTGTGACATGTCGACCATCCATATATATTTCTTTATAGATCCAATTATGCTTTGAAATGCATGCCTTTCCGAGGGTCTACCAAGTTCATAACTTGATTTTTGTATATGGATATTATCATGAATTCTTATGGCCTCTAGCCATTTAGAAGAGTCAAGGCTCATCATCTCTTCTTTTCATGTATTCGATATATCATTGTCCATTAATGACACTTTGTCCTCAAATCTTGATATTTGATTATCACTCGATCCACATGGTTCAATAGGAACTCAGATTTCTAGAACTATAATGTTTGTAGAACCGCTAGCCATGAGCATCATAGATGCCTCCTGACGAGGGTTTAACTCATCAATGCCCATTGTAATGGACTTAGGTTCGAGGAATTGAGGAGCGCTGGAAGTCTCGATCGGCTAGCAAACAAGCACACAGGTGACATGAGGTTTACCCAGGTTCATGCCTCGTAGAGGACCCTACTCCTGCTTGTCTGCTCTTGATTGATGATGATCCGAAAGATTACAATGTCGCCGATGGCGATAGATGCGCAGATTGGATCTAGCGTATGTGTATGCTACGGGTATTGTCTAGATCTATTGTCTATTGTGGCGATCTATTGTAGGAGTCGCGATTGAGAGATCGTAGATCTATCTATTGGGGGAGTCACGATTTGTCTATTGGGGTCTTAGGTCATGTCCTCCTCGTTGGACCCTCCTAGCCTTTATATATGGGGAGGCTAGGTCTCAGGTACCAATATGAGTTGGTTACAAGTTGTATTCAAACCCTAGTCTTGAGGTTTTCTTGTCTTGTGCGTTTGGGAGTCCATGTCCATATGAGCTTCATATCAGTTGAACCGTCATGGGCATCATGGACCTGTGCAGGTTGTCGAGTGCGCCTTCCGTCGGGCCGCACCAGGTACGCTGTAGTTGAGTGCCTATTGGGCATACCCATGTCACCTCCAGTGAAGGGGTTCATAGAAAAAACAATAATTTTTCTAATCTAGCGCAACACCAAATGCTAGGATCTATCTATGAGTAGGTTGCAGTGACATACCCTTGTAGACCAAAAGCATTTAACGTTCATGGGAACATGGATGATGTAGTCGTACTTGTAGCCGACCTGAAGGTCGCGTTGCTCCTTGCACGACAATCCAGGTGCCACAAGTGGGAGAAACCCCGTGGTCTCACACACATTCGGTGTTCAACGACGACCACTGTTCTCCCTGATCTAGCCGAGATGCAGAAGTAGACTTTCTGGAACAAGAGATCCAACAACGCGATAGCATGCTGAAGTTGCGCTGGCTCCTACACACGCAATTCTTCTTGGAACCACACGCACAAGAGCCAACAAGAGAGAGAGATGAAAAATCCCTAAGGCCTCGTTCGTTTCATGGCAAACTAAACCAGACTTGGAACCAACCCAAGCTTGGATTGGGTGAATCATGTACCATCACCAAATCGATGTCAAGCTAATACCTACCAACCTCTAAAAAAAATTACTCGTTCATTTGAGCCACCCGGTACGTCCGTCCCCGTTGCTGTGCTCGCTTTTAGCTAGTTGTCTCACCTCCTGGATTCAATCCATAGGTCAGGTGGCGATTATTTTTTCCAACCTAAAATAGTGCAAATGGGCTTGATGGGTCGGGAAAAAATACTACACGGGATTAAGCGAAGACCCCATGTTGGTTGGGCTGGGAAATAAACCTTGCCGAGATGGACCACCGGGATTGAACCACGATCCAGGTCAATCCATGCCTTCTATGGATTAAATGAACAAGGCCTAACGAAATTTTCCTTAGGAATTATTCAATTATTATGTGTCTTTTCCCTCCCTTAGGACCCTTCTTATACAGGGGGAAATGGGAGACCCCTTCTTCTCAAGTCCTGGGGTGGTACTAAAGGAGAGGGAGGAGGAGGCGTGCCATGGGGAGGCTGTCCGGGTGGGGGCCACACCCCGCACGCGACCCAAGGCTAACTGGGCGGGATCCCTAGGCTGGCGGCTTCCCCCATGGGCCTTTCCCACCGGGAAGTGGCCCATTAGGAAAGTTTTGCCAAAAAATATTTTTAAATATTATTTTTAATCATTAATTCAAAACTAATATTAAAACCATATTTAATATTTTCTCATGACTAAAACTCCTTTTCAATCATTTCGAACTTCCTTCCAATCTCACATAGAACACTTCCGTCTTTCCAATCTCTTTCTACCTTTGATCCTAATGATTCCAAAACGATCTCCAAGCGTCGTAGAACCCTTAAGTATGTTACCCTATGGTTTATAAACATCACAAACATGATCGAGATGACTCTCAAATCAATGATCATGAGCAGGATCTAGATACCCATAATGACCCCTATGCATTCCATGATATCAATGTCGTTTGAACCATAAATGTCGAGTCTAATTTCCTTTATTACTTTGATACCTGACTTGTCCAAGATCGGATCATCGGTATCATGTACCTTCTTCAATCTTGTTTACGACTAATGCTGCTTTATTTGTTCCTGTGATACTAAATTCTCGTGGCCTGTTCACTTGCTGCACAACTGATGGATGTAATCTCACTGAATGGGCCTGGTGTATCTTCCCATCACGCAGGAGAACAAATCCTGATCTCGATGCATACACCTCAATATATCCCTCTAGATATGTGATAGACACCTTTATGATCACCATGTTATGATGTGATGGTTGATGCAGTAAAGGCAGCCTCAAGTGATAGTGATTAGATATGATCTCACGGTCTAAGGACTAGGATACTACGTTTCTAATTATTGCAATGATCAACTTTGTGACTTGATTGTGTTGCAGTACTTACATTGGGTACATCTCCATCACATCATTCACTAATGGTACGACTTCATTATCAATTGGCATAAATGCTCCATGATCATCAGTTGCCCAATGGAGTCGTTGAATAGAGGCTAGTAGGGACTTTGGTTTGTTTATATACCACACCTGTATCAATATTTCCGTTTGAAATAGTTATAGCACGGTATAAAACTATTATGAGCTAATGCAATATGATGATAAATGTCATTTATGCTGTGTTTGGATGCACATAATTGGGTCTTCGAGTTGAATCGAGTGGGAATTCCAAATCCAAAATGGAAAGTATATGACTTCCAATTCAATTTTTTATTTATGTGTGCTTGGAATTTGCTATTGGAATCAGAGGGGCTGTACCAATTTCAATTCCTATTTGGATGTAGTAACCATGGAATGAGATTTATTTTGAGTTTAGACAATATAAACTTATGTACATGTATGAAACATAGCATACATATATTAGAATGTGTATATAATAACATCAAAATAATCTGAATAAGATCACACAAAGAACATGCGTGACACAACATAGTTTGCAAGTACTGACAATCTCGATTACAACAAGCCAAGACTAGTTTGCAAGTACAAACCGGTCAGTTTCTTTCTTCATTACCACTACCATTGATAATCTTGTGTAAGTGAAGGGCATCTTGAAGGATGCCTTATTCATCCAACTCATTGTGATGGTCATATCACCGACCATGCCATCATATTATCCATGGCAATGGTGAGTCTTCATACTCCACCATGGTCGTGCACCATGTGAACATATCAAGGATAGCATTAATCACCGCAAATTGAAAGGACACATCAGGTGTAGTATGTAGAAAGAAAGGCATCAATGATGCAAAGCTTGGAGCCAAGGAGAGGATTGGAGTATGCGTGTGATATCAAAGGTAGGCAACTGACTATACGTTTATATCAGTGCTTTTGCACTCTCTAGCTCCCGCCTTTGCACCTTCATCATCGACATGGTTGTCCCTGCAATGCATGTCGATCTCAAAATAATCTCGCGTAGAGAGTCACGAGTGAGTTGCATCTTCTAAGAGGAGCCTAGAGAGTTTTTTCAAGAATAGAATCTAGAGAGTTGCTCCCAAGTAGCCTAGAACAACGCCGTGCTCCACCAGCACCAAATGATGCAGCTTGGCCAGCTTGGGGAGGGATAGGGAGAGGCCATCGTTCCCCTCCCCTTGTTGTTAACCCTCCCTCCATTGTCACCCCTCTAGCTCCGGCCGAATCTAGGGTTGATAGGGCGCACAAAAGGGCCGACCATCATCAAAGAGCCAAGCTCATAGGAGGGAGCATATGCTGATCTAGGAGGGTGGGGAAGGGGAGAGGAAGATGAGGGCAGTGAGGGGCTTACCGATGCTACCGCCACCGGGATCGTGGTCACGTTCGTCGTCGAGCTCCCGAGCGAGAGAGGCGAACATGTGTATGTCGAGTTCGACGAAGGGGTATGCGGGTGGGGGAAATTCCACACTAATTCAGAGGGCACAAGCTCAGAAACCTGGGACGCAAAGCGAACGCTAACGGGAGGTGGGCTTGGAATTCGTTTTACTTTCCGGGCTCCAATTCTTTAGGCATCCAAACAAGTGAATTCGTGTTAGCAAATTCCAATTTTGGATTCCATGGCCAATTCACTATATCCAAACAGAGCATTATTATTTGCCTCTAGGACATATTTCTAATAGTCTCCCACTTGCACTATAGTACAAATAATCTAGTTACGTTTTTCACTAATCATAAAACCATATCACATATGTGTTTGTTGATCATGCTTTCTAATGGAGAAATGTTACATCAACGATCTATATCTTTTAGATCCTTAGGTTCTTTGCAAATCATTTAATGTCACCTATTTTGACATAATCCTATTATCACATAATATGTCAACGTATATGTTTGGCGACAGAGCGAGACTTTGTTTCCTTGTGTTCACAATGACATAGTCAAATGGACTTTCAATGTCATCATGTATACCTAGAAAACACACTTAGCTGAAGTCACACATTCTTAGCCATAACAGTTATACTTGCCGCTTCATAAGTAGTTACATACTTCTATATCAATTAGATTTAATCAATGGTGCTGTCAACACCCGGATTTTTAATCCCAGATGCCTGTTATGCCGTACATGACAATCCCAAGATTACCATTTTTGCGAGACATAACAGAATTGGTACCACAGTACATCATCCATTACAAACCATAATAAAGGTCTTACAAATAAAGGATCTCATGATCCAGTCTTAATACAAGCAAAGCAGTAGAAAGTAAACGTAGTAGGGGCTCCATCTTCAGGGTCACATGCAATGCTGACGATGGGAGATGATCCTAGTTGGCATAAACCTCCTGCTGTCCATCTTCCAGGTAGTCCTCCTCATAGTCTGGCCACGGGAATAGCCAGGGACAAAGCCATGAGTACTCTTTACGTACTCGCAAACTATCAGTAACAAGTAAGGTAGTTCTAGTAGAATTCTTAAGCTCTAGGTTTATTTGCAAAACACCAGGTTTATTTCATACTAAGTTTAGAAGTAAAGAAAACTAATTTAATGTTCTACATCACTTAAGGGGGAAACTAGTATTCATGTCCACACTCTTGTGTGGTCAAGTCAAAGTCATAGTTCAATTCACAAGTCATTTTTGAAAACATCTGACAACAGAACAGTATGGCCACTCCAACTGTCCATGACAACGGATGCGACTATTCGAATAGTTTTACACTCTCCAGAGGTGGTACACTTTCAACACAAAATTCAATACATCCGTCAGGGATAACCTTGAATCATCATACTTAGTATTTGGATAATCAATCATAACCTTTCAATTACACACTCTAGTATAGGAACCTCCCCTATGAGCTTGGCCTCCCATCCATGGCCATCGGCCATCCTGGGCACTACATAGGTGGACATTCACACGAGGTAGCCTCAGCTCAACCTCTTCCACAAGGGAACCCATACTAAGGCATATAAAGTTCCAGTTAAGCCCTACCCAATTCAGGTATTGCGGTTGTACGGTAAAATTGGAATAGTATTGCATCCGAACCCAACCATCAGTTTTTATAAAGGGCCAAGGCTCATGCCTCAACATTTTCATCATCAAATCCTTTTGTGTTCATAACACATGTCAAAACATTTCAATAGAATGAAACAGCATTCCAAGGTTTTCATAATCATTTTCACCAAGTATTCCCATCTAAAGTGATCAACTTTTATGCTTAGCACTAGCCACTAAAGTTGAGGGTATTCACTAATGAGGGGTGCTAATCAAGGGTAATTATCCATCTCTAGTTTTATGCCTTTTGATGACATCTAAGTATAGCTCCTTAGGCCTAGTTTTATACTCTTTATGGTATCTATCCTATTTTTCTAATACTCACAAATCACTAACCAAAAGTAAATAACTTTGGTAAAAGTAAAAGAATAAAGCTTGCAAGTAAAACTTAGAATTGGTATAATCAAGGGTGCATAACCAAAGCATGCCTAATGCATCTTGCATAGGTTATCTTGCAAGGGTTAGTTTGCATAGTTATGAAACTTGCAAGTGTTAGCTTGCCTTGAGTAGTGCAGTCGTTGAAGTTTTCTTCTTCTTCGTAGCACTCCTCCTCCTTGTATCCCGGGTCAGTACTAGCATCTGTAAATGAATATGGGGTACACAATCACCAAACGGTACTTAACTATTTCTCTTTATCAAACTAAGGTTCACACTAGATGATCTAGCATCATCACAATCATCACATGAAATAAAGGCCTAGTCTTGTTTATCTTATTTTGGAAAAGTAATTTATAGTCATTGGAAATTCTTAAGTTTTAATATTCTCCAATTAAAATATGGGATCATGTTAACACATGTCATCACCACATATTCTAATACTTGGGAATGTGATTTAAAGTGGTGGTCCGATTTTATAAAGTTTAAAATTATTATTTAATAAAATTAAAGTGACTAGAAATGCCTAGATAGCATTCTTTTAGCACTAGTCCAAGATCACTGCATGTAAACCTAACTATTTTTACATATTCAGATAGATCTTGTCAAATGTGATTTTTGAGAGTTGGAATACTCAAAAGCATTTATGGTTGATTTTTGAAAAATGTTAGAAGTTGGAAAAGTCTCTGTCTTGCTATTTTTACTATAGGTGATCTATAATTTCAAATGGTTTGAATCCAACGGGCTTGGATAGATCATTTGAATATCTTTCTAACAAAATTGGAATCATGCAATTTGGTTCAGTGATTCTCTTTGAATTGATTTTTGAATCTACTGACAGAATCTGGTTTTAACTAAATTAGAAAAATCCTATTTGAATCGGTGGGCTTTGCGCAGGAAAGTAAATGGGCTGGCCCAACTGCACTGCGCTGGCGCAGCGGGCTGCTGACAAGGGGGTCCCACTAGTCAGTGGCTCATCTAACCTGAACCGGTTTGTTTCAATCTGAGCCCTACAATTAGAACATGATCTAACGGCTGGCATGCATCGTCTACGGCGAACAGCTCCGGCGAGAAATTAAACCTAACGCGGCGGTGGGCGTCGTGTGAGGCTCACTAGGGCTCCAGCTAGGGTCGGCTTTGGGGGCGAATGGGGTTGTCATCGACGACAGTTCAAGGCATGGTCACGGCAGCTCCTAGGGTGGCTCCTAGCTCCGGTTCCTCTTTTCCTCTGCAACGGCAGGCTCCAGTGAAATTCCGGCGGTGTGGTGCTCGCCTTGCTCCGGGGATAGGTGTGGGAGGTTCTGTGAGGAGTGAGATGGTGTGGTGAATTGAGGTGGGGGTAGCCTCTATTTATACATTGCGGCATGGGCTGGCTCCTCCGGCAACGACGGTACAAGGAGCTATAGGCATGGTAGGGGGTAGGGTTTGACGCGGTGTTGCGGGGCGGTCGTTCTACGCTTAATGGCGCAGCAAGGGGTGATCGATATTGGTCGGGCACAAGCGGTGTTCTGCGCGGGAGCGGCGGCGCATAGTGGCTATGGTCCATGCGGCGGCGAACGGGCATGTCTAGGGAGTAGCTTGGATCACAGCGAGTGCGGGCACGCGTGGAGAGGGCGAGGCACGGCGTACGTGCACTGGTCGGCTGTGGTCCTCTGGCGCGCTCTCGGCATGGCAGCAGAGAAATGGGCGTGGTAGTTTTCAGGTGGTCCACAGCTTGCCTGTGGTCGAGGGTTGGATAGGGGGTGGCGGTGGACGGTGGCTTGTCTCCTGGACATCATGGACAAGGGCAGCGCTGGCTGTGGCGAGCAGTTCTTGGTTTGCCGGCGCGACAAGCATCGGGCTGCGCTGCACTGGCGCAACGGCAAAGTGGGGATGTGTGTCTTGCGCTGCTGGGTGTTGGGAGAGACCAGGGAGTGAAGAGGGGAGAGTTGGGTGAGTGATCCCTGCTCAAAACAGTAGAGTTGGGCAGGGGTTTATCTGTGTCTGCAATGTGCTCGACCAAATGGCCGCATGAACTTAAGATTTGAAATTTTGGCTGAATTTTGGTGAGTGATCAAATCTTATGCTTGGTAGTCTCTGGTTGCTTGGGTTTGCCAAGGTGAATTGATTTGAGTGGTTTTTGCAAAATGGTGAATTGATTTGAGATTTGGAATGCTTCCCAATTCATCATTTGACCTTCGTTCATGGTATGGGTGCAATTCCACTAGGCTCTTGCATCACCTATCAGATAATGGGTGGCAAACAATACTTTCTCATTGGCTTCAACTCATGCGACCTCCAAGTTGTTCTCCATGGTTTGCAGCCAGTCATCAGCATCTAAGGGTTCCTCAGACTTACTAAATATAGGTGGGTTGGTGTTCTAGAAGTTCTTAAGTTTGGATCCATGATGATCTTGGTTTCCATGGCCTCGATTATTGTGGGCCATATGAGCTATCTGTTGTAGAGTGGCTAAGTTGGCTTAGCGTTCGGCTCTACTAGCTTCACGGTCAGAAACTAGCATTTGCAGAATCTGCAACATTGGGTCCTGAGATGAACTGCTTCCTCTGGGGTTTCCATGAGTCACCTGAAGATTGAGATAGATAATGATAATCAATCATAACCTTTCAATTACACACTCTAGTATAGGCACCTCCCCTATGAGCTTGGCCTCCCAGCCATGGTCATATGTCATCCTGGGCACTGCATAGGTGGACATCCACACGAGGTAGCCTCAGCTCAACCTCTTCTGCAAGGGAACCCATACTAAGGCATATAAACTTCCAGTTAAGCCCTACCCAATTCAAGTATTGCGGTTGTACGGTATAATTGGAATGGTATCGCATCCGACCCAACCATCAGTTTTTATAAAGGGACAAGGCTCATGCCTCAACATTTTCATCATCAAATCCTTTTGTGTTCATAAGACATGTCAAAACATTTCAATAGAATGAAACATCATTCCAAGGTTTTCATAATCATTTTCACCAAGTATTCCCATCTAAAGTGATCAACTTTTATGCTTAGCACTAGCCACTAAAGTTGAGGGTAGTCACTAATGAGGGGCTCTAATCAAGGGTAATTATCCATCTCTAGTTTTATGCCTTTTGATGACATCTAAGTATAGCTACTAAGGCCTAGTTTTATACTCTTTATGGTATCTATCCTATTTTTCTAATACTCACAAAATCACTAACCAAAAGTAAAGAACTTTGGTAAAAGTAAAAGAATAAAGCTTGCAAGTAAAACTTAGAATTGGTATAATTAAGGGTGCATAACCAAAGCATGTCTAATACATCTTGCACAGGTTATCTTGCACAGTTCTAGCTTGCAAGGGTTAGCTTGCATAGTTATGAAACTTGCAAGTGTTAGCTTGCCTTGAGTATTGGAGTGGTTGATGTTTTCTTCTTCCTCGTAGTACTCCTCCTCCTCGTGTCCCGGGTCGGTACTAGCGTCTATAAATGAATATGGGGTACACAATCACCAAACAATACTTAACTATTTCTATTTAGCAAACTAAGGTTCACACTAGATGATCTAGCATCATCACAATCATCACATGAAATAAAGGCCTATTCTTGTTTATGTTATTTTAGAAAAGTAATTTATAGTCATTGGAAATTCTTAAGTTTTAATATTCTCCAATTAAAATATGGTATCATGTTGACACATGTCATCACCACATATTCTAATACTTTGGAATGTGATTTAAAGTGGTGGTCACATTTTGTAAAGTTTAAAATTATTATTTAATAAAATTAAAGTGACTAGAAATGCCTAGATAGCATTCTTTTAGTACAAGTCCATGATCACTGCATGTAAACCTACCTATTTTTACATATTCAGATAGATCTTGTTAAATGTGATTTTTGAGAGTTGGAATCAACTCAAAAGCATTTATGGTTGATTTTTGAAAATGTTTGAAGTTGGAAAAGTCTCTGTCTTGTTATTTTTACTATAGGTGATCTATAATTTCAAATGGTTTGAATCCAACGGATTGGATAGATAATTTGAATGTATGTCTAACCAAATTAGAATCATGCAATTTGGTTCAGTGAATCTCTTTGAATTGATTTTTGAATCTACTAATTGAATCTGGTTTTAACTAAATTAGAAAAATCCTATTTGAATCGAAGCTCTGCGCAGGAAAGTAAACGGGCCGGCCCAGCTGCACTGCGCTGGCGCAGCGGGCTACTGACGGGGGGGTCCCACTAGTCAGTGGATCATCTAACCCGAATCAGTACGTTTCAATCTGAGCCCTACAATTAGAACACGATCTAACGGCTGGCATGCATCGTCTACGTCGAACATCTCTAGCGAGAAATTAAACCTAACGCGGCGATGGGGGTCGTGTGAGGCTCACCAGGGCTCCAGGTAGGGTTGGCGATGGGGGAGAATGGGGTTGTCATCAACGGTGGTTCGAGGCACGGTCACGGCAGCTGCTGGGGTGGCTCCTAGCTCTAGTTCCTCTTCTCCTTTGTAGCGACGGGCTCCGGTGAAATTCTGGCGGTGTGGTGCTCGCCTTGCTCCGGGGAGAGGTGTGGGAGGTTCTGTGAGGAGTGGGGAGTGAGATGGTGTGGTGAATTGAGGCGGGGGTGGACTCTATTTATACACTGGCGATGGGAACATTGTAGCATGGGCTGGCTCCTCTAGCGACGGCGGTACAACGAGTTATAGGCATGGCAGAGGGTAGGGTTCGACGCGGTGTTGCGGGGAGGTCGTAACACGCTTAATGGCGCAACAAGGGGCTGTCGATATTGGTCGGGAGCGGGTGGTGTTCTGTGTGGGAGTGGTGCCATTTGAGACGGCGCATAAAGGCTATGGTCCACGCGGCGGCGAACGGGCATGTCTGGGGAGTAGCTAGGGTCACGGCAGTGCGGGCACGCGCGGAGAGGGTGAGGTGCGTCGTGCGTGCGCTGGTCGGCTGCGGTACTCTGGCGCGCTCTCGGCATTGTAGCAGAGAAATGGGCACGGTGGTTTTCAGGTGGTCCACGGCTTGCCTGCGGTCGAGGGTTGGACAGGGGATGGCGATAGATGGTGGCCTGTCTCCTGGACATCGTGGACAAGGGCGGCGCTGGCTGTGGCGAGTGGTTCTTGGTCGGTCAACGCGGCAAGCTTCGGGCGGCATTGCACTGGCGCAACGGTAAAGGGGGGATGCGTATCTTGCGCTGCTGGGTGTTGGGGTAGACCAGGGGTGTGAAGAGGGGACAGTGGGGTGAGTGATCACTTCTCAAAACAGTAGAGTTAGGTAGGGGTTTTTCTGTGTCTACAATGTGCTCGACCAAATGGCCGCATGAACTTAAGATTTGAAATTTTGGCTGAATTTTGGTGAGTGATCAAATCTTATGCTTGGTAGTCTCTGGTTGCTTGGGTTTCCAAGGTGAATTGATTTGAGTGGTTTTTGCAAAATGGTGATCTTAGTACATACACTTGATTCAATTTTGAATCATCCTTTACATTCATTTGAAAATAGTTTCTATGAGTTTGTAAAGTGGGCTTGGATTCACTTTTACTTGGTCTAGAAAGGGGTGAAAATAATTGGAAATGTTTCTATTAGAAATCTTTTACTAGGAACACTCAAAGTGGTCCAGTGGTTAATTTTGGTCAAAATGACCATTTGATCCTATGATTCTTATTTGAATTTCTTTTCTTTTGATTTTGTTTGTAATTGGCCTAGATGATGTAGTATTCATCCTTAAACCATTCCTTATAATTTGTAGCAATCAAACATGGCATTTGCACTCATTCATCCACTAATGCAAATCACACATGCACTCAAATTCAATTTAATAATAAAAGTTTTTGTTAACCCTAAACTTGGGTGATTAGAACTTGATAATCTTGATTAATATTTTTGGGGTGTTACAGGTGCATAGTATGCGACTTTGATGCCTAACAATGTTCCTTTCATCTTAAGGATAAACTTAACTCCGGTTCAGTGATTTACTCAAAATCACTTCGAAACATATTCTTATAACTAAAAACTTGTTCCTCTAACCAAAAACTTGGGTCACATTACATCGAGTATACAATATGTTCATATGGAAGAACCTATGACCGAGGCATAGCTAATGCCACACATCTCACTTATTTCTATTAACCATAATCATCATACCGAGATCAACTCAATGCTCCACCTAGTTATACAAGTAAGAACCTTTTCTTTGCTTATCCCATTCTGAATTACTTCAGAATCTAAATCAATACATTGTGAACTTCTTTCAGGTCTATTCAGGAAACATTACAATGGTAATGTTAATCAATCATGCTAATCTCTCTCAATAGATTTCAATGTTTAATGTATCCTCAACTTTATCCATCATATATTTACTATCTTAAATAACTGTTAATACCATTACATCATTCACCATATGTCAACGACATTGATGTTGTCACACTCCCACTCAAATATGTCATCTACATATGAGATCAGGGAATTTACTTAGCTCCCATTCAAAATATGTAATCTACATATTAAGATTCAGGCAAGCTATTTAGCTCCCACTCAGTTTTATGTAAGTGCAGGTCCTCTCGATATTTTGGTAATTCCAAAATTCTTTGATCATCCATTAACTCGAGAATTCTAGCTAGGAGACACTAGAATCCATATGGTTTTACAAAACCTGCTTGTTGTACTAATTACAACTTATTTTCAATCTTATCATTGCAGAATACGTAGTTTTGACAACCTTACTACCAATTATAAAACTATAGTAACTGCTGGTGTAAACTCAATAGAATTTAAGCATCACTACACATCGTAGTCAATCGTTTGAATTTTTCAAAACCTTTTTGTGACAAATCGAGCTTTTATTTATTCCTTTAAGTTTCATTTTCCCCTTATAATTTTGTAGTTATTGAAAACATCAAGTAAAACATCTTTACTTAATAAGATCAAGTAACACTTTACTTTGCAAGTACTAAAGTCCATCACGCAAGAATTGAAAAGATCAAGTAAATATAACTTAATACGAGATTTCACCACTCTTAGTCATTTATCATACTGAAGTCCATCACGCTTCTTTGTAGTTCATAGGTATGTCTTGTTCCATTGATATGACAAGTAAATCAAAAATACAATTTCACAAAATGGTAGAATGTATTCTTGAATCTACTTTCTTTATTAAAAGTATTAGTTGAAACATCATGATCATTATCATTAGTTTCTCCTATTTTTGTAGAGTTCAATTCTCGAAACATATTCTATTGCACCACTCGACATTTTTGAGTAAGGTCAAATACCTTGGAATTCAGTTTTTACTTTTCTTCCATCGACACTTTGTTCGAGAAACTTTTCTTGAAAACAATATACTGGACAACACAAAGGTTTCCTTTTAGTTGTGGAAGACGTATTCATAGTTTCCTAAGAATACACTACAAATATTCTCTTATTTTTTATTTTCGAATTACCTCATATCTCAAAATTCTAGAAACTCGAACATGCCAGAACTCATATAGTGTTGTTTCCACGAATCTTAGATGTACCATACATTTAAAGTGAGTGTTTGCTATTTAATCTATAACTCTAATTTCTAATGATAACCCGGTAAGAGATAATTTACAGACCATATGGTATCCAATACAATATGATTATAATACTTTGGACATATCAACATTTGAAGTGTCTAGCATCAAAAAATTTGAAAACATCTTTCCCAATTCCTGATGCCAAAACTTAACCCAAGTACCTGTCGCTTTGATCAAATCACAAAGGCTTTCATATCTTGTTAATTTAATCCCCATCTTCATTCTAAAATTCTTTGAACATATCAAATGGTTTCAAACTCATGTTCAGTTAAGTAAATACAAATATTCACTCAAGTTCACAATGAAGATTACGAAATAATTATATCCACTACTTTGTTGAATTATAATCATCATGCATGATATTCAACAATTCAATCCACAATCTATTTTATCAGAATACTGAGTTTTATTCATCTCACCCAGTGAGTCATGGTTTGCATAAGTCAAAATATCAAGTATCTAAGACCTCATGTTTCATTAGAATGAACCTACCAATATAACTTAAATAATAGTGTTACCCGAAGGTGATGTAACTATTAAGTTTGAAATTCTCTCGGCATTCCAACTCTTTATAAATGCTTAAACTATTACCATCTAGATAAAGATAAGAACAACACATTCATAATTGTAATGTGACCATAAAAGATATTATTCATAAATATTGTTCCAGCTGGCTTGTCACGAACGTATATGAATAACCGTCTCGCAAAAAGCAAGACACACTAATGACGATTACAAACTTTATTAAAATCCACTAATCCAAATGATAAACAACGAGGGAGAATGTTATCAACCATGAACCATCTTGCTTGCCATCAACACGCCATTTTCACCCCATCTCTTACATCAAGCTCTCAAGCAGAAGGTCATGTTTTCATAAAACAATACAAGCATCAAATACTTAGTAAACTTCATAATTGTTTGTAGGATAAACATTTATAACTTGTATATCAAATATAAACCCCCTTAATCGATGACATCCCCTGCAATGGTTTCTATAGTCGCAGTTCTCAACTTGTCCATGAACTCATGAAAGGCATACAATATCTCTTCCATGACATAGCCCCTGACGACATCTTTGTAGCTGGGAGGAAGCAAACACAACACCCCATCTATCACAAAGGCATCCGTCAACGAGTAGACCATGACATCCACAAGGCTCTCATGAATCTCTTCCATGACATTCAAGTGGATCTCAAAGTAGGTGTTTTATTCCATCTTGGTTGAAAGGAACGTGTTCATGTACTCATACTTCATGATCCTAACTTGTGATGGAAACATCGCCTTCAGCCCATCAAACATATTATATGCAACAATTTCGTGAAAGTGCACCCATAATCTAGACTCCATTGCATGAATTATGGTGTATTTGACTGTCATGAAAGTGTCACAGTGATCTTGATAATAGACATCATCTTGATCACCCACAAAGTCTTCGGGGAAATATCCTATTGATTCTCGTAGCACATAGAGAAGATTGTTCCTAGTGAGGACATCCCTCAAGCACTGGTACCCGTTGGTGAAGTTTGACCCATCTAGCTAAAGTTTCTCACCATTCAAGAACGGGCCAAAGTTGTCCTGAACGTTAGGAATCGCCATGATCTACAAGGATAATTTCAAAGACTTTAGACTAAGTTCATAATACGAGTTCAAATTATAATCAAATTATTTATTTGAGCTCCCACAAAAACTATCATCCCTAAGACGTTTTAGTGATTACACGATCCCAATTTACTACACCATCCCAGATCGTCACGGTCGATGAAATAGCTGCAAAAGTGGACATTGCAATGTCGATCACATCATTCATGTGACTCATGATTGATCTTTCAATCTCTCGTGTTTCGAGTGCATGTATGTACATGCTAGGCTCACCAATTTAACCTAAGTGTATTTGCTAAGCAACAAGGCTTACACCTATTGTAGGCGAACATCGATATGTCTAACACCCGATCATCACAGTGTGCTTCATAACTAAGAACTTTCTTAGTGGTACACACTAAGGGAGAACACTTTTATTGGCATTAGTTAGGGATCATATTATATAATGGTAAGGTCAAGTATCTAATACTAGCAAACAATAAGATGCATAGAGGATTAACATCACATGCAGTTATAGTGATATGATATGGTCCTTCTTTGTGCGCCTTGATCTTCATCGAGTGCTCTAGTATGATATCCATCTTACCCACCAGTACTACGCCAAGTCCTTGATGCCCCCAGCTGGTCGTCCATCGATACGATGACTATTACTATACAACTTAGCAATCGAAAAGTAAATTATTTTACCTCAATCATGACCATAACCATATCAGATCACATGCCCCCTGCATAATAAAGTTAGACGCGTCTACTTTATATTTTTTTTCAAGTTTTACATGGTTTTTAGGATTTCATGATAGAACCGTTTCTACCTACAAACTTACAACCAGAACATTGATCAAATAGTTATCTCTATTACACCCCTTTTGGGACCGTCCGTTGCAATTGCCATACAAACTACTGAAAGAGAGATAGACACCCTCTAGCCACTTATATGGTACAAGCCATATGTTTAGTGTGGAACCAATCTCTCACAAGATTACATGTTAGGTTAGTCTAGGATGCTTCATCAAACATTATTGTGATATGTACACGTGCACGTGAGAGGGTAATAACTATAGAATCAATGCCCATATTCATCTTGTGTTCTAACCGTACAAGAAATATTATGCATAGATTGGCAATGATACTACTGAAGGGGTTTGTAGTAGAAAAAAATATTTTTTCTTAACTAGCACAATACCTAGGATCTATTTAGGAGTAATGTTGTAACGAAGAAGGTTTCAGTTACAAACCCTTGTAGAACGAAATCATTTAACGTTCATGGGAATGTGGATGATGTACTTGTAGCCGACCTCAAGGTCGTGTTGGTCCTCACATGATAATCTAGGTACCACAAGTGGTAGCACCCCCGTGGGCTCGCACACATCTGGTGTTCGAAGATGACCTTCATTCTCCCTGATCCAGCCGAGATGCGGAAGTACACCTTCTAGAACTAGGGATCCAGTAGCACGATGGCGTGCTGAAGTTGCGTTGTCTCCTACACATGAAATTCTTCTTGGAACCGCACTGACGAGAGCCAAAGAGAGAGAGAGGGAAAATCCCTAAGGAAAATTGCCTTAGGAATTAATCATTCATTGCGTGTGTTTTCCCTCCCACAAGACCCTTCTTATATAGGGGAAAAATGGAGACCCCTTCTTCTCAAGTACCAGGGTGGGACTAAAGGAGAGGGGGAGGATGCACGCTATGGGGAGGCCAGGCGGGTGGGGACCCCACCACGTGCGTGACCCAAGGCCGACTAGGCAGAATCCCTAGGGCAGCGGCTTCCCCCCATGGGACCTTCCCTCCAGGAAGTAGCTAATTTGGGAAGTTTTACCCAAAAACATTTTTAAATATTATTTTAATCATTTAATTCAATAACTAATAATAAAACCATATTTAATATTTCCTCATGATTAAAAACCCCTTTTAAATCATTTCGAACTTCCTTCGGATTCTCCTGATACAATTCCAAATCTCACACAGAACACTTCCGGCTTTCCCATCTCTTTTTTCTGGTGATCCTCATGATTCCAAAATGATCTCCGAGAATCGTAGAAGTCTTAAGTGTGTTACCTTACAGTGCGGGAACATTACAGACATGATCTATACGACTCTCGGATCAATGATCATTAGTAGGATCTGGATACCCATAATGACCCTTACGCATTCCATGATATCAATGTCGTTTGAACCATAAACATCTAGTACAATTCCCTTTGTTACTTCGGTACCTAACTGTCCAAGATCCAATCATTGGTATCATGATACCTTATTGAATCTTGTTACCAACAAGTGATGCTGTACTCGTTCCCGTGATATTCCATCCTCATGACCTGGTCACTTGTTGCGCAGCTTACGGATGTAAGCTCAAGGAATTGGCCCGGTGTATTTCCTATGATGAAGGAAAACAAATCATGATATTGATGCATATGCCTCAATATATCTCTCTGTAATACCTTATAGACACCTTTATGATGACCATGTTATGGCGTGATGGTTGATGCAGTCAAGGCAGCCTTGGGTGATAGTGATTAGATATGATCTCACGGTCTAAGGAGTTGGATACTACATTTCTATTAATTGAACGATGAACTTGGTGACTTGATCGTGTCGCAATACTTACATTGGGTACATGTCCATCACGTCATTCACTAATGATACAACTTCATTGTCAATTAGCATAAATGATCCATGATCAGGAAACCTTGATCATCAGTTGCCCAATGAACTAGTTGAATAGAGGCTAATAAGGACTTTGGGTTGTTTACATACCACACCTGTATCAATGTTTCTGCTTGATACAGTTATAGGTTCAAAACTATTATGAGATAATGAAATATGATAATGAACTTCCTTTATTATTTTCCTCTAGGGCATATTTCCAACATCTAGAACACTTTCCAGTGTTGCGCTACTCTGATCATGTCACTTAGGTTAAAATTGAAGTAGATACAAATAGTAAACGATATTTATTATCATATCTCAATTAGTTCATAATAGTTTTATACCATGGTATAACTGTGTCAATCAAAAACACTGATACACGTGTGGTATGTATATAGACCAAGGTCCCTAGTAGCCTCTATGCAACTAGTTCATTGGGCAATTTATGATCAAGGTTTCCTGATCATGGAGTATATATGCAGGTTGACAATAGAGTCATATCATTGAAGAATGATGTGATGGACATTACCCAATATAAGTATTGCAACTCGATCAAGTAACATAGTTCATTGTTGCCATAATTAGAAACGTAGTATCCTTCTCCTTATACCGTGAGATCATATTTAATCACTATCAATCGAGGTTACTTTGATTGCATCAACCGTCACATCGTAACAGGGTGATCATAAAGGTGTATATTGGGTATTCCAGAGGGTTATGTTGAGGCTTATGCATCAAGATAGGGATTTGCTCTCCCGCGTGACGGGAAGATACATATGGCCCACTCAGTGAGATTACATCCATAAAATTGCAACATGTGACTAGGTCATGGGGATGGAATATCACGAGAACGAGTAAACTAGCACTTATTGGTAACAAGATTGAACAAGGTATAGTGATACCGATAATCAGATCTCGGACAAGTCAAGTATCAAAGTAACAAAGGGAAATGGACTCAACGTTTATGGTTCAAACAACATTGACATCATGGAATGCACATGGGTTATCATGGTCATCCCGGTCCGGCTGATGATCATTCATCCAAGAAGTGTCTCGATCATTTTTGTGATGATCCCGATCCATAGGGTAACACACTTAAGGGTGTGATGACGCTTGGAGATCATTTTGGAATCATAGGAAGAAAGGGAAGGTAAATCCAGAAGTGTTTCATGAGGGAACTAGAATCGTTCTGGGAGAATCCGAAGTGGTTCGGAGTGAACCGAAAGGTGTTTCGGGTCAAAGGGAATTTAATAATATTTATTTTTATATTAATTATTGGAATGAAAAGTAAGTAAGTATTGAAAATTAAATTTTAAAGGGTAACTTCCCTAATGGGCCAAATCCCTAGAGGGAAAAGGCCCATGAGGGAAGCAGCCAAGGGAGGCAAGCCACTGCCGCTCGGGGGGCACCTTGCCGGCCTTGGGCTGCGCGTGGGGGTGGTTGGCCCTCCCGGCCGGCCACATGGCATGTTGTCTCCTCCCCTCCTCCTTTGTTTAGTCCCACCCCAAGACTTTAACTATTGGGGTGCCCTCTTTTCCCCTATATAAGAAGTTCTATATGGATGTAAAAAACAAAAAATTCTCTAAGGCAATTTCTCTTCTCTCTTACAATTGTTGCCCCGAGTAAGGGAAGCACACGTGGTAGACTCCTTCGCTACGGCATGCCATTATGCTGCGGTGATTCTGGCAAGAATATATACTTCCACATCCCAGCTAGATCAGGGATAATAGAGGTCATCGTCGAGCACCAAATGTGTGCGAGACCATGGGGGTGCTGCCACTTGTGGCACCTAGACTATCGTGCAAGGACCTAGGGTGACCTGCAAGGAGCTTCACGACATTGAGGTCGGCTACAAGTATGACTACATGATGACTACAAGTGCACAAATCAATTGTAGCTAGTTTCGAAATAAGAGTATCGAACCCACAGAGAGTTATTTGGTTAAGGTCTTTATGCCCCTCGTCACTGTCTACCAAAGGATACTTGTAAGGTGACTTTGATTTCAAGTAAGGGTGTTTGAAGGGTTTTTGATTGGATGCGGAAAAGTAAATAAAACAAGTATAAGAAAGCAAGTAACGAAAGCGTTTGGAAAGGTGGTTGAACTCAATAAGGCTAAAGCATTCTTGGGGATGTAGGATACACCACTAGCATGTTTTAATTAATCATAATTAGGATAACCTATTTATTATGTCATGACATGTGTGAAGAGAGTTCCATAATAAGATGTTCACCGCAAGGCTCGTAGGCAGTCACTTTCTTGAGCGAAGGAATGATGTCATCTCTAAATAACCACCACGATGTCTGAGATCAGTCACCCATATAGACCACTGCAATTAAGGGTCTCCCCGTGGATATCGTAATTAGCTTAGTGAATCTATCTTTATTCCTCCTTTGATGGTGTAGGTTATAAGCGAATGCTTGTAGTCACGAAAAAATTGACATACTCCCAAACACGTCCTAAGGATTTCACACTCTCTTTAGTCCCAAAAGCAAATGATATGTGGTCGACTACACATACCATCTATAGAGAGAGATCATACACAATGTCATAAATCAATAGAACATGGACACAAGTAATAGATCATATTTATTTTATTTCATAATAATTCTAGGGTTTCTCCATCTCCCCAATAATGAAGGAAACTACTCGCACATGGAAGCAATCAACAACATCATCATAATAAAATGGATGGATAAAAGTATGGGGATGAATCTAGTACAAACCACAATTGAATCTGGTATTACAACAAGATCTAATGTATGGAAGATGGGGGTAGTAATGGTGATGGAGATGCAGTGGTTGATAGTGAAGGGGATGATGTGATGTCCTCCAATGATCCGTAAAGTAGCTAGGATTTGGCCTTCTCCAAGTTCCTCTTCCAGATTCCTCTCTGGTGTGTTTTTTCGTGGCTGGAAGTTTCTGTGTATGTCGGATCTCAGAACCGTCTTTGCAAGATGAAACTATTTGATGAGGCGGACGTGCTTCCACATAGTACAGGTGGGTGGTACGGGCGGGCTCTGCCTGTACCACTGGTCATTAAGCTCCCTAGAGCCTCCTCCACGCTTGCCAATCTCCCAGGTGGGAGCAAAAATTAATTAAATGACTTTTATCACTTAAAAATATCGTATTACAACATAATATGATAGTCCCAACTGATATTTTCATAAGAGGCTTAGTAATTCGGGATCCTGTTGAAACAAGCACAAAAGGTGCACGCAAACGCAGTAAAATACCAAAAATCATACTCTACTTATGCAAAAACTAAGAGGTAAATCTTCTTCAATTTTGGACTCATCAATTCCCCCAAGCTAGACTATTGCTCGTCCCCGAGCAAGATGGTGGCTTATGGACAAGGTCATCATGTTCATGAGGCACGAGTCCTTACAATAAATGAGGCAAAAATTAAAACAAAAATACAATATCAGATGTAGAAATGCATCGTGAGTTTATCACACTTTTACACATCACATGTGTCGTCGGATTGATGACAAGTACGCCATGAGGGGGTCCTCGAGGCGTGCGGAAGAGAGGGGTGTGAGACATACGGTGTTCCGAGACGGTGAGCACACGAGTTTACCCAGGTTCAAATCTGCCGGCTTTGGACAGATCCTACTCCTGCTAGCAATCCAATAATATGGCAGAGCCGGAATATGGGTTACAAGGGTTCGCCTGTGCGAGTTGAGATTGTAGACTATTGAGGGTGCCCTAAAGGCTCTCCCTAGGACAGCTTATATAGATATCCGGCCTAGGGTTTACAGGCGAGATCGATCCGGCTAAGACTAAGAGTCGGTTACATAGTTGATCTTGAAGTACAAGTAACACTATGGGCCTAAGTCGGTAAGTCTTCTGGGCCTTCCCGTAGCTGGACTGGACTCCGCCTTCTTCTCCCTGACTGGGCCGCCCGTGAAGCAAAGCTCTAACCCGAAGTGGGCCACCCTGGTCAGCGAGGAACTGTGAGGATACCCGGAAAGTATATCCCCAACAGCAGCCCCCGGAGGCCTCCAAGATCCAAAGTCGGATTCATCATCGTCTAGCTTGATCTTCGGCTTGCAGAATCTTGAAGGGTTCCAGAAACTTCACAACAAAAAATATGATCCGGGTCTTAAAAATAAGTCGGACCTATCAACATGTTACTTGGATATTCCAGCTTGATTTCAAACTATGCCGGAACTTGGTCTCTAACGCCACCTGACACT
This sequence comes from Avena eriantha, assembly GCA_910589775.1. Lineage (NCBI taxonomy): Eukaryota > Viridiplantae > Streptophyta > Magnoliopsida > Poales > Poaceae > Avena > Avena eriantha. The sequence continues at coordinate 484,678,527 of OU342742.1, forward strand.
AGTCATGGTCAAGTCACGTCATCTGACAGACATCATGTCAGCACGACTGTTGGTGGGTCCACAGTCTGCGGAACCGAGGCGCCATTTCAATGCATACACGGAGATCGAGGCGACGTAATCATCGCGTGCGTCCTTCCCAGTTCCTTCCACAATGCATGGCGGTTATACAGTGTCATTTGCACGAATCTTGGCGTGGTTAGGTGGATATATGGGGTGAGGATTCTCCTCCTCCTTTCTTCACCTGTTCCTTTGCCGTTTCTTCTCCTCCAAATCTCCCCCGCCCACAGAGCTCCTCTGCTTTCCCCAAAAACTCCCAGCGCCGCCCATCTTAGGTCACCGGCACACTGGAGAAATGGCTTCCTCATCCTCTTCCGGTTTGGCGGCGGTAGTGGCGACGGAGGCGGTGGCAGAAAAGGAAAGTTTCCACGGGGTTTGGATCCCCTGCGTGCTGGACGACGAAAAGCTCCGCGGCGTGGAGACAGAAGGGCTCCTCCGCGCCGGCGACTAGCGGAGCGGCGTCGGGGAGACCGTCCCCAACCCGCGCGCCGGTGAGCGGGTACACTTCGGCACCCACCTCGATAGAGGTTTGTCATTTCCTCCCTTGGAATTCTTTTCCGAGGTGATATATCACTATAGTGTTCAACTCCACCATCTTCCTCCCAACTCCCTCCTAGAGATGAGCGCCTATGTGGCTTTGTGCGAGAGATTTCTCGGCATTAGTCCGAGTCTTACCTTATTCCGATACTACTTCCATGTCTAGAGAAATTCTATCACTGCCGGTAATGCATACATTAACAGTACAATTAGCTTTTCACTTAGACGTGAGCGAGCATATCCTAAGATTCTAGCCAGTGACTCGGTCAAACAATGGACAACCACCTTCTTTTATCATCAGGATGTTCCAGCTCCCGGCAAAGCCACTGCTTTGCCGGCTTTCAACGACGGAGCCGCCACGGCCCAACCATCTTGGGACGAGGATCCTCCGGCTCTCAGTGACGATCTGATCCTCGCTAAGAGGCGGATCGAATATCTGATCAAAGACAATGGACTGAAGGGATCCGAGTTGGTCCAATGTTGGGTGTCACACCGGATCCAACCCCTTCAGTACCACGAAGACCGACTGATGCACTCCATCACGTCGTCCAAAAAGGATTCAATCCGCATCAGCCCCAGAGCCTATACCACGCAAGGTTATATAAGCCAGATTAAATGGTTGATAAGGGAGCGAATCAAGAGGAGGATCCCGGAGGTTTCTCTAGACATGCACACAGTGGAGAACCCTATAGTGTCGGTAAGCTTCTAACAATAAACCTTTTTATGTGTTTCAATCTTTAAGTTATATCACAATACTGATATGTTTTCCTCTTTTCAGCTTGCTGACCTCCCCGAGTCGGAACTTGCTCCACTCGAGGGATATCCTCTAGAGTTTTCTTAGGAGGCGGAACTGATCCCATTGCCAGACATTGCGCTTAAGAAGCACAAGGCTCTGACAGTGGCTGTCGGTACAAAGGAGGTGCCCGTCGTGAAGAGGTAACTTTCAACACAACTTTTCGCCTATGTACCTTACTCGAATTTTCTTCCGAGACGTAATATTTTCGACTCTATTACATTCTCAGAGCTAAGCAGCTCATCCAGGGCAAGGGGAAGGGAACTTCTTAGAAGCCCCTCCGACAGACTAAGCTGAACATAGCTTCTCCTGTCGTGGCTCCTCCGACTCCTGCCCCCCAATCCTCTTCAATGCCAGTGACTACTCCGTCGCCGACCGTCACAGAAGATCCGGCTCCTTCAACGGGGCCGGCGATCCTTGAATCACAAAATGACATCACCATGGGTGAGTCAGATTTAGATAAGGGTGAACCCTCTTTGGGTAATGATCCCTCGGCAGAGACCTTTGCCGAAAACCTTCTTAACAATCCGGGGCTTGCCAAGTTTGGCCTGTCCCGGAAATCTGCTGAAGAGATCTAGCGGCTGGCCAGGCAATGCCTGGAGAAAAGAAATCTTTCTGCCGAAGAAGAAGCGCAAGAGGCAAAGGACATCAAGCACTCTGACCTTCTTGAACAAGTCCGTCTTCACGACGAGAGGATAAGGACCAGTGAGCTTCCAACTGCGCCAGTGGTTCCTCTGACTCTCGTCGAGAAGGTTGCTGTTGAAGTGAATGCGAGTTTGGATAAAGTTACTCGCGAACAATATGTAAGTCGGAATTCTAACTCTTGTTTTTCCTTTATTTCATATCATATCCTCTAGCCCCCAAGCATGAAGTGGGATATATAATCCGGGTTTATGCTTCCTTAGGATGCCAAAGAATGAACTAGTGTAGCCCCCAAGGCTCGTGTTGATATTAGCAAAAATATTAGGCCGAGTCTTTAGTAGACTTCTGACTTTGGGTATTCTGACTTACAGAAAGTATATTCCTATAACCAGGATTTGTTAAAAAATGTCTGCAACAAGCGGAGAGAGATCAAAGCTCTCCAACTTAAGAATGCTGAACTTAAGGTCGCCAAGGAAGAGGCCGAAGGTAAACATTCCGAGACTCAAACCTTAACTTTCTCGTTTTCATAGTCGAATTTTTTACTGAACTATTGTTCTTTTTGGCTTACAGCGCTGGTGAAACAGTCCTGTGCTATGATTGAAGAGGCCGAGAACCTTAAAACCTTAGTGGTGGAGAACAAGGAACTTCGCCAAGATTTGGATAAGCTCAAAGCGGATCATGAGAAGAGCATAGCTCAAGTTCTCGAGTCCTCCTCCATGGCTACTGACGAGCGTGATCGTAAGATTGCTGCTCAGGATCAGAGAATCTCGGATCTCAATAATGAACTTTCCAGAGAGAAGGATCTTTTCGAGGCGCTCTGAGCTGAACTCCAGAGTCTTCGGGAAGAGAAGACCAAAGTTGACGACATCATCTTCGGTATGATCCATCTGCCCCCCAATCCTCTGCAATGCCAGTGACTACTCCGTCGCCGACCGTCATAGAAGATCCGGCTCCTTCAACGGGGCCGACGATCCTTGAATCGCAAAATGACATTACCATGGGTGAGTCAGATTTAGATAAGGGTGAACCCTCTTTGGGTAATGATCCCTCGGCAGAGACCTTTGCCGAAAACCTTCTTAACAATCCGGTGCTTGCCAAGTTTGGCCTGTCCCGGAAATCTGCTGAAGAGATCTAGCGGCTGGCCAGGCAATGCCTGGAGAAAAGAAATCTTTCTGCCGAAGAAGAAGCGCAAGAGGCAAAGGACATCAAGCACTCTGACCTTCTTGAACAAGTGCGTCTTCACGACGAGAGGATAAGGACCTGTGAGCTTCCAACTGCGCCAGTGGTTCCTCTGACTCTCGCCGAGAAGGTTGCTGTTGAAGTGAATGCGAGTTTGGATAAAGTTACTCGCGAACAATATGTAAGTCAGAATTCTAACTCCTGTTTTTCCTTTATTTCATATCATATCCTCTAGCCCCCAAGCATGAAGTGGGATATATAATCCAGGTTTATGCTGCCTTAGGATGCCAAAGAATGAACTAGTGTAGCCCCTAAGGCTCGTGCTGATATTAGCAAAAATATTAGGCCGAGTCTTTAGTAGACTTCTGACTTTGGGTATTCTGACTTATACAAAGTATATTCCTATAACCAGGATTTGTTAAAAAATGTCTGCAACAAGTGGAGAGAGATCAAAGCTCTCCAACTTAAGAATGCTGAACTTAAGGTCGCCAAGGAAGAGGCCGAAGGTAAACATTCCGAGACTCAAACCTTGACTTTCTCGTTTTCATAGTCGAATTTTTTACCGAACTATTGTTCTTTTTGGCTTACAGCGCTAGTGAAATAGTCCTGTGCTATGATTGAAGAGGCCGAGAACCTTAAAACCTTAGTGGTGGAGAACAAGGAACTTCGCCAAGAGTTGGATAAGCTCAAAGCGGATCATGAGAAGAGCATAGCTCAAGTTCTCGAGTCCTCCTCCATGGCTACAGACGAGCGTGATCGTAAGATTGCTGCTCGGGATCAGAGAATCTCGGATCTCAATAATGAACTTTGCAGAGAGAAGGATCTTTCCGAGGCGCGCCGGGCTGAACTCCAGAGTCTTCGGGAAGAGAAGACCAAAGTTGACGACATCATCTTCGGTATGTTCCATCTGCCCCCCAATCCTCTTTAATGCCAGTGACTACTCCGTCGCCGACCATCACAGAAGATCCGGCTCCTTCAACAGGGCCGGCGATCCTTGAATCGCAAAATGACATCACCATGAGTGAGTCAGATTTAGATAAGGGTGAACCCTCTTTGGGTAATGATCCCTCGGCAGAGACCTTTGCCGAAAACCTTCTTAACAATCCGGGGCTTGCCAAGTTTGGCCTGTCCCAGAAATCTGCTGAAGAGATCCAGCGGCTGGCCAAGCAATGCCTGGAGAAAAGAAATCTTTCTGCCGAAGAAGAAGCGCAAGAGGCAAAGGACATCAAGCACTCTGACCTTCTTGAACAAGTGCATCTTCACGACGAGAGGATAAGGACCGGTGAGCTTCCAACTGCGCCATTGGTTCCTCTGACTCTCGCCGAGAAGGTTGCTGTTGAAGTGAATGCGAGTTTGGATAAAGTTACTCGCGAACAATATGTAAGTCAGAATTCTAACTCCTGTCTTTCCTTTATTTCATATCATATCCTCTAGCCCCCAAGCATGAAGTGGGATATATAATCCGGGTTTATGCTTCCTTAGGATGCCAAAAAATGAACTAGTGTAGCCCCTAAGGCTCGTGCTGATATTAGCAAAAATATTAGGCCGAGTCTTTAGTAGACTTCTGACTTTGGGTATTCTGACTTACAGAAAGTATATTCCTATAACCAGGATTTGTTAAAAAATGTCTGCAACAAGCGGAGAGAGATCAAAGCTCTCCAACTTAAGAATGCTGAACTTAAGGTCGCCAAGGAAGAGGCCGAAGGTAAACATTCCGAGACTCAAACCTTGACTTTCTCGTTTTCATAGTCGATATTTTTACTGAACTATTGTTCTTTTTGGCTTACAGCGCTGGTGAAACAGTCCTGTGCTATGATTGAAGAGGCCGAGAACCTTAAAACCTTAGTGGTGGAGAACAAGGAACTTCGCCAAGAGTTGGATAAGCTCAAAGCGGATCATGAGAAGAGCATAGCTCAAGTTCTCGAGTCCTCCTACATGGCTACAGACGAGCGCGATCGTAAGATTGCTGCTCAGGATCAGAGAATCTCAGATCTCAATAATGAACTTTGTAGAGAGAAGGATCTTTCCGAGGCGCTCCAGGCTGAACTCCAGAGTTCGGGAAGAGAAGACCAAAGTTGACGACATCATCTTCGGTATGTTCCATCTTCCCCCCAATCCTCTGCAATGCCAGTGACTACTCCGTCGCCGACCATCACAGAAGATCCGGCTCCTTCAATGGGGCCGGCGATCCTTGAATCACAAAATGACATCACCATGCGTGTGTCAGATTTAGATAAGGGTGAACCCTCTTTGGGTAATGATCCCTCGTCAGAGACCTTTGCCGAAAACCTTCTTAACAATCCGGGGCTTGCCAAGTTTGGCCTGTCCCGGAAATCTGCTGAAGAGATCCAGCGGCTGGCCAGGCAATGCCTGGAGAAAAGAAATCTTTCTGCCGAAGAAGAAGCGCAAGAGGCAAAGGACATCAAGCACTCTGACCTTCTTGAACAAGTGCGTCTTCACGACGAGAGGATAAGGACCGGTGAGCTTCCAACTGCGCCAGTGGTTCCTCTGACTCTCGCCGAGAAGGTTGCTGTTGAAGTGAATGCGAGTTTGGATAAAGTTACTCGCGAACAATACGTAAGTCGGAATTCTAACTCCTGTTTTTCCTTTATTTCATATCATATCCTCTAGCCCCCAAGCATGAAGTGGGATATATAATCCAGGTTTATGCTTCCTTAGGATGCCAAAGAATGAACTAGTGTAGCCCCCAAGGCTCGTGCTGATATTAGCAAAAATATTAGGCCGAGTCTTTAGTAGACTTCTGACTTTGGGTATTCTGACTTACAGAAAGTATATTCCTATAACCAGGATTTGTTAAAAAATGTCTGCAACAAGCGAAGAGAGATCAAGGCTCTCCAACTTAAGAATGCTGAACTTAAGGTCGCCAAGGAAGAGGCCGAAGGTAAACATTCCGAGACTCAAACCTTGACTTTCTCGTTTTCATAGTCGATATTTTTACTGAACTATTGTTCTTTTTGGCTTACAGCGCTGGTGAAACAGTCCTGTGCTATGATTGAAGAGGCCGAGAACCTTAAAACCTTAGTGGTGGAGAACAAGGAACTTCGCCAAGAGTTGGATAAGCTCAAAGCGGATCATGAGAAGAGCATAGCTCAAGTTCTCGAGTCCTCCTCCATGGCTACGACGAGCGTGATCGTAAGATTGCTGCTCAGGATCAGAGAATCTCGGATCTCAATAATGAACTTTGCAGAGAGAAGGATCTTTCCGAGGCGCTCCAGGCTGAACTCCAGAGTTCGGGAAGAGAAGACCAATGTTGACGACATCATCTTCGGTATGTTCCATCTGCCCCCCAATCCTCTGCAATGCCAGTGACTACTCCGTCGCCGACCGTCATAGAAGATCTGGCTCCTTCAACAGGGCCGGCGATCCTTGAATCGCAAAATGACATCACCATGGGTGAGTCAGATTTAGATAAGGGTGAACTCTCTTTGGGTAATGATCCCTCGGCAGAGACCTTTGCCGAAAACCTTCTTAACAATCCGGGGCTTGCCAAGTTTGGCCTGTCCCGGAAATCTGTTGAAGAGATCCAGCGGCTGGCCAGGCAATGCCTGGAGAAAAGAAATCTTTCTGCCGAAGAAGAAGCGCAAGAGGCAAAGGACATCAAGCACTCTGACCTTCTTGAACAAGTGCGTCTTCACGACGAGAGGATAAGGACCGGTGAGCTTCCAACTGCGCCAGTGGTTCCTCTGACTCTCGTCGAGAAGGTTGCTGTTGAAGTGAATGCGAGTTTGGATAAAGTTACTCGCGAACAATATGTAAGTCGGAATTCTAACTCCTGTTTTTCCTTTATTTCATATCATATCCTCTAGCCCCCAAGCATGAAGTGGGATATATAATCCGGGTTTATGCTTCCTTAGGATGCCAAAGAATGAACTAGTGTAGCCCCCAAGGCTCGTGCTGATATTAGCAAAAATATTAGGCCGAGTCTTTAGTAGACTTCTGACTTTGGGTATTCTGACTTACAGAAAGTATATTCCTATAACCAGGATTTGTTAAAAAATATCTGCAACAAGCGGAGAGAGATCAAAGCTCTCCAACTTAAGAATGCTGAACTTAAGGTCGCCAAGGATGAGGCCGAAGGTAAACATTCCGAGACTCAAACCGTGTCTTTCTCGTTTTCATAGTCGATTTTTTTACTGAACTATTGTTCTTTTTGGCTTACAGCGCTGGTGAAACAGTCCTGCGCTACGATTGAAGAGGCCGAGAACCTTAAAACCTTAGTGGTGGAGAACAAGGAACTTCGCCAAGAGTTGGATAAGCTCAAAGTGGATCATGAGAAGAGCATAGCTCAAGTTCTCGAGTCCTCCTCCATGGCTACTAACGAGCGTGATTGTAAGATTTCTTCTCAGGATCAGAGAATCTCGGATCTCAAGAACGAACTTTGCAGAGATAAGGATCTTTCCGAGGCGCTCCGGGCTAAACTCCAGAGTCTTCAGGAAGAGAAGACCAAAGTTGACGACATCATCTTCGGTATGTTCCATCTGTCTGTTTTGTCTATTTTCTTTGACTTCTTTCAATGTCGGATTTTCTTAACTGTTTTTGTGTATAGGTCCTCTGAACTTGACGGACTCCATTTCTGTCGAGCCTCGCACCCACCGGCTTACCCAAGTCGGTGACCTACTTCATGACTTCCGCTAATCCCTTGAGAATATTGGCAAAGCTCTCAAGATTTCGGATATGCATAGCATGTCGTATTTTCAGGTGCAGGACAAGGTGTTGGAGATGCCGCAGCTCGTTCGGGACTGGAACATGTCCTACGCGCGATCCGCAGCGCAGAACGCTCTCACCATGGTCATGAGCCACCATGGAAGCATGGAGATATGGCAAGTGACTAGAGGGTACTGCAAAGTGGACGAAGACAGACAGGAGCAAGACATCAAGGCAATCATGGACTCCTGCGCCGGATATGGGTGCCATGTAGCTGATCTAACCAGCTACGACACTCCCTTCTTCACTCGTGTGGACACGCCGCCTCCGCCTCCCGAAGAATCAGCAGAAGTTTCCGATGATGACCACACCATTTCAGATGTGGACATCTCGGAATGATATTAAGGCGATGTATCCAGCGAGCCGGCATCTCCTTCCTCTCATCCTGCATTATAGATTGCCAGAAACATTTGTATTATTCTGAAAAACATGATGGGTCTGTAAATCAGCGTTTCCTTCTTTTTGGACATCACCGCAATATCATCCATGTATGCATGTACATTGCGTCCGAGTTGGTCATGGAGGAAACACTGCATCGTGCGCTGGTAGGTAGCTCCTGCATTTTCAGCCCAAAACAGAGGAGTTCCGAGCCTGCCGGAGAATCGATAACTTGAGCAATCCTAGGCAGAGCGAACAGATCTTTTGGACAAGCCTTGTTCAAGGCAGTATAATCAACACACATCCTTAAATCAGTGGTGTCATTTTTAGGGACCATTACAGGATTGGCCGACCACTCAGTGTGGATGACCTCTTCTATGAGTCTGGCTACCTCGAGCTATGCTAGTTCCTTAGCTATGGCCTTACGCTTTTCATCGCCGAAACATCGTAAGGACTGTTTGACGGGTTTACTATTCGGGTTTACATTTAAAGAGTGCTCGGCAAGTTCCCTAGGTACTCCGGTCATGTTAGATGGCTGCCATGCGAAGATACCTTGATTTGCTTGGAGGAACTTGACGAGCGCGCTTTCCTATGCGCTATCTAGGCCTACGTCTATCTGGGTCACCTTGGAGGGGTCATCATCCTTCAGCGGCGTCTTCTTCGTCTCTTTTGTTGCCTTGAACTCTGGATTTGGCTTTGTCACCTCCTTCTTCGTTGCGGGCATCTCGGATGGATCTATGATCTTCTTGATCTCCTGGTACTCCTGGGCGTGCAGCACGGCTTCAGCAAAGGCGGCATTTCCATCCTCACACTCTCGTGCTTTCTTCGGGTCTCCCCTGATAGTGATTACGCCGTTGGGACCTGGAATTTTCATCATATTATAAATGTAACATGGACGAGCCATAAAATCCTAGTAAGCCGGACGCCCGAATATAGCGTGGTACACGCTCTTGAACGGGACCACTTCGAAAGAAAGTGCCTCCGCCCGATAGTTCTTTGGAGTTCCAAAGGTCACATCCAAAGTGATTTATCCCAGGGAATTGGTTTGTCTTCCTGGGACAACTCCGTGAAAGATCACAGAGCTATGGTTCAGCTGGGTCTCTAAGATCTTCATTCGGTGTAGCGTTTTGACATAGAGAATATTGATACTGCTGCCACCGTCCATGAGGGTCTTGGAGAAACCATAACCGTCAATAAGTGGATTGACGATTAAGGCGTATTTTCCTCGCCTGTGCAACTTAGGCGGATGATCAGCGCGGTCAAATGTGATTGCCACTTCTGACTAGTCCAAAAATTGGGGGACAGCCGGAACTGTTGCATTGAGCTCATGTAGAACTGCTTTCTTAACCTTTGCTGGTTGAGATCCGAGGAAGGTAACATAAGTGTCTTTCTTGGTCGGAAATTTTTTCTTCCCTTCCGGCTTGGGATTTGAAGCATCAGCTTCCTCCATGTCAGAATCTTCCTTTGTCTCTTTATCTTTTTCGGGATTCTTATTTCCCTTCTTGGGCTTAGCTTTGTAGCCCGTTGTGTCATCTCTTTTGTTGTCGTCATTGAAATGACATTCGGCGTTGGTGTGGGATGAGCCCCCATTGGCGTTTAAGTGATGCTCACATGGGTTATTGGCAATGTCGGCCCAAGAGTAGGTGTTTCCCGGTTGTTGGTCTCCTCTACCTTGGACTCTCGAAGTCCCACGGCCATGCCCGCGGCCTCCGCCGCGTCCTCCTCGTCCTCCAGACCCGAAAGTAGCAGTGACCACTTCTGTTTCTGCATTGGGTTTTTCTTCCGAGGTATTTTTGCGCTTCTGAGCTTGTTGCTTTGGTTGTTTTGCCGACTGTGGCACAACTAGGGCATTGAGTAATCCCTCTGCATCGTCATCGGCATCTGCATACTTGCTCGCTATTTCTATCATCTCTCCCAAATTAGTGACTTTGTCACACTTCAAGCGATGACACAGTAGACCAATTGGGAGACCTGCAATGAAAGCTTCAATCGCAGTTTGATCATTCACTGCTTCACAGGAGTTCTTGGTGTCGATCCATCGTCCGAGGTAATCCCGGCAAGTTTCTCCGGCCTTCTGGGTGCAACGCTGTAGGTCTCCGACCGTACAGGGCCTCTAGTATGTGCCTTCGAAATTCCGAAAGAACGCACTTTGCATGTCATACTAGTTGTGGATGGTGTTCTCCGGAAGTTCATTAAGCCATGATCGTGTCGTCTTCCACAACATAAGTGGGAGATATCGGGTTGCGACCACGTTGTTTCCGCCTTTGGCGATGCAGCAAGCTTGGAAGAAATCTTGTAGCTAGGTATCTGGCCGAGCAATGCCGTCGTAGGCTTGGATATGTCTTGAGATAGCAAATCCTTCCGGGAATCTTGTAGCTCTGATGTGTGGTCCGAAGCACTTTGGGCCCACGTAGATATCATCATTTTCATAGCGCCGCGCCTCTATGTTGGAGTTGATCCTGTGCCTTGCGTCGTTCAGGGATAGAGATCACCCCGAATGTCGGTTGTGGCTGCGGTGCCTTGGAGGCGGACTTCGGCTTCTGCCACCACCTCCTCCGCCACGTCGTCCTCCTTGTCCCCCTTGAGAGTCGTTGTGATGACTGCTTGGTGGAGAGGGTGGGGCAGCTGGATTGTTTCCGGCTGTTCGCCGACCTCCATCCGGAGCGTCATTATTCCGGTTCTGGGGAGGCTCTTCACTACGACGAGCCCCCTGCCGCCTTGTCCCGGCATGGTTTCCGTCATTCCTTCGTCCGTCGTTCCTACTACGGTGAGGACCAGCCGGACGGCTTTCATGTCTAGGAGGTGGCATTTTTTGACGATCCTCCTCCCAACATTTCTCTTTATATTCTCCCCTTCGATCGTTCGACTCTCGTCGGGGAGGATTCCTCGGATACAGTGCAGCAATGGCCTCTTGCTCGGCCACTGGAGTAACGTTGCTCCAGTCACGTGCAGATCTGTGATGCTGTCCTGATGATCTGGTTCTGGAGTAGTTGTCTTTCCGTCGGTCAGAACGGTGATGCTGTTCCGGAACACGCTGGGACCTTATATCAATCCAGGCTGAGTCCATGTGACATTGGTCGGATTTGGAGACCAGCTTTCTGCTTCTGAATTTCGCAGCCATTTGTTGCTCCAGACCCTTGGTGAGTAGCTTGATGCCCAATCAAACCTATTCTGGGCCTGGGTTATTCGATAGGATATCTCGAGCTACGACAGTGTTCTGTACTGGTGTTGGATACACCAGATCTCCTTTACTGTCAAGACGAGGCATCCTTGGATCTCCTTCAAAGAGGACCATGTTCACTTCCGGAAACTGACCGTCACGTGTGTAACGTTTCCGTGTCTTGTGATGCAACCGAGAGAAGTAATCCTTAGTTTCCATGCGTTTCTTTTCCTCCTCGATGTTTTTGGCTTCATCCAGGAGTTGTTGACGACGCGCTTCTAGGCCTTGGGCCCTTTCGTCCAGCTCTTCAGCAGTAAGTTCTGCAGCTGTAGGGATAGGTGTGGTTAAGGCAGCATCGATGAGTTTACGCACACCTTTTGTGATCACGTGTCCATCCACCGATTCTTATTTTTTTGGCTCTTCTGGGATAAGTGCTCCATCCGAGTCTTCCTCATATTCCTCGGCAATCACCTCCTCTGTCAGAGGGTCTTTTGCTGCGGTATTGTTCTTCTTGTTCTTCTTCTTTGCCTTCTTGGCAGCCGGTAGCAAAGACGGCTTTGGGTCCGTTTCCCGGAGTCAAGCTCTGATCGGCACTTTCGGACATCTAGACTTCAGGATTATCTCTGACTTCCATGTCATCCTGCGCTTTGGGAGAGTGTTCCCCGGATCCTTCATACATGGCTTCTCCTTCCTCTGCAGCTTTGGATTTATACTCCTCTTCATATTCTACGGAGAACTTTCGAAAATCTGCTGACGTCATCGATTCGTCTGAGGATGCGGGTACATCAGCGTTTGTTCCAATTGCCTCTAGCATAGAGTCAGTGTTGTCTCCAGCATCGGCAGAGCCGGATCCGGATCCCAAGTATCCGACCAAGTGCGATGCGTTCCTCTTGAGGTACCTGCGGCTCTCGCGATCAGCTTCGTCGAAACTTTTGATGGTCTCGAGAATTGCGTCTATGCCTGAGTTTTGCATTATCATGCGTCACAGCGTGTACCTTAGGAAAGGCCTGTCTGTTCCAGCGTCATCAGAGCCGGAATTAGTGCCGTTGATATGTTCCTCCCGGATTTTGACTTACGCGGGCGGTTTGATCTGAGATTCAGCCTCTCCGAGGAGATGCCCTCCAGATTCGACTTGGGTCGCTAGGTCTTCCTCAGGCTCGGATTTCTCCACTATCTCCACAACTGGTGTGGGCTAGGTGGATTTAGGGTTTTCTGAGATCCGGAACTCTGCCGCCTCCGTGGACGAAGGGGTCCCAAAAGATTCTTCTGCCTCTATTATCACCGCTGGGGTGGGTGGGACAGGTTCAGCGAAACCAATGTAAACATTGATCTCGCCAAAAGACATGATTGTGTATGAAGTTACAGCCTCCCTAGCTAGAATCCAGGTCTCGTCGAGAACGATGAGAGGGACATCACTGGCGTAGAGGATGCGACCGACAGCAATAGTCTCGCCGATTCCGATTCTTGCAGATTCCGCTCGGAACACAGATCCGAAGCTCACTTGCCCCATGGTGGGCGCCAACTGTCGTCGGATTCATGACAAGTATGCCATGAGGGGGATCTCGAGGCATACGGAAGAGAGGGGTGTGAGACGTACGGTGTTTCGATACGGTGAGCACACAAGTTTACCCAGGTTCGAATCCGTCGGCTTTGGACGGATCCTACTCCTACTAGCAATCCAGTAATACGGCAGAGCCGGAATATGGGTTACAAGGGTTCGCCTGTGTGAGTTGAGATTGTAGACTATTGAGGGTGCCCTAAAGGCTCTCCCTAGGATGGCTTATATAGATATCCGGCCTAGGGTTTACAAGAGAGATCTATCCGGCTACGACTAAGAGTCGGTTACAGAGTACATCTTGAACTACAAGTAACACTATGGGCCTAAGTTGGTAAGTCTTCTGGGCCTTCCCGTAGCCGGACTGGACTCCATCTTCTTCTCCCTGACTAGGCCGCCCGTGAAGCAAAGCTCTAACCCAAAGTGGGCCACCCTGGTCAGTGAGGAACTGTGAGGATACCCAGAAAGTATATCCCCAACAACATGACTTAGAGGCTTACACACCTTTTGTATCAATAATGTTATAAGAATTTTTTAGGGGTTAAACATGTTATATAATCATAAGGTTAAATCAGTTGAGCACTTGATTCGAGTAATGAAATATCATTCTTTTTTCTCTTTTCTCTTTTCTTTGTTCTTTTTTCAAGCTTGTAATTTATTTTTCCTTGAAATTCTCTTGATAGTTGAATCTATTTTTCTCTTTTTGTTCTTTTCTCATAATTAATCAATACTTTTATTGGTGTGGAAGACCCTAAAATCATAACGGTTGTCCAAGTATCATAACACTCATCCTAATTCATTCATCTACTATAATAATCATGGATCAAAATATTACTTCAAATACCAAAGGGAGTTTGAAGATGATGCAACTAATGCAAATTCTTGAATTCAAACCCAACATGTGTGCGGTAAAGTAAACATGCTAAAACTGAAAGATAGATTACAAGGTGTTCTAGTCCCCCCAAGCTTGGGATCAAGCTGGTGGGATCTAATCCCTCGCGATTATTCGATACCATGGCGTTCTTCAAGGTGAAGAAACTCTGGTGCTATGAAGACTGGCGTGCAGCGTCATGATTGTTACTTCAAGGATCATAATGTGAACTCTATGTTGATTGTTGATTGCCTCCAACTGAGCCACCATTGCCTTATACATTTGTATTGTTTGCTTTTCTGCTTCAATAGGTCGAAGGTTGATGTTGAGGTTGGCTTCCAATCCTTTCATTATCTTCAGATCCATCTGATCTAGATAACGACGCAACAATACAATATATTTAGAATATCTTGGAGACTTTACCTCGATTTTCTTGATATGTCGATCAAGCTTGTCTAAGGAAGTCTAAATCTCCACTTCCAAATGCTTTAGTTTCTCCAGATAAGATTATCCTTATGCCTTGGTGCTAAGTTGTATTTTCTCAATATTACCTTCTTGTCCTACCAAGAGATTGAATACCTTATGTCCGTCCTTCATTGTCTCCACTATCTTGAATCCATCATCGACCTCAAGCTGATTGTTCGAAGCTTCTTTTTCCTTCCTTCCTTTAACCTCCCTCATGACCTTTGAAGGGGAAACTTGATAGACTTCTTTGGCTTGAACGATGTTCAATGGATGAGACATGTCCGCAGGATCGTCGAGGATGAGGTATCGATGCGACGAAGATCTGTTTTGATAGGAGAGGAAGAGAGGCCTTCTAGGAGGCTTATGAAGGGTTAGGAACAAGGTAAAACTCGTACTAGAGGAAAAAGGGTCGGCCAAGAAAATAATTCCAACAAATAAGGAAAGAAATAAAAGAAAAAGGAAGAAAACAAGACGATAATGACCTTTGGTACGGGCGGGTGCCCGTACGACGCGCTCGTACCAGATTTTCTTCCAAAATTCAACCCATCCAACGTCGGTATGAATCTAACCAACTCAGTGGTACGGGCGGGACCCGCCCGCATAGTCTGCCCATACTGGAAGTTACCGGCCTTTTTACCTTTGTTTACAAGTAATAAACCAAAAGAACAAGGAAACACATGGTTGATAACGACCTATGGTACATTGCAAATATATCTATAATTTTTGACGTTCCATGCTTGCTTTTTCTACTTTCTTGTGTTTTGTCCACAGTTTGGAGTACTTTTCATATGATTTGTTCGACTAACCTATTAACAAGAGCCACAGTCCCAGTTGCCTGTTTTCTGCTGTTTTTGGTTCCAGAAAGTCAGAAAATGAATATTCTCGGAATTGGACGGGACAAAAGCCAAAGTTGATATTTTCCCGGAAGACTCACAGAGCCAGAAGGAGAGACAGAGAGGGGCCACAGGGTGGCCACACCACCCCTAGGCGCGGGTCCACCTAGGCCACGCCAGGGCATGGTGTGGGCCCCCTGGCCGCCCACCGACCTTGCCCTCTGGCCTATAAGAAGCCTCCCGAGGCCTAAACCCTAGAGAGTCAAGCCTTAAGCCACAAAAAGTTCCGCAGCGCCGCCGCCACCGAAGGGGAGATTCGGAGGATAGAAAGTCTCTATTTCGGCACCCTGCCGGGACGGGGAAGTGCCCCCGGAGCCATCTCCATCGATCTCCACCACCATATCCATCACCATTGCTGATTCCCATGATGAGGAGGGAGTAGTTCTCTCTCGAGGCTAAGGGTTCTACCGGTAGCTATGTGTTCATCTCTCTCTATGCATGATCATATTGTGATCATGAGCTTTGTATTCAAGTAGATATACCTTGCTACTCAAGTGCTTTATTAGATCTCTAATCTCCCGATGTGTGTGAAAGTGACAGCGTGCTCACCATGGTGGCACTTAGGCTAGAGATTACAAATACTTGTTATGATCCCTAGGCCTTGTTTCTAATCATTGATACATCGTTTGCTACTAGATCTGTTACATGTTTGCTTACTTCCATCTTTATTTCAGTTTGCCTTCAGCCTTTTCCTCGCCATAAAGCTATCTTCTATCACCGTTACCACTTATAATTATCCATACCACTTGTATTTCACTATCTCTTCGCCGAACTAGTGAACCTATACACCTGACAAGTGTATTGGGTGTGTTGGGGACACAAGAGAATTCTTGTATCTTGATTGCAGGGTTGCTTGAGAGGGAATACATTTGACCACTTCCTCCCTGAGTTCGATAAACCTTGGGTGATCCACTTAAGGGAAAACTTGCTGCTATTCTACAAACCTCTTCACTTGGAGGCCCAACAACTGTCTACAAGAATAGAAGTGCGTAGACATCAAGCTATTTTCTGGCGCCGTTGCCGGGGAGGAAAGGTAAAAGGTATTTACACCGGAGGATTAAAGAAGAAGAACCTCCTACGACAAACGCCTATTTTCTGGTGTGAGTGCTCGAAGTTATTTCCTTTAGATTCTGCAATTTTGTCTTTTTGTTTCTTGTTTTCACTAGTTAGGCTTAATGGAAAACAACAACAAAATTAGAGAGCTTTATAGTATTTATCTTGAGTTCGGACATGAAGAGTTTGAAGAGAAAATTATGCTAATGCTATGGAAAAGTCTAAGCTTGGGGAAGCTTGTTTTTATGAAGATGATCTTTTTAGTCCCCCAAGCATGGGGGAGAAAATTTACTTTGATGATACTAAACCTCCAATATATGATGATTACAATGATTAATATGATATTTTCAGCCCACCTACTATTGAGGATAAAATTAATTATGATTACAATATGCCTCCTATATTTGATGATTATGGTGATGAGAATAAGAATGATAGCTATTTTGTTGAATTTTCTCCCACTACAATTAATAAGAATGACTATTTTCATGTGGAGAGTATTAATTATTTTATGCATGTGGCTCATGATAAGAATGTTTTATGTGATAGTTATATTGTTAATTATGAGAGAGGGAAACATGGTTTTATGCATCTCAATAATATTAAATTTCCCCTCTTTATGTTGAAAGTCTTGAAGTTGCACTTGTTTTGCTTTCCTATGCTTGTTGCTTTGTGCTTTCATGACTTGTTTCTTTACAAGATTCCTATGCATCGGAAGTGGGTTAGACTTAAATGTTCTTTGAATTTGCTTCTTGATGCTCTCTTTTACTTCAATTCATATTTCTTATGTGAGCATCTTCTCAAACTATCATCCCTAACTTAAAGGCGTTAAAGAAAAGTACTTATTGGGACATAACCCAAAAGTTTTAGATGAGTCTTGGAAGTTATTACCTCCGTAATAACCTCTCCTTATCCTTTTTTATTTGCTTTTTGTGCCAAGGGTAACCTCTAATGAGAGAGAAGTAATGATTGGGAAAGTTGCTGTCCAGAAACAGATTTTTGTGCTTCACCGTAAAAATTTGTCAGAGAGCTCTGTATGTCGGATTGAGCTGTAATTTGTGTGCTTCTGCCCCAGGTTGTTATCTAACTTTCGTTAGTTAAACACATTTTTATTGGAGCAACATAAGGTCTTAGAAAAAATCCGTCTTTACCTGCTGGTCTGTTTTGAGTAATTTCTGCCATTATTTGCATTTGCTTCTTGTTGGTTCCTTTTTGAGTTCTTTTGGGGAATTGAGCTTTTTGAGGGAAGTTCTACAGTAGCTAGTGTTCTAATGGAAGTTTATTTGGTGTTAGAACTTAACCTTAAGACCTTTTATCTTGAATGCACTAATGTTGCTAATAAAGATTGTGTGAAGTTTTGTATGAAGGAAAAATTTTAGGTGTATAGAAGGAATGAGTAATGAGATGAAGGATGGACTAAAGCTCAAGCTTGGGGATGCCACGTGTGTCACCCCAAGAAATATCCAATAAGTACAAGCGTCAAAGCTTGGGGATGCCCAAGGCATCCCCTTCTTCATCAATAAAATCCCAGGTTTCTTCCAAACACTTTATTTTTATTATTTCATGCACAGTTGTGTTGTTCTTGGAGCGTCTTCATTTTCGTTTTGGTTTTTAGTTTGCTTGGTTTGCTTAGTTTTATGAATAAATTGGTTGGACCCCCTCTTTCATACATTGGTTTTCAAATAGTTTGGTTTGGTTTGGAAAAGAGTAGGAAAGTCCATGCTTATGTGGTAAAAAGAGCTCGTTTTTTGACTGTGATCTATGCTTTGTCATGCCATGCTTGATATTATTTTGTCTTTATGCTTAGTATTCTTTGTTGTAGCATGAATTGTTATAAACAATTGAGATTGCTTAATGTGCCTTGGATGAATCATGCGTTGTTTTAGCATATTAAAGCATAGTATAGTGGTATTCTCCTTTGATGATTTATTTGGGTTGACTTGGCACATGCTCACACCATGCTATGACTATCCAAAGTCACCATAGCCTTTATGATCCTTTAGTTTTCAACTTGTAGTATCACTTTATGCTTTGATCAATGATGTTTTGTCGCTCTGCATGATTATGGCCATTATTGCTCTCTTAGCTTGTCGCTCCCAGTCTTTTGCTAGCCTCCACAACCAAGTATGAGTTCCACTAATGCATCCAACTCCCTAAACCAAGTTATTCCAAAGAGTCCACCATACCTACCTACTAGCTTATGCTATTCCAAGTATATTCATGCTTTTGTTTATCTTCCAAATTAAACTTGTTATGAGAAAACTAGTGATTAAAGCTATCACGAATTTGATGGCACACCTTACTTTTTTGCATCTAATAAACTTGAACCACTGGGTCCTTCTTTGTTGCGTATATGCTTGCGCTTTATAAGTTGAAATTAGCAGAACCATGTACCATGGAGAACTCTTTCAACATTGCACTTGTACTTTGTACCCCGTTGATATCATGTTGTTTTGCTTACAGATCCCGGCGGTGTGAAATAAAAGTGGAACTTGTAAGATCATGGAGTTTGTATGTGTGTTAGAGAAACGCCTGGGCCGCTAGCCTAAGCCATGCCTAATCATGGTGGAAACTTCTAGCATCACCATAATGAGCACTCTATGAAGCATCCTCAATAAAAACCTATGCAAATAGCAAATAAAAAGATCGCTGAGATGCTCATTGTCTGCTTGCCTTGTCATTTTGATTATGGGAAAGCTCCCGTATCATGTGCAAGGGGTACCCCGTTGGCGGTTCTGTATGATACACATGTACTTACAATGACAAGAGCTTACTTGTGACTAAAGTTGAGTAGCATGAGGTTCGGTCTTCGTAAGTAAGGGGCATGAGATTTCGGTTTATAAATTGTCCAGCATATCCTGTTAGTTGTGTCACTTTAACCTTAATCACCTTAAAGATGCTTATGATAGGGGCAATGAGAGCTGAAAGCTAATAATTACCATAATTTTTGGAAGCTCTTTATGAGACTTGAATCCCTACTTCCTTTTATAAAAAAGGGCATTTCTTTCACCATTATATTGAGTCTCCACCTTCTAACTTTATTCACCTTCTTTGAGAGCATAGTGGCCATTCTTAGTTCTATGTGCATTGTCCCAAGACTTGTTGATTGATGTATACCTTGATATTGCTTGTTTTAAACTATTTGTATCTAGTCACTCTTATGAACTTTGTAGGTGTCTTATGCATTTATACTTGCTACTCTATGAGGGACAAGCTGAATGCCACTATGCTATGTTTTCTTTATGTGAAACAAACAAACGTCTTGCAAAGCATTGTTATTCATGAATCTTTTGTTTGTGCCTTTTCATGTTGCATCATAGTTTCTTTGTCCTGTTGCTAGAACTTTGTCTTTCATGTTATCATTAAAGTACTATGATCCCAGCTTTGAATGTTTTACAAATACTTTGACCAAGCCTTTGATGGTGCATGTCACCTCAAAAATTATTCTTTCTTTTTATCACTTACCTACTCGAGGACGAGCAGGAGTTAAGCTTGGGGGTGTTGATACATTGCAAATGTATCTATAATTTTTGATGTTCCATGCTTGGTTTTATCTACTTTCTTGTGTTTTTTCCACACTTTGGAGTACTTTTCATATGATTTCTTGGACTAACCTATTTACAAGAGCCACAGTGCCAGTTGCCTATTTTCTGCTGTTTTTGGTTCTAGAAAGTCAGAAAATGAATATTCTTGGAATTGGACGGGACAAAAGCCAAAGTTGATATTTTCCCGGAAGACTCATAGAGCCAGAAGGAGAGACAGAGAGGCATCGATCTCCACCACCATCTCCATCACCATTGCTGATTCCCATGATGAGGAGGGAGTAGTTCTCTCTCGAGGCTAAGGGTTCTACCGGTAGCTATGTGTTCATATCTCTCTATGCATGATCATATTGTGATCATGAGCTTTGTATTCAAGTAGATCTACCTTACTACTCAAGTGCTTTATTAGATCTCTGCTCTCCCCATGTGTGTGAAAGTGACAGCGTGCTCACCATGGTGGCACTTAGGCTAGAGATTACAAATACTTGTTATGAGTTATATTTGGAGTTGGATGTTTCTATGAAATTGTGGTGTTTGTTGGACTCATCTAGTACTCAAGGTGACAGTGTGGGGTTATCTAGATGGGAAAGATGAACTTTGAGGTGTGCTGTTATAGCCCTACCAACAATTAGAGTGTCCAACCAGAGAGTAGTTAAGAGTAGTATCATAAAGAGAATATATTTATATGAGAGTGTTCACTAGTGAAAGTATGATCCCTAGGCCTTGTTTCTAAGAATTGATACACCATTTTCTACTAGATCTGTTACATGTTTGCTTACTTCTATCTTTATTTCAGTTTGCCTTTAGTCTTTTCCTCGCCATAAAGCTATCTTCTATCACCGTTACCACTTATAATTATCCATACCACTTGTATTTCACTATCTCTTCGCCGAACTAGTGCACCTATACACCTGACAAGTGTATTGGGTGTGTTGGGGACACAAGAGACTTCTTGTATCTTGATTGTAGGGTTGCTTGAGAGGGAATACCTTTGACCACTTCCTCCCTGAGTTCGATAAACCTTGGGTGATCCACTTAAGGGAAAACTTGCTGCTGTTCTACAAACCTGTGCACTTGGAGGCTCAACAACTGTCTACATGAATAGAAGTGCGTAGACATCAACCTGCTGTACGGTCGGAGGCGCCCGTACAGTGCGGTCATACCAAAATTCTAGAAATCGCAAGGGAAGTACTGACCGTTTAACGATCACTGGTATGGGCACTACCAGCCTCGTGAAACTGACAGTAACTTTGGGAAAACACAAGGATTCCAAAAATACGAATGAAAAAGACAAAACAACAACTAGAACAACGATAAATTAGGTTTTCCAATGCCTTGTTCATCCTTGGGTACCTTCATCTCTTTTTAATTTTTGAATCAACTTTTTTCTTTTTCCCTTCGAATAAGGTTGGTCGCAAGAAATCACTAAAACCATTGCAAAGAGAAATTTAAAACTTTATTTTAGGAGTTGTAGTCCCCGAGGGTATGTAGATGGATGATACCTTTTCTGGTGCTTTGATTTCCTTGATATCCATGGGTGGTCCACTGGTTCTTCCTTTCTTTGGAGGATTTGTAAATCAAATTCTTGGAAACGTAAAATACAATGGATCATCCTTTGATTGACGTCAGTCCTTTCGAGAATTTCTTTCAAGCCAATACGATCAGTATGCACTCTTACTTAGAATCAATAATGTAAGATCTAAACTTGTTGCAAGACAAAACCAGAGTGAAAAGCTCCTTTTCTACCATGGGGTAATTCTTTTGGGTGCCATTTAAGGTGCGACTAGCATGATGAATGGTATTGAATTCATCACCATCATACTGGCAAAGAATTTCTCCAACAGGTTCATGGACCTCATAGAATAGATCAAAAGCTTTCTTCCAATTAGGTGGTTTAATAACATGAGCTTCAAGAAGGGCTTGCTTTAATATGTTGAAAGCAGTAAGACAGTTTTCATCAAAATTAAAAGTAACATTCTTTTGTAATAGATTGGTTAGTGGTCTAGAAGTTTTAGAGAAATTCTTAATGAACCTTCTATACAATTTAGCATGACCTAAGAAACTCCTTATACCTTTTACATCTCAAGGAGGGGGAAGCCTTTCTATTGTTTCATTCTTTGCTTTATCAACTTCTATACCCTTATTACCTAAGATTTTGTAACCAAGCACTATACCTTCTTGAACCATAAAATTACATTTCTCCAATTCAAGACTAGGTTACTGTCTTCACATCTCTATAGAACTTTAATTTATGAAGATTATGGAGATAATGATTAAATGAATTTCCATTGATAGAAAAATCACCCATTAATACTTCCATAATACTTTCAACATAATCAGCAAATATAGTAGTCATACACCTTTGAAAAGTGGCAGGGGCATTACAAAGACCAAAAGGCATACGGTGATAAGCATACAAGCTGAAAGGACAAGTGAAGGTTGTCCTTAGTTGATCATTAGGGTGAATAACTATTTGAGAAAAATCGGAATAACCATATAGGTAGCAAAAATGATAATGCATAACAAGCGTCTCTAAAGTTTGATCTATAAATGGTAAAGGGTAATTATCCTTTCTAGTTTCCTTATTAAGTTTTATATAAATAATACACATCCTATGGACAATAATAGTTCTAGTTGGTACCATCTTATTGTGTTTGTTTTAAACGACACTAAACCCACCTTTCTTAGAAACACAGTGCACATGACTTATCCAATCACTTTCCTCCACATGAAAGATTATTCCTGCATCTAATAAGCAGATTACATGTTTTCTTACCTCTTCTTTCATCTGAGTTTTAAGTCGCTTTTGGAAATCTTCAACCAGCTGAGCTCCTTCTTCCATAAATATTATATGAGTGGCTATCGCGGGACTAATCCCTTTCAAGTCGCTCATCGAATACCCAAGAGCATTCTGATGCATCCGGAGAACCATCATCAAGTTTTCCTCCTCTTTTTCTGCAAGGTTAGAACTTACATTGACAGGGAAATTATTACTTTCATCAAGAAACCTATATTTTAATTCCTTGGGTAAGGCTTTGAGTGTAGGAGGCGGAAGTGCCTCATCCCCTTTCCTTATAGGTCCTTCATAAATCTGATTCATTTCGGGATCTACCTCACGGGTTGAGTCAAGATAATCATCAATTTCCGTCTTATCTATCTTGAGGAATATTATTATTAGCAACTAGGCTCCTTTCTAAATTGTCATCAGGAGTTTCCGTGACTACAGAGGAAATACTAATGATGTTACCTTACTCTTCTTGCCCATACTCATATTCGTCCAACTCCTCAATAGTCGGCTTATGATGGAATTTAGAAAAATGTAAATCCATTTTTTCTTCACCAAACTTGAGAGATATAGTTTCTCTCATGCAGTCAATATTTGCTCCTACGGTGTTCAAGTAAGTTCTTCCAAAAATAATTGGACAATAAACATCAGTAGGCATATCAACAAGTACAAAATACATGGGGTACTTGTATGGACTAGTAAAAATTGGAACATCTCTAATTATTCCCATAGGAACTCGAAGTGTTTTATCTGCTAGCATTATTGTCATATAAGTATCCTCTAATTCAGCTAGGATTAGTTCATTTTGGATTTTCAGATTTTTTTAAGGGATTACATTAATAGATGTCCAATATCAAAGAGGCCATAATAAGAAGATCCACCAAAAGTACAAGGGAGGATAGGTTTACCAACATCCTTAGCTTTTACCTTTCCTTCAACATATTGTGAAGCTTCGATATCTAGCTATATCACGTTGCAGTGTGCATACATTGTTAGGATATCTTCTTTTGTTGGTTCCCTGGTCTCCTGCATACTTACTTGGTTTGTTTTTCTTGCATGTGCCTCTTATGTTGGGGAACATTCTCTCTTCTTCACATTGTTTTTCGAGTTGCTGACCCATCATATGTTTTCTCGTAGTCCTTGGAAAAGGAAGGGGTTCAATATAAGGGGGTACCCCCTCAATGGCTCTACATGAGCAGCAGTTATTGTCTCAACATCTTCATCTTGCTTAGGTGGTGGAGTGTATTGAAGCCAATCTTTCTTGGGAGCTTCAATGTGTTCTGTAAAGGATTGAAGGATTTGCAAAATAATATCATCATCAAGTTGAAGTTCATTAGCAGTTTCCCTTACCTTATCGAACTCCTTATATGCATTGAGACAATCATATTAGATTTTTATACCTCCTTCGCCGCCTAAATCAAATCCCCATGTTTCTCTACTGCGACGGATACATTCTAGGAGTTCCCAAGTTTTAGTTATAGTTAGCTCCATAAAAGAGCCTCTGGAATTTGTGTCTAGATAATGTTTTATTTCTTGATTAAGTCCCCCATAGAAAATATGTAGAACATACCATTCAGGTAAATCATGGTGGGGACATTTATTGAGGATGGACTTATACCTTTTGAAAAACCTTACCAACCCTTCACATGGGCAGTTTTTGAAGTTCATGATCGCCCTTCTTACCTCAGCCGTCTTTACTTTGGGAAATAAACAAATACGAATTCTCCTTTGAGCTTTTCCCAAGTATTAATTTTTTCTGCAGGGCACTTCCATACCAACTTAAAGCAGTGTTGATTAGAGATTAGCTAAACAATTTAAGTTTCAATTCATCATGCGAATAGCCTCTCAATTTAAGTGTCCAACATAACTCGGTAAAATGCATTAAATGAGTGTAACGGTCCTCATCTGGATCATCTCCTACAAAAGTTTTATTTTTACTAATAGCAATAAAGAGAGAATTAAACTCGTATTCTAGTTCGCTCCCACTCGGGAATTCTTTGACAAGTCCTCTATTGAACTTCTCGAGATATTTGGTTGCATCAAGCTGATTCATCAGCCCGAGTGTAGTCATGGTGTTTACCTAAAACTAGTAAAAAACTTAGTAAAATATTTAGTAGAATAAGCAACTAATAACAAAGAACAAAAGCGCTTAGCTCCCTAGCAACAGCGCCAAAAAATAGCTTGATGACTACAAGTGCACAGATAAATTGTAGCTAGTTTCAAAATAAGAGTATCGAACCTAGAGAGAGCCATTAGGTTAAGGTATTTATGCCCCTCATCTCTGTCTACGAAAGGATACTTGTAAGCTAACTTTGATTTCATGTAAAGGGTGTTTGAAAGGTTTTTGATTGAATGCAGAAAAGTAAATAATACAAGTAAAACAAAGGAAGTAACAAAAGCGTTTGGAAAGGTGGTTGAACTCAATCAGGCTAAATAGTTCTCAGGGATGTAGGGTACACCACTATCATGTTGTAATTAATAATAATTAGGATAACCTATTTCTTATTTAATGACATGTGTGGAGAGAGTTCCATAATCAGATGTTCACTGCAAGGCTCTTAGGCAGTCACTTTCTTGAGCTAAGGAATGAGGTCATCTCTCAATAACCACCGCGATGTTTGAGAGTAGTCACCCATATAGACCACCGCAATTAAGTATCTCCCTGTGGATATCGTAATTAGCTTAGTGAATCTCTCTTTATTCCTCCTTTGACCGTGTAGGTTATAAGTCCATGCTTGTAGTCACGAATAACACTGGACGTACTCCCAAACATATCCTAAGGATTTCACCCTCTCTTTAGTCTTGAAGGAAAATGATATGTGGCCGACTACACATACCATCTAAAGAGAAAGATCAAACACAATATCATAAATCAATCACTACAAGAAAAGTGCCACAACCACTTGGCCCGACGGTTGTTGTTGAAGATGCAGCTTCCGCGACAAAATTCTCGGCTCGACCGTTGCTGATGGAACTTTTTTTCCGGTTTCGCGTCCCTCTTCTATGATCAAACCGCTAAAAATATGGAGAAACCTCAGCCGGCGCGTGGCAGAAGCAAGATTTTCGGTTCTTCGCGCGATGTTGACTCGCCGCGGTATTTTGAGGCATGCGGGTCCCGGACGTTAGTGTCTCTAGCGGACCATAATTTTCAGTTATGCCTCCCTAATTTGAACTCGATTACGTTGCTCGTGGCGTTTACCATTTAGTCAGGCTACTAGGTCCCTAATGTTTGCAAGAGCACAGATTGTTTGTAGCTAGTTTGGAAGTAAAGATATCGATCCCACAGGGAGCCCAAAGGTAAATGTTTATGGGTGAAGTCTCTGTCACACCCGAAGTTGTCACATGTCTTCGAGTGAATTGACTGCAAGTGTTGAAGTAGGAATGGGGTTTTGATTAAATGAGATGTATTTAAATAAAACTAAAATTTAAACTTCAGAAATATAAAGCATAAAAGTAAAGAATGACTTGGTTGTTTGTTGTTTCCTGCAGATGGCAAAAGAAGGCACCGGGAGATTCAGTTCATGGTGATAGTGACTATGCCAGGTGAACGAGTGATAAATGTAACAATTATAATCTTATAAATATATTTGTAGGCGAGCAACCCATAATTAGCCGGAACTCCTCTTGGTAGATTTCATCCCAACTTCAATAATCCTACTAGCCTGTTACCAAAACCATGGTCAGACACTAGACGATTAAGACCCTTCAGGTCACTTAGCGATTAAGCTCCTTAGATCGGACTAATGCAATAAGCACAGTGGTTCCTCGTTATCCTCGAGTCTACTAGATTTCCATTGATATCTTCATGTCACCCGGGGGTCGCCGGTCCACTAGAGAACAAGATCTTATCTATGTAGAACAAAGCATCATGTTGTCTGGGCCCTTAATTGGACAACAAGCATTAGGCATCCCGCAGATAGTCAAGCACACATAATATATTAAGTAGAATCAATCACAACTAAGGAAAAATAGATGAAGGCACATCACATCTCACCAATCCCCTACATCTCCCACGCCCAAAGGAATTAATCACACATGAGAGAAGAACGGATCATCAATATAATTGAATAAAGGGAATTTGTATTTGTATTACCATGGAGATCCACAATAAGAATAGAAAAATATCCAACACAATTCAAGATGGGAAGAAACAATCTCAAACCCTAGTCTTGCAAGGTGGAGATCCCTCTCTCTCTCTCAAGTACAAGTAGTGGCTATGGGGGTGTATTGGCTAGGAGGTCGAAGATCGTGGAGCGAGATGAAGAACGGCTTCCCCTTCTTCTCCGGATCTATTCTTTCTCCCTTCTGGATGGTATGGTGGCTGATGTGTTGTGTTTTTGTCCTCCTTCCCTTCATGGAAGTTGTCCCTTTTGACAAGACAGAGGCGGCGGCAACTATACGGCAGGAACTATACGACCGAAAAAATATTTCTGCTGTATAGTTGCTTGTTAAAGCTTCTGTGAGGTCCTCTCACGTGCTTCCAAAGTGAGACTTTCTTGGTTTCTCCAGAATATTGTGTTTCTCTAGTTAAAACATTCTATAGACGTTCAGAACCTGAAACACACATTAAAAACCAAGTTTTCTTTTCTACCGAAGTATTAGCGTTAGGTAAAGCCAGAAAAAGATCAAATCCGGGGGAAAACTCTCAATAAAATCCATCAAAAATGTGTCGAATCTCACAGCTATCAACTTGCTCAAGCTTAGATGTTGCTCGCCCTCGAGTGACAAGGAAATAAGGAAGAATAGCGGAGATTCGAGACTGAAAATAGAGGAACTCACAAGTTTGAATTGATGTCAAATTCTTTTCTTCACAATCCCTGCAATCTTAAATATGATCATGCAAGTATTCACCAGATTGCATTGAGTCCACTTCCTAACCACGTATATATTGTTAGCAAATAAATCATATGCCCAAGCAAGTGTCGAAAGTTTAGCTAGGAGAGTGATACAAATTCTTTTGGTGCCTCTCTTTATAGAGAGATGAAAACTTTTTGTTCCTGTTTGTTTAACCAATTAAGAGTATTCAAGTTGGCATCAAAGTATTTAATTTAAGAACGACTCATCTACCCCATGTCAAAATTTCAAGACTATCAAAGAACCTCTTTCTTTTCTTTTGCCTTTCAAAAACTTTAGCTCTTTCATAGAAAATCATGCCACTATTTTTATCATGTTTAATTAGGGTTATGTTGTGCACTCGTGACCATGCCAATAAATAATTGTTGGGCAATAATGGGCCAGAGGAGTACTACAACTTCACTTGGAACATGAAACCACGAGGAGACTAAAATTTTTACCCGTCATAGCATTGCTGCTACAGACGTTTACACGCGTAAAGCAATATCTTACGGTAATTATTATAAAAAGTAGTGGCATAATTTCTACTACTTCGAAGCATCCATTTTATCAAACAATTTCAATCAAGGGTATTATCAAGTCTATTTATATTAAGCTCAAATGGGATGGAGTAGTTCTAAAATTAAATTATTTGGGCTAAGCATGGACTGAAGTCATCTTTTAGATGCTTTTTCTTGTTGTAGAAATGTAGGAAGTATTTTTAACCAAGTTCTTTGCTCATTGTTGCAAAGCTAAAAAGGAGGCACTAGCAAAGGAATAGAATTTATAGGGTAACAAGCTAAGTGGGGAGCGACCTTAGTGCAAGCGAGTAAATAATTGGAGGATCAATTTAAGGTTGCATAAAGGATGATGAAAGGAATGTGATACCTCCTCTAACTTGCTTCATTCTTGTATTTGAGTCGAACCCCCTCTATGTTTCCCTATTGCCACATCACTTGAAATTAAGCAATCTATGAGAGAAACAAAGAAACGAACTTGCAAATAAAGTTACAACTAATTTTTTTGTATTTTTGGTTTAGAAATGCAAAGCTGAAAATAAACATGTAAATTTGAAGGAATAAAATAATTCAAAAGAAGAAATAAAAAATATGAATGCAAAGTTTGGAGGTTTTCAAACCTCCCCCAAGCTTAGGCTATTGCCAGATTCAGTTGTTACCGTCATTTGGCAGCTAGTGTGGAAACTGCTGGTAGTAGTCGGGGAAGTGGGTCATGAAGTGACTGAAGTTGTGAGTCAAAGTATTCACATCTTCATTCACTTCCTGAAGAGTGTGGTTGATCTCCCCAACGTGTTGGTTGAGCTGTTGGAACTCCTAATATTGGATGTAGTTGTACCCCTGTTGTGGGTGGTTGGGCCACGGGTCCCAAGCTCCCCCTTGTTGCTACTGCTGTCCCTCCCAAGCAGGGTTATCTCCCTTCTCTTACTCATGCTACTGCTCCTGCTCCTCCTCATCCTGCTACCCTCCTTCTTCACCTTCCTCTTCATCGGGATGGTGCTCGGCCATGATCTCCATCACTTGGTACCTGGTGAGGATCCAAGTGTTCTTCCCAACAACCGAGAAGGCCTCTGGGCAGGGCAACTAAACCTGCTCACCCTATGCATCACCAATATAATTGAATTAATATGCTCGGAGCCTCCGGTTAGCATGGTAAACATTAAGGAAGCCACAAGCAGTCAAATACTTGACGTCCATAAGTTTGGAGCCGTTGACATGTTCCATAACAGGTAGTATAATATTTAATGCATAGGCAAGGTGGGTTACCAATCCACCAATGCGAATATCACATTTGGTCTTGTTGCTTTGGTGGCGAAAGTGCTAGATGAGTAGAGCTGCAGGACTGGGGCTTTGCGGTGAAGTGGGGAAGAGAGCCTTGGTGATCATAGCCATGTCCGCATTAGCCATGGAGCCTGTGTCACCTCTTCCCAGTAGTGTGTTGGCGAGGAACAGAGCATAGTAGCAAATGGTTGGGTTCTGAATGGTTGACATATTCTTCTGATAAAAGTCTTTGTCACCATTAACAGAAATAACCTCCCAAGTCTCTCCACTTGTGATGCTATATAGGTTAGTAACATTGGGCTCCCTAGTGTGAGAAAAGCTGAAAGCATTGCAAAATTGTTCAAAACTTATGTCATAGTGCTGCCGGTTCATGGTGAAGATTATTCTGCACATATTACCTTTCTCCCTGTGGTCGTCGTCGAAGAAGGCAAGGAACTCATGGGTAAGCTCGGCGTAGGTGTCGTGGCTTGTGAAGCCAAGTACCTCAAAACCCCACCCTACTACACATGAGGTCAATATCCACCTTCAACCCTGCTGCGGTGAGAAAGTTGTGGTCGGCCCAACGTGTGGGCAGTACCCTCCTCGATGAGACAGTGTCCAACTTGGAGTTGTGTGGAGCTTAGAACCCCGAGATCGAGCCCTCACCCCGTTGGCTCTTGCTCAAACGAAAGAGGTTACCGATTTTGTTCATCATGATGCACTGAAAAATTTCACCATAAAACCTTAGGCATATAGTTTCTACATGATATATGAACGGTTCTACGTGGAAAAATTTAATCCTAATGTGAGAAATTAATAGGATAAACAAAATAAGCTTGAGTTCATCCACTAGATCAATGTGAGAGTTTCAACCATGAGAATCTGAAAATAAAGCATGGATAGGGAGAGAAACATACTGATCTATTGATTCCCCCACTCAAACAAACGAAATCCGTGAAGAATCAAGAGTTCTAGGTGGATTCTGAGAGGTTTGGAGAGAGAATATCAGAGAAATAATGAGGATAGGAGGAATACCTAGCCGCCCCAGTGCGATTTTGTGGTCGCACCAAACTATACGGCCGGAACTATACGGGCGGGTGATGTTCCGCCCGTATAGTTGCGACAGTGCCGCCAACTAGGATTTCTTTATACAGAAAACAACTATACGAATGCAACTATACGGCCGGGTCACATTGATCCCGCCGTATAGTTGGTCGTTAAATTGTCTGCCTCTCGAGATAAATTTTCAAAACTAGCATCGATATCTATACGACCGGAACTATACGGCCGGAATTTTTATTCCCGCCATATAGTTGGTCGTTAAACTCTCAGTACCTTTGGGATGAAATTCTACGAAGGCATCGATATCTATACGACCGGAACTATACGTCCGGAGTTTTTATTCCCACCGTATAGTTGGTCGTTAAACTCTATGTGTCTTCGAGGAAAATTTGTTGATGACAAAGATAACTATACAACTGGAACTATACGGTCGGAATTTTTATTCCCGCCGTATAGTTGGTCGTTAAACCATCAGTCATCTTCAAAAAAATTCTATTTCTTCGAGGATACCTTCTGATCCCAAAACTTAGCGAAATACCTTATTTTAACAGAAAATTGACAGAGAAAACTGTCGACCAACATAAGTGTATTTAAAAGCAAAATTTCAGCTTATGTGAATGGAAAACTCAAACTTTTATTCTTATTATTATTCTATACTCATTCAATCAACATTTCTACTACTTTTTAACAGCTGCATCTTCATGGGCGCGCTTCCGCAAGAATGTCTGTGAAAAAGTGGTAGGGATGCGATGAACTTCTTATTCTCTAATCTACTTAATTGAGGGGATGGGTTGACTCCCATTAAGCATTTAATAAGAATGGTTGAGTAACTCAACTTCTTCTCTCTTCTCGAATTCTTACCTTGGGTTGCCCCTTTTCAAAGGCACTTACCACATGAACTCGTTTTCCCGGTGGAACATATCTTTCTCCTACTTCTAGATTCTTTGGAAAATACCGGATGATTTCAGCATCATAAACATTGAATATTATCTTTCCTACGGCACAATCTACTGTTGCACATGCAGTATTATAGATAATTTTTCATCTTCAGGCATTTAAAGAATGATAAAATCAGTGGGAATAACATGCTCATCTATTCTAAGTAAAACATCCTCGATCATACCAACGGGTTGTTTAGTGGACTTGTCAGCCATCTGTAAAGTGATAGTAGTAGGAGAATACTCCCCTAATCCTAACCTTTTATAGAGGGAGTATGGCATTACACTAACTCCTGCTCCTAGATCACACAAGGCATTGTGAATATTAGTTCTACCTATTGAGCATGAAATAGTTGGTATTCCGGGATCTCCAGACTTAGACAATAGCTTCCCATTAGCAGGATAGCTAGTTACCATAGCAATAGTTTCAGTTATTTCTTTCTTTCTACTAAGAATATCACGGAGGAATTTACCACAAGTAGGAACTTTGATTGCATCCGCAAATGGGATTTCTAGATGAAGATCACTAAGTGCTTTTGTAAAAGAATTATAAATTACCTGATCCGGTGCTTTCTTTTTTCAATCTGGGTAAGGAAGCTTTTTCTCACCTGACTTACTCTTGTCTTTTACCTTTTGTGGGGGGTCAGGCTCTTTCGTTGCTTTCTTTTGTTGTTGCTTATTGCTTTTCTTCTTTTCTACTAAAACATCTTCATCTTCCTTGCTTATTTCTTTATCTTCCCTTGGATCAACCGTCTCTGCATCAGAGTCATAATGGTCATCTTGTGTATCATTTTGGTCCTCCTTGGTTTGATCTTGTGTCTTGGTTTCATCTTGAGGATCCACCAATGTATCATCTTCTTGGCTTGCTTCGAGCAAGGCTTTTTTCCTTTCGCTCTTTTTCAGCTTCATATTCTAGTGGTCCTAAGTGTCCTGTAACAACTGCACCCTTCTTGTGACAACATTAGTAGAAACATGAATATCTTTATCTTCACGAAGAAAAATTTGATAACCAGATGCTATTTGTTCACACTGGGTTTCAATCATACTAAGATACTTGTGAAATAATTTTATTTCTTGGCCAATCTCATCATAATTTTCCATGAGTTCTGCCAAAATATTTTTGTGTTTTTGGAAATGCTTATGCAAGTTATTATGAGATTTTACTTGTTGATGTTTTAATTCTTGAAAAACTTTTCTAGTTTCATCTTCTTCAGTTAAAACTTGTAACAAATCTACTTTGTTTTCCTTAAAAAGTTCAGAAGGTATACCTTTTTCTTTCATAGTTTTGCATACCTCAGGCATAAGATCAGGAATTATCCGAAGTATCCCTTTTTCTGGCTTAGTGCCAAAATCAGGATTATATAAAGAATCATTCTTAGCCCTAGTAGACATTAATTCCAAACATTCTTTAATAGTTAAAGTATTTATTGATCCTCATGCTGAGAAGTCAAGCAACTCCCTACATTGAGTATTGAGACCATGGTAGAATAAATGGCAAATTGTTAGTTCAGAATAGCCGTGATTAGGAATACTATTGATCATCCCAAAGAATCTTTCCTAGGCTTGTGGGTAGTTTTCCCCTACATTCTGACTAAAGTTGCCTATGTTATTTCTTAGTACAGTTACCTTTTTAAAAGGATTAAACATGTTTATGAATTTAATAATGCAGTTTTCCCAACATTTAATGTAATGACGAGGGAGAGAATATAACCAGTCTAGAGCTTTTCCTTTAAGAGACAAACGAAATAATTTCAGATGAGAAAAGTCTATTGGCAAACCTTTTGGTCCGAGCGATGTTATCACGTCATCGAACTCTCTAATATGTCATCCTGGGTCTTCATCATCCCTTCCACTGAAAGCTTTCTCCTTCAAAATCTTAATAATTCCACCATCAAATCGATATTCTCTAACTCCAGGATTAGGGAACTCTATTGGTTGTTTAAGAAATTCAGAACTTGGAGCACTATATCCCCTGAGATTTTTCTCAGGTTTCATAGGAGTTATCCTGTAAATAGACATGATTTCCATAATCTCACTCAGGTTTTCAACCTCAACTTTATTTGAACTTAAAAGTTTTTCAATAATCTCTTCGCGCCTCTGAGCAGGCACGCGCTCAATATAATCCGACAGGTTGGTCCTACCAGAGCGTGTAGACCCTTTGTCTCCTAAGGAGAACATTTTGTAGTAGTAACACCTGAAATGTCAAAAGACAAACACTTAGCGCTTAGCTCCCCAACAACATTGCCATAAAATAGCTTGATGTCTGCAAGAGCATAGATCGTTTGTAGCTAGTTTTGAAGTACAGATATCGACCCCATAGGGAGCCCAAAGGTAAATGTTTATGGGTGAAGTCTCTGTCACACCCGAAGTTATCATAGGTCTTCGAGTGAATTGACTGCAAGTGTTGAAGTAGGAATAGGGTTTTGATTAAATGAGATGTATTTAAATAGAACTAAAATGTAAACTTCAAAATACAAAGCATAAAAGTAAAGAACGACTTGGTTGTTTGTTGTTTCCTACAGATGGCAAAAGAAGGCGCGGGGAGATTCAGTTCATGGTGATAGTGACTGTGCCAGGTGAATGAGTGATAAATGCAACATTTATAATATTATAAATATATGTGTAGGAGAACAACCCATAATTAACCAGAACTCCTCTTGGTAGATTTCATCCCAACTTCAATAATCCTACTAGCCTGTTACCAAATGAAGGGTTCCGTAGCAGAAAACAAAAAATTTCTATCTACTCGAACACTAATACCAGGATCTATACTATGTAGACATAAGTAACGGAGAAGGAATATAGTATTCATACCTTTGAAACAGAGGCACGCCTTACACAGGAAGGCGTATATTGATGAAGACGAGCAGCACCCCAAATGTGGTGCCTCCGAAGTTCGTCACACGTCCGGTGTAGGAGATGTCAACCGGACTCCGATCCAGCTGAGCAGCGGAAGAAGTAGATGCTGGATCATAGATCACACGACGGTAGTGTGAAGGTGGAGAACTCACCCACGAGGTCCTCCCCAATATTACAGAGAAGTCCTCAGTGGATGAGAGAGAGAGAATGAGAGGGAATGGGGTGAATCCAAAGGGGGAGGGGAGACCCCTATATATAGTGGGAGGGGGCGCACCACCCAGGGGCCAGGCGGTGTGGGACTTGAAGGGAATATGCCCTGAGAGGCAATAATAAAGTTGTTGTTATACATATTCCAAGTATATGATAGATGTTTATTTTACATGCTATAATTGTATTAATTTGGAAACGTTAATACATGTGTGTTTAATAAACAAAAAGGAAAGTTCCTAGTTATTCCTCTCTTATAAACTAGCTCATTGATTAACAAGATGATCAAGGTTTCCTCATCATGGACATTGGATGTTGTTAATAACGAGGTCACAACATTAGAGGAATGATGTGATGAACATTCATCCGAAGTATAGCATTACGATCAAAGTCATTGTGTTTATATTGCTATAACATCTAACAAAATAATCCTAGTCCTTAGACCATGAGATCGTGTTAATCACTAACACTGGAAGAGTATCTTGATAACATCAAACGTCACACCACGAAAGGGTGATTATAAAGGTGGGTTCAGTACTACGAAAGTGTTATGTAGAGGCTCATGGATCAAGCGTGGGATTTGTCCATCCCAATGACGGATAGATATACTCTAGGCCCTCTCAGTGATATCACATTGGTTAGCTTACAAGCAAGTGATAAGATCACTAGAATGTTATATCACGGGAACAAGAAATGAGTGCATGTCGGTAACGAGATCAAACTAGGTATGGAGATACCGATGATCGAATCTCGGACATGTAATATATCGCGAGACAAAGGGATTTAGTTCCTAATGTTAAAGGTTCTCACAATCACAAAGTCATCGTAGAATGTGTAGGACTCAGTATGGATCTCCAGGTCCCGCTTTTGATTAATGATCTGAGAGGGGTCTCGATCATGTCTGCATTATTCACGAACCGTAGGGTGACACACCTAAGGGACACCAACACCATTTGGAGCAAATGTGTTTCAAACGAATAATTGCAAAGCGCTGGAATTATTTCAATAGACACCGAAACTGTTTCGGGTGAAATTGCAGAAATTGGTTATGCATGTAATATTGAAATGTTGCAGGGGGTTTTATGTGAATGTTTGTTAATTGAAGTAATTAACAAAATTCTGAATAAATTTAATAAAAGAGTTTTATTAAATGAGAGAGCATTAAATTTGGATAAATTTAATGCATTTAAAGTGGAGACTTTAAAAGAGAATGTGAAGGGGCATTTTAATGTGGAGGGAGTTACCACCACATGAATGGGGGAGGTGAGGGGTCACCCCCGTGGGGCGCCGGCCATGGGGAGGGGTACCCCCCTCCTCCTATAAAAGGCCACCCCTCTCACTTTTCTTCCACACACCTCCTCGTGAAGGATCTCTCTTCCCCTCTAGAATTATTCCCCTATGGTTTCAGATTAGCGAGATACATGTTCCCGGTGGCATTTCTTCTAGAAGGAGTTGTTGCTTCCGCTGAATCACTGGAGCTAGGAGGCGGAGGTTGTTCGGTGGCCTGAACGTGTGTGCGAGTGCGGATGCGCTGCTGGTTTGCGGCGCTAGGACTTCCACATGATCTTGAGATCGGCAAGCGGTCGACTACATCATCCACGAGTTCCTACTCGTTAAAAAAACTTTGTTGTCTTCGAGGGTAAGTTCTCTATGGATGTATATCCACCCGTTGCTTGTATCTAGTAGATATATCTTGGCGTATAGTTCCCATCGTAGGAATTTTTTTGTTTTCTATGTTGTGAACCCTTCAGTGGTATCAGAGCCTGATCTATGCGTAGGTGCTTTGCATGGGTAGAACACATAAGAGTATGTGGGCGGTGATGATCATGTTATTGCTTCTTATATGTACTTTGGATATTGGTGGCATAGTGGGATGAAGCGGCCTGGACCAACCTTACATGTCATCGCACATAAGACCGGTTCCACGACTGACATGCAACTAGTTTTGCATAAGTGGCTGGCGGGTGTTTGTCTCTCCTACTATAGTCAATTTCTGATTTACAACGAGTTGCTAATAATTTGGTTATCATCGTTGTGGTTCCATGTTTGTAGGTAAGAACGGTTCTATCTTCGAAAGCCCTGAGCCACGTAAAACTTGCAGTTGATAAATTAGAGGCGTATAGTTTAGATCGTTGCTGGGCTTGTGTCATGATATGGTTATGTTGTAAGTTGATGTATAGTTGATACTCTTACAACACACCCAACTTGTAAGTTCCATAGACCTTGGCCTTACACACAAAGGAATGATAAAGATCATACCATGATGCATATGATAGTGATCAAATGCAAGAACCATATCATTTCACTTTACACGTATGATGTTTGCATCTTATATTGCTTGTTTGGAATTTTAGTAGCATTATAAGATGATCCCTCATTTAAATATCAAGATAAAAATGTGTTCTTCCTTAAGTATGCACCGTTCTATGGATCGTGTTTCGAGACATCACGTGATGATCGGGTGTACTCGACTCTGCGCTTTCATACAACAGGTGTAAGACAGTTTTACACACGCGAGTACTATGGATCTTACTTGGCGAGCCTAGCATGTACAGACATGGCCTCGGAACATGGACCGAAAGGTTAAGCATGAGTCATATAGTTGATATGATGCCATATAGATGCTCGCCTTTGAATCTACACCGACTCACATGATGATCGGACTTGGTGTAGTGAATTTGGTTCATGTAATCACCAAAAAGACACGAGGGATGTTGTTTTTGAGTGGGAGTTTAGTTGAACTCAATCTATCATAAACTTAGTCTAAATAAACTTTACAAATTCTATTGTAGATGGCACCACCTGCTTTTAATTTCAATGTGTTCATGAAGAAAGAGAAACTTGCTGTGAATGGTAGCAACTTCACCAACTGGGCTATGAATTTGAGGATTCTCCTCTCTGCTGCACAAAAGAAATATGTGCTAGAAGCGCCGCTAGGCCCCCCACCAGCTCCTAATGTCCCTGACGAGGAAAAGAATGTCTATATAACTCGTCAGGAGGACCACAACTTAGTTCATTGCGGCAAACTGTATGGGCTAGAGCCAGAACTTCGAAAGCGTTTCGAAAATGGCAATGCCTTTGATACCATGGGTGAATTGAAAATGATTTTCGATACCCATGCTGCCGTAGAGAGTTATAATGCTCCGGAAAAGTTCTTTAGCTGCACGATGGAAGAGAACAACTCCGTAAGTGAGCACGTACTCAAAATGTCTGGGTACGCCGATAAGCTTGTGTCCTTGGGAATAACGATTCCCATTGACTTAGGCATACATCGTGTTCTCCAATCTTTGCCACCTAGCTACAAGAGCTTCGTGATGAACTATAACATGCAAGGCACGAAGAAGACTCTCCCCGAGCTTCTGTCAATGCTTAATACTGCAGAAGTAGAGATTAGGAAAGAACATCAAGTGTTGATGGTCAATAGAACCACCGGTTTCAAGAAAGACAAGAAGGTTAAATATAAGGGAAAGAAGGGCGGCAAATTTGTTGCTGCGCCTGAAAAGAAATCCCGGGCTAGCCCTAAGTCTGATACCAAGTGCTACTATTGTAAGGGGACTGGCCATTGGAAGCGCAACTGCCCCAAGTTTTTGGTGGACAAGAAAGTCGGCAAGGCAAACAAAGGTATATATGATATACATGTTATTGATGTTTACTTGACTAGTACTCGCACTAGCACCTGGGTATTTGATACCGGATCGGTTTCTAATATATGTAACTCGATATAGGGGCTGCGGAACAAGCGACGGCTAGCAAGGGATGAGGTCACGATGCGTGTCGGCAATGGATCAAGATTTGATGTGATCGCCATCGGAACGCTGCCTCTCCATATGCCATCGGGATTAGTGATAAACTTAAATAATTGTTATTTGGTGCCTGCGCTGAGCATGAACATTGTATCCAGATCGTGTTTATTGCAAAGCGGTTATTCGTTTAAATCAGAAAACAATGGATGTTTGATTTATATGGACAATATCTTTTATGGTCATGCACCCGTGATGAATGGTTTATTTCTGTTGAATCTCGATAGTACTCATACGCACATCCATAATGTTGATGCTAAAAGAATTAAACTTAATGATGATATATCTGCATATATGTGGCACTTTTGTCTAGGTCATATTGGTGTTAAACGCATGAAGAAACTCCATTCCGATGGACTTTTGGAATCACTTGATTTTGAATCATTTGATACATGTGAGCCATGCCTTATGGGCAAGATGACTAGAACACCGTTTTCCGGTTCAATGGAACGGGCGACAGATTTATTGGAAATCATACATACTGATGTATGTGGTCCAATGAGTGTGTCGGCGCGAGGTGGATATCGTTATTTTGTTACTTTCACGGATGATTTGAGTAGATATGGGTATATCTATTTGATGAAACACAAATCTAAAACCTTTGAAAAGTTCAAAGAATTTCAGAATGAAGTGGAAAATCATCGTAATAGAAAGATCAAATTTTTACGGTCCGACCGTGGAGGTGAGTATCTAAGTTACGAGTTTAGCACACACATTAAAGAGTGTGGAATAGTTTCACAAATCACGCCTGCCGGAACACCACAGCGTAATGGTGTGTCGGAACATCATAATCGTACTCTGTTGGATATGGTTCGATCTATGATGTCTCTGACTGACTTGCCACTGTCATTTTGGGGTTATGCACTGGAAACCAATGAATTCACTTTAAATCAGGCACCGTCTAAATCCGTTGAAACGACACCGTATGAATTATGGTTTGGAAACAAACCTAAGCTGTCATTTCTTAAAGTTTGGGGATGCGATGTTTATGTGAAGAAACTTCAACCGGATAAACTCGAACCCAAAGCGGAAAAATGCGTCTTCATAGGATAACCTAAGGAAACGATTGGGTATACCTTGTATCACAGATCCGAGGGCAAGGTTTTTGTTGCCAAGAATGGATCCTTTCTTGAGAAGGAGTTTCTCGCGAAAGGTGTGAGTAGTCGGAAGGTAGAACTCGAAGAGGTTATTGAACCTTCTCTTCATGAAATGGCGAGTAGCGCAGCACCGAAAGTTGTTTCGGAGTTGACTTCACCTAATGAAGAGAGAGCTAATGTTATTGATCATGAAACTCCGAAAGAGGACACTCCCGAACCTCGCAGGTCAAGTAGGACACGTGCAGCTCCTGAACTGTACGGCAATCCTATTGTGAATTTCATGGTTGATGAAATGGATGACCCTGTGATGTATGAAGAAGTGATGATGAGCCCAGATTCCAACAAATGGCTAGAAGCCATGAAATCCGAGATGGAATCCATGTACGAGAACCAGGTTTGGACCTTGGTGGACTTACCTCACGATCGAAAGGCCGTTGAGAATAAATGGATTTTCAAAAGAAAAACTGATGCTGATGGTAATGTGACCATCTATAAGGCTAGACTTGTCGCAAAGGGGTTTCGACAAATTCAAGGATTTGACTACGATGAG
This sequence comes from Avena eriantha, assembly GCA_910589775.1. NCBI lineage: Eukaryota > Viridiplantae > Streptophyta > Magnoliopsida > Poales > Poaceae > Avena > Avena eriantha. Next base: position 484,718,283 of record OU342742.1, read on the forward strand.
ACATTCTCTCCTGTAGCGATGCTTAAGTCGGTTAGGATTATGTTAGCAATTGCTGCATATTTCGATTATGAAATATGGTAGATGGATGTCAAAACTATGTTCCTCAATGGTAATATTGAAGAAGAGTTGTATATGATACAACCTAAGGGTTTTGTCGATCCTAAGGATGCTAATAAGGTATGCAAACTTCAGCTATCCATCTATGGACTGAAACTCCAAAAGAGGACACTACCGAACCTCACAGGTCAAGAGGGACACGTGCAGCTCCTGAGCTGTATGGGAATCCTGTTGTGAATTTCATGGTTGATGAAATGGATGACCCTGCGACATATGAAGAAGTGATGATGAGCCCGGATTCCAACAAATGGCTAGAAGCCATGAAATCCGAGATGGAATCCATGTACGAAAACCAGATTTGGACCTTGGTGGACTTACCTCATGACCGAAAGGCCGTCGAGAATAAATGGATTTTCAAAAGAAAAACTGATGCTGATGGTAATGTAACCATCTATAAAGCTCGACTTGTCGCAAAAGGGTTTTGACAAATTCAAGGTGTTGACTACGATGAGACATTCTCTCCCGTAGCGATCCTAAAATCAGTTATGATTATGTTAGCAATTGTTGCGTATTTCGATTATGAAATATGGCAGATGGATGTCAAAACTGCGTTCCTCAATGGTAACATTGAAGAAGAGTTGTATATGATACAACCAAAGGGTTTTTTCGATCCTAAGGATGCTAACAAGGTGTGCAAGCTTCAGCGATCCATCTATGGACTGAAGCAAGCATCACGGAGTTGGAATCTCCGCTTTGATGTGGTGATCAAAGAGTTTGGATTTGTTCAAACTTATGGAGAGGCTTGTATTTACAAGAAAGTGAGTGGGAGCAATGTGGCATTTCTGATATTATATGTGGATGACATATTATTGATTGGAAATCATGTCGATCTTTTAAACAGTGTTAAAAGTTATCTAAACATCAAATTTTCTATGAAAGACCTTGGTGAAGCATCATATATATTAGGCATAAATATCTATAGAGATAGATCAAGACGCCTAGTAGGGCTATCGTAGAGTATATACCTTGATAAGATTTTAAAGAAGTTTAAAATGGACGAAAGTAAGAAGGGGTTCTTATCTATGTTGCAAGGCAAGACATTGAGTAAGGCTCAAAGTCCGGCTACTGCGGAAGAAAGAGAGAATGGATAAGATCCCCTATGCTTCAGCCATAGGCTCTATTATGTACGGCATGCTATGTACAAGACCGGATGTGGCACATGCTATTATTTTGACTAGTAGGTACCAATCTGATCTAGGTTTGGAACACTGGATAGCGGTCAAGAATATCCTTAAGTACTTGAGAAGAACTAAGGAAATGTTTCTTGTATACGGAGGTGAAGAAAAGCTGGTCGCTAATTGTTATGTTGATGCTAGCTTTGACAATGATCTGGATGACTCTAAGTCTCAATCTGGGTACGTATTTCTCATGAATAGAGCAGCAGTTAGTTGGAGGAGCTCCAAACAACCCATGGTAACAAGGTCAACAATGGAGGCGGAATATATTGCTACTTCAGAAGCAGCACATGAAGCAGTTTGGATGAAGGAGTTCATTACCGAACTAGGTGTGGTTACTAGTGCGTTGGATCCAATGGTGATCTATTGTGACAACAATGGAGCCATAGCCAACACAAAGGAACCAAGGTCTCACAAGAATTCCAAACATATTAAGCGCCGGTTTCACTCCATCCGTGAGCATGTCAATGATGGAGATATAAAGATTTGTAAAGTACATACGAATCTCAATGTAGCAGATCCGTTGACTAAAACTCTCCCTAGAGCAAAACATGATCAACACTAGAACTCCATGGGTGTTAGATTTATCACCATGTAACTAGATTATTGTCTCTAGTGCAAGTGGGAGACTAAAGGGAATATGCCCTGAGAGGCAATAATAAAGTTGTTATTATACATATTCCAAGTATATGATAGATGTTTTTTTACATGCTATAATTGTATTAATTTGGAAACATTAATACATGTGTGTTTAATAAACAAAAAGGAAAGTTCCTAGTTATGCCTCTCTTATAAACTAGCTCGTTGATTAACAAGATGATCAAGGTTTCCTGATCATGGACATTGGATGTTGTTAATAACGAGGTCACACCATTAGTGGAATGATGTGATGAACATTCATCCGAAGTATAGCATTATTATCAAAGTCATTATGTTTATATTGCTATAACATCTAACAAAGTAATCCTAGTCCTTAGACCATGAGATCATGTTAATCACTAACACTGGAAGAGTATCTTGATAACATCAAACGTCACACCATGAAAGGGTGATTATAAAGGTGGGTTCAGTACTACGAAAGTGTTATGTAGAGGCTCATGGAGCCAGTGTGGGATTTGTCCATCCTGATGACGGATAGATATACTCTAGGCCCTCTCAATGATATCACATTGGTTAGCTTGCAAGCAAGTGATAAGATCACTAGAATGTTATATCACGGGAACTGGAAAAGAGTGCATGTCGGTAACGAGATCAAACTAGGTATGGAGATACCGATGATCGAATCTCGGACATGTAATATATCGCGAGACAAAGGGATTTAGTTCCTAATGTTAAAGGTTCTCACGATCACATAAGTCATCGTAGAATGTGTAGGAGTTAGTATGGATCTCCAGGTCCCGCTTCTGATTATTGATCTGGGAGGGGTCTCGATCATGTCTGCATTATTCACGAACCGTAGGGTGACACACTTAAGGGACACCAACACCATTTGGAGCAAATGTGTTTTAGACGAATGAATTGCAAATCGCTGGAATTATTTCAATAGACATCGAAACTGTTTCGGGTGAAATTGCAGAAATTGGTTATGCATGTAATATTAAAATGTTGCAGGGGGTTTTATGTGAATGTTTGTTAATTAAATTAATTAAAAATATTCTGAATAAATTTAATAAAAGAGTTTTATTAAATGAGAGAGCATTAAATTTGGACAAATTTAATGCATTTAAGGTGGAGACTTTAAAAGAGAATGTGAAGGGGCATTTTAATGTGGAGGGAGTTACCACTGCATGAATGGGGGAGGTGAGGGGTCACCCCCCATGGGGCGCCGGCCATGGGGAGGGGTACCCCCTCCTCCTATTAAAGGCTACCCCTCTCACCCTTCTTCCACACACCTCCTTGTCAAGGATCTCTCTCCCCCTCTAGAGTTATTCCCCCATGGTCTCGGATTAGCGAGATACATGTTCCCGGTGGCATTTCATCTGGAAGGAGTTGTTGCTTCCGTTGCATCGCTGGAGCGAGGAGGCGAAGGTTGTTCGGTGGCCTAAATGTGTGTGCGAGTGCGGATGTGCTGCTGGTTTGTGGCACTAGGACTTCCACACGATCTTGAGACCGACAAGCGTACAACTACATCATCCACGAGTTCATACTCGTTAACAAAACTTTGTTGTCTTCAAGGGTAAGTTCTCTATGGATGTATATCCACCCATTGCTTGTATCTAGTAGATAGATCTTGGCGTATAGTTCCCATCGTAGGAAAATTATTGTTTTCTATGTTGCAAACCCTTTAGGACTAAACCCCACACCCTCCGGCCACCTAGGGCAGCCGCCGGCCATAGGTGGGCCCCATTGGGGCGGCCCACCAAGCCTAGGCCGGCTGACCCCCACTCCCTAGGCGCCTTTCCCTATTGGGCCTCCCTTTGGGTGAGGCCCATTAGCAATATGGAGCCTTTAAAAATAAAATAAAATATATATTTTTAATATTAATTCTCCAATTAACATTCAAATACACATATTATATTATTTCTTTACTCCGGAACACCTTCCGGACCCCTTCCGATCTCCATCAATGTTACCGAAACTATTCCGGTTTCTCTCTCTCTAATTCTCATGTGATACCTCATCTATCCTAAGCGTCCCTACCCTTAAGCGTGACATCCTTTGGTTCGGAAACACTCCGGACATGATTGAGACCACTCTCACATCAATGATCAATAGAGGGACCTGGATGGCCATGTGATCCCCGTGCATTTCACGAATACAATCGCTCGAACCGTGAGATAGTCGTTCCCCATTCCCTTTGTCATTCGATACCTAATTCATCCGAGACTTGATCTTCGGTATCTCCATACCTTAGTTCGATCTCATTACCGATGAACTTGTTTTCTCATTCTCATGTCGTTGCATTCCGTGATCTGGTCACATGCTTGCAAGCTTCATTAATGCAACACCACAGAGATGGCCACATGTATATGTCTGTTACATGGACTAGACAAATCCTGGTCTTGATATGTACTCCTCAACACATCCCTTCGGAAAAACTGAGTGGCATCTTTTTGATCACCCTTTTACGAGATGATTCTTGATAACCATCAAAGCTTCTTCCGGAAATGGTGATTCGCATTACCTCATAGTCAAAGGATCAGGTTGCGAGGTTCTCTGTGTTTTATCATCAATGCTGAACTTTGTAACTAGATCTCATTAAGATATAACGGACAGATGTTTGTCTATCATGTTATCCGACTAATAACATGACCTCATTGTTAGTTGGCATAAATGCCCATGATCTTGAAACACAGACCATCCTCATGACCAATGAACTAGTTCACTAGAGGTAACTAGAGACACGGTTTGTTTACATACCACATGTGTATTATTAACACAGTTATAACACAGTATGAAACGTATTATGAACATATAGGAGATATATCAAATAATACACTTTATTATTTTCCTCTAGGGCATAAGTCCTTCGGTCTCCCACTTTCACTAGAGTATAAACAAAACTAGTTTACAATTGGCAGGAACCTAACACCAATGGAATCTCGGTGTTGTTCGTGCTTTTCCTGATGGATAGCTTTAGTCAAAGGATCTGCCACATTCAGTTCTGTATCTACTTTGCAAATCTTGACTTCACCTTCGTCAACGTTGTGTCGGATGACGTGAAATCTTAGCTTGATGTGTTTGGCTGTGGAATGAGTTCTTGGTTCCCTTGCGTTTGCAATAGCACCCATGTTATCACAATAGACCGTCACGGGGTCTTGTGCATTGGGAAAACTCCCAGTTTGATGACGAAATTCCTCAGCCAAACAACTTCATTTGCTGCATCAACCGCAGCAATATATTTAGACTCCATTGAAGATTGTGCCACCACCGACTACTTGTTGCTCTTCCAGCTTACCGCCCCACCATTCACCAGGAACAGAAATCCTGTTTGAGACTTTGAGTCATCATGATCTGAGTTCCAACTCGCATCCACGTAACATGTTACGTTTAGAGCTTCATCACTTCCTCCATAGATTAGGAACATATCCTTCGTTCTTTTCAGATACTTCTGGATATTCTTGACAGCTGTCTAGTGATCCGGTCCTGGATTACTTTGGTATCAGCTCGGCAAACTAAGAGCCAACACCACATCAGGTCGCATACTTAACATTGCATACATGATAGACTCTATGGCTGTGGCATAGGGTGTGAAATCCATATTCTTTCTATCATTGTCCGTTACAGGACATTGAGTCATACTCAATTTGCAATTCTTCATCATGGGTGTAAAACCCTTTTTGGTGTTCTCCATTTTGAACCTCTTCAAAATATTTTCTATGTAAGTACTCTGACTCAATGTTATTAGGTGCCTTGATCTATCTCTATAGATCTTGATTCCTAATATATATGCAGCTACACCTAGATCCTTCATGGAAAATTGGTTACTCAAATATGCTTTCACGCTTTTCATAAGATCCACATCGTTTCCCATGAGTAATATGTCATCCACATATACTACTAAGAAAACAACTGAGCTCCCACTCGCTTTCTTGTAAACACAGAACTCTTGTTGGTTTTGGACAAATCCAAAACTCTTGATCACTTGATCAAAACGTTGGTTCCAGCTCCGAGATGCTTGCTTCAATCCATAAATGGATCGTTGAAGCTTGCATACCTTTCCAGCATCTTTAGGATTAACAAAACCTTCCGGTTGCATCATATACAACTCTTCATCAATGTGACCATTGAGGAATGCGGTCTTGACATCCATCTGCCAAATTTCATAGTCGAAATGTGCAGCAATTGCTATTAAAATCCTGACAGCCTTAAGCATCACTACGGGAGAGTAAGTCTTGTCGTAGTCAACTCCTTGAATTTTTCCAAACCTGTTTGCGACAAGTTGAGCTTTGTGAATGGTCATGTTACCATTTGCATCTGTCTTCTTCTTAAAGATCCATTTATTTTCCACGGCCTTGCGGCCTTCTGGAAGATCCACCAAGGTCCAAACTTGGTTTTCCTGCATGGATCCTATTTTGGATTTCATGGCTTCTAGCCATTTCTTGGAGTCAGATCTATCCATAGATTCTTTGTAGTTTATAGGTTCTTCCTGTTCATCCAGGATGACAGACATCACAAGGCTACTATACCAATCAGGAGTGGCACGAACCCTTGTAGACCTGCGAACCTCAGGAGTTTCGATGTCATTGTTGTGATCATCATCAATGGGCTCTTCCTACATGTTGGAGAGCGGTTTTCGAACAGCTTTCGTTGCGCTACTCAGAATTTGGAGAGAAGGGTCAACAATTTCATCTAACTCAATTTTCCTTCCACTCACTCCTTTTGCAAGAAACTCTTTCTCGAGAAAGGTGCCGGTTTTCGCGACAAACGTTTTGCCTTCGGCTTGGTTGTAGAAAGTATACCCAACGGTTTCCCTTGGGTATCCCACAAAGATACATTTTTCTTATTTGGGTTCGAGTTTGTCAGGCTGCAGTTTCTTAACGTAAGCCTCACAACCCCAAACTTTCAGAAATGACAACAATGGCTTCTTGCCATGCCATATCTCATATGGGGTTGTCTCCACGGATTTGGATGGTGATCGGTTTAAAATAAAAGTGGCGGTTTATAACGCGTATCCCCAAAAAGACACACACAAATCAGTTAAAGACATCATGGACCGGCACACTATCCAATAGGGTTCGGTTACGACATTCCGACACACCATTACGCTATGGTGTTCTGGCTAGCATAAGTTGTGGGATAATCCCACAGTCCTTCAAGTGCATGTTAAACTCATAACTCAAATACTCGCCTCCTCGATCCGATCGAAGGTGCTTGATCTTCTTGTTAAGTTGATTCTCTACCTCTTTCTGAAATTCCTTGAACTTTTCAATAGTTTCAGACTTGTGCTTCATTAAGTAGATATATCCATGTCTGCTTAAGTCGTTAGTAAAGGTAACAAAGTAACGATAACCATTGCGTGTTGAGACACTCATTGGGCCACATACATCCGTATGTATGATCCCAAGTAGGTCTACAACTCTCTCCACTATCCCGGAGAATGGTGTCCTAGTCATCTTGCCCATGAGGCATGGCTCACATGTATCAAGGGATTCGAAATCCAATGATCCAAGAAGCCCTTATGAATGAAGCTTCTTCATTCGCTTTATGCCAATATGACCAAGACGGCAATGCCACATGAACATGGAATTATCGTCATTGTGTTTACAACGCTTAGCATCAACACTATGGATGTGTGTATCACAATCAAGATCAAGTAAGAATAAACCATCACACATAGGAGCATGAACATAGAAAACATCATTCATATAAATTGAACAACCATTTGTTCCTGATTTAAATGAATAACGGTCTTGCAACAAGCAAGACCCACTCACAATATTCATACTCAATGCGGGTACATAGTAGCATTTATTCAAAACCAATAATAATCCTGACGGTAGAAGGAGATGCAGGGTGCCGACGGCCATCACTTCGACTCTCGAACCATTGCCGACGCGCATCGTCACCTCGTCCTTCCTCAGGCGCCTCCTACTATGCAGATCCTGCTGAGAGTTACAAATGCGAGCAACAGATCCGATATCAAATACCTAGGTGTTACTCCTGGATCTCGTAAGGAATACATCAATAACATGTATATCATATAGACCTTTGTCCGGAGCGGCTATCTTGCCAGCTCGCTTGTCTTCAAGGTACTTGGGGAAGTTGCGTTTCTAGTGCCCATCCCCTTTGCAGTAGAAGCACGAAGTGCCGGGCTTAGGGCCAGGCTTGGTAGTCTTTGAGGTGTTGGTAACAAACCTGCCATCCCTCTTAGACTTCTTACCCTTGCCTTTTCCCTTATGCGCCGGTTTCATAAAGTTGGTGGTCTTGTTGACCATCAGTACCGTGTGCTCCTTCTTGATTTCAACCTCAGCAGTTTTGAGCATGGCGAATACCTCAGCAAGGGTCTTAGTCATCCCTTGCATGTTATAGTTCATCACAAAGCTCTTATAGCTAGGGACAGCGAGTTGATACGTCCATTTTGCATCACTATTCTATGTCATAATTCACTGTTATTCATTGATATATTTTGTATTGAGAGGTGATACTCATGTTATTTCATCTGTTTTTGCATGGTTGATGACTTTTGGAGCATGGACCGCTGCAGTCAGGATTCTGATGGAAAAGGTGCTGTTTGGAGGCAAAATTCGCGAAGATCAGAAAATCTGGGAAAATATACGGAAAATCCTATTTTTCCAGAAGACGAAGGAAGCCATAAGGGGGGCTAGAGATGGGCTACAGGGAGCCCACACCACCCCCTGGCGCAGGCCAGCCTAGGGCGCGCCACCAGGTGGTGTGGCCGCCCTGGTCCACCCCTGGCACTACCCTCTGGTGTATATTATCCTCCCGAAACCCTAAGACTCGGAGAGTGACCACAGAAAGATTCCGCCGCCTCTGCGGGCAGAAAACACCGAGAGAGAAAGATCTCTCCGGTAGACAGATTTCTGCCGGGGGAATTCCTTCCTGTAGAGGGGAGATCGTCGCCATCAACACCACCATCAAGCCGGACTTCATCGGGATCATCATCATCATCACCACCATCATCACCATCACCGCCCTCATCACCATCTCCATATTGCTGTAACAATTGAGTTGAATCTTGAATTAGTTCTTAGGGGAAACTTTCCCGGTGTTGATTACTCTTTGTAGTTGATGCTATTGAGTGAACCATTGAATTATTGTTTATATTCACACTGTTATACATCATTATTCCATCTCTGATCATGATCCATATGATGTCTTGTGAGTAGTTCGTTTTGTTCTTGAGGACATGGGAGAAGTCATGTTGTTAGTAGTGAAGTTGTGTTGAGAAAGCTTCAATAGTTTGTTATTTAAGTTGTGGTGTACTTCTTCTAGTGGTGTCATGTGAACGTCGACTACATGACACTTCACCTATATGGGCCTAGGGGAATGCATTGTGTATTTGGCTACTAATCATAGGGGTTGCCGGAGTGACAGAAACCTGAACCCCTGTTAGGAAACCATTGCACAAGGGACGTAAGGGTCTTAGAGTTTAAAGTTGTGGTTAGGTTTCTACCTTAATTACTTTCTTGTACTTACGGATGTTTGCAAGGGGTATAATCACAAGTGTGTATTAGTCCTAGGAAGGTCGGTACATTAGCACAGGTTCACCCACACAACACTTAGCAAGCTAAAGAAGATTAATCAACTATATGAAGCGAAAGCACTTGACAGTCTTCCCATGTGTCCTCGAGAACGTTTGGTCATCTTAAGTAATACAACCGGCTTGTCCTTTGCTGCATAAAGGATTGGGCCACTTGTTGCATTTATTCCTACTATCTTTTATTTACTCGTATTTTGTTTACTTGCATTATCAAAAAACCCTAAAAATCCATTTGCTAAGTATTTGTAGAGAATTCCTGATCCATACCACTAGCCAGCACCTTCTGCTCCTCGTTGGGTTCGACACTCTTACTTATCGAAAATACCGCGATACACCCCCTATACTTGTGGGTCATCAAGACTATTTTCTGGCACCGTTGCCGGGGAGTGAAGCGCTATTGGAGAGTGGAACTAGTAAAGGAAACTTCTACTGTGAGTATTCTTTACTTCTGCTAGTTGCTTTATTTTCGTTATGGATAATTCGCTGAGTTTCTTATTTGGTAATTCTACTACCACTTCTAAGGTAGTAGATAAGCCACTACCTGCTGAGAATGATGTTTTTAAAATACCTACGAGAATTATTGATCGTGTTATGGATAACTACTATGTTGGGGATGGAACTGTCCATCCCGGTGATCATTTACTCTTTATACATGAATTATGCGGGTTGTTCAAGTGTGCAGGTATTACTACAGATCAAGTTAAGAAGAAGTTATTCTCATTATCACTGAAAGGAAGAGCTGAGGAATGGTATAAGCTGCTGAAGAATGGTCAAGCTCTGGAATGGGAGGAAATAGTGCCTCTCTTTTATTCAAAGTTTTATCCTCCTAGTGAGATTCATAAAGATCGGAATCAAATATACAACTTTTGGCCTCTTGATGGAGAGAGTACAGGTCAAGATTGGGGGAGACTGAAGTTACTAATGCTCAAATGTCCCATTCATGAGCTCCCCAACAATATTATTATCAACAACTTTTATGCAAGGCTCCCTCTACATGACAAGGATTTATTGGATGCTTCTTGTGTTGGATCATTCACTCGCATGGAAGAAGAAGCTAAATGGGATCTTCTGGACCGTATTCAAGACAATGCTGAAGCTTGGGAGAATGACAAAGGTAGAAAGTCAGGTATAAATTATGATTATGAATGCATTGAATCTTTTATGGGAAGTGATGACTTTCAAAATATTAAAAATGCTTATGGTCTAGATTCTCAAGCTATTGCTTCTTATTTTAAGGCTTTTGCTTCCTATATTGAAGTGCCTAAAAAGAAGTGGAATAAGTATCATGAACCTTATAAAGATGTTGCTAAGAGTGTTCCTGCAAGAAAAACTAAAGTTTATACTGCTAATCATGTTTTACCTAAACCTTACATTGAGAAAATGCCTTTCCCAGTTAAGATTAAGGAACATTCTATGATAGCTAGTATGGTCAATGAAAGTACAAATAAAGTTGTTGAACCTGATAAACAAATGGTTGTTGAACCTATAATAGCAAATGTGAAAGACTTTGTCACCAAATATGAAGAAGAGGGACACACTATCCTTTGTAAGGATACCTCTAATATTGTTTCACATAGTAGTGTTATGAGAGCTAGTATTCCTGTGTTTTCTGTTAGAATAAGTGATCATTGTTACGATGGCCCTTGTGATAGCTATATTGTTAAGTTTATGCATGATACTGAAAGTTACTGTGATAGAGGGAAAAGTGTTCTTATGCATCTCAATAATATGAAGTTTCCTCGTTTTATGCTGAAGGTTTTTGTGTTGCACTTCTTTTGCCTTCTTATGCAAGTAGCCTCTGGTTTCAACAACTTGTTTGTTTACAAAATTCCCTTGCATAGGAAGTGGGTTAGACTTAAATGTGTGTTTGTTTTTTCTTCTTAATGCTCTCTTTCACTTCAATTCATATTCCTGAGTGAGCACCTTCAAAACTATCATGCCCATCTTAATGGCTATAAAAAAAGAGCTTTCTGGGAGACAACCTAATTTGCTTTTGATTTCAGTTTGTTTTTGTTTATTTGAGTGTTGGAAGTTATTACTTCGGTATAACCGCTTCTTATCCGTTTTGTTTGGTTTTTGTGTCAAGATCAACTTCTAATGAGAGAGAAGTAAGATTTGGGGAAGTTGTTGTCCCGAAACAGATTTTTGTGCTTCACCGTAAAAATTCGTGAGAGATCTCTGTATGTCGGATTGAGCTGTAATTGTTTGTGTTTATGCCCCAGGTTGTTATTTAACTTTCGTTAGTTTTGCACTTTTTGATTTGGGCAACATAAGATTTTCGAAAAAATTGATCTTTACCTGCTGGTCTGTTTTGACAGATTTTGCCACTCTTGCATTTGCTTCTTTATTCGATTTCCTTTTTGAATTCTTTTTGGGTTTTCGGAAGGAGTTGATACAGTAGCTTATGGTTTGATGGTTTTCAGAAGAAGTTGGACTCAAATGGTTTTATCACTTCACATATACTAATGTTGCTAATGAGAATTGAGTGAAGTTTTGTGTGAAAGAAATTTCCAGGAAGTGGAGATAATGGTGTAATAAGGAAGAGAAGGGTTTTATGACTCAAGCAATAAGCGTATGAAGATGAAGATATCGATGATATTCAAGTGATGACTCTGGAAGAATCTACTACATACCAAATTCAGAGACCTGCAGAGTCCGCTTCCAAATAGGTAACAGTTATGGTAAGAAACGTTCCACGAAAATACTATCCAACTATATTTTTGCAGTTTTTAGTCAATAAGGAAAGCTACGAAGCGAAAAAGGGACGGAAACGGATCCAGGGTAGCTCACACCACCCTGTGGTGTGGGCCCACCCCTGGCCGCACCACCAGGTGGTGAGTCCACCCCGCACTCCGCCGCCGACTCGTTTTCTCCCAGTACCTTCCTTTTGTTATGAAACTTCGTAATATATAATCCCCCGGATCTCCCGAGGTTCGTATATCGTGTTTTCGTCATTTTTTTGTTTCGATATTTTTCTACCAGGAACTATCTTTGAAAGCTTAGAAGCACAATGGTGTCCGCCAAGGATAAAGGAAAGGAACCTATGGAGGAAGATCTCCAAGACCTCAAGCAGGGGCTGGTACCTTTAGTCTCTTGCCCTGCATCAACGGAAGCCCTACGAGTCACTAAGGAGTTCTGCAATAAGTACCAAGACTTGCGGAGGAAGGTGGACATGCTTCAATGGGAGAATAATAGGCTTCGCAAGATGCTAGAAGATTTCCTCACGTCAACTAAGAAAATAATACCACCACCACCAAAGGAGTAATTCGTCATCAGGTTTGGCATCCCCTTGGTTTGTTCCAAGCTTGGGTGAGTGCCGCGGTATCACATCATTATCTTCTATCTTTGTACCTTATTAGTAGAGTCATATCATGAATAGAGAAGTTATTATGTAGTATGGTTTGCATTATGGAAGTGTCCCCTCTCTCGTTAGATATGTATCCCTTGGTGTGAGTTGCCCTTATGGAATATTAATGAGAAGTTCTATCATTCACTATTTTGCATAGCTTATATTAGTTTTCGATTCGTGGTTATATGATTGATCTTGTTGTTAATATTGGTAGCACTTTGGGATCATTGCGTTAATTTAGTTGGTTTTGGCAAACCCGGCTCGGTCAGTAGCACACTATTTTTGAGAGTTGAATGAAAAAGATAAAAGTACTCTAAAGAAAAAAAATATTTCATCATCTTTCTTTCTTGATTTGCTCATAAGTCTAGTATTCTCTAGTTAAGATATTTTGTGCTTCCAAGGAAGATTGCATGATTTGCTTTTATCACTTGTATGTTTGTTTGTTTCCTTCAACTCTTGTACTTGCTACCCAGCCTTGCTAGCCAAAAACCTGTACTGAGAGGGAATTCTTCTCGTGCATCCACTCCTTAAAACCAAAACCTCTGCCATTTGTGTCCACCATACCTACCTAGTAGCATTATAGCTATTCCAAGTAAATTCTTGTTTTATCTACCTTCCAAATTAAACTTGTTATGTGAAAATTAATGATTAAAGCTCTCACGAACTTGATGGCACACTTTACTTTCTTTCACTTAATAAACTTGAACCATTGTGCTCCCCTATGTTGCGTATATGCTTGCGCTTTGTAAGTTCTGAATTAGCAGAACCATGCTGTCATGGGGAACGCTTTCAACATTGCACTGGTACTTTGTACCTAGTTGATATCATGTTCTTTTGTCTATTGATGTCGTCGGTGTGAAATGAAAGGGGAGCTTGTAAGTCCATGGAGTTATGCATGTGTGTTAGAGAAACGCCTGGGCCGCTGGTCTAATCCATGCTGACATGGTGGAAACCTGTAGCGTAACCATAACGAGTATCTATGAAGCATTCTTCTTATAAAAAAGAGATAGAGATTGAGAAAAAGAGAAAAGAAAAAAAGAGATATTAAGAAAAGAGGAAAGAGAGAAAAAAGCACCATATTCCCATGGTAAATAAGAAGATTGCTGAGATGCTTGTTGTCTGCTTGCCTTGTCATTTTGATATGGGGATTCTTCCGTATCATCGGGCAAGGGGTACCCCGTTGGCGGTTCTCTATGATACACATATGCTTACGATGACAAGAACTTACCGGTGACTAAACTTGAGTAGCATGAGGAGCGGCCCTCGTATTCAAGGGACATGAGATTCTCAACTTACAACTTGTCAATGCATACCCTCATATTTGATCACTTTAACCTTAATCACCTAAAGATGCCTATGATAGGGGCAATGAGAGCTGAAAGCTGGTACGTATCATAATTTTTGGGAGCTCTTTATGGGACTTGCAATCCCTGCTTCCCTCTGCGAAGGGACTTTCTTTTACTTTGTACTTGAGTCAGTAAAACCTACTCCCTTCCATCTCAGCAAGTATTTTGAGTTGTTGTGTTTCATTCATATGATGATTTATTCAATCATGTTTCTTATGTTCCTTGTTTTGCACATTGCTCTTATCTTGGTGTTTACTACTTTGAAAGCTATCATTGAAAATAAGTTATTTGTGAACTCCAAAAAATTATCAACTATTCTTCGACCGAGAGCTAAGTTTGCCATTACAAATTATGATTTACTTTATGTATCTTTATTGTGTTTCCTTTACCTATTGCAAGTTAAGTTATATAATAGTGAGTTGTCTTCTATTATGATCTATGTATTTGATGAATGTGATGCTTCTTTCCCGTATTCTTTTATCGACTCTTCACTCCATAAACCTGAGGCCATGTTTATTGAGCTCAGTTTCGCTTGGGGACAAGTGAAGTCTAAGCTTGGGGGGAGTTGATACGTCCATTTTGCATCACTGTTCTATGTCATAATTCACTGTTATTCATTGATATATTTCGTATTGAGAGGTGATACTTATGTTATTTCATCTGTTTTTGCATGGTTGATGACTTTTGGAGCATGGACCGCTGCAGTCAGGATTCTGATGGAAAAGGTGTTGTTTGGAGGCAAAATTCGCGAACATCAGAAAATCCGGGAAAATATACAGAAAATCCTATTTTTCCAGAAGATGAAGGAAGCCATAAGGGGCGCTGGAGATGGGCTACAGGGAGCCCACACCACCCCCTGGCGTAGGCCAGCCTAGGACGCGCCACCAGGTGGTGTGGCTGCCCTGGTTCACCCCTGGTGTATATTATCCTCCCGAAACCCTAAGACTCGGAGAGTGACCACAGAAAGATTTCGTCGCCTCTGCGGGGCAGAAAACACCGAGAGAGAAAGATCTCTCCGGCAAACAGATTTCTACCGGGGGAATTCCTTCCCGCGGAGGGGAGATCGTCGCCATCGACACCACCATCTAGCCAGACTTCATCGGGATCATCATCATCACCACCATCATCACCATCACCGCCCTCATCACCATCTCCATATTGCTGTAACAATTGAGTTGAATCTTGAATTAGTTCTTAGGGGAAACTTTCCCGGTGTTGATTACTCTTTGTAGTTGATGCTATTGAGTGAACCATTGAATTATTGTTTATGTTCACATTGTTATACATCATTATTCCATCTCTGATCATGATCCATATGATGTCTTGTGAGTAGTTCGTTTTGTTCTTGAGGACATGGGAGAAGTCATGTTGTTAGTAGTGAAGTTGTGTTGAGAAAGATTCAATAGTTTGTTATTTAATTTCAAAAGTAAAGTAATACTTCATAATAAGTAATACTTCAAAAGTATTACTTATTATGAAGTAAGTATACTATCATAATAAGTAATACTTCAAAAGTAAAGTGTTATGACATGGTTGTAGCTTTATGATCATCATCAACAGCCTTAAAGTGTCACAAACTTGTCATTGCCATGTTATAACACTTGCCCCTTTGCAATAATGAAGATAGACGCTTCTACATTAACTATTGCAAGTTTTACGCAGCTTTAGTGCTTTCGCAGTAGAACCCCTTCCCGCATACGAACATCGAGCCACAACATGGATTCAATGATTGCCGTTCTTCTTCCCTTTTCAGGGCCCTCCAGTATCAATTGTATATCAACTACTATAGAGAGACAGACACCCCCTAAGCCACTTTAATTTCTGGACCAGTCTCATGAATCACCGCGTGAGGTCAGTTGGGGGCCTCTTCATCAAACAATGTCGCGATATGAACAATAACATCAAAGAGGGTAGCAACTAGAGAATAAATGCCCACATATTTCTATGTGTTCTATCCATACGACATGTCTACCCATAGACCCGCTCTGAGACCACTGAAGGGTTCCGTAGCAGAAAACAAAAAAATTCTATCTACTCGAACACTAATACCAGGATCTATACTATGTAGACATAAGTAATAGAGATGGAATACGGTATTCATACCTTTGAAACAGAGGCACGCCTTACGTAGGAAGGCATATATTGATGAAGACGAGTAGCACCCCAAATGTGGTGCCTCCGAAGTTCATCACACGTCCGGTGTAGGAGACGTCAACCGGACTCCGATCCAGCCGAGCAGCAGAAGAAGTAGATGTCGGATCATAGATCACACGACGGTAGTGTGAAGGTGGAGAACTCACCCACGAGGTCCTCCCCAATATTACGGAGAAGTCCTCAGTGGATGAGAAAGAGAGAATGAGAGGGAATGGGATGAATCCAAGGGGGGAGGGCAGACACCTATATATAGTGGGAGTGGGGCGCACCACCCAGGGGCCAGGCGGTGTGGGACTAAACCCCACACCCGCCGGCCACCTAGGGGCAGCCGCCGGCCCTAGGTGGGCCCTAGGTTGGCTGGCCCCCACTCCCTAGGCGCCTTGCCCTATGGGGTATCCCTTCGGGTGAGGCCCATTAGCAATATGGAGCCTTTCCATTGATATCCCCATGTTACCCGCGGGTCACCCGTCCACTAGCGAACAAGATCTTATCTATGTAGAACAAAGCATAATGTTGTATGGGCCCTTAATTGGACAACAAGCATTAGGCATCCCACAGATAGTCAAGCACACATAATATAGTAAATTAGAATCAATCACAACTAAGGGAAAATATATGAAGGCAAATCTCACCAATCCCCTACATCTCTCACGCCCAAAGGAATTACTCACACATGAGAGAATAATAGATCATCAATATAATTGAAAGGGAATTTGTCTTTGTATTACCGTGGAGATCCACAATAAGAATAGAAAAATATCCAACACAATTCAAGATGGTAAGAAACAATCTCAAACACTAGTCTTGCAGGGTGGAGATCCCTCTCTCTCTCAAGTACAAGTAGTGGCTATGGGGGTGTATTGGCTAGGAGGTCGAAGATCGTGGAGCGAGATGAAGAACGTCTTCCCCTTCTTCTCCAGATCTCTTCTTTCTCCCTTCTGGATGGTATGGCGGCTACTGTGTTGTGTTTTCGTCCTCCTTCCCTTCATGGAAGTTGTCCCTTTTGACAAGACAGAGGCGGCGGCAACTATACGACAGGGACTATACGGCCGGAAAAATATTCCTGCCGTATAGTTGCTCGTTAAAGCTTCTATGAGGTCCTCTCATGTGCTTCGAAAGTGAGACTTGCTTGTTTTCTCCAGAATATTGTGTTTCTCTAGTTAAAACCTTCTGTTGACGTTCAGAACCTGAAACACACATTAAAAACCAAGTTTTCTTTGCTACCGAAGTATTAGCGTTAGGTAAAGCCAGAAAACGATCAAAACCGGGGGAAAACTCTCAATAAAAGCCATCAAAAATGTGTCCAATATCATAGCTATCAGTCCCACATGTCAACCTCTCATTAGAAGAATCATGTTTATTATGGAATTTTTTTCGCTTCGCTCGCGCTACCCTGTTCCGAACATGATAGCGCTACTCAATGTATCTGCCGTTTAATTAGGCTGCTAGGTCCCACATGCCATCCTCTCATTAGAAGAAACGTGTGCATGATGGGAATTTTCCTTGGCTTGTGCCTCCCTGATTTCCACTCGATTACGTTGCTCGATCTATCTGTCGTTTAGTCACGCTGGTGCAAAGGTATCGATGTTCACAAACGGTGGGTGTAAGCCATGTATGCACTACAATACATTAAGTTAGAATTGGCGAGCCTATCATGTACAGACATGGCCTCGGAACACGAGAGATCAAAAGATCAAGCATGAGTCACATGAATGATCTGATCGACACTATGTTATCCACCTTTGCAACTATGTCATCGGCCATGATAGTCGGGGATGATGTAGTGAATTGGGATCATGTGATCACTAAAACCATCTTGGGGATGATACTTTTAGTGGGAGCTCAGTCGATTATTTGATTATAAATTCGAACTCATATTATGAACTTGGTCTAGGAGTCTTTGTAAATATCCTTGTAGATCATGGCCTATCCTAGTGAGTTTTTCAACCATGGGCTTTTCTTGCAGATGTGAAACTTGAAGTAGATGGGTCAAACTTCATAGATTGATACCAATGCTTGAGGGATACCCTCTATTTAAATGATCTTCTCTACATGATACAAGAACCACTAGAAGATTGTTCCTATGACTCCTCGGATGAGAAAGAGAATGATGATTATAATGCTCGTCGTGACATCTCCATTGTCATCCAATGTGCCATGATTCATTTGATGGATACTAAGTTGCGGTTGTATTTCTTCAATACCGACACACAAGAGATGGTCGATGAGTTGAAGGTGCCTGATACCTTCGTTCCGGATTCATGGATGTAGTATAATAGCTTTTTCCCTAGAAGACCTAGGTTTAATCGAGCCTCAGAAAGCACTGCTCAAAGGTAATAAAAAAGGACATGTATACAATACTTTGTTTGTTCGTTTTACCTTAGTTGACCGGACCAGTCTAGTTTACTTTATAGCAGGTTTGAATCAATGGATGGAGATAGGCCAGGGTTGAAGATCCACCTGCAGCTGCACATCAAATGGGATAAAAGATAATAATAAGCATAGTCATGTATAATGTTTGTATTGAGATAATCTTTTGCGGGAAACACATCCTAATATTCTAGAGCCCCGATGATGCAGCAGGCATATCAATAGACTTTTAATCTAACCGAGAGTACACCGAATCCAAGGGTAACAAATGATTATTAAGTGTAAACAAAGATCAAAGATTTAAGTGATGATGTTGTTGTTGATCCCGAATGGGGCGCTAAGCGAAGACCGTACTACCATTTCTATCACCGAGGTTCCTATGAGATCGCCGCTAGCCAAGTATCTCACCTCAAGCCTTTATCAATCTATGGGATCTTGGATACCTATAAGTCCACAGATCGAGACAAGGGACGGAGAAATAAAAGATACAAATCATGAATTCAAACAAATACAATTCTCCCATGATCTAGATGCACATAATTTCTATAAGGTTTCTCCCCAACTCGCAGCCCGTGAGGACTACTCACTCATAAAAAATAGATCGAAGATAGAAAACATCATGCAAATACTTAGATTGAAATCAAATATTCTTACAATGGTCACCAAATCACAAGGAGATCGAAAGTACAAAGCAATGGCTATGGCTAGTGGAGGGATGAATGGTGGAAGTGATGAACAATGGTGTGGATCTCCTTTGGTGGTGTTGTGATGCAATCTGAGAACGGCGGCCCTCCTGGCCGGCGGATGGAGCCTCGAAATATATAGGTATATTCACGAAAGTTGTAGGGTTTGACGAGACGAAGCCGTCGCCACATGGTACAGGCAGGCGGTGTGAGTGGATCGCGCCCGTACCAGTGGTCGTTAAAACTTCAGGCGCCTTGGAACGCCTCTCCAATTACTTGGTTGTGTGTACTTCCTCAAAATCCTTCATTATGACTCCTTGTTTCGCTTTAAAAATAGTGATTTCCTGCACAACATAAATCAAAAAAGGGATTTGCATATCTTTGCAATTATTAGTCATTAGTGGCAAAAGTTGAGAGTTTCTTTGGCAATTTCTTGACAAAAAACATTGTTTAAACGCAGTGGAAGATGGCAAAAATCAGAGCCATCAACTTCCCCAAAGCTCAAACCTTGATCATCCTCGAGCAAGAAGAACCAAAAGAACTATAAGGAATTCAGCGTTTAAACTTGAAACAATGAGAATAAGAGTTCACTTACAGTCGGTAGTCGTATGTGCTCAACACTTCATTCAGTTGGGAAGCTTATCAAAGTTAGAGAGATGAGAAGAATACTATACAAGCTTCGGTAAGTCAATATAATCAAAGTAAAGTTTAATATAAATATAAATAACTAGAAGTGCATCAATCAATCCAATTCCTCTAATTAACTCTCAGCTTTCCAAGGAACACTAGGATGTTTAAATAGCATAATTGAGTAAGAGAGTTTCATGTCCCAAGTAGTATAACAAATGAAGTGTCTTATTTACACCCACATCAATAAATCAAGTCAATCTACAACACTTCTAATCCAATTATTAAACTAGTAATGAGACCATACCAAGGACTTGTTATGTGGATCCTCATAGATTTTTTTTCAGGATTGCAATTTTTTTACTAGTGTTTACACAACCTTTGAGAGTACCAATACTTTTGCCCATACATTGACACAAATGACACTCATGTCATCAACTCATAGCCGAAATCTAGGGTTATACCATAGATCGTTCAAAAGCTAGCAGAGTTATTGGCATCCCAAAGGTGTGCATTAGAGACATAGAGCAAAGTTGTCTCACTTCTTTCTCTCCTTTTTTGAGCTAGTTCCATGGTTTGATCCACAAGGTTAGCTTTGGCATACATCACAATTACCTCTAGACTTTATTTCAATCAAACAACTCCTTTCATGAGTGTTGTCGAGACTGTCAAAATATCTATGGGGTTAAGTATAATCAGGGGTATACTCTCAAGACAATCATTCATCAAACAAGTCATAAATTTTAGACTTTTTCTTATTGTACTTGTTTGGCATTATTATTTCCAAGACAAGACTCAGTTAACTAAAAGAACTAGAGCAAGAGCTTCAACAACTAATCATCATCTATACTATTATTTACACCCACGACATTTGTCGTCGGAAGAATTTCCATCTGCCTATTTGGACAATTTTTCCCCTCGCTATTAGAAGATATTAGTAACACTGCTACTCTAAAGTTAAAACTGAAAACTGACCGATTACTTCCTCTCTCGCTCCGCTCGCTCCACCGGATCGACCTTGCCATGTCTGCCGCCCCCCTCCCCCGCTCCTCTGGGTAAATCTCGAGTACTGATGCGTCCACGGCTCCACCTCGTCATGCCATGCCATGTTGTTGAGGCCAAGTTGTATCTTCTCCCTCTTGCGTCTCTCGATCGGCGAGAGATTCAAGGTCGATGGGGGCGTCACATCTAGGCTGGCCGGAGGTGAGTCCACACCGTATCTCCGCTCATGGGTGTCTCTTCGTACTCCTCTGCTTGGACAGAGCTGCCGAGCATGAAGCACCGGCGACTGCAGAGCTCATACATGGCTGGGATTTTGAGGGCGTGGGAGGCGGATCTGTCCAGTTATTTGGTTTTCTTGTAAAACAATTGTTTGATCTGAATGTGTCTTTGTTATATTTTTTATGCATTTCATGAGTACTTGATGCTCCAGATTCGAAATACTGTTGATTTTTTGTGCAAATGATTTTCCAGACCATCAAAGAATTTTATGTTTCCAACAAAATTATCGTACTCTAGGAATTGTACTTGACCTCGGTGGTTTTGACTATCATGGTGGAGTTCTCGACTATCTGAAATTATAGAAGGCGCTGTCATGTGACATTGATTCGAGTTTGTTGATATCGTATTATCTTGGCTGCTGAATTTCAAGGTCCTATGTGTGTGTGCCATGGATGTGATGCTCTGAATGGATTTTTCAGTTCTGATTCATGCGGTGGTTGGCTTACGTGTGTTGAAACAATTCTATGATTTAGGATCTACTTATGTAGATGCCCTTCACTAATTAATTGATGGCTCCTAATATCATGCGCCGTGATGTTACATTCAGCAGGATGGCTCGGCTGGTTTGGATCAGTAACTGAAGAAACAATTTTCGACTGTTTCCTCCACACCAGAATTTCATAGGACAACTAACGTCATTTTAAAGTACTAAAATGTCTTCACTTTAGCATGTTTGCTTGTTTAATCTATCGGATATTTTAAACCAATCAGACACTTTCGGTTTTGGCCAAAGCTTTGAGTTCCATATCAGACAAGGAGGATTTTTGTTGGGGGGATACCCCCGGGTAGGGTCACGCCGGGGTATAAAGGCCGAGTTAGCCGAGGTTCGGCCAGGCCAAAGCAGATGCTGGTCGGGTCACCTCAAGGCAGGCCGAATCACGGGGTAATCCGGACCTAGGGGCGTTCGCCTAACTAGGTCTCATCCGACTTAAGCAGTAAGTCGGACGTGCATGTTTTACCTGTATGCAGGAACGGGTGTGGCCGGATGAACCATCATCCGGGTCACAGCAAGCTTTTAGGAGAAGGAAGGAATCTCGTTGGTCAAACGGAGCCCCGGTACGCACTGCCTGAGCGAAGCGAGCAAGGACAGGACCACCGGGGCGTGGCCGACAAGCGTGACGACGCTCGTGTCGGCTGACGAGGGCGCCGCAGAGGCTCACGTAGCTAAAGCATGTGTGACGCGGGGGAAAAAGCACCCTGGTTGGCTTACCACTTTGGGAGGAGGCATATTCTTAGGAATATGCCTCCATGTATGCCCTAGGCAGAAACCGAGCCTCCCCTATAAAAGGAGGGCTAGGGCTTCTGTAGAAGGGGTTGATCTCTCTGCGAATCTGTTTTGGGCTAGGGTTTCAGGTGTGATCTGTGGGTGAGAGTACAAGAGCTCCTTCTTCCTCCTCTCGCCAATACAGCTCTAGGAGCACTTGTAACCTTGGAAGTAAATCAATACAAACTCTTATGTGGAGAATCACTTCACTATCCCTCCCTGGATTCCCCTAGCGAGTATTAGTCCCCACCTTTAGCCTATACATGGCATCCGCCGTGACACCACCACGACAGTTGGCGCCCACCGTGGGGCTAGCGGCGCTAGCAGGAGTCAAAATCCGGACGGGAAACCTCATCGCCACTGGCGAGCGCGTCGTCTCCGGGCTCGTTCAGCGCTTTGGAGCGCGGGACTTCGTCAGCGACAATGCAGGCTGCTTTGGCACGTGCCCTCTCCCGTGCAACGGCATCTTCGTCAAGCTCGGCGCGCACAAGGTCTACGTTGCGGTGGACGTGTCTTGCGTTCATCTGCGCCACGTCGTCGAAGCAGGCGAACCGCCCCTCACTGTGGCTCGCGGGGAGCATATCGCTCGTTCCCCGGACCATGCAGAGGTAATGATGATAGCGCCAGGTGCGGGTGCGAGCAAAGATCCGGCGCCAGATCCGGAGGTAACGCCCAAAGCACCAAGGAAAGGTAGAGGTCCTCCGCTAGAGAGGCCGGAAAACGTGTTGAGAGAGGCAATGGATAGCTTGGCAAACCCTGTAGTAGCAGCGGTAGATCCGGCTCGTGCACAGGCCGAGCTGGAAGAAACTAGGCAGAAAATACTGGAGGGCGCAAAGAAAATCGCCGTGGCCTAGCAGTCGTTGAACATGACGCTGCGTGAGTACGCTAAGGCGAACAAGGTTGATAATGTAAAAGTCAAAGGGAGAAATCTCATGAGCGAGATGAACAGAGAAGGTGATGCTGGGATCGAGGAGTCAGAAAACTGTTTGTCTGTGGGGCTACCGAGGTATAGTACCCCGGCCAAGAACCTCAGAGCGGCGGATGCAGCTGCGTCCGAGTTAGAGTGACTGACGGGTGAAGCCCGGCAAAGGCAGCAAGATCGGGTAAACGAGCTGGTTCGGATTGCAAATAGGCAAAACGAGGAACTACTCAGGGCAAACCCAGAAAGAGCTGGAGCCTCCAAGATCGTTCATTCGACGGTGGGTAACCCGGAAAAATCCGCTGGAGCCACATCGTCCCCTCATGGCGGTCCAAGGAGAGAGGAGGTGGTAACCTCGGCCAGACGGAACAAACAGATTGTCCCGTATGACCCGACACGGGCAGGGAAAGAAAAAGAAGCGCAGAAAAATGGTGATCGACGGAGTGTGAGCCGAGGCGAAGCTGGCCGAGGTAACCGTGACCAAGGCAATGCCGGTCAAGGGAACATTGTCAACGGCAATGCCGGGAAGCAAAACTCAGCTGGAGCAAGACAACCGCAGCAGCGGAACATACCAAGGCAAGAGCACACCGCCGGCCGAGGTGTGCAACAGAAAGGTGCGCCGCAAGAGCAAAACCGGTACAACGACGGTGATTCGGAGATGGCAAATGCGGGATATCCAAGACCGGACTATCATGTGATAGGGTCGAGATTGGGAAGTAGGGATTTGATGCCGGACGATGCAAGGATGAAACTGGATCGACTGTATAGGTCGGAAAAGATTGAATGTCAAGGTCCACCGGGTCCAGCGTGTTTTGGTCCCCAGATCATGAAAGAGCCACTAGTACCGAACTTTCAGCTGCCCAGGGGCACCAAGACCTATGACGGTAGTACCAAGCCAGAGGATTGGCTGATAAACTATGCTACGACTGTAAAAATTGGCACAGGCAACCTGAGATTGGCTGTACGGTATGTACCCCAGATGTTGGAAGGCCCGGCAAGGGTGTGGTTGAACAATTTGCCACCAGGAAGCATCAACTGCTGGATAGACTTCGAGGAGATGTTCATCAGCAATTTTTCGAGTACGTATCAAAGGCCAAATAGGCCATAGACCCTAGCTATGTGCAAGCAAAGACCCAATAAGACAGACCGGGAGTTCTTGACCCGGTGGTGTACCGTGAGAAACTCATGTGAGGGCGTGATAGAATCACAGGCCATAGCATGGTTTGCACAGGGGTGCAGATATGGAAGCGAGCTGTGGATGAAGTTGCAACGGAAAACGCCAGCTATGTTGGCAGAAATGTTCCGGATTGCAGATTCGTATGCGTTGGGTGACCCGACCCAACCAAGGCTTGCGTCAAACGAGTCAAGCGATGAGTACTATCAGAGGGATGGATCCGGATCATCCCGGAAGAATGATTACAGAGGAAAAAGGAGAGATGATAGACCGGACCACCGGTATGGTTCGCACCAAGTTGCAGCTATGAATCAAGATCAACGCGGAGCAGGGGGTAGCCAGCGCCAGAAAACTGGAGGTCAATGGACTCCAAGGAACGATGGGAAGAAAACTTGGACACCGGAACAAAAGAAGCAGTGGCAAGAAAGGAAAGACCGTCCGAGGTATACTTACGAGTCGATGTTGGACCAGCCGTGTAAGTTTCACACGCCAAATCCGAACAACCCAGCGGGTCATATGACGAGGCAATGCGAGTGGATGCGCAAGATCGAGCAAGGTGGTTCGGGGAATGCTCAGGCACCCCGGAATGATCAGCCTCGGCAGGAGTTACCTCGGCAGCAATTGCTCTCTAGAGCGAACACGCAACAGCTAATGTTGCCTCCCCCTCTGCCGAGGTATGATAACAATGAAAGAAGGGATGCAGTGCACCAGGTAGAAAATCAGCATCAGCCGGATCAGAGGCACCCCGGAAATGAGGGGAGAAACGAGTACAGGGAGCAGCACCAGAGCTACTGTGTATTCACCACAGAAGAAACTGATAGAAAAAGCTTGCAGCGTAGGCATACGGAGGTGAATGCAGTAATGCCTGCAGCGACGAGGTACATGCCTTGGTCCGATCAGGAAATCACCTGGAGCATTAGGGATCATCCCAAGCTCATGCCGAGCCCTGGTTCGTATGCGTTGGTGCTGGATCCTACGTTCATTGGACCTAGCATTAACGTAAGGTTCTCAAAGGTACTGATCGACAATGGCAGTAGCATAAATATCATGTATGCGGACACAATGCGCAAGTTGGGTATCTCGGAGAACATGCTCCAGGCCACGAGGACAACTTTCCATGGCATTGTGCCCGGCATTTCTTGCGAGCCCATAGGCAAGGTCCGGGTTGACGTCTTGTTCGGCACGAGGGATAATTGCCGAACTGAAAATCTGTAGTTCGAAGTGGTGAACTTAGAAAGCGCGTATCATGCGTTGCTCGGAAGGCCAGCGCTGAACAAGTTCATGGCATGTTGTCATATCAGCTACTTGAAGATGAAATTGCCCGGACCAAACGGAGTGATTACCATTGCTGGGGACTTCCGACGTTCCATGGAGTGTGCGTCGGCCGGATCAAACTTAGCCGAGTCACTTGTGATCGCGCAGGAAAAAAGAAAAATTCAAGAGGTGGCGGCATTGGCTCAGTCTGCGCAGCAGTATATGCCGGTGCTGAGTAACCCGCATGGAACTATCTCTTTCCAGGCCACGAAAGATACCAAGAAGGTTCCCGTTGATGACATGTTCCCAGAGCGCACCGTAACAATTGGTGCCGGGCTAAGTGATAAATAGGAAAGCGAGCTCGTCAGCTTCCTCCGTGAGAATCGGGACATTTTTGCTTGGTCCACACAGGACTTGCGAGGTGTTCCGAGGGAGTTGGCCGAGCACTCTTTGAATGTGAGACCCGGAGCCAAGCCGGTGAAGCAACCTCTCCGCCGCTTCGCCGAAGATAGGAGGAAAGTCATTGGAGATGAGATAGCTCGGTTGCTAGCTGCAGGATTTATCATGGAGGTTCTTTACCCGGATTGGCTGTCTAATCCGGTGCTGGTGGAAAAGAAGAAGGATGACCCGAACGTGGCAGTGGTTTGGCGTATGTGTATCGATTACACGAACCTGAACAAGGCGTGTCCAAAAGACCCATTTCCGCTGCCAAGAATAGATCAGGTCAAAGACTTGACTGCTGGATGTGAACTGTTGTCATTCATTGATGCTTATTCTGGTTTCCACCAGATACCTCTGAATCCGGATGATCAAATAAAGACTACGTTTATTACCCCGTATGGGGCTTATTGCTATCGCACCATGCCGTTTGGGTTACGTAATGCAGGGGCAACGTACCAGAGGTGTATGCAAAAATGTTTGCATGACCAAATAGGTCAAAATGTACAGGTGTACGTGGATGATGTGGTTATCAAGACCAAGGAAAGAAAAACGCTCCTTGACGATATCAGGCAAATGTTTGCAAACCTAAGAAGGTTCCAGATGAAACTTAACCCGGAAAAATGCACTTTTGGTGTCCCGGCTGGAAAATTGCTCGGTTTTCTCGTCTCCAGCCGAGGTATCGAGGTCAATCCAACCAAAATCCGGGCCATCGAACGAATGGAACTGCCAAAGTGTCTTAACGATGTCCAGAAGTTCACAGGTTGCCTGGCCTCGTTAAGTCGGTTTGTATGTCGGTTGGGAGAAAAGGCTTTGCCTCTTTACCAACTCAGGAAAAAGTCGGATAAGTTCATTTGGACACCGCAGGCCGATGAAGCCTTTGCCCACCTAAAGAAAATGTTAGCCACGACACCAGTGCTAGCCTCACCACTATCAAAGGAGCCAATGTTACTCTATATAGCCGCAACCAACCGAGTTGTAAGTGAAGTGATAGTGGTGGAGCGTGATGAGGAAGGTAAGTCGGTGCAAAGGCCGGTGTATTATTTGAGTGAAGTGTTGTCAACCTCAAAGCAGAACTACCCACATTATCAAAAAGTGGCATATGGCGTGTACATGGCCGCCAAGAAACTGAAGCACTAATTTGAGGAGCATCCCATCCGGGTCATATGTGAGGCCCCCATATCCGAGATAATGAGTAACAAGGATGCAAGCAGCAGAATTGCAAAATGGGCAATTGAGCTAACACCTTATGCGCCGCAGTATGACAGGAGAGAGGCCATCAAGTCTCAAGCTGTGGCGGACTTCTTCGTGGATTGGGCCGAGGTACAGTACGAACCACCACTTCCGGATCCGAACTATTGGCGAATGCACTTTGACGGATCAAAGACCAAAACCGGGCTAGGTGCCGGAGTTGTACTCACGTCGCCGAAGAAGGACCAGTTGAGATATGTGCTGCAGATCCACTTCACCGCATCAAACAATGTCGCTGAGTATGAAACACTTGTGCATGGGCTCAAGGTAGAAAAAGAAATTGGTATACGTCGGATCATATGCTTTGGTGACTCGGATTTGGTGGTGCAGCAAGTGTCCGGAGTGTGGGACGCCCTTGATCCAAACATGGCACTATACTGATTTCATGTGCAGAAGATTTCTGGTTACTTTGAGGGATGCGAATTTCATCATGTACCCCGGGTGGAAAATGAGGCTGCCGACATGCTGTCAAAGCTCGGGTCAACCAGGCAAGCAATTCCACCGGGTGTAGCATTAGAGCACCTCAGGAAACCATCCATCAGACCATCCCCAGAATCCGAGTCAATCTACGTCCCGGAGGACACAAAATCCGGAGTTGTGCCCATGGACATGGACACGGGAAGTGGTGCGCAAAACCCGGAGACTGCTTCGACAAACCCGGGGACTGCTTCACAAGACCCGGGGACTGCTCAGCATGGTCCGGTAGAAGTTATGCTGGTGGATCAGATGGAGATAGACGAGGGCGTGTTCCCCATGTGGCCAATACCGGCTTGGGCACTGCCTATATTTCAATTCCTGAAGGATGGAACGTTACCCACTGAGGAGGTGCTGTCCAGGCAAACACAGAGGAGGGAAAAGGCCTACACGATCATCAATTCCGAGTTATACAAAAGAAGTGTGACCAATGTCCTCCAGCGGTGTGTTGACCCAGAAGAAGGGCTTGAAATCATCCGAGATATACATCAGGGGGAATGCGGGCATCACGCCTCATCCCGAGCCTTGGTAGCAAAAGCTTTCCGGCACGGATTCTACTGGCCAAAAACCTTAGAGGAAGCAGAAGATCTGGTGAGAAAATGTAATGGTTGTCAGAGGTACGCTACCAAGACACATATGCCAATGTCGGAACTCAAGACCATCCCAATCACTTGGCCATTTGCCGTATGGTGCTTGGATATGGTTGGCCCGTTCAAACCAGCAAGGGGGAATATGACTCACATTCTGGTAATGGTGGACAAGTTTACGAAGTGGATTGAGGTAAAGCCTATAAGAAAATGTGATGGAGCTACGGCCGTAACGTTTCTCAAGGATATCATCTTGAGGTACGGTTATCCTCACAGTATCATAACTGACAATGGCACAAATTTTGCGGAAGGAGCGTTTGCTCATTTCTGCCGGGATAAGAGGATCCGGCTGGACGTAGCCTCGGTAGCTCACCCCACATCGAACGGGCAAGTGGAAAGATCCAACGGATTAGTATTATCCGGGATAAAACCCCGGCTCATTGTGCCGCTGCAAAGATCAGCGGGGTGCTGGATAGAAGAACTACCAGCGGTACTGTGGAGTTTAAGAACAACTCCGAATCGATCAACAGGCTATACGCCGTTCTTTCTGGTATATGGGGCAGAAGCTGTATTGCCAGCCGACATAGAGCATGATTCGCCTAGGGTCACCCAATACACAGAAGCCGAAGTGCAAGAAGCCCGGCAAAATGATATTGATCTACTAGAAGAAGCGAGAGAACTGGCACTGTCCAGATCCGCCATATATTAGCAAAATCTTCGACGCTATCATAGCCGGAAAGTGTGCCCCCGAGTCTTTCGGGAAGGCGATCTGGTGCTCCGGTTGGTACAACGTACTACTGGAATGCATAAATTACCCCCCCCATGGGAAGGGCCATTCATCGTGAGCAAAGCATTGCACAACGATTCTTACTATCTTATAGATGCAAAGCCACAGGAAAAGAACAAGGCGGACAGGTCCGGAGAGGAATCCAAGCGACCATGGAACATAGCTCTACTTCGGCCTTTCTACACCTAGCTAAGAAGTGTATGTATCCGGGTTATCTCATATGTCGGAATGTATGTCGGCAATGAGCTTATCAATGAAATGTTGGCACCTCGAGCAGTAACTCGGGGACTGCCTTAATAATGTTTGTTATTTTCTGCCCGTCAGTTGGAGTAAGTTATTCTACTTAACTCGGATTAGTAGTGTGTGAGCACCAAAAACCCAACTCTTCGACTTGCTGCTGTCCAACAAGAATTGGCTTCATGGCAAGCAAGAGAACAAGTTTGGAATTGCGTAGCACATGAAAAATGACTAAGGAAAAGAATTTATTCGAGCTGACGTTTATGTTTCGGACTAACCCCGTATTCATTTTCAAATTGTTATACAGTTTTATTTTTGACCTAAGTCTAAAAGTTTCCCAGTATTGTTAAGACATTTTTTCAAGCTCGGATTCGTAAGTTGTAAAACCGAATCAAGGTAGACACGATCCGAGCCAAAAGATTGAATGAACAAGAAAAAGAAACTGAGGGACTACGCCCAAGTTAATCCGGCATAAGCACTTAGTAGCAAAATATCACATGTGTTTGGAATACAATTCCACCCGATATACCGGGGATCTCATAAATTTTCAAGTGTTTTTACTTAAGGAGCAACGGGAGGAAGTTCGGCATCATCGTCGCCCTCTTCGATATCCGAGGCAGTGTCCTCTTCGTCCTCACCCGAATCATCTTCAACGTTCTCAACTTCTTCTTCGCCAGCGACTTCCAGGAAGCTCGGACCCTCAGTCCATTCGTGAATGGGGGCATATTCGATGAGGCTGTGGGCGCAAGCCTGGCGCCGAGCTACCCATTCCGGGTCATCTGTCCATTTGGATCCGGTGCGCAGGCATGTGAGGAGGCTGAGATCTATCTTCTCATACCACGTCCGAATGTGGTGAAGAATGGTATCAGCTACAGCACGTCCAACGGACTCTCGCCAGAGGTCGAGCTGGGTCTCGATTTCCGAAAGCTTTTCAGCGAGCTGTGTGACTCTCTCCGGAGCATCATCGGCGGGCCAGAAGGCATTGAAGACTCGGACTGAAACATCGAGGAGGTCCTTGGCGTAGTTCTTAATGATTTCCACGCGAGACGACAGGCTGACCAACAGGTCCTCCATGTCAAAGGGAATGCTCTCACCCTCAGGAGCGACCGGAGTACCCCTTTCTCGGCGGAAATTGGCGACAGCAGCACTTGCAATAGTAGTACCCTCTGGAAAGTGGCCTGGGAAACAAGGCAAAGGACAAAGTTGAGAAAACAAGACATATGAAGTAACCCGGATAAATAAGGCGGATAAGAAAAGAAATTACGTGAGATGTGACTGTGAATCCGGGTCAATTCCTTGGTGCAAGCATCACGCCTCTTCTGAAGCTGCTCGAGCTCAGCATTTGCCGACTCAAGTTTGACCTCGGCTTCCTGAAGAAGCTCACGGTCCTTAGCATTTTGGAGCTTGAGGCGCTCACGTTCTTCGGTGTAGTCCTGGCCAGCCTTTTTTAGCTTGGTTTGGTGTTGCGCCTTCATTTTAGCCATCTCAGCCTTGAGCTTGGCTATCTCATCGTCTTTGGTCCGGAGGAGGGCGAGCTCATCATCTTTCTTCTTTAGTTCGGCTTGGTGCTGCCCTGCTTGTTCGAGAAAATGTAGCATCACGTCAGGCACAGGCACACTATCTTCAAGCGATGCTGAAATAGTGCGTTGGCCCGGCAGTGCCGAGGAATGAATGTTTGCCGAGCCAAGGAGGAAAGCCGATGGAAACCACGGTAAAGACAGACAAGAAGGACGTACCCTTGATCTGCTCCAAGTTCTTCCGCATTATCTTGTTTTCAGCTTCCACCCCAGCTGCGGGAACCGAACAATCAGATTAATTTGGCAAACGAAGTTGAAGAAAAATGAGGAAAGGATAAGAAAGAAATTTACCCCTTTTCTCGTACTCCGTGATAAGTGCAGCCTGTTTTGCGCGAAGATTCTTGTGCGTATCCAGCAAGCGTTGGAATTCAGCACTCCGGCGGTTGGTGGTCACCTAAAAGAGATACAGAAACTTAACCCGGCTCTAGGTGTGTGCATATTCGAAGTGTACTAAAATCCGGGCCAAGTGGAACTTAACCCGGATCTAGGTTTGTGCATGTTCGAAGTGTACTAAAATCCGGACCAAGTGGAACTTAACCCGGCTCTAGGTGTGTGCATGTTCGAAGTATACTAAAATCCGGGCCAAGTGGAACTTAACCCGGCTCTAGGTGTGTGCATATTCGAAGTGTACTAAAATCCGGGCCAAGTGGAACTTAACCCGGCTCTAGGTGTGTGCATATTCGAAGTGTACTAAAATCCGGGCCAAGTGGAACTTAACCCGGCTCTAGGTGTGTGCATGTTCGAAGTGTACTAAAATCCGGGCCAAGTGGAACTTAACCCGGCTCTAGGTGTGTGCATGTTCGAAGTGTACTAAAATCTGGGCCAAGTGGAACTTAACCCGGCTCTAGGTGTGTGCATATTCGAAGTTCTCACGGAGCTACGTTAGTGTTCTAAAAGAGCATCCGGCCGAATAACAAGTCACTCCCCCGGAGGCTCGGGGACTAATGGTTATTGTCTACATCTTGTCAAGGAGAAGCAACATACCTCCATCATTCGCCCAGCGAGGTTAATGGCCTTTGCAGCCATGTTCATCTGAGCGGAAAACTCGGCAGGACCGAACTTTTCCGGGAGATTAGATTCCTGGACTATCTCGGCCTTGTTCCAATTCATAACAAATTCCATTAGGCTCGGGGGGTACCGTTCTCCGGTGGGCATATGGGGCGTCACCAAGCCCTTTGCATGTGCTTCCTTCCTCTCCACCAAGGCAAGGGCGGGGCTGGTGTGCAGAACCAACTGCTAGGCTTCGGTTGGCTCGGCAGGCGCGTCCTTTGCCGCTGATGTCTTCTTGGGGAGCATTGACACGAGGGTGCGCTGCCCAGACTCGACGGCAGTGGGCTTGGAAGCGTCTGGAGCCTTCTTGCCTTTGGCTTGCTGTGTAGAGGAAGCTGTAGCAGTGGTTTTCCCCTTAGAAATTGTCAGGGTAGTTCCTTGCCGAGGTTGAGAGGACTCAGAAGATGCAGAGGAACTAGGTGCTGGTACTCTCGCTACTGGGCTTGGTGCCGGCGCTGAAGTTATCGCTGCCGGAGTTGCTGCTGATGTCGAGGTTGGAGTTGGTGCTGGTCTGCTTGCTGGTACTGGAATTGGTGCTGGGGCCGAAGTAGCCTCAGTGGCTGTTGGTTGAGGTGTTGTCGAGGCGCTGGATGCCGTTGCTCCGGCTAGGCCGGTCTCCCCCACTCCAAGGTTACCCTCCTCTTGCCGAGGTGGAGCTGAACCCGGAGCGGCCGCAGAACCCTCTAGGATAGGGCTCAGCGGGCGTGACTCGTCGTCACGACAGGGAGAAGGGCTAGGTCGGAGAGGTGAAGAGATGCTAGATCCACTTTGAGGGACCTCCACCGGAGCCCTGCAAAATCGAATAACGTCAGAAGAAAAATTACGACGAAGTAAGGAAGAACGAGTTACAGAAGAAAGAAGGACTTACACATCCGAGGTTTCGGCCGCTTTGGGTTTTTGAGCCCTTCGTGCTGGGGCCTTGCCTGCTGGTTTGGGGGTAGTCTTGTCCCTAGACTTCTTTCGCCTTTTAACGGGCTGAGAGGGTCCGGAGGAAGAACTCGAAGAAGCCCCATGTTTCTTCTTCGTTGCCACCGGAACAGGCTCGCCCGTAGCGAGAGGGGGATCCTCGTGAATATGACCGCCGGGGTGAGCTGATGGCGGAAGAGCAAAAGAAAGGGGACAGCCTCAAAAGGTTCAATCACCTCGATTTCCGAGTCATCTTCATCATCGGACCAATCTCTAATAGAAGAGGATTTACCCGTGGGTCGTTTCGTGGCGTTGGTCATAGGGAGGAACATCTCCTGGTCCGGCTCTTCCTCATCCAGAGTCTCCCGGTCCGGCGCCCACTTAAGGGACGGATTGGTGCCGTCCTCAAGGGTCTGCTGAAGGAATTGCTGAGGAAAAGAGCGAACAAAAGAGTCAAAAATTGCAACAATAACTGACATGTAATTAGTCCGGGTTAAGTTTGCAGCATGAAACTTACCGTGGGAGGAAGCCGGTCACGGCAGAAAATGCTCAATCCCCCAAGTCCAATCAGTGGAAAAGTCCTTGTGAGTGGTGAAGAGAGCCTTAACCCGGCGATAAATCTCCGAGTTGGTCAGCTCGAAGGATGAGGTCCGGTTAGGATCGCGGCCGTAGCTCATGTGGCACACCTTGTGGGTGCGCTTCTGGAGGGGTGAGATTCGGTTAGGCACAAAGGTGATCATGGCATCCTCGTTGCATAACCCGAGCTCCTTCAGTTCCGCGAACCTTTTGCTCACTTCGTTGGCCAAGGCTGTGGGCTTCTTGGGGATCACATCCCACAGGTCCAGGTTAGGTGGACCCGGAGTGTAGGGAAGCAACCGGATCAAGTCTTCGGTGCCCGTATTCCAGACATAGAAGAAGGTCCGGGCCCATCCTTTGCAGGACTCTAGCCCGATGACCCGGGGAAAAACAGAAAATCGTCGGGGTGAAATGGAGGCCGCTCCAAATTGAGTGAGCCGCTTGTCCTCCGGATCAGCGTGGATGTTGGGAATGACGTTGCGACGAAGGCCGAAGAACCGGATCCATAGCTCTTTCGTGGGCCATAGTCCGGTGTAGCCTTCGATCGTAGAAGCAAAGGCAGAAAGAGAGGTGATGGCGTTGGCTGGAAGGTGGTGTGGCTGGAGTTGGTATGTACCGAGCCAGTCCCGGAAAAATCACTCACGGACAAGCCGAAGCCCCATTGGAAATGGGACAGGAACACGACGAACTCGCCCGGATTGGGTGAGGGGGCCAGTTCGTTGGAAGGAAGACGCGCGGCGATGTTGGCAGGGATGCGTCTGGTCCGGTAGAGCCAGTCCAGGTCATCCTGGCAGACCCAGGAGCCGGCCCACGCGCCATGGTCCGCCGCCGCGGCGTCCTCTTCCATCTCCTGCTCAGCAACAATGAGTTCCTCTTCAGTCATCTGGTCCTCGAGGCCCTCGCTGGCACTAGAGGCGGCGGGGGACAGTGGCCGGGACTGGCGCGGACCCGTGGCGAGAAATTTGCGTCGCGGTGGCGGCGACGCAGAGGTGCGACGGAGAAGCGCGGCGGCGACGCGGCTATTTGGCGATGCTGGCGGCGGCGCGGTCGCGAGGAAGAGGAAGAAGAATAGCAGCGGGCAGAGGGGTGCGGAGGGGGAAAAATCCTAAGGGACGCACCCCTCTGCTATTTTACCACTCCCATCAGGGGTGAGTGGGATCGCGCCCTGTGGACCGGCCACAAGCTGTGGCCATGTATCACCCGTCCGGACCAATCAGTGAGGAGCCACACGAAGGGCCACAGGGCGGAGAGAGTCCTGTGACGCGACGCGCTGATGCGGTAAACGAGGAGGCAGGCTGACGTGACCCGCGCACAGTGATAACTGACAATTACTGCGGCGGTTACTGTACCGTCCCTTAAAATAAGACGACATAATGATTACCCTTCACATGGGTTAGCGTACAAGAGAAGGAAGCAAGAACCGGATGGAACTGTGGTAACCCGGCCGGCAAGTGAAAACTTGAAATGTGCGAAGGGAACGTAAATCCAAGCAGTCCGAGGTATAGAGGTAACTCGGCAATAACGACCGGGGCACAAGATTGAACCTGGTGTGGCCTTAGCAGCCAAGGCAGCTAAGACCGCACCAGCTTCGGGGACTAATGTTGGGGGGATACCCCTGGGTAGGGTCACGCCGGGGTATAAAGGCCGAGTTAGCCGAGGTTCGGCAAGGCCAAAGCAGATGCTGGCCGGGTCACCTCAAGGCAGGCCGAATCACGGGGTAATCCGGACCTAGGGGTGTTCGCCTAACTAGGTCTCATCCGACTTAAGCAGTAAGTCGGACGTGCATGCTTTACCTGTATGCAGGAACGGGTGTGGCCGGATGAACCATCATCTGGGTCACAGCAAGCTTCTAGGAGAAGGAAGGAATCTCGCTGGTCAAAAGGAGCCCCGGTACGCACTGCCTGAGCGAAGCGAGCAAGGATAGGACCACCGGGGCGTGGTCGACAAGCGTGACGACGCCCGTGTCGGCTGACGAGGGCGCCGCAGAGGCTCACGTAGCTAAAGCATGTGTGACGCGGGGGAAAAAGCACCCCGGTCGGCTTACCACTTTGGGAGGAGGCATATTCTTAGGAATATGCCTCCACATATGCCCTAGGCAGAAACCGAGCCTCCCCTATAAAAGGGGGGCTAGGGCTTCTGTAGAAGGGGTTGATCTCTCTGCGAATCTATTTTGGGCTAGGGTTTCAGGTGTGATCTGTGGGTGAGAGTACGAGAGCTCCTTCTTCCTCCTCTCGCCAATACAACTCTAGGAGCACTTGTCACCTTGGAAGTAAATCAATACAAACTCTTGTGTGGAGAATCACTTCACTATCCCTCCCTGGATTCCCCTAGCGAGTATTTGTCCCCACCTTTAGCCTATACATGGCATTTGCCGTGACACCACCACGACAATTTTTAAAACTACCTTCATGTGTAAACTGGTCCCCAAGAATTGCTCCATCTGTCTTGGGTATTTTCATTAAGGACTAAACCAGATGACACTAACTGAATTTGATTTAGTTCCTGAAATCCTTCTGAAGATAAGTGTAAGTAAAAAAATCATCCATATTCCTAAGTGGAGCATAAATGAGCATTTGATACATTTTTATTATTAGCTCCT
The DNA here is from genome assembly GCA_910589775.1 of Avena eriantha. Classification (NCBI taxonomy): domain Eukaryota; kingdom Viridiplantae; phylum Streptophyta; class Magnoliopsida; order Poales; family Poaceae; genus Avena; species Avena eriantha. The sequence continues at coordinate 484,754,642 of OU342742.1, forward strand.
CTAAAATGTAGATTTTCAACAAAAAGAAACACATGCCTCGACACATTTTTTGTTCATAGTACGTGAGAAATTTCTGATGATAGAAGAACATTTAAGTCCGCCAAAAGGTAAAAAAGACTATTTCTAAAGAGTAGGAACATCGCAAGATTGGAGAGTTTCTTAATTTTACACAAACAACTAAAACAACCAAGCGTGGAAGGAGACGCGTGGGAGATGGCGACGGGCAATATCCAGGGGACGTGCAATATCCAGGGGAGGGTTGGGCGACAAACCCTCGACGCATGGTGGGAAGAGACACGACAGTACTAGACTAGGAGGGAGGCGCTCTTACATTTTTTCTCTCGTTTAAATGCACGGGCATGCCTATTATTATTTATTATGTAAAAAAACAAGAAAACATAAGCATTAAGGCGATGTTATTGAAAGGGAACTGAAACTTAGCCTCACATGTGATAAGACAAGTGAAATTTAAAGCCTGTGGCAACGCACGGGTATTCAACTAGTACCAATAAAAATAATTACTCTAACCATATTAAATTACTTCCCACTAGCATGACATCTTAGCAAATCAACCAACTAAGATAAACTACTCAAACTTCATAAGTGAGAGACATAGGACATACCTCTCATAAGTAACTTCATGTGTTCCTTCAAAACTCAAACACGATTACTCTCGAAATGATATTAAAGCAAAGAGGCAAAGTATGAATCCATGTTTACGAAAAAAGGATAAACGGAAAAATCTTTTGTATTTTTGAGGATAGGGATTAAAGAATATAAAAGAACTTGTGACCAAGCAAGGGTTTAAGAAAGGAAAACAAATAACTAAAATGAAAGCAAATTAAAAAGCAAAGGAAAAAAAGCGAAGTGTTGAAACAGGCCAACACGAGTGTTTCAAAGCTCTCAAGGAGCTAGAGTACAACCTTGTTATTACACAAATAAATTTGCCAGGGGAACACATCCCCAAGCTCAGGCTTTTGCAAGCCCTTTTGTTGCTCATTGTGGTGGTGGTGAATAATATCCCACGTTCCATTGGCTGCTCTAATCATGGAACTAGGTGGCAAGGCTTGCAGTGGCATCTTGAAGGTTGATGAAGAGGTTGTTCATGTTTTGAATATTTTCTTAGAGTGCATAGATATCTTCAAAGGTGGTGTAGTAGTTTGGTGGATGTACATCTTATTCAGCACCTTCTTGTTCTACTTCTTCATCTTCTCCTCCCACTGGTATTTCTTGTTGGGGTAGATTAGCTTCGACCTGCGCGTCATAACACAAACGTCCATCCTCGATAGAGAATAAACTACTAGCCAAAGGAGTTGGTATCAAGTGATCCGCTCCAGGTATATTGAAGAAATATCTACCATCATTTTTAGAAATTATACCATGTGCTCTTAGAGTAGATAGACCGAGACGGTTACCTCCAGTCAACGGTTGGATGTTATCTAGGTTGATGTGAAGTGCGCGTGCAAGAACAGTCACAACTCCTCCTCCACATATGGGTCCTCGAGATTGAAGAGCCTGATACTTATGGTAAAGCACAAAAAGAGCGCCCAAATTTAGCGTAAGTTACAATTGACAAGTGCATATTTTTCAAGGATTAACATATCCTCCTTATTAACTCTAGTAAACTCACCACGTGTCTGCGGTGTGTTAGCAATAACATAGAACAAATATCGAATAGCAGGATGATCAATTTAGTTCCCCTTAGGTGTGTTTTCATGGATTCTCATCAAGTTAAAATATTGTGAAGGAGAAGGATCTAAAACAAAGTTAGTTGTGCATACATCGGTATTGTTGTTGGTTAACCCAAAGCATTGAGCCCATTGGCTGAGTGTCAAACTATACTCACAGTTCATAAGGCGGAAATTAATTCGATCAACTTTGGGCCTTTGTTCCTTGGAACAAAGCATAAGGATTCACCGTGTGTGTCAAGGTGTTGAAGAACTCTAGCATCAAGTGGGGGTATGTCACAACATCCTAAAAGACAAAATTGTACAAACCAACATTGTTGCAAAGTAAATCGAAATCAACACGAATGCCAAGTTAGTTCAGGATATAAGGACACGCCCACTTGGTGGACTTGATCTCTCGAATCTTGAGATGATCGAAACAGGTCAGATGGAACTCCTCGGTGAACTCGATGCCAAGCTACTCGGGGGTTAACGTATCAACGGGTGGTGCGTAGGATTCCGTAGCCATCTCACGTGTACGACTCCTCATGTTCATCTAATAAATAAAAACAATGACAAAGTTAATAAAGATTGCTAATAATTTTTTTTGTCCAATAGAAACATAGCATAAGTGATTCTCTACACTAACTGCAAAAGAAACTCATCTAAAATCAATGCTAAGCATATTTAATATCAAGATTGAATCAAGAACAAGACCTATGTCTAGATTGGCAATGATGAATGATTAAGCGAAGCTTTTGCACAAATAAGTTGGGGATCAGACAAGAATCATACCTTAGATCGAGTGGGTGCGAAGAATCGAAGAAACATTGAGTAAATTTGAAGATCCAATAGAGGTGGTTTGAAGTTTGGAGGAAGAAGAAAGAGAAAAATTGATTTGGGGATTTTTTGGTTACCTCCTCGGGGTGCTTATGGCGTCTGTGTACTCGGTATGGGCGGGCGGTACGGACGGAGCCCGCCCGTACCGGGTGACTTACCTTGGGAGAGACGGCTGCTCCTAGATGGTGCACTCGGTACGGGCGCGCGTCTCGTGATGGTGGCACGACAGATGCCATGGATAGGCTAAAGATGGGGCCAATGAGCGCTAAGGGAATACAGGGAGGGAAAACGTGGTGATTTGATGCATAGAAGTTCTTGTATTTGCTCTATCAATGGTGCTACATGTGCTCTTCAAGTTCTTGGTGAGAAGGAGACTATGTCTCCTACTCCCCACTTCCGGGCTCTAGAGTTCTACCTTAGACAGAGAGAAAAATGATCGATCCCTCTCTATGGAGGCCCCAGTGCTCCTTATATAGGGGAGCCCGGGTTACATTGTTAGGGCACACGTGGCAGCATATTCCCCGAATATGCTCCTCGACTAAAGCTAGATGCTTCTTCATTCTCTTTAATGGCTCGTCCGAACTTTAAATGTAACCCGCTGCGTAATCGTTGCCTTTGAGCGTCACCAGACATGGGCTACGTCAGCCGACATAGCCCATGTCACCTTGGTCGCCCCTGCCCCGCTGGTCCTTCCCTCTGCTTTGCTTCGCTCACGATACAGCTAACCAAAGCTACCTTTTGACCAGCAGGAAATTCCTTCCTTCTCTTGGAAGCCAAGCGTTAGTCCGGATTAGCCAATGGCCAACTCGGCTACGAGGGTACCTGCATAATAGAAAGACATACGTTCCTGGCATATATTTTATGCCGGTCGGGTTAACGTTAGGGAAATGCTCCACGGGCCAGGTTACTCCATAGGTCGGCCTGCCTTCAGGTGACCCGGCCAACACTTGCTTTGACCGTGTCGTACCTCGGCTAACTCGGCCTTTATACCCCGGCGTGACCCTACCGGGGGTATCCCCCAACATTAGTCCCCGAAGCTGGTGCAGTCTTAGCAACTTTAGTTCTGTAAGGCCACAGCAGGTTCGCATATCTGGATCTTTGCCTCTTTGGCCGGATACCACTTAACCCGGAGGTTTTTCTCTTGCGCTCGCTTGGCTCATTCCGAGTTATTACTCACTGGCCGGGTCTTTTGCTTGCTTATCCGGGTTATCTTTCCTTCTCTCGTACGCTTCCCCACATCCTACGTGGAGGGTAATCATCATTTTGCCTCATTTTAAGGGCCACGCGCATTTAATGCGCCAGTTACTGTTCCAATGTCAGGAATAACTGTTGCGTGGGTCCCTTCACTGCAGCGCCTCGTTAACTGTAACACCATGTCGTATCCTGGGATCCTCTACTCCCTGTCACCCTTGTTGTGGTCGTGCTCTGATTGGTTGACCCGGTTGTGTACGCGCCCGTTGCTTGTGGCGCGGCAACCGCAAAGGATACCACTATGCACTCTCTCGCGTGGTTAAGTAGGGGACTGGGGGCAATCCTTGGGGAAGTTCCCCACATCTGTCGCGCTCCCCTGCCTCCTTTCTCTCCCACTCCAACTCCACCGCCACCTCCGCTTCTTCACCATTGCTGCACCACCGCAACTGTGCTTAGCGGCTCCTCGTGCCCACGCCGACGCTTCCGGCCAAGGTCTTCACCACGGGGCCCTGCGCTTCTAGGCTCCCCGCCACCGGTTACTTCGACTCCGATCTTGTCCTCGAGGACCTTGATTTGGCCATGCCGGAGGAAGAAGTTGTCGTGGTCGCTCAACAGGAGGAGAAAGAAGAGGGCCGCGAGCGCGGCTGCTGGAACGGCATGTTTGCCTACGAGGACGATCTGAATTTGCTCCCTGCCACACGCCGAATCCCCGCTGGTGCCGCCTGCCGCCTCGCTGCCGACGAGATTTCTCCCTCTCCAAATCCAGGGGAGTACGTAGTTTTTCTTTCTCACTTCCAGCGTGGCTTCGGCCTTCCTACCTCTGATTTATTTTTCGATTTCATCCCCACATACCAATTACGACCACATCACCTTCCTGCCAATGCCATCACTTTCCTCTCCTCTTTCGACTCCAGCATAGAGGTGTATGTCGGCCCCTGACCGTCTAAAGAGCTGTGGATCAAGTTCTTCGGTCTCCGGAAGAATGTTGTTCCGGATCCGAAGCTTGCTCCGAAAGACAAGCGTCTCACTTAGTGCGGCGGAGCCTCCATATCTCCTCGTAAGAACTCCTTATTTCCCCAGGTCACCGGGCTCGAGTCTTGTAAAGGTTGGGGCCGAACTTTTTTCTACGTCCAGAATACAACTTTCGAGGACCTAATTCGGCTCCTCCCCTTCAATCTTGGAGCCCCGGATACCTCGCTTTGGGAGAGTATCCCCAAACGACCCACTGTCCTGGTGAATCAGGTTGAGCGCCTGCTCAAGGAGCTGCTCATGGAGAAACTGCAGGGGAAGGACGTCATGATTACTTCCGTTCACAGTCGAGTCACCCCCTGCAGAAACGTGATCACAAGATTTTTTACTTGAGCGGCTCCCTCGACCCCCACTAGACCTCCTCCTTCGAGCTCGATGACTCGGCGGTCTACTGCCGGGTTAAGGCCATTTTCAACGTGGACAAGGAATTCTCCAAAGATTGGGACTGGGGGCTTGAGCCCTTCACTCAGGATAACCCTCCTTCAAAGGTAAACCTTTCTCTTATTGTTTCTCCGGATCTTCTCTGTATGTCAGATTATCTTCTTAACTTAGCCATTGTTGTCTTGTTCTCATCGATTCCTCCAGCACCGAATTGAGGATGGAGAGGTGCTAGCGAGCAAGTGGGTACCGGACCGCATCGAGGGAGACGACGTGGAGCCTGATCCGGAGACCTTTCTACCCACTCCGGACACCGTCAAACGCTCCTCTTGTAAGGCCTCTTCTTTAAGGGATTGGCCGGATGATAACGACTCGGATGTTGAGGTCCTGGAGGTACTTGACCTGGTTCTCATTTCTTACGCATATCTGGTTATGTTCGAATCTTCAGCTAACCCGGCCGGTCAGGTCCACGAGGTTCCCCCCTCACCACGGATGGTCCGGTCCCTGCTCCCTCCCAAAAGCGCGTGGCTACCTCGGCCGCAGCTTCGGAGGCGCCGCCGCCCAAGAAGAGGCAAAAGAAGTCTAGGGTGAAAACCTCAGCCAAGCCGGCGGCCAAGATCATGGTCCGAAGGGCACCCAAGCCTCGGGCACCTCCAACCTCAGACGAGTAAGTTTTTCTGTGTTCTTGTTTAGGTCTTTCCATTTCTACCTTCGCTTTTGCTTCTTATTGGTTCTTTCTCTCTTTTTGACTTGGTGCTTTTCTGCTTTTCAGAGCTCCTAGCATCATTCCCCAGAGCGGCTCCAACATAGAATCTCCAATCCGGAGCAGCCCTTCTCCCCTTCCCCCCACAACAACGACACTCGCCCGCTTAGCCCTATTCAAGAGGGCTCCGCGGCTGTGCTTGATCAGAGCCCACCTCGCCATGAGGAGGGCAATGTCACCGCGGGGGATAGTGGGGCAGCTCAGGATACGGCCCTACCGGATCATCATAGCTCCTCTTCGGTGCTAGCGCCCAGTATTGAGGTGCCAGTTTCATCGGCACCGCCCCAAACAAGTTCTTCTTCATCCCCATCAGCAGCAGCAACACCAGCATCAGCGGCACCAACACCACCTGCATCGGCAGCGGCACCACAATCACCAGCAGCAGCAGCAGCAATAGCAGCAGCAGCAATAGCGTCCACTAAGCCTCCAAAGAGGAAAGCCCCGTCAACTCCCTCCGGATCAACTATGTCGATCGTGGACATCTTCCAACCAGCTCCTCAAGCTTCATCTGAATCAATGGCCTCTGATCTTCCACTGCGTCCTCCTTCATCCGGAAAGCTTAAGAAAGCTACCAGCCAAGCAAGGGCACTCCTTCCGAGTCTCCCGCAGCTGGTTCAGAGGGCATCAGGCAGCTGGTTCTACATACCAGCTCAGCCGCAGCTCAATCTGCCAGGCGAGAAGCCCACGTCAAAGGCTTGGTGGCGAATTACCCTCCCAACGGCGAAAGTTACAGTCCACTACTCCTGGAGTATGTGAATAACTGGAACAATGCTGAATTCAATGATCTAAAGGACGATCTCCCGGAGAAATTTAGCCCAGCCGAGTTTAGTGCCCAGATGAATTCCGCCACCAATGCCATCTCTTTGGCTGGGCGGATGATGCAGGTAATCCTTTTCCTCTGTTGTGGTACTTTTACGTGCATGAACATTTATAGATATATCCCTAGTCCCTGAGCCTCTGAGGAGTAACTTGTTACTCGGTCGGATGCTCCTAGAGAACCCAATTTTCCTCCTTATCAACTTCAAATAGTGATAAAATTAGAGCCGGGTTAAGTTCCACTTGGCCTGGATCTTAAATACTTCAAATATCCACACACCTAGAGCCGGGTTAAGTTCCACTTGGCCCGGATCTTGAATACTTCAAATATCCACACACCTAGAGCCGGGTTAAGTTCCACTTGGCCCGGATCTTGAATTACTTCGAATATCCACACACCTAGAGCCGGGTTAAGGTCCACTTGGCCCGGATCTTGAATACTTCGATAATCCACACACCTAGAGACGGGTTAAGTTCCACTTGGCCCGGATCTTGAATACTTCAAAAATCCACACACCTAGAGCCAGGTTAAGTTCCACTTGGCCCGGATCTTGTAGATTTCGAATATCCACACACCTTGTGTCGGGTTAAGTTCCACTTGGCCTAGATCTTATAGACTTCAAATTATTCTCCTCTTCCCTTTGAACTAATCTTGTGTTGCTTTTTCCAGATTACCACTAACCACCGAACTACTGAGTTCTAGCGCCTGCTGGATTCTTACAAAGATGTTCGCGTGCGCTATGGCAAGCTCCTTGAGGATCAAAAGAAGAAAAGTAATTTTATTTACCCAAGACTTGTCCTTTTCCATCTCTGTTCCCTTGAGTTTTCCATGATCCGAATTAACTTGTTACTCCACTTATGCAGTGGATGTTGAGGCTGAGAATATCACCATGCGAAAAAATCTTGAGGAAATCCGAGGTATGTTATCCTTCACTTCATCTTTGTGGGTTTCTTTCCTTAACTTGGTAGACATTTATACTTCGGCTCAGTCGGATTAACTTATTATCGCAGTTTCCCTTGAAGATAGTGTTCCTATTCTTGATATGACGACACATTATCTCGAACAAGCAGGCAAGCATCAAGCTGAACTAAAGAACAAGGATGACGAGATAGCTTGGCTATGCCTCCAGGACTCCGAGATCACTGGGCTGAATGCCAAAATCCAGAGGCTTAAGGACCTCCACAAAACCGAGCTGGACAAGGCGGACCAGGAGCTTGCTGAGGAAAAAGAGCGTTTGACGATGCAAATTTCCAAGGATAAGGATCTATTGGAGGAAGCCGACATAAAACTTACGTCGGTAACCTCTGAATATGAGAAAATCTAGGCCAACAGTGCCAATGTTGATGTCGAGCTTCAGCGTCTCCTCTTCTAGATTTCCTATGAGTATCTTTCTCTTGTTCAATTCTCTTTTCTCCAGATTAATTGTTTTGCTCATTGCTTCCTCTGCTCTGTTCTCAGGCAAGTTTCTAGAAGGTGATACTCTTATTGGCGTTGATGTAGCCCGGTCTCGCGAGCAGCGTGGTATTCCCACGGTCCCTGGATCCGGGTCAGTCCCTTACACGACAGAAGATCTGCTTGTGAGCCTCGCTGCTTGCCTAGAGCTGGTAAAGAACTATGGCGCAGATATCATGTCGGCCGCAATGCGGATGCTGAACTCTCTCTAGACCGGTGAGCCTACTCCAAAGGGAAATGCCGCTCTCATTGCCAAATTAATGGAGTGCGATACGCAGCTGCATTTGTGGCGTGAGTCGGCTGCGCGAGCCGATGCTGATATTGCGCTGCAGTTCGTCCTCTCGTGGTACGAAGGAATAGACCTAGGTCTGCTTACCCGCAAGTGCACCGGATCCAAGTGGTCCAAAGATCCGGCGTGGGTTGCGCGTCACAAAGCCAGTGCTAACGCTTATTCTGTATTCCTTCTGCCATGCCTGGAACGAAGGGCTGAGCTACCTCGACGTGTATGATGACGAAGTTGCTTCCGAAGTTGAAGAAGGTGAAGGGAGCGAAGGCAAGGCCACCGAGCTTGAGGACAAAGTTGAAGACCTGGAGGATGGAGGGGCCAACCCTAAAAATGAGGTCGAGGCTAGAACCCTGCCCACCAATTCCGAATTACCTCCTCCTTCGGCCGATGATTCGGCTTCTGCCCCTGCTCCTTAAAAACACTTAACCGTATTTTTTAGATCTCCGGTATGCCGGATTAAGTTGTATTTAAGCACTTGGGTATGGTTTTGCTACAATATGTGATGTTTACTACTAAGTTTTTAATGTTGGATTATCGTGGGCGAAGTCCCCGAGTTTGCTTTTCTTGTCCTCCACATTTTTGACTCGGCTCGCGTCTACCTTGATTCGGTTTTTCAACTTATGATTCTGAGGTTCAAAAAATTAAATGAACAATACTTGAAACTTAGAGATCAACTCAAAATAATCCGGCAAGAAATGAAATAAAAACAGGGTTAGTCTGAATGACAAATGTTGGTGTGCTTCGGTTCTTTCCCTTAGTCGTTTTTCATGTGCCTCGCAATTCTAAACTTGTTCTCTTGCTTGCCATGAAGCCAATTCTTCTTGGACAGCAACAAAGTCGAAGAGTTGGGTTTTTGGTGCTCGCATACTACTAATCTGGCTAAGGTACAAGTAATGTAAGCCAGCTGACATATAAAGAACGTAAAACAAGAAAGACAGTTATTATGGCAGTCCTCGGGTTTCTCCGGGGTGCCAAAATTTCATTGCTAAGCTCGTTGTCGACATACATACCGACATGCGAGTGACTCGGATACATTCACCTTCTTGCTAGGTGTAAAAGGGACAAAGTAGTGCTACATTCCATGGTCGCTTAGATTCTTCCCCGGACTTGTCCGCCTTGTTCTTCTCCTGTGGTTGTGCATCAATAAGATAGTAGGAATCATTGTGCAAAGCTTTGCTTACAATGAAAGGTCCTTCCCATGGAGGGGGTAGCTTATGCATGCCAGCAGTGCGTTGTATCAACTGGAGTACTAGATCAGCTTCCCGGAAAACTCGGGGGTTTACTTTCCGCCTATGATAGAGTCAGAGGTTTTCCTGATATATGGCGGTGATATGTCCAAAATGTATCTACTTTCCCGAACACTTTTGCTATTGTTTCTCCTCTAAACTTGTGTGATTTGGATGCAACTAACGCGGACTGACGCTGTTTTCAGCAGAATTACTTTGGTGTTTAGTTTTTGTGCAGAAAATCAACTATCAGGAAAAATCCAGGAAAATATGCCAAAAATCCCATTTCACCAGAAGACTCCCGGAGCCAGAATACGAGACAGAGTGGGGCTTGGGCCCAGCCACACCACCTGGCCGTGCCAGGGGGTGGTCTGGCCGCCCCAGACACCCCCTCGGTCTCCCTCTTCGCCTATAAGTTGCCTTCTTACCTAAAAACTCAGGGGGGGGGGGTTCGACGTTTTTCCAGAAGGAGTTCTGCTCCGCCGCCACTACCAGATTCCACGAAACAGCACCAGAAACTCCATTCTGGCACCCTGCCAGGACGAGGAATTGGAGGAGATCATCGCCATCATCATCACCATCGCTTCTCCATCGACCATCCATGTTTCCCCATCTATGAGTGAGTAATCCCCCGTTGTAGGCTATGGTAATGGTAGGGATTGCATGAGATCGTTCATGTAATGGCATCAGTTGTTAGGGCATGGTGCCTAGTATCTACTATTAGTACTTTTTGACTTTGTTGCGACTTGTTATGCTTAATGCTTGTCACTAGGGCCCGAGTGCCATGATTTCAGATCTGAACATGTTATTGATTCATTATGATAGTATTGTTTTTGGTCTTACCTGCAAGTTGTACACACATGTTGTTGTCCGGAACCAATGGCCCCGAAGTGACAGAAATCGGGATACCCGGACGGAATGGCTTTGATGTGAGGATCACATGTGTTCACGGAGTGTTAATTCTTTGCTCCGGTGCTCTATTAAAAGGAGCACCTTAATTTCCAGTAGTTCCCTTGAGGCCCCGCTGCAAACAGGCTGGCAGGACAAAAGATGTTGTGCAAGTTCTCATTGCGAGTAGGTATGACTATATATGGAACACATGCCTAGGATTATCTAGTACTTGGAGGCTTTATCTTATTTATCTGAAATTGCCCTATGTTCTGATTGCTATGTGAATTGTCTTGTCCATGCAACGCCCATCCATCCATCCTTATGCCTATCGCACTCGAATCCTACTATATACTGCTATTGTTACTACTGTCTTTACTTTACTAGTGTTGTTACTTTACTACTCCTACTACAAAAATGTTGCTACTGATAAACTGCTATGAGCAAGATTGTTTCCAAGTGCAGCTGAATTGACTACTCGGTTGTTAAGGCTTATAAATATTCTTTGGCTCCTCTTGTGTCGAATCAATAAATTGGGTTTCACTTCCCTCGAAAATACTGCGATACACCCCCTATACTTGTGGGTCATCAAGACTATTTTCTAGCGCCGTTGCTGGGAGCATAGCTTTATTTATCAACTTCAATTGGATTCATTATTGTTCACTGCCATCCATCCATCAAGGGTAAGTCTCGTGATGGCAAGGTTCCTATTTTACCATCCACTACAAGAAGAGGTATGGTTCTGAACACCTCTGTTGCTCTTGATTCACCATCTATTATGAGTAAGCTCGTTACACCACCACATACACATGCTACACACACTGCTACTACTGCTGAATCTGAAACTTTTGATACTTATGATGATGCTTCTTCTGTGCTTGATAAGAGTGGTTCATTAGGTCCTTTCCTAGATGCTACGATTGCTAGAACTATAGCTGGAAATACGGAAACTCCTAATGAAGACACTACTACACACCTGTTAGTTCACCTGAGTCTAGTGAGAGTTATGATATTGAAGATGGTTATGTTGAGATGACCGATGAATTTATTAAAGAATGTAAAAACATCCATGATAGGAGCGCTGCTAAGAGTCTCCTTGAATGGCGTACTATTAGACCCAAATTGTCTCCTATTGCTAAGTTTGTTGCTTCTCCCATAAACATTAAAGATAAAGATTATGATTTCTCTCTCGATCTATCTTACATAGCTATTGTTGAGAAAGAACCTTTTTGTGGGGCTAAGAATGAAAGTGCGGTAGCACATATGACTGAGCTTTCTACCATGAGTGGCTTGTTTTCTGATGATATTAAGACGCGTACTTACTTTGTTGCTAAGATTTTCCCCTTTTCACTGAAAGGGGAAGCTAAAACTTGGTTTAGTAATTTACCTCCTAGATCTATTGATAACCCTGATTGCTTGATTAGTACCTTCCTCCAGAAATAATTTCCTCCAAGTGCTAGACATGCTATTTTGCAGGAACTTTTTGATTTTAAACAGGGAGAAAAAGAGATATTGCCTGAATCGCGGGCAAGGTTTTGTGCTTTGATGCATGCACAGGCTAGAAGTCCATTACCTAAGAATGAGCTTTTTGATATATTTTATAATGGACTAACTGAAGAATCTAGGACATACCTAGATAGTTGTGTTGATTGTGTTTTCAGGAATAGGACTCCAAAGAAGCCGAGGAATTTTTGGCTAAAATAAGCAAGAATTAGGAAGATTTGACTCCTCTTGAATCAGCTATGCCTGAAGTAATTATACCTAAACTAGCTATGCCTAAACCAGAAATGTCTTCAGGAGAAGGGAATTAAAGCTGCAGATGTCAAGAATTTAACTCCTATAGAAGAATTATGTAAGCCAATCCCCCATTCATACACTATTGAGGTACACTCTCTCCAACACTTTGATGAAGGTGATATCCCTTACTCTAAACCTCCTTATAAATGCTTAGAAGAATTCGATATTTTCATTGTTAAACAAGATAAATTTAATAAAAGGGTGCAAAATCATCTAATGGAAAACACTAGAGCTATTATTGAGTTAAAAGATATTGTGGAAAGAAACTCTAATGATGTTAAAATGATTATTAAACATTTTCAAATGGTTCAAACTCAAATAGATCAACTTATTAAAGTGCAAAAAGACTTGCTAGTTAACGCTGTCAAAGAAAAACATGCTTATGAAATTAGAACTAGAAGTGGTGCTGCTACCCAGGATCCTCTATATCCTTAGGGGCATCCCAAAAGAATTGAGTAGGATTCTCAACAAGCTAAAATAGTGGTTCTACTCGTAATAAAAGAAAAAAGAAACATAAAACTATTGTAGAACCCTCTGAACCTGCTAAAGCTCCTAATAGTATATCTATCTCTGATGCTGAAACTGAAAGTGATAATGAGGAAAATGATGTTCCTGATAAAGAAAAAGTTGAAGCAGAACCTGAAAAGCACACTAAGACTACTAAATACACTAAAGAAGATATTATTGCTAAGAAACATGGTAGTGAAAGAGAGCCTTGGGTTCAAAAACCTATGCCTTTCCCTGATAAGAAACAGAAGTCAAAGGAAGATGAACACTATAATAAGTTTGTGAGTGGATGAAACCTTTATTCCTGCAAATTCCTTTGACTGATGCTATTAAATTGCCTCCTTACTCAAAGTATATGAAGGATATTGTCTCGAATAAAAGGAAGATCCCTAATGAAGAAATCTCTGCTTTGCTTGCTAATTATTCCTTTAATGGTAAGGTTCCAAAGAAACTTGGAGACCCAGGGATTCCAACTATCCCTTGCTCTATTAAGAATAGTTATGTTAGAACTTCTTTGTGTGATTTGGGAGCTGGAGTTAGTGTTATGCCTTTCTCTCTCTATAAGAGACTTCAACTATAAAAATTAATACCAACTGATATATCTTTGCAAATGGCTGATAAATCTACCACTATTCCTATTGGTATATGTGAGGATGTACCTATTCAAGTGGCTCATAATTGCTTGATATTAACTGATTTTGTTGTGCTTGAAATGCCTGAAGATGATAATATGTCTATTATTCTTGGGAGACCTTTTGTTAATACTGCAGGAGCTGTTATTAATTGTAATCAAGGAAAGGTGACTTTCAATGTTAATGACAAGGAACATACTGTCTATTTCCCTAAGAAGATTGATAGGACTTATGGTTTGAATTCAATTGAACATGTTGAGGGCATTCAAGTTGGAGAAATATATTGTCCCATACCACGAGAAAAATTTGAAACCATTATGATTGGGACCATTGCTATCAAAATTGTGGTAACATAATCATTAGTGGAATACAAAGTTTTCTCTCATATGAAACTGTTTTGGTAACAAGACCTGATCAACCTTGTTAACAAAAGGATTTCATTGGACAAAACAATGTTTTCACCATGATTATCTCCGCTTACTTCTATTCTATCCATTTTAGTTGTTGCTTTCGTTTAGTTCTCTTTTCTGTTGTTAGTTGCTTGCATATTAGAGTGTCTTAGAACTTCTGTAGTTCTAGCCTTGTTTTGTCATTGCATCATTCCAAAAAATCTTTTTCTGTCAGAAAATCATTCATCTATACGTGAAATTTGCCCAAAAATAAAGTGTCTCGAAAAATTCCAAAAAATTCATATTAAATTTTTACATGAAAAAAGGGGCAGAGGAGTGCCTGGAAGGTACCAGGGGGGCCCACCAGGTAGGCACGGCCAGCCCTGGGGCGCGCCTGCCTATGGTGTGGGCCACCCTTGGCCCTCCACTCACTCTCTCACTTGCCACTTTCTTCTCTCTCCTGAGTAGACTCCAGTTCATTGCTCAAAATCGCGTTCTTGCTGTGCTTGCCCTCGATTTTTCGATCTCCTTGTTCAGCCCATCTTTGCTGCTGAAATTTGGAGCCTTTGTTCTCTGGTATGTGATTCCTCTGCTTGTCCAAGTAGATTTGTGTTTAGTCGTTTATATCTTGAGTATTTTGCTGCTGTAGGTGACAGGTTTTGAGTGCTTGTAAGCTTGTTCAATGCTTAGAGATATAGTTTTGATGCATGTTTAGGCCTCTTACAAGTCTCTATGAGTAGTGCCCTTCATTGTATATTCACTTTGCAATCACTTGTTTAATAGATGTTTAAATTTCAGAATATTAAACATGAACAACCATACCTTTGGAGAAATATTTGAGAGGGATGCACCTAAGAGGTCAAGGCCCTCAAGATCAGCCTCTCAGTTTAGGCCATCATACAACGAAGATCTCATTGTACCTCGTATTGGTAATGAAGGAGATGATGGGGATGCTCACCCATCTACTTTTCCTTGTTTTACTTGATGATTTCTTACTGATTTCTTGATGATTTCTTGCTACTAATTCAGAGGGTTGGTTTGACCTCATACTGAAGGGAATATGCCCGAGAGGCAATAATAAAGTGGTTATTATCTTATTCCATGTTTATGATAAATGTTTATTTTGCATGCTATAATTGTATGGATCGGAAACATCAATACATGTGTGTTTAATAAACAAAAAGGGTTCCTAGTTATGCCTCTCTTATAGACTAGATTGTTGATTAACAAGATGATCAAGGTTTCCTGATCATAGACATTGGATGTTCTTAATAACAAGGTCACAACATTAGTTGAATGATGTGATGAACATTCATCCGAAGTATAGCATTACGATCAAAGTCATTATGTTTATATTGCTATAACATCATACGAAGTAATCTTTATCCTTAGACCATGAGATCATGTTAATTGCTAACACCGGAAGAGTATCTTGATAACATCAAACGTCACACCGTAACAGGGTGACTATAAAGATGGGTTCAGTGCTACGAAGGTGTTATGTTGAGGCTCATGGATCAAGAGTGGAATTTGTCAATCCCAATGACGGATAGATATACTCTGGGCCCTCTTGGTGATATCACATTAAGATAGCTTGCAAGCAAGTGATGTGATCACTAGAATGTTATATCACGGGAACGAGAAAAGAGTGCATGTCGGTAACGAGATCAAACTAGGTATGGAGATACCGATGATCGAATCTCGGACATGTAATATATCGCGAGACAAAGGGATTTAGTTACTAGCGTTAAAGGTTCTCACGATCATAGAAGTCATCGTTGAATGTGTAGGAGTCAGTATGGATCTCCAGGTCCCGCTTCTGATTATTGATCTGAGAGGAGCCTCAATCATGTCTGCATTATTCGCGAACCGTAGGGTGACACACTTAAGAGTTACCGGACACCATTTTGGAGCACATATGTTTCAGACAAACGAATTGCAAAGCGCAGTAATTGTTTCGATAGAAACAGGAAATTGTTTCGGGTGAAATTGCAGAAAGTAGTTCTGCATGTGATATTGAAATATTGCAAGGGTTATATGTGAATGTTTGTTAATTAAAGTAATTAACAAAATTCTGAATTTTTTTAATAAAAAGAGCTTTATTAAATAAGAGAGCATTAAACTTGGAGAATTTTAATGCATTTAAAGTAGGGACTTTAAAGGGGAATGTGAAGAGGCATTTTAATGTGGAGGGGTTACCACCACATGAATGGGGGAGGTGAGGAGTCACCCCCCCCATGCGCCGGCCATGAAGGAGGGGAACCCCCCTCCTCCTATAAAAGGTCACCCTCTTCCACCTTCTTCCTCACACCTCCTTGTGAAAGATCTCTCTCCCCCTCTAGAATTATTCCCCCATGGTCTAGGATTAGCGAGATACATGTTCCCGATGGCATTTCGTCTGGAAGGAGTTGCTGCTTCTGCTGGATCGCTGGAGCGAGGAGGTGGAGGTTGTCCGGTGGCTTGAACGTGTGTGCGAGTACAGATGTGCTGCTGAGTTGCGGCACTCGGACTTCCTCACGATCTTGAGATCGGAAAGTGTACGACTACGTCAATCACGTGTTCCTACTCGTTAACAAAACACGTTGTCTTTGAGGGTAACTTCTCATTGGATGTATGTCCACCCATTGCTATGTACCTAGTAGATAGATCTTGGCGTGTAGTTCTCATCGTAGGAAATTTTTTATTTTCTATGTTGCGGACCCAACACATACATGCAATATGAGAGTGAGCAATACGATATGCTCACCAAGACTTTTGTTGAGAGCTTCGTGTTTGCTAACACGCCCTATCAGTCAACTATCTCTTTCAGAATTTATAATCTACCCTTTACCATGTCATTGGGAAGATTTTGCAGTATTGTAGGTGTAAGCATGACAGGGACCGTGATGAAGATTCAAGGGCGACCCGCTGATTTGCTGGAGCTCTACCGAGGGGTGACCAATGATGATGACTGCGTACCTCAGCGCGGAAATATAAGAAACATCCAACTCCCTGCTCTTAGATACTTTGCATATTATCTTGCTACTAGCGTTCTTGGTAGGGAGAATACGAGTAATATCTCCAACTATCATTTGGCCTTCCTTGCTGCCGCGCTAAACAATGATACTCGGTACAACCTTGGCTCGCTTATTTCTCGCCGCCTAGCCGCTAGGGGGCATATAAATGGGGGAATCATTGCTTCACGTATGGTCAATGCATTAGAGCTTTCAGTAGACCCCAGTGATTCTATATTGGCGCCACAAAGGCTTGACCTTGCTGCTATGAAAACACATCACTTTGTCACTGCTGATTCTAATTTGGACAGTCTAGTATATAGGATGTTGTTTACTGACGGGGATGAGAGGAAGATCCCTTTGCCGCAATCTACTTTGTTTATTGTTCACAGGAGACCATGGTCGCGCTCCAAGGAGGAGGTGGAGGAGCAGCTCCGCTTGATGGGGTTCCACGGGCAGCACTAGGAGGATGTGCCTATGATTACTCCGTGCACTATGGAGGGACATACTCGAGCTTGTACCAGGACGACGGTACCTCCTCATCGTACCATGGAGACACTTCATCTTGGCCAGCTTGGGATTGATACCCACTTAGGCCAAAAGCCTAAGCTTGGGGGGAGGTACGCCGACATCGCACTCATCTCCATATCATTTTGCGTCGGTACTTTGTATATTTATGTTTCGTTCTCTTTTTAGTTTTCGTTCTTTCTTTGTTTTTGCTTTCTAAATCACAAAAAGACCAAAAATATTTCTATTGTTTCTCTTTGGTTTGCTTCTTTACCTTTTGGCCTTGGTTTGCTCTTTTTGCTTTGCTTGAACTATTTGAAAAACCCAAAAAGATTTTTCTTTGCTTGTTCTTCCTTTTTGGTTCTTGTTTTTTAAAAAAATAAAAAAACCGAAAACACCAAAAATATTTGTTGTTCTTCTTTGGTTTTGTGAGTTTTGTTGCAGGGTTCAGCAGTCCTCAGTGGGATTTGGTTTCATATTACTATTCAAGCCACACAAGTGACGGGCAATAATGAGGATTAATGACAACTTGAAGTGTGTAAGAGGCTGGTAACGAACTCTATTGGTTTTCATTTTTGTACATATACTCATCATCGTGGGCATGCTTAGTCTATTCGTGTAGGGTGTATGTTATTTATGGATGCTTAGTAGTTCTTGCTTTCATATGATTAGTTCCGACTTGCTAATAGTTTGTAGCATGTCATATGAATGTTTGCTTGTATTACTCTATTCATAACTTGGTATGACACCGTGGTATCCTCCTCTGAATGTTTCATTTGAATTGACTTGGCACATGCTCACGCATGCATATGACTGAAATAATCAGTTAAGCCTCGATGAATTATTTTGCCTTGAGGTTCTTGAATCACTTTCATGCCATGATTAGTCATGTTTTGTTGCAAGCATGATTATGACCATTATTGCTCTCTCGTTTGTCGCTCCCTCTCTATTGCTATCCTTCACTTGTGCTGAGTATAACCACTACTCGTGCATCCAACTCCCCAAAACCAATTTTGCCAAAGTGTTCACCAAATCTGCCTATTAGCATCATTTGCTATTCCGTGCATATTAAGTATGCCATGTTTTCTTCCGAATAAAATGTTTACTTGTTATGAGAAAGTTAGTTAGTAAATCTCTCACGAACTTGATGGCACACTTTACTTTCTTGCACTTAATAAACCTGAACCATTGCGTCCTTCTTTGTTGCGTATATTCTTGCGCTTTATAAGTTGAAGGTAGCAGAACCATGTATCATGGGGAACGCTTTCAACATTGCACAGGTACTTAGTACCTCGTTGATATCATGTTCTTTTGCTTATGGATCCCGGCGGTGTGAAATAAAAGTGGAACTTGTAAGATCATGGAGTTTGTATGTATGTTAGAGAAATGCCTGGGCCGCTAGCCTAAGCCATGCCTAATCATGGTGGAAACTTGCAGCATAACCATAATGAGCATTCTATGAAGCATCCTCAATTAAAATCTATGCACATAGTAAATAAAAAGATCGTTGAGATGCTCATTGTCTGCTTGCCTTGTCATTTTGATTATGGGATAGCTCCTGTATCATGTGCAAGGGGTACCTCATTGGCGGTTCTCTATCATACGTATATACTTACAATGACAAGAGCTTACTCGTGACTGAAGTTGAGTAGCATGAGGATCGGTCTTTGTAAGTAAGGGGCATGAGACTTCGATTTATAACTTGTCAAGCATATCCTCTTAGTTGTGTCACTTTCACCTTAACCATATTGAAGATGCTTATGATAGGGGCAATGAGAGCTCAAAGCTAACGAGTACCATACTTTCAGCATTTGGAAGCCTTTCAAACTATTCAAAATCTTTTCATTTCTTTGTTGAGTCTCCACCTATTCTATGAGCACCTTCTTGAGAGCATAGTTGTCATTCTTAGTGTAATGTGTTTGTCTCAAAACTTGATTATTTGTGTTATGACTTTGATGCTTGTATCTTTGATATCTTTACTTCTAGTCTTCACCTAAACTTCAGAGGTGCCTTGGCATTCATAATCAAAGGCAAGTGAGATACCACCCTATCATACCTTGTTATGAGCATTGTAATGTTGCTTATGTTTATGTTCCATGCTACTTATTATTTTTGAGTTGGAATCTCTTCATAGCTTGCAATTCCTATTAAGTAAACTTAGTTGCATACTCCTTATTATGAATTGTCTAAGTAGTTGATCACATGTTGAGAATATATACATCATATGAAGCAAATGTGTTCGTGAAAGTTCTTTTATCGCACTGAGTTTTCAACTGAATTGCTTGAGGACAAGCAATAAGCTAAGCTTGGGGGAGTCGATACATCCAAAACGTATCTACTTTACTGAACACTTTTCTGCGTATATGCTTGCGCTTTCCTCTAAACTTCTGTGATTTGGATGCAACTAACGCGGACCGACGCTATTTTCAGCAGAATTACTTTGGTGTTTAGTTTTTGTGCAGAAAATCAACTATCAGGAAAAATCCCGAAAAATATGCCAAAAATCCTATTTCACTAGAAAACTCTCGGAGCCAGAATACAAGACGGAGTGGGGATGGGGCCCAGCCACACCACCTGGCCGCGCGGGCTGGGCCTGGCCATGCCAGGGGGTGGTCTGGCCGCCCCAGACACCCCCTCGGTCTCCCTCTTCGCCTATAAGTTGCCTTCTTACCTAAAAACTCAGGGGGGGGGGGGGGGTTCGACGTTTTTCCAGAAGGAGTTCTGCTCCGCCGCCACTACCAGATTCCACGAAACAGCACCAGAAACTCCATTCTGGCACCCTGCCAGGACGAGGAATTGGAGGAGATCATCGCCATCATCATCACCATCGCTTCTCCATCGACCATCCATGTTTCCCCATCTATGAGTGAGTAATCCCCCGTTGTAGGCTATGGTAATGGTAGGGATTGCATGAGATCGTTCATGTAATGGCATCAGTTGTTAGGGCATGGTGCCTAGTATCTACTATTAGTACTTTTTGACTTTGTTGCGACTTGTTATGCTTAATGCTTGTCACTAGGGCCCGAGTGCCATGATTTCAGATCTGAACATGTTATTGATTCATTATGATAGTATTGTTTTTGGTCTTACCTACAAGCTGTATACACACGTTGTTGTCCGGAACAAATGGCCCCGAAGTGACAGAAATCAGGATACCTGGAGGGAATGGATTTGATGTGAGGATCACATGTGTTCACGGAGTGTTAATGCTTTGCTCCGGTGCTCTATTAAAAGGAGCACCTTAATTTCCAGTAGTTCCCTTGAGGCCCCGCTGTAAACGGGCTGGCAGGACAAAAGATGTTGTGCAAGTTCTCATTGCGAGCAGGTATGACTATATATGGAACACATGCCTAGGATTATCTAGTACTTGGAGGCTTTATCTTATTTATCTATAATTGCCCTATGTTCTGATTGCTATGTGAATTGTCTTGTCCATGCAACGCCCATCCATCCATCCTTATGCCTACCGCACTCGAATCCTACTATATACTGCTATTGTTACTACTGTCTTTACTTTACTAGTGTTGTTACTTTACTACTCCTACTACAAAAATGTTGCTACTGATAAACTGATGTGAGCAAGATTGTTTCCAGGTGTAGCTGAATTGACAACTCAGTTGTTAAGGCTTATAAATATTCTTTGGCTCCCCTTGTGTCGAATCAATAAATTGGGTTTCACTTCCCTCGAAAATATTGCGATGCACCCCCTATACTTGTGGGTCATCAGGCGGATCTGGACAAGGCCAGTTCTCTCGCTTCTTCCAGTAGATCGACATCATTTTGCCGGGCCTCTCGCACTTTGGCTTCTGTGTATTGGGTGACCATTGGCGAATCATGCTCTATGCCAGCCGGTAATACGACTTCTACCCCATATACCAGAAAAAATGGCGTATAGCCCGTTGATCAATTTGGAGTTGTTCTTAAGCTCCACAGTACTGCTGGTAGTTCTTCTATCCAACACCCCGCTGATCTTTGCAGCGGCTCTATGAGCCGAGGTTTTATCCCGGATAGAACTAGTCTGTTGGATCTTTGCACTTGCCCGTTCGATGCCGGGTGGGCTACTGAGGCGACATCTGGCTGGATCTTCTTTTCTTGGTAGAACCTCGCAAATGCTCCTTCGGCGAAGTTAGTGCCCTTATCAGTTATGATACTATGTGGATAGCCATATCTCAAGATTATATCCTTGAGGAATTTTACCGATGTTTCCCTATCACACTTCTTGATTGGCTTCACTTCAATCCATTTAGTAAATTTGTCCACCATTACTAGGATATAGGTCATTCCTCCTTTAGCCGGCTTAAATGGTCCTACCATATCTAGGCACCGCACATCGAATGGCCAAGTAATGGGGATAGTTTTGAGCTCTGACATTGGCAGGTGGGTTTTGGTGGCATATCTCTAGCAACCATTGCACTTCCTCACCAAATCCTCCACTTGCTCCAAAGTAGTTGGCCAATAAAATCCATGCCGGAAAGCTTTTGCCACTAATGCCCTTGAGGATGCATGGTGACCACATTCTCCTTGGTGGATATCTCGGAGTATGTCAAGTCCTTCCTCCAGATCAACACACCGCTGCAGCACTGTGGTCACACTTCTTTTGTATAGTTCGGCGTTGATAATAGTATAGGCTTTTGCTCTCCTCTGGATCTGCCTTGAGAGTACCTCATCATCCGGCAGGGTTCCTTCTTTCAGGAAATCAAATGTTGTCTTGGCCCAAGCTGGTACTGCTCGGACTGGAAAGGGTTCCTCGTTAATCTCCATTGCATCCACCGATATAACTCCTGCCGGATTTGACTCGGGTTTGCTGATGCAGTCCCCGGGTTTGCCGAAGCAGTCCCCGGTTTTGCTGAGGTGCCTCCCCAATCAATTTCCATGGGCGTAGCTTCTGACCCGGAGAGAGCCGGGAAATAGATAGACCCGGATTCTAGCGATGGGGTAATAGATGGTTTTCTTAAGTGCTCCAAAGCAACATTTGGCGGGATTCCTTGCCGGGATGAGCCCAACTTGGACAATGTGTCGGCCGCCTCATTTTCAATCCGAGGTATGTGGTGAAACTCACACCCCTCAAAGAATCTGCTTATCTTTTGCACATGAAATCCATACAGGGCCATGTTAGCATCCAAAGCGTCCCAGTTGCCAGATACTTGCTGCACCACCAAATCCGAGTCGCCAAAGCACTGTATTCGACGTATTCCTACTTCCTTTGCCACTTTGAGGCCATGCACCAGTGCTTCATATTCTGCGACGTTATTTGAGGCGCTGAAATGAATCTGGAGAACATACTTTAGTTGATCTTTCTTGGGCGAGGTAAGTACCACTCCGGCGGCCAGCCCTTCTTTCAGTTTTGATCCGTCAAAGTTCATTCGCCAACATTTTGAGTCCAGCAGAGGTGGTTCGTGTTGCATCTCGGCCTAGTCCACAAACAAATCCGCCACGGCCTGCGACTTGATCGCATCTCTTCTGTCAAACGGTGGTGCGTATGGGGCTAGCTCAATCGCCCATTTTGCAATTCAGCCACTAGCATCTTTGTTACTCATAATCTCTGATATGGGTGCCTCACATATCACCTTGATGGGGTGTTCCTCAAAGTAGTGTTTGAGTTTTTTGGCTGACATATACACGCCATACACCATCTTTTGATAGTGAGGGTAATTCTGTTTTGAAGCTGACAATACTTTGCTCAAATAATACACTGGCCTTTGCACCGATTTTCCATCCTCTTCGTGCTCCACTACAATTACTGCACTTACGACTCGGTTGGTCGCGGCTATATAGAGCACCATTGGCTCCTTGGGTAGTGGTGCGGCTAGGATTGGTGCGATGGACAGCATCTTTTTTAATTCTCGAAATGCGCTATCAGCTTGTGGCGTCCATGTGAATTTATCCGCCTTTTTCATTAACTGGTAGAGGGGCAATGCCTTCTCTCCTAGCCGACATACAAACCGACTTAATGATGCCAGGCAACCAGTAAACTTCTGCACACTGTTAAGGCATTTTGGCAGTTCCATTGTTTCTATAGCCCGGATTTTTGTCGGGTTAGCTTTGATACCTTGGCTGGACACTAGGAAACGAAGTAACTTTCCAGCGGGTACACCAAAGGTGCATTTTTCCGGGTTAAGTTTCATCCAGAGCTGTCTCAAGTTCGCAAATGTCTGCCGGATGTCATCAAGGAGCGTATTGCTTTATGACCACATCATCCACATATACTTGCACATTTCGACCTATCTGGTCATGTAAACACTTTTGCATGCATCACTGGTACGTCGCTCCATCATTACGTAATCCAAACGGCATAGTGTGATAGCAATAAGCCCCGTATGGGGTAATAAACGCGGTCTTTATTTGATCATCCGGGTTCAAGGGTATCTGGTGGAAACCAGAATATGCATCTATAAATGACAATAACTCACACCCCGCAGTTGAACATATGACTTGGTCTATCCTTGACAGTGGGAATAGGTCTTTAGGACACACCTTATTCAGGTTCGTGTAATCAATGCACATGCGCCATACCACGGCCACGTTTGGGTCATCTTTTTTCTTTTCCACCACCACCGGATTAGAGAGCCAATCCAGATAGAGTACCTCCATGATAAATCTGGTTGCAAGGATCCTAGCTATCTCATTCCCAATGAATTTTCTTCTATCCTCGGTAAAACGTCGGAGCGGTTGCTTCACCAGCTTTGCACCGAGTCTAAAGAGTTCTCGGCCAACTCCCTCGGCACTCCTTGAAGATCATGTGTGGACCAAGCTAAGATATCCCGATTCTCACGGAGGAAGTTGACGAGCTCGCTTTCCTATTTTTTGCTTAACTCCGCACCAATAATTACGGTGCGCTCTGCGAACTGATCATCAATTGGTACTTTCTTGGTATCCTTTGTCGCTTGAAACGACACGTTCCCATGTGGATTGGTCAGGGCCGGCATATGTTGCTGCATGGACTGAGCCAGTGCCGCTACTTCCATGATTTTCCTTTTCTCCTAAGCTATCACGAGTGAATCGGCCAGATTAGATATGGCAGAGGCACATTCGATCAAACACTGGAAGTCCCCTAAGATGGTTATCACTCCCCCGGGTCCGGGCAATTTCATCTTGAGGTAGCTGATGTGAGTACTTGCCATGAACTTGTTCAGTGCGGGCCTACCGAGTAACGCGTGATAAGCGCTCTCCAGATTCACCACTTCGAACTCTAAATTTTCATTCCGGCAATTATCCCTTGTTCCGAACAGCACATCAACCCGGACCTTACCAATTGGCTCACAGGAAATACCTGGCACAATGCCATGAAAAGTGGTCCTTGTAGCTTGCATCATATTCTCTGTTATCCCCAAGTTGTGCATGGTATCATTGTACATGATGTTAATGCTACTGCCATTGTCAATCAGCACCTTGGATAATCTCACATTTATATTCGGCCCGATGAATGTCGGATCCAGGACCAGAGCATAGGTCCATGGGCTCAGCATAAGCTTTGGGTGGTCTCTAATACTCCACGTTTCTTGATCCGACCAAGGCATGTACCTCACTATCGCCAGCATTACCGCGTTTACCTCCATATGCCGGTGCTGTAAGCTTTTTCGATTATTTTCTTCCGTGGTAAATAAGCAATAGCTTTGATGATGCTCCATGTATTCATTTCTCCCGTCATTTCCACGGTATCCTTGACATTGATGTTGTTGGTTATTCACCTGATGCACTGTATCCCTCCTTTCTTGGTTCTCGTACCTCAGATGTGGTGGAGGCAGCATGAGGTGCTGTTGGTTCCCTCCAGTGAGCAGTGGCTGCCAAGGTGCTTCGTTCCGAGGTGCATGAGTATTCCCCGAACTACCATGCTCCAACTTCCTCATCCACTCACACTGCCGGGTCGTATGATTCGCTGGGCTATTCGGACTTGGCGTATGAAACTTGCAAGGTTGATCCAGCATAGACTCGAACGTATACCTCAGTCGATCCTTTCGCTCTTGCCATTGCTTTTTCTGCTCTGGGGTCCAAGGCTTTCTCCCTTCATTTTTCTGCTGCCAGTTTTGCCCTCTAGTTTTCTGGTGCTGGCTGGCGCCAGCATTGGGTTGATCTCGGTCCACAACTGCCACTTGCTGCGAGCTATAGCTGTAATCCGAACGTTCATCCCATCTTTTTCCTCGGAAATCATTTCTCCTTGATGATCCGGAGCCATCTCGGTTGTAATACTCCTCGTTTGCCTCACTTGACATTATCCGGGGTTGAGTTGGGTCTCCCAAAGCATATGAATCTGCGATCCGGATCGTCTCAGCCAAAGTGGTTGGCATATCTCGCTGCAATCTTTGCCACAACATAATTCAATATCTATAGGCTTGGGCAAACCACGCGATTGTTTGTGATTCAATTACCCCCTCGCATGAGTTCTACACATTGCACCACCGAGTCAGAAAATCTCGGTCTGGCTCATTCAGTCTCTGTCAGCATAACGCCAGAGTCTGCGGCCTGCTGGGCCTCTTATAAGTGCTTGAGAAGTTGCTAACAAATAAGTCCTGAAAATCCAGCTAGAAGTTAACACTCCCTGGTGGCAAGTTGTTCAGCCACACTCTTACTGGCCCCTCTAACATTTGAGGCACATATCTCACAGCCCATCTCAGATTTCCAGTTGCAATTTTGACTGTTGTTGCGTAATCAATAAGCCAATCCTCCGGCCTCGTGCTACCATCATATGTCTTTGTTCCTCTGGCCAATTGAAAGTTCGGAACTTGTGGTTCATGATGGCTCGGTGTTGATGTAGAGCTCGTTGGGAACCCCAAGAGGAAGGTATGATGAGCACAGCAGCAAGTTTCCCTCAGTTATGAAACCAAGGTTTAATCGAACCAGTAGGAGCAAGGAAACACCCCAAAGGTGTTGCTAGCTGAGCCTTGGCAGGGCGCACTACCGGTGCTAGTAGCAACATGGAGACCTGCACAACACAACCACAGAACTTTGTCCCCAACTTAAGATGAGGTTGTCAATCTCACTGTGTTCTGCTGAAAACAAAGGATTAAACGTATCGAATGGAATGAAGTAAAATTTTGCAGAAAGTAAACACAAAGCAGTAACAGTTTGTAGATTGAATGTAAATAAAAAGGACCGGGATCCATAGTTCACTAGAGGTGGCTCTCCTTAAGATAGATAACATGCTGGGTGAACAAATTACAGCGGGGCAATTGACAAACATCGAGAAAGAAATGCATGCATATACTAATCATCTTGACTCCTTTGAGATTCGATTGGGCATTACAACATTATACATAGACCGCCATCCAACTGCATCTATGACTAATAATCCACCTTCAGGTTATCATCCGAACCCCCTCCAGTATTAAGTTGCAAGCAACATATTATTGCTTCACGAACTGCGTGTAAAGTAAACAATATGATTGTTCTATGAACAAAGGATTGTTATTTTCTCCCTAGTATAAACAACACATCTAGTACCTTAGAGATTTCTGTCACTTCCCCAGATTACCAGAGGCATGAACCCACTATCGAGCATAAATACTAACTCTTGGAGTTGCTAGCATCTACTTGGCCAAGATAGCTACTAACAACAGAACAAGATCACAAATAACAAAGACATGATAGAATCAATAATCAATCTGAAATAGCATCTCAATATCCATCGGATTCCCGCAAACACAACATGCAGAATTACAAATAGATGATCTTGATCATGAACGGAGCTCACAAGATCTAGACATGAAAGCACAAAGGAGGAGAACCAACCATCTAGCTACTACATGGATCTGTAGTCCAAGGATGAAGTACTCACGCATCACACTGGAGGCTTGCATGGTGATGAAGAAGGCCTCCAGGGTGAATTCCCGTCTCTGACAGGGTGCCGGGAAGAGCTTCAGATCTCTCCCGATCTAGGGATGGAGATGACGGCGGCTACAGACTCTTTCGTGGATTTTTTGATCGGGTACTTAGGGTTTTCGTCCCGAGGGCATCTTATAGGCAGAAGAAGAGGCCGAGGGGGTGCTGGGGTCGGCCAGACCACCCCCTGGCGCAGGTCAGGCCTGGCCGCACGGTCAGGTGGTGTGGCTGGCCTCCAACCCTTCTCTGTCTCATATTCTGGCATCTCATGACGTCCGGAAAAATAGGCACTTTGGCTTTTGTCGCGTCCAATTCCGAGAATATTCATTTTCTGACTTTCCTGGAACCAAAAATAGCAGAAAGCAAGCAGCTGGCACTGTGGCTCTTGTTAATAGGTTAATCCAAGAAATCATATGAAAAGTACTCCAAAGTGTGGGCAAAACACAAGAAAGTGGATAAAACCAAGCATGGAACATCAAAAGTTATAGATACATTTGCAATGTATCAACATCCCCAAGCTTAACTCCTGCTCGTCCTCGAGTACGTAAGTGATAAAAAGAAAGTATAATTTTTGAGGTGGCATGCACCATCAAAAACTTGATCAAAGTATTTGTAAAACATTCCAAGCTGGGATCATAGTACTTCAATCATAACATGAAAGACAAAGTTCTAGCAATAAGACAAAGAAACTATGATGCAACATGAAAAGGCACAAACAAAAGATTCATGAATAACAATGCTTTGCAAGACGTTTGTTTTTTCACATAAAGAAAACATAGCATAATAGCATTCAGCTTGTCCCTCATAGAGTAGCAAATATAAATGCATAGGACACCTTCAAAGTTCATAAGAGTGACTAGATACAAATAGTTTATAACAAGCAATATCAAGTTATGCATCAATCAACTAGTCTTGGGACAATGCACATAGAACTAAGAATGGCCACTATGCTCTCAAAGTAGGTGCATAAAGGTAGGAGGTGGAGACTCAATATAATGGTGGAAGAAGGGCCTTCATAGAAGGAAGCAGGGATTCAAGTCTCATAAAGAGCTTCCAAAAATTATGGTACTTATAGCTTTCAGCTCTCATTGCCCCTTCATAAGCATCTTTAAGGTGATTAAGGTTAAAGTGAACAAACTATGGTGTACATGCTTGACGAAGTATAAGTTAGAAATCTCATGTCCCTTGTATACGAGGGCCGCTCCTCATGCTACTCAAGTTTAGTCACCAGTAAGTTCTTGTCATCATAAGTACATGTATATCATAGAGAACCACCAACGGGGTACCCCTTGCCCGATGATACGGAAGAATCCCCATATCAAAATGACAAGGGAAGCAGACAACGAGCATCTCAGCAATCTTCTTATTTACCATGGGAATATGGTGCTTTTTTCTCTCTTTCCTCTTTTCATAATCTTTTTTCTCTTTTTTCTCAATATAGGAATCTTTTTTATAAGAAGAATGCTTCATAGACAGCTCATTATGGTTACGCTGCAGGTTTCCACCATGTCAGCATGGATTAGACCAGCGGCCCAGGCGTTTCTCTAACACATATACATAACTCCATGGACTTACAAGCTCCCCTTTCATTTCACACCGACAACATCCATATACAAAAGAGCTTGATATCAACTAGGTACAAGTACCAAGTGCAATGTTGAAGCGTTCCCCATGATAGCATGGTTCTGCTAATTCCCAACAAATAAGTGCAAGCATATACAACATACACGACACAATGGTTCAAGTTTATTAAGGGCAAGAAAAGTAAAGTGTGCCATCAAGTTCATGAGAGCTTTAATCACTAGATTTCTCATCACAAGTTTAATTTGGAAGGTAAACAAAAGCATGAATATACTTGGAATAGCATAAGCTAATGGGTAGGTATGGTGGACTCTTTGGAATAACTTGGTTTAGGGAGGTGGATGCATGAGTGGAACTCATACTTGGTTGTGGAGGCTAGCAAAAGACTGGGAGCGACAAACTAAGAGAGCAATAATGGCCATAATCATGTAGAGCGACAAAACATCATTGATCAAAGCATAAAGTGATACTACAAGTTGAAAACTAAAGGATCATAAAGGCTATGGTGACTTGAGATAGTCATAACATGGTGTGAGCATGCGCCAAGTCAACCCAAATAAAGCATCAAAGGAGAATACCACTATACTATGCTTTAATATGCTAAAACAACGCATGATTCATCCAAGGCACATTAAGCAATCTCAATTGTTTATAACAAGTCATGCTACACCAAAAAATACTAAGCATAAAGCCAAAACAATATCAAGCATGGCATGATAGAGCATAGGCCATAGTCAAAAATGACCTCTTTTTACCACATAAGCATGAACTTTCCTACTCTTTTCCAAACCAAACCAAACTATTTGCAAACCAATGTATGAAAGAGGGGGTCCAACCAATTTATTCAGAAAATTAAGAAAACCAAGCAAACAAAAACCAAAACAAAAACGAAAAAGAAGACGCTCCAAGAACAACACAACTGTGCATGAACTAAAAATGAAGCGTTTGGAAGAAAACTGGGATTTTTTATTGATGAAGAAGGGGATGCCTTTGTTGGGTCCGCAGCATAGAAAACAAAAAAAATTCCTACGGTGTGAACTACATGCCAAGATATATCTACTAGGTACAAAGCAACGGGTTGGCATACATCCAACGAGAACTTACCCTCGAAGACAACGAGTTTTTTTAACGACTAGGAACTCATGGTTGATGTAGGATTACACTTACCAGCAGGTCCGGCTCCAGCACGTCCATCAGATCCAGCTCCAGCACCGCAAAGCAGCGGTGCATCCGTGATCGCACACACGTCTGGTACCCCGACAACCTCCGTCCCTCGCTCCAGCAAAGCAGCGGAAGCAGCAACTCCTTTCCAGATAAAGCCACCGGGAACATGTATCTCGCTAATCTGAGACCATGGGGAAATAATACTAGAGGGGGAGAGAGATCCTTCACAAGGAGGTGTTTTTGAGAAGTGAGGAGAGGGTGGCCTTTTATCGGATGAGGGGGGTGCCCCTCCTTCATGGCCGGCGCATGGAGGAGGTGTCTCTTCACCTCCTCCATTCATGTGGTGGTAACCCCACCACATTAAAATGCCTCTTCACATTCCCTTTTAAAGTCTCCACTTTAAATGCATTAAGTTTCTCCAAATTTAATGCTCTCTCATTTAATAAAACTCTTTTATTATTTTTATTCAGAATTTTGTTAATTACTTTAATTAAGAAACATTCACATAAAACCCCCTGCAACATTTCAATATTACATGCAGAACCAATTTCAACAATTTCACCCGAAACAGTTTCGGTGTCTATTGAAATAATTCCAACGCTTTCTTAAATATTTATCTGAAACATATTTGCTCCAAATGGTGTCGGTATCCCTTAAGTGTGTCACCCTACAGTTCACGAATAATGCAGACATGATCGAGACCCCTCTCCGATCAATAATCAGCAGCGGGACCTGGAGATCCGTACTGACTCCTACACATTCAACGATGACTTCTGTGATCGTGAGAACCTTTAACGCTTGTAACTAAATCCCTTTGTCTCGCGATATATTACATGTCCGAGATTCGATCATCGGTATCTCCATACCTAGCTTGATCTCGTTACCGCATGCACTCTTTTCTTGTTCCCGTGATATAACATTCTAGTGATCACATCACTTGCTTGCAAGCTATTTCATGTGATATCACCGAGAGGGCCCAGAGTATATCTATCCGTCATCGGGATTGAAAAATTCCACTCTTGATCCATGAGCCTCAACATAACACCTTCGTAGCACTGAACCCATCTTTATAGTCACCCTGTTACGGTGTGACATTTGATGTTATCAAGATACTCTTCCGGTGTTAGCAATTAACATGATCTCATGGTCTAAGGATAAAGATTACTTCGTATGATGTTATAGCAATATAAACATAATGACTTTGATCGTAATGATATACTTAGGATGAATGTTCATCACATCATTCCACCAATGTTGTGACCTCGTTATTAACAACATCCAATGTCCATGATCAGGAAACCCCGATCATCTTGTTAATCAACGAGCTAGTCTATAAGAGAGGCATAACTAGGAACCCTTTTTGTTTATTAAACACACATGTATTGACGTTTTCGATCAATACAATTATAGCATGTAAAATAAACATTTATCATAAACATGGAATAAGATAATAACCACTTTATTATTTCCTCTCGGGCATATTCCTTTCAGCCTTGGCCAAGTCCAAGCTTTGACGCTTGTACTTCTTGTATATTTCTTGGGGTGACACGCGTGGCATCCCCAATCTTGAGCTTTAGTCCATCCTTCATCTCATTACTCATTCCTTCCATACACCTGAAATTTTTCCTTCATACAAAACTTCACACAATCTGTATGTCTGGCACAACCATATTTGCGCCTTAATCTATCCATATAGATATTGATGCCAAATATTCCGGGTTTGCCCAAGTCTTTCATCGAAATCTTATTTTAATGAAATTCTTAACTTGTGTCAATACAAGATACATCATTTCCAATCAACAATATGTCCTCTACATAATGTATTAGAAATATGTCTCAACGCTCCCACTTAATTTCTTGCAAATGCAAGCATCTTCATCATCTCCGATGAATTTAAACTCTTTTAACAGTTTCATCATGGTGAAGATTCCAACTCTACTATGCTTACTTCAACTATTGAAGTTTGCATGTCCTTTTAGCACCCTTTGAATTAACAAAACCCTTCGGACCATGTCATGTACACGTCCTAGGTAACCGTTCTATTAGAAGAACATTGTTTTGTTTATTCAACTACCATATAGCAAATTATATGTAGTGGTTGCTACATTAATCCGTCAAGACTATATATAGCTATGAAAGATCAAATCTTGTCATAGTCAACTCCTTGAACATTGTCGTAAACTTCTTTCTGACATGTCGACTATTTCACAGATGTTAAACATCCATGTCTTATTTCTTTATAGATCCAAACATGACCGATAGGCTTCACGCCTTTCCGGAAGGTCTTCCAGGTTCAGAAACTTGATTTCTCGTGTATGGATACTATCACGGATTCTATGACTTCTAGTCATTTTCCCATCATCACTTCTTTGCATGTAGTCGGTTCATCATTGTCAAAACAATAACGACTTGCTTATCAAATCTTACTATTTGATTCTTACCGACCCACATGGTTCTATAGGAACTCTAATCTCCGAGATCACACCTTTTGTAATCACGGGAGCCATGAGCATTGTGGCCGCCACCGGGACACTTTCCGGCGATGCGCTACTTAGCACATATAGCTAAGGTTCAACAACCTTATCAAAGTTCTATTGTCCTCCCACTTAACTTTTCGCGCAAAATTCCTTCTCAAGAAACTTGACGTTCCAAGTAACAAACTCTTTTGTCCTTAGTGTTATGGAGAAATTCCCAACAAATTCTTTGGGATAACCTACAAAGACGTGCTTATCCGACTTAGGTTGTAAACATTTTACTTATGCATACCATACCAAAATTTAAGAAAAGACAATTCGGGTTTTATCCCAAACCATAACTTATATGGTGTCATTTCAACGGATCACGATGGTGCTCTTTTCAGTGTAAAAGCGGTAGTCTCTAAAGCTTCAATCTTTAAAACATAATGGCAGTTTTATAAATGACACCTTTGATCTTACCATGTCAAACATGGTTTGATTTCATCTCTCGAATATGCCATACTCCTATGGTTTATCGGGAAAACACAAATCATGGAACAATTCCTCAAGTATTAGGTGTTTTTGCTAAACATGTAACTCAAATATCTTCCTTTATGATCGAATCATCAACTCTTTATTTTCTTGTTACAATGATTTTCCACTTCATCTTGAAAGTATTTGAACAATTTTCAAATGTTTCATACTTCTTCCTTATTAAGTAAATATACAGATATATTCACTCAAATTTTCGGAGAAAGCATATGAAGCAAAAAGATCCATCGCATATGGCTACACATAATGGACTATGCACATCAGCATGCACAATTTCCAATAAGCTAGTCATCCGTTCCTCTTTGGCCTATGAACGGAGTTTCAATTATCTCAAGGAAAGTCTCACATGCGTCAATTGATCAAAATCAAAGACTCTAAAATTCCATCAACATGGAGTTTCTTCATGTTTTCTTTCAAATATAATTTAAACAGCGATGTCACTTCATAAGTGATCTTTCAATCATTCGTCTTGCGACATTTTAGCAATAGTGTTTATGGATGTGATTTCTCCCACTAGACTTGTAAAATTTCATCCATCCTTTATGGAATACGGTAATTATTTGAACAACCATTATTCTCGTAATACCGGAACAAAATAACAATTATTAAAACAAATCTTGAAGGCTAGGGTTGACGACAACGAAAAACACAATAACACTTTATTTGTTTTCGATGAACATCATCACTCATTCTCTTGCTAGTTACTTAGTCCATTGTAGTTCATGAATTGCGTTGTCCTGTATGACACTTCATACCAACCAATTCGGTATCCAATACCTAAGAGCCACATTGTTTAAAAAGCAAGGAATACAGCCATAACATGTATATCTTCTATATACCTAAGTTGGACATCTCCAACCTTTTATTTTCTGCCAAATATTTTATAGATTCTCTTTCAGCAATTCCTTTTCTTTTAAAAGAATCTATCAACATCAATAGTGGTGTCATCAACATGACACATGGTACAAAGCTTGTATATAGTCAAATACTAATACCTTTGGACTTGCACTTTGAAGTGGATCACCATCATCAAATGTTTGGCATTCTTTCAAAAATCCATTCTTTAGTAATCTATTAGTGTAGTAAACATTTTACTTACATCTTCTATTCATCCTTATCATGACAACTTTCATGATCAAGCTACTATAGCCTATAAGGAAGAGTCGCGAGTATAATATCAGTTCCCAAAACCTTTTTGGTAGATTAGGACGCTTAGCGTCTCCAACCTTCACAAATTCTCACACAATATGAGAACATGTATTTTTCTAAATTATACTCTATCATAATGCAACCAAAAACATTGTTTTAGATATCACAATATCTTTCACACATGATGGTTTTTGAAACAATTTTCAGCTCCATTATAATCTTGATATTAATACAACTTTGGAATATCAATAATCATGGAGGCAAACATGATACTTTAGATACTAACAGTGGAATTCTTACTCTTGATTTAATACTACTTATTAAACTTCATGGAGTAAATAGAATTTGCTGAAAG
Organism: Avena eriantha; assembly: GCA_910589775.1. Classification (NCBI taxonomy): domain Eukaryota; kingdom Viridiplantae; phylum Streptophyta; class Magnoliopsida; order Poales; family Poaceae; genus Avena; species Avena eriantha. The sequence continues at coordinate 484,789,077 of OU342742.1, forward strand.
TTTGCAGTAGGACTTATAAACTTTAAATTGACATTCAAAACAATACGATACCAGTTCGTAAAGTAAATATCTAGAATTCTGTAGTTCTATTATCTCAAATAAAAACTAAGCATAAGGTAGAAAACGAATGCCAATGACTACAACAAACTATGCAAATTCACTTTGATTTAATTTATGACAAATTTGGTTCGACTAATCCAAATTAGAAATGAAGTCCCACTCAAAAACGACATCCCTCGTGCCTGTTTGGTGATTACATGAACCAAATCCACTACACCAAGTCCGATCATCACGTGAGTTGATGTAGCTTCAAAGGAGAGCATCTATATGGGCATCATATCAACTATATGACTCATGCTTAACCTTTCGGTCCGTGTTCCGAGGCCATGTATGTACATGCTAGGCTCGCCAAGTAAGAACCTTAGTACTCGCATGTGTAAAACTGTCTTACACCCGTTTGTATGAAAGCGTAGAGTCGAGTACACCCGATCATCACGTGATGTCTCGAAACACGATCCATAAAACGGTGCATACTTAAGGAAGAACACATTTTATCTTGATATTTAAATGAGGGATCATCTTATAATGCTACCAAAAGCGCCAAACTAGCAGTATAAGATGCTAACATCTAATGTGTAAAGTGAGATGATATGGTCCATGCATTTGATCTCTATCATTTGCATCGTGGTATGATCTCTATCATTCCTTTGTGTGTAAGGCCAAGGTCTATGGAACTTACACGTTAAGTGTGTTGTAAGAGTATCTATCATACATCTACTTACAACAATACCATATCAAGACACTAGCACAACAACGGTCTAAACTAGACGCCTCTAATTTATCAATTGCAAGTTTTACGTGGCTTAGGGCTTTTGGAGATAGAACCATTCTTACCTACGAACATGAACCACAACGAGGATAACCAAGTTATTAGCAACTCGTTGTAAATCAGATATTGACTATAGTAGGAGAGACAGACACCCGCTAGCCATTTATGCAAAACAAGTTGCATGTTAGTCGTGGAACCGGTCTCATGTACAATGACATGTAAGGTTGGTCCGGGCCGCCTCATCCCACTATGCCACCAATATCCAAAATACATAGAAGATGCAATAACATGATCATCATCACCCACATATAAACATATGTGTACTACCCGTGCAAAGCACCTACGCATAGATCAGGCTCTGATACCACTGTTGGGTCCGCAGCATAGAAAACAAAAAAATTCCTACGGTGTGAACTACACGCCAAGATCTATCTACTAGGTACAAAGCAACGGGTGGACATACATCCAACGAGAACTTACCCTCGAAGACAACGTGTTTTGTTAACGAGTAGGAACTCGTGGTTGATGTAGTCGTACACTTGCCGATCTCAAGATCGTGAGGAAGTCTAGCAGGTCCGGCTCCAGCACGTCCATCAGATCCAGCTCCAGCACCACCAAGTCCAGCACCACAAAGCAGCGGTGCATCCGTGATTGCACACACATCCGGTACCCCGACAACCTCCGTCTCTCGCTCCAGCAAAGCAGCGGAAGCAGCAACGCCTTTCTAGATAAAGCCACCGGGAACATGTATCTCGCTAATCCGAGACCATGGGGAAATAATACTAGAGGGGGAGAGAGATCCTTCACAAGGAGGTGTTTTTGAGAAGTGAGGAGAGGGTGGCCTTTTATAGGAGGAGGGGGTGCCCCTCCTTCATGGCCGGCGCATGGAGGAGGTGTCTCTTCACCTCCTCCATTCATGTGGTGGTAACCCCTCCACATTAAAATGCCTCTTCACATTCCCTTTTAAAGTCTCCACTTTAAATGCATTAAATTTCTCCAAATTTAATGCTCTCTCATTTAATAAAACTCTTTTATTATTTTTATTCAGAATTTTGTTAATTACTTTAATTAACAAACATTCACATCAAACCCCCTGCAACATTTCAATATTACATGCAGAACCAATTTCAGCAATTTCACCCGAAACAGTTTCGGTGTCTATTGAAATAATTCCAGCGCTTTCTTAAATCTTTATCTGAAACATATTTACTCCAAATGGTGTCGGTATCCCTTAAGTGTGTCACCCTACGGTTCGTGAATAATGCAGACATGATCGAGACCCCTCTCCGATCAATAATCAGCAGCGAAACCTGGAGATTCGTACTGACTCCTACACATTGAACGATGACTTCTGTGATCGTGAGAACCTTTAACGCTTGTAACTAAATCCCTTTGTCTCGCGATATATTACATGTCCGAGATTCGATCATCGATATCTCCATACCTAGTTATATCTCGTTACCGACATGCACTCTTTTCTCGTTCCCGTGATATAACATTCTAGTGATCACATCACTTGCTTGCAAGCTATTTCAATGTGATATCACTGAGAGGGCCCAGAGTATATCTATCCGTCATCGGGATTGACAAATTCCACTCTTGATCCATGAGCCTCAACATAACACCTTCGTAGCACTGAACCCATCTTTATAGTCACCCTGTTACGGTGTGACGTTTGATGTTATCAAGATTCTCTTCCGGTGTTAGCAATTAACATGATCTCATGGTCTAAGGATAAAGATTACTTCGTATGATGTTATAGCAATATAAACATAATGACTTTGATCGTAATGCTATACTTCGGATGAATGTTCATCACATCATTCCACCAATGTTGTGACCTCGTTATTAACAACATCCAATGTCCATGATTAGGAAACCTCGATCATCTTGTTAATCAACGAGCTAGTCGACAAGAGAGGCATAACTAGGAACCCTTTTTTTATTAAACAGACATGTATTGACGTTTCCGATCAATACAATTATAGCATGTAAAATAAACATTTATCATAAACATGGAATAAGATAATAACCACTTTATTATTGCCTCTCGGGCATATTCCCTTCAGCCTTGGCCAAGTCCAAGCTTTGACGCTTGTACTTCTTGTATATTTCTTGGGGTGACACCCGTGGCAGCCCCAATCTTGAGATTTAGTCCATCCTTCATCTCATTACTCATTCCTTCCATACACCTGAAATTTTTCCTTCATACAAAACTTCACACAATCTTTATTAGCAACATTAGTGCACTCAAGATAAATAAGTCTTAAGGTTCAGTTCTAACACCAAATAAGCTTCCATTAGAATACTAGATACTGTAGCACTTTCCTCAAAAAGCTCAATTCCCCAAAAAAACTCAAAAAGGAGCCAACAAGAAGCAAATGCAGAAAATGGCAGAAATCTGTCAAAATAGACCAGCAGGTAAAGACGAATTTGTTCGACGACCTTCTGTTGCTCAAATAAAAAAGTGTTGAACTAACGAAAGTTAGATAACAACCTGGGGCAGAAGCACAAAAATTCACGCCTCAAAAAGACGTTCAGAGATTTTACACGAATTGTTATGGTGAAGCACAGAAATCTGTTTCGGGACTGCAACTTTCCCAATCATTACTTCTCTCTCATTAGAGGTTACTCTTGGCACAAAAAGCAAATAAAAAATGTAAGGATAGGTTATTACTGAAGTAATAACTTCCAAGACTCATCTAAAACTTTTGGGTTATGTTCCAGTAAGTACTTTTCTTTAACGCCTTTTAAGTTAGGCATAAGAAGCAAGAAAGAATCAAGTGTTCTCAAATGAAGAAGCATTAAAACCAAATTTCTTGCCCTTATCTCTCTTAATTTTATTCTTAACCTTGGGGAAAATATGATTGTTTGGTGGAGAGGAAAGGTGCATGGTCCCCTTTCCCACATCTATTATTTCTCCAAGGAGTTCTAATAGGGACCTTCCAAGTGTAATTTGTCCTTTTCCTGCACATTCAATAACAAGATAATCAGTAGAAATCATTTTCCCAAGGATCTTTGTAAACACTCCTTCAGCTATTCCAATAGGTAATATGGTAGAATTAATAGAAAGAGATATTTCTTTTCCTCCTTCAGTAAGCCCCCAAGTATTCAAAGATTCATAAATATTTTTGGGCATAAGAAAAAATTCAGACATGATATCACAGCGGGCTTGAAAAGTTTCAGTGTTTATCTCAATCTTTACTGTAGGGAGCCACTTTGATGGTTCAGAATTTATTGGAACATAATTGTGATGCTCCCTAAGCGTATTATGGCAATCTTTTAAGCTAGTAGTGCTAGTCTCAAGAGTGTTCAATCTAGCAAATATTTTTGCAAAAGAAATATCAGTTTGGCTAGGCAAGTTGTAAGTAAGGATCAATTTCTTTATGGCATTAATAGCATCATCCTCATTACATTGGAGGAAATCTCCTCCCACAACAACATCAAAATCATATCTATAGCAAAGAGCAATTCCAAGGTAAAAACTACTAAGGAATAAGCTTTGTGTCATTTTAGGTCAGTTTTTTCGTGTAGATCAGAGATTCTAGACCAAGCTTCTTTAAAATTTTCCTCAATTCCTTGTTTAAAAGTGAAAATCATTTCCTCGGGTGACATAGTGATTGGAGCAAGGCTAGACATAGTGGCAACTTAAGAAAGGAACTAATTTTTTTGTGTTTTTCAAATAAGAAAGCAAACTAGTAAAACTAATTTTATGTGTGTTTTTGATAAAGAAACAAGCAAACAAAGAAAAAAGAATCTAAGCAAAACAAAAATAACAAAGTAAAGAGATTGGTTATGCGGGACTCTCCTTGTGAAGATGTCCTTGACTCCCCGGCAACGGCGCCAGAAAAATGCTTGATGGCTCGATGTTGATGTAGAGCTCGTTGGGAACCCCAAGAGGAAGGTATGATGAGCACTGCAGCAAGTTTCCCTCAGTTATGAAACCAAGGTTTAATCGAACCAGTAGGATCAAGGAAACACCCCAAAGGTGTTGCTAGCTGAGCCTTGGCAGGGCGCACTACAGGTGCTAGTAGCAACGTGTAGACCTGCACAACACAACCACAGAACTTTGTTCCCAACTTGCGATGAGGTTGTCAATCTCACCGTATTTTGCTAAAAACAAAGGATTAAACGTATCGAATGTAAAGAAGTAAAAGTTTGCAGAAAGTAAACACAAAGCAGTAACAGTTTGTAGATTGAATGTAAAGAAAAAGGACCGGGATCCATAGTTCACTAGAGGTGGCTCTTCTTAAGATAGATAAGATGCTGGGTGAACAAATTACAGCGGGGCAATTGAAAAACATTGAGAAAGCAATACATGCATATACTAATCATCTTGACTCCTTTGAGATTCGATTGGGCATTACAACATTATACATAGACCGCCATCCAACTGCATCTATGACTAATAATCCACCTTTAGGTTATCATCCGAACCCCCTCCAGTATTAAGTTGCAAGCAACAGATTATTTCTTTACGAACTACGTGTAAAGTAAACAATACGATTGTTCTATGAACAAAGGATTGTTGTTTTCTCCCTAGTAGCAACAGCACATCTAGTACCTTAGAGATTTATGTCACTTCCCCAGATTACTAGAGGCATGAACCCACTATCGAGCATAAATACTAACTCTTGGAGTTGCTAGCATCTACTTGGCCAAGATAGCTACTAACAACGGAAAGCATGCAAGATCACGAATAACAAAGACATGATAGAATCAATAATCAATCTGAAATAGCATCTCAATATCCATCGGATCCCCGCAAACACAACATGCAGAATTACAAATAGATGATCTTGATCATGAACGGAGCTCACAAGATCTAGACATGGAAGCACAAAGGAGGAGAACCAGCCATCTAGCTACTACATGGATTCGTAGTCCAAGGATGAACTACTCACACATCACACCGGAGGCTTGCATGGTGATGAAGAAGGCCTCCAGGGTGAATTCCCCCCTCCGGCAGGGTGCCGGGAAGAGCTTCAGATCCCTCCCGATCTAGGGATGGAGATGATGGCGGCTACAGACTCTTTCATGGATTTTTTGATTGGGTACTTAGGGTTTTCGTCCCGAGGGCATCTTATAGGTGGAAGGAGAGGCTAAGGGGCTGCTCGGGTCGGCCAGACAACCCCCTGGAGCGGGCCAGGCCTGGCCGCGTGGCCAGGTGGTGTGGCCAGGCCCCAACCCTTCGCCGTCTCATATTCTGGCATCTGATGACGTCCGGAAAAATAGGCACTTTAGCTTTTGTCCCATCCAATTCCGAGAATATTCATTTTCTGACTTTCTTGGAAGCAAAAACAGCAGAAAACAGGCAGCTGGCATTGTGGCTCTTGTTAATAGGTTAGTCCAAGAAATCATATGAAAAGTACTCTAAAGTGTGGGCAAAACACAAGAAAGTGGATAAAACCAGGCATGGAACATCAAAAATTATAGATACATTTGCAATGTATTAGTTCCCTCATGATCGGGGCCCAAAACACGCCGGACCAGGTGGACCTTGTACCTCGATCAACTCCGACCTATAAATCATGTCCAACTTCAGCCTCGCATCATCCGGCTGCAAGTTTATGCTTCCGAGCCTTGATCCAGCTATATGATGCTCTGGTCTAGGGTATCCGTCGTTAACCATTGCCGAATAACCATCATTATACCTCTCTCGATCCGGACAAACATTTTGCTGTTGCACTGCTTGACCCGTACTTCTCTCCTGCCGAGGTGCATTTTGCCCCACTCTCGCCGTATCACGTTGTCCGGCATTTCCGGCATTTCCTGTCGCGGTTACCTCGGCCAAACTCACCTCGGTTGGTACTATGGCGATCTTTGTTAACTTGCACTGCTTTTCCTTTTCCAGCTCTCACCCGATCATAGGGAACCATCTATTTGTCCCTTCTCCCGGAGTTTACTTCCTCTCTCCTGGGGTTGTGACCCGGAGATGATGCGGCGGCGCCGGACTTGACCGGGTTATTTCTAGCCGAAAGCACCACCTGGGATGCTCCTGGTGGCACTCGGTTTGCCTTGTTCATTTCCTCGTTTTGCTAGCAAGCGTCCCTCAGCAAGTGGTTCACCCTTTCCTGTTGCCTCTCCCGGGCCTCTCCGGTTAAACCTTCTAACTCGGATGCAGCCGTATTTGCTGCCATGAGGTTCTTTGCCGGGGTACTGTACCTGTCCATCCCTCCTGTTACTATTGTGGTTGTGTAACCTGGCCTAGGCTCGTATTCCTTGTCGATCTCAGTGATCAGGTTTCTACCTCGAATTCTTGCTCCATCTAAGTGGTTTGCCTTTGCATATTCCCTGAGAGTAATGTTCAAGGACTGCTGCAACTCAGCTACTTTCTTCGCCAGGAGCTATTGGCGTTGCTAGGATGTCTATTTCTTACTGGAGCACATTCTCTAGCCTCTCTAGTGGAGGAAACCTAGATCTTGCCTGCTTTGGGGTGACTTCCGGCTCTGGCGCTGGGTCCTTGCTTGTTCCTGCATTTGGTGCGGCCATCATGACCTCAACGCTGCTAGCGGGGCGAGTGATGCGCACTCTGCGAGCTGCACTGAGAGGTGGTTCGCCTCCCTCGACGACGTGCCATGGGTGAACGCAGGACTCGTCCATGCCGATGTAGATCTTGTGCGTGCCAAGCTTGATGAAGACAACAAATGGCCAAGTAATGGAGATAGTTTTGAGCTCCGACATTGGTAGGTGGGTTTTGGTGGCATATCTCTGGCAACCATTGCACTTCCTCACCAAATCCTCCGCTTGCTCCAAAGCAGTTGGCCAATAAAATCCATGCTGGAAAGCTTTTACCACTAATGCCCTTGAGGATGCATGGTGAACACATTCTCCTTGGTGGATATCTTGGAGTATGTCAAGTCATTCCTCCGGATCAACACACCGCTGCAGCACTATGGTCACACTTCTTTTGTATAGTTCGGCGTTGATAATAGTATAGGCTTTTGCTCTCGTCTAGATCTGCCTTGAGAGTACCTCATCATCCGGCAGGGTTCCTTCTTTCAGGAAATCAAATATTGGCTTGGCCCAAGCTGGTACTGCCCGGACAGGAAAGGGTTCCTCGTCAATCTCCATCGCATCCACCGACATAACTCCTGCCGGATCTGGCGGAATAGTCCCCAGGTTTGCTGATGCAGTCCCCGAGTTTGCCGAAGAAGTCGCCGGGTTTGCTGAGGTGCCTCCCCAATCAATTTCCATTGGCGTAGCTTCTGACTCGGAGAGAGTCGGGATATAGATAGACCCGGATTCTGGCGATGGGGTAATAGATGGTTTTCTTAAGTGCTCCAAACCAACAATTGGCGGGATTGCTTGCCGGGATGAGCCCAACTTGGAAAATGTGTCGGCCACATCGTTTTCAATCTGAGGTATGTGGTGAAACTCACACCCCTCGAAGAATCTGCTTATCTTTTGCACATGAAATCTGTACAAGGCCATGTTGTCATCCAAAGCGTCCCAGTTGCCAGATACTTGTTGCACCACGAAATCCGAGTTCCCAAAGCACTATATCTGATGTATTCCTACTTCCTTTGCCATTTTCAGACCATTGTCAATCAGCACCTTGGAGAATCTCCCATTAAGATTCGGCCCGATGAACATCGGATCCAGGACCAGAGCGTAGGCCCATGGGCTCAGCATAAGCTTCAGGTGGTCTCTAATACTCCATGTAATTTCTTGATCTGACCAAGGCATGTACCTCACTATCGCCAGCATTACCGCGTTTACCTCCATATGCCGGGGCTGTAAGCTTTTTCGGTCATTCTCTTCCGTGGTAAATACGCAATAGCTTTGGTGATGATCCATGTATTAATTTCTCCCCTCATTTCCACAGTATCCTTGATCTTGCTGTTGTTGGTTATTCACCTGATGCACTGTATCCCTCCTTTCTTGGTTCTCATACCTCGGTGGTGGTGGAGGCAGCATGAGTTGTTGTTGGTTCCCTCCAGTGAGAAGTGGCTACTGAGGTTCTTTGTTCCGAGGTGCATGAGCATTCCCCGAACAACCTTGCTCTAACTTCCTCATCCACTCACATTGCCGAGTCGTATGATTCGCTGGGCTATTCGGACTTGGCGTATGAAACTTGCAAGGTTGATCCAGCATAGACTCGAACGTATACCTCAGTCGACCATTTCACTCTTGCCATTGCTTTTTCTGCTCTGGGGTCCAAGGCTTTCTCCCTTCATTTTTCTGCTGCTAGTTTTGCCCTCCAGTTTTCTGGCGCTGGTTGGCGCCAGCATTAGGTTGATCCCGGTCCACATCTGCCACTTGCTGCAAGCTGTAGCTGTAATCCGGACTTTCATCCCGTATTTTTCCTTGGAAATCATTTCTCCTCGCTGATCCGGAGCCATCGCGGTTGTAATACTCTTCTTTTGCCTCACTTGACATTATCCGGGGTTGAGTTGGGTCTCCCAAAGCATATGAATCTGCGATTCGGATCGTCTCAGCCAAAGTGGTTGGCTTATCTCGCTGCAATCTTTGCCACAACATACTTCCATATCTACAGCCTTGGGCGAACCACGCGGTTGCTTGTGATTCAATTACCCCCTTGCATGAGTTCTGCACATTGCACCACCGAGTCAGAAAATCTTGGTCTGGCTCATTCGGTCTCTACCGGCAAAACGCCAGAGTCTGCGGCCTGTTGGGCCTCTTATAAGTGCTTGAGAAGTTGCTAACAAATAACTCCTAAAAATCCAGCTAGCAGTTAACACTCCCTGGTGGCAAGTTGTTCAGCCACACTCTTACTGGCCCCTCTAACATTTTAGGCAGATATCTTGCAACCCATCTCAGATTTCCAGTTGCAATTTTGACTACTGTTGCATAATAGATAAGACAATCCTCCGGCCTCGTGCTACCATCATATGTCTTAGTTCCTCTGGCCAATTGAAAGTTCTGCACTAGTGGTTCCCTCGTGATCCGGGGCCCAAAACACGCCGGACCAGGTGTACCTTGTACCTCGATCAGCTCCGACCTATAAATCTGTTGGGTTCGCAGCATAAAAAACATAACTTTTCCTACGATGGGAACTATTCGCCAAGATCTATCTAGTAGATACAAGCAACGGGTGGATATACATCCATGGAGAACTTACCCTCGAAGACAACAAAGCTTTGTTAATGAGATGGAACTCGTGGATGATGTAGTCGTACACTTGCTGATCTCAAGATCGTGATGAAGTCTAGCGGGTCCGGCTCCAGCACGTCCTTCAAATCCAGCTCCAGCAAGTCCAGCACCACCAAGTCCAGCACCGCAAAGCAGCGGTGCATCCGTTATCGCACACACGTCCGGTACCCCGACAACCTCCGTCCCTCGCTCTAGCAAAGCAGCGGAAGCAGTAACTCCTTTCTAGATAAAGCCACAGGGAACATGTATCTCACTAATCCGGGACCATGAGGGAAAAATACTAGAGGGGGAGAGAGATCCTTCACGAGGAGGTGTGAGTGTGAAGGTGTGAGGAGGGGCATTTTATAGGAGGAGGGGGGTGCCCCTCCCCATGGCCGACGCCCAAGGGGTGACCCCTCACCTCCTCATTCAAGTGGTGGTAACTCCCTCCACATAAATTTGCCCCTTCACATTCTCTTTTAAAGTCTCCACTTTAAATGCATTAAATTTCTCCATATTTAATGCTCTCTCATTTAATAAAACTATTTTATTAATTTTATTTCAGAATTTTGTTAATTACTTTAATTAACAAACATTCACATAAAACCCCCTGCAATATTTCAATATTACATGCAGAACCAATTTCAGCAATTTCACCCAAAACAGTTTTGGTGTCTACTGAAATAATTCCAGCGCTTTCTTAAATCTTTATCTGAAACATATTTGCTCCAAATGGTGTCGGTATCCCTTAAGTGTGTCACCCTACGGTTCGCGAATAATGCAGACATGATCGAGACTCCTCTCCGATCAATAATCAGCAGCGGGACCTGGAGATCCGTACTGACTCCCACACATTCAACGATGACTTATGTGATCGTGAGAACCTTTAACGCTAGTAACTAAATCCCTTTGTCTTGCGATATATTACATGTTCGAGATTCCATCATCGGTATCTCCATACCTAGTTTGATCTCGTTGCCGACATGCACTCTTTTCTCGTTCCCGTGATATAACATTCTAGTGATCACATCACTTGCTTGCAAGCTATTTCAATGTGATATCACTGAGAGGGCCCAGAGTATATCTATCCGTCATCGGGATGGAAAAATCCCACTCTTGGGAACTTATCCAAATCCATCATGGAACATCCTTTCCATTACATTGTGCCACCCATAGTCTAAATTGAGATAAATTTTAATTTGTATCTTGTGACAAAACTAGTATCAATGTAACACTTTATAATGAACTACCTTTAAGTATTTGTCACGTATACATAATATATTCTTAGTTCTTCCAAAGCTCATAAGAATATCTTTACTATCATCCAATGATCATCTTATGAATCATTCTGGTATGTGCTCATAACATTTAGAGCATAGGACATATCTGGATATATACATATCACGGTATAATTGATCTAAATCTTCATGTGATTTTACTCACCAAGTGTTGAAACACATGAATCTTGATACAATCCTTTCCATGCAGCAAGAACCTTTCTTGTTGTTTCCATATTGAACCCTTTCAATATCTCATATATGTACGTCTGGCATAACCATATTAGCGCATCAATCTATCCATATAGACATTGTTGCCAAATATTCCGGTTTTGCCCAAGTCTTTCATTGAAATCCTATTTTAATGAAATTCTTAACTTGTGTCAATAAAAGATACATCATTTCCAATCAACAATATGTACTCTGCATAATGTATTGGAAATTTGTCTCAGCGCTCCCACTTAATTTCTTGCAAATGCAAGCATCTTCATCATCTCCTATGAAATTAAACTCCTTAAACATTTTTATCATGGTGAAGATTCCAACTCCGCTATGCTCACTTCAACTATCGAAGTTTGCATGCCCTTTTAGCATCCTTTGAATTAACAAAACCCTTCAGACCATGTCATGTACATGTACTATGTAACCATTCTATCAGAAGAACCTTGTTTTGTTTATTCAACTACCATATATCAAATTATATGTAGTGGTTGCTACATTAATCTGTCAAGACTAAATATTGTTGGGCCACGTAGAGATAAACAAAACTTTTTCCCTACGCGGTGATCCCAAGATCCAGCTCAGGTAGAAGTCCACGAGGATTACCACTAGACGCGCAGTTGCGGAATTGATGAAGCACGTCGCTTGATGCAGTGCAGTCCTCGCGATCCATTCCGGTTCCACGATCCACGATCTGTACTTTCTTCATGATCGTCGAAGTGCTAAACGTACAGCACCTCCGCCGGTATCCACACGTACGAGGAGGAGCGCCGGCGATGGACTGCTAGATCCAGTACGGTGGCGACATGACGGATTGGGGCTAGGGTTTCCAATACATGGAGTGACCTAACCTTGTGCTCTAAGCACCTGCGCCCTAGCTTATATAGGGAGTGAAAGTGGGCTCCACTCACTTGTGGCCCATTCACTAAAAAGGCCTATATTAGCCACTACAAGTCTCACTTGCTGACTAAGTCCATGTCTCTATTTGGGTCCAACCCAAAAAGGTTTCCTGTTTGGGTCTAACCCAAACTTCCTCCCGCTCTTAAGTGTGTGACCCGACAGGCTCATGGTAACCCGGACACGATTCCGAGTCTCACTCGTGATCGATCAGTTGGTAGCGGCTCCTAGCAGAACGTGCCAACTCCCAAGTACCAATAAGTCATGACGACATACCTTCCAATGTGACTTTCATCTGAGTCCCTTTTGCCTCACGATATACCTTGTCGGACTATAGGCGAATGATCGTCATCCCTTAAATAGTCCGACTCTCTTTCTCGATCCGAGATAAGTGATTCATCTGACTAACTCTTAGTCAGGTGCCTCGGTTAACACTTAATCTGAGACGCGCATGGCCATGCTTTCTGAATCATATCTTCCGAGAGAGCCCAAAGAATATCTCTCTAGATGGAGGGGCAAAATCCCGTCTTGGTTATTCACATCACGCAGCTTGATTCTTAGACGACCCGAACTCCGCCTTTATAACTGCCCAGTGATGGAACACCGTTTGACAGAACCTAAGTCGGAGATCCTCAACTCGGATTGTGTAATAACCTCAGGTCCAAGGATTACATTGATTGAGACATGCAAATGAAGACTTGTTCGTTGCATCTCAATATGGCTCAGTCCGGCTCGCAAAACTCTTTAGCCGAATCCGTGTAAGTCAGAATAGCATCTCCATGCCCATGACAAGTGGAACCTAGTCATCTACCGACTTTCACATTGGTCTAAGTTGTGTGTCCTGCACAACCTCAATGACCAAAGACAATTAGTATGAAAAACATGAATATGTAGTTCCACAATCAAATCACATATTCGATGATACATATCAGCAGTTCATACATGGACCATAACCTTATGAATACACAGGAATATCATCATTCATGATTGCCTCTGGGGCATATTCCCAACAAATATCGCTATAAAGATCAAATCTTGTCATAGTCAACTCCTTGAACATTGTCGTAAACTTATTTCCGACATGTCGAGTATTTCATAGATGTTAAACATCCATTTCTATTTCTTTATAGATCCAAACATGACTGATAGGCTTCACGCCTTTCTGGAGGGTCTTCCAAGTTCAGAAACTTGATTTCTCGTGTATGGATACTATCACAGATTCTATGACTTCTAGTCATTTTATGGAGTCAGGGGCCATCATCGCTTATTTGCATGTAGTCGGTTCATCATTGTCAAAACAATAAAGAGTTGCTTATCAAATCACACTATTTGATTTTTACCGACCCACACAGTTCAATAGGAACTCTAATCTCCGAGATCACACCCTTTGTAATCACGGGAGCCATGAGTATTGTGGCCGCCACCGGGACACTTTCCGGCGCTGCGCTACTTAGCACATATAGCTAAGGTTCAACAACCTTATCAAAGTTCTATTGTCCTGCCACTTAACTTTTCACGAAAAATTCCTTCTCAAGAAACTTGACGTTCCAAGTAACAAACTCTTTTGTCCTCGGAGTTATGGAGAAATTCCCAACAAATTCTTTGGGATAACCTACAAAGACGTGCTTATCCGACTTTGGTTGTAAACATTTTACTGATGCATAGCATACCAAAATTTAAGAAAAGACAATCAGGTTTTATCCCAAACCATAACTTATATGGTGTCATTTCAACGGATCACGATGGTGCTCTTTTCAGTGTAAAAGCGGTAGTCTATAAAGCTTCAATCCTTAAAACAAAATGGTAGTTTTATAAATGACACCCTTGATCTTACCATGTCAAACATGGTTTGATTTCATCTCTCGAATATGCCATACTCCTATGGTTTACCGGAAAACACAAATCATGGAACAATTCCTCAAATCTTAAGTGTTTTGCTAAACATGTAACTCAAATATCTTCCTTTATGATCAAATCATAAACTCTTATTTTCTTGTTACAATGATTTTTCACTTCATCTTGAAAGTCTTTGAACAATTTTCAAATGTTTCATACTTCTTCCTTATTAAGTAAATATATAGATATATTCACTCAAATTTCTAGAGAAAGCATATAAAGCAAAAAGATCCATCGCATATGGCTACATATAATGGACTATATACATTAATATGTATAATATCCAATAAGTTTGTCATCTGTTCCTCTTTGGCCTATGGACGGAGTTTCAATTATCTCGAGGAAAGTCTCACAAGCGTCAATTGATCAAAATCAAAGACTCCAAAAAACCATCAACATGGAGTTTCTTCATGTTTTCTTTCCAATATAATTTAAACAGCGATGTCACTTCATAAGTGATCTTTCAATCATTTGTCTTGCGATATTTTAGCAATAGTGTTTCTGGATGTGATTTCTCCCACTAGACTTGTAAAAGTTTATCCATCCTTTATGGAATACGGTAATTATTTGAACAACCATTGTTCTCGTAATACCGGAACAAAATAACAATTATTAAAACTAATCTCGAAGGCTAGGTTTGATGACAATGAAAAACACAATAACACTTTATTTGTTTTCGATGAACATCATCACTTATTCTCTTGCTAGTTACTAAGGTCATTGCAGTTCATGAATTGCGTTGTCCTGTATGACACTTCATACCAACCAATTCAGTATCCAATACCGGTATCCAATGCCTCAGAACCACATTGTTTAACAAGCAAGGAATACAACCATAACATGTATATCTTCTATATACCTAAGTTCGGCATCTCCAACCTTTTATTTTCTGCCAAATATTTTATAGATTCTCTTTCAAAAATTCCTTTTCTTTTAAAAGAATCTATCAACATCAATAGTGGTGTCATTCACATGACACATAGTACAAAGTGTATATAGTCAAATACTAATACCTTTGAACTTGCACTTTGAAGTGGATCACCATCATGAAATGTTTGGTGTTCTTTCAATAATCCATTCTTTAGTAATCTATTAGTGTAGTAAACATTTTACTTACATCTTCTATTCATCCTTATCATGACAACTTTCATGATCAAGCTACTATAGCTTGTAAGGAAGAATCGCGAGTATAATGTTAGTTCCCAAAAACTTTTTGGGAGATCCGGATGCTTAGAATCTCCATCCTTCACAAATTCTCATACAATATGAGAACATGTATTTTGCTAAATTATACTCTATCATAATGCAACCAAAAACATTGTTTCAGATATCACAATATCTTTCACACATGATGGTTTCTGAAACAATTTTCAGCTCCTATATAATCTTGATATTAAAACAACTTTTGAATATCAATAATCATGGAGGCAAACATGATACTTTAGATACTAACATTGGAATTCTTACTCTTGATTTAATACTACTTATTAAACTTCATGGAGTAAATAGAGTTTGCTGAAAGTTTGCAATAGGACTTATAAACTTTAAATTGACATTCAAAACAATATGATACCAGTTCGTAAAGTAAATATCCAGAATTCTATAGTTCTATTATGTCAATTAAAACTAAGCATAAGGTAGTGAACAGACGCCAATGACTACAACAAATTATGCAAATTCACTTTGATTTAGTTTATGACAAATTGAGTTCGACTAATCCAAATTAGAAATGAACTCCCACTCAAAAACGACATCCCTCGTGCCTTTCTGGTGATTACATGAACCAAATCCACTATACCAAGTCCGATCATCATGTGAGTCGGTGTAGCTTCAAAGGCGAGCATCAATATGGGCATCATATCAACTATATGACTCATGCTTAACCTTTCGGTCCGTGTTCCGAGGCCATGTCTGTACATGCTAGGCTCGCCAAGTAAGAACCTTAGTACTTGCGTGTGTAAAACTGGCTGATACCCGTTGTATGAAAGCGTAGAGTCGAGTACACCCGATCATCACGTGATGTCTCGAAACACGATCCATAGAATGGTGCATACTTAAGTAAGAACACATTTTTATCTTGATATCTAAATGAGGGATCATCTTAAAATGCTACTAAAATGCCAAACTACTAATATAAGATGCTAACATCTAATGTGTAAAGTGAGATGATATGGTCCATGCATTTGATCTCTATCATTTGCATCGTGGTATGATCTCTATCATTCCTTTGTGTGTAAGGCCAAGGTCTATGGAACTTACACGTTGAGTGTGTTGTAAGAATATCTATCATACATCTACTTACAACAATACCATATCAAGACACTAGCCCAGCAACGATCTAAACTAGACGCCTATAATTTATCAATTGCAAGTTTTACGTGGCTTAGGGCTTTCGGAGATAGAACCGGTATTACCTACGAACATGAACCACAACGAGGATAACCAAGTTATTAGCAACTCGTTGTAAATCAGATATTGACTATAGTAGGAGAGACAGACACCCGCCGGCCACTTATGCAAAACTAGTTGCATGTTAGTCGTGGAACCGGTCTCATGTATGATGACATGAAAGGTTGGTCCAGGCCGCTTCATCCCACTATGCCACCAATATCCAAAATACATAGAAGATGCAATAACATGATGATCATCACCCACATATAAACATATGTGTACTACCCGTGCAAAGCACCTACGCATAGATCAGGCTCTGATACCACTGTTGGGTTCACAGCATAGAAAACAAAAAAAATCCTACGATGGGAACTATTCGCCAAGATCTATCTACTAGATACAAGCAACGGGTGGATACACATCCATGGAGAACTTTCCCTCGAAGACAACAAAGCTTTGTTAACGAGATGGAACTCGTGGATGATGTAGTCGTACACTTGCCGATCTCAAGATCATGATGAAGTCCAGCAGGTCCGGCTCCAGCACGTCCTTCAGATCCAGCTCCAGCAAGTCCAGCACCACCAAGTCCAGCACCACAAAGCAGCGGTGCATCCGTGATCGCACACATGTCCGGTACCTCAATAACCTCCGTCCCTCACTCCAGCAAAGCAGCGGAAGCAGCAACTCCTTTCCAGATAAAGCCACAGGGAACATGTATCTCACTAATCCGAGACCATGAGGGAAAAATACTAGAGGGGGAGAGAGATCCTTCACGAGGAGGTGTGAGTGTGAAGGTGTGAGAGGGGGGCCTTTTATAGGAGGAGGCGGTGCCCCTCCCCATTGCCGGCGCCCAGGGGGTGACCCCTCACCTCCTCATTCATGTGGTGGTAACTTCCTCCACATAAATTTGCCCCTTCACATTCTCTTTTAAAGTCTCCACTTTAAATGCATTAAATTTCTCCAAATTTAATGCTCTCTCATTTAATAAAACTATTTTATTAATTGTATTTCAGAATTTTGTTAATTACTTTAATTAACAAACATTCACATAAAACCCCTGCAACATTTCAATATTACATGCAGAACCAATTTCAGCAATTTCACCTGAAATAGTTTTGGTGTCTATTGAAATAATTCCAGCGCTTTCTTAAATCTTTATCTGAAACATATTTGCTTCAAATGGTGTCGGTATCCCTTAAGTGTTTCACCCTACGGTTCGCGAATAATGCAGACATGATCGAAACTCGTCTCCGATCAATAATTAGCAGTGGGACCTGGAGATCCGTACTGACTCCCACACATTCAACGATGACTTATGTGATCGTGAGAACCTTTAACGCTAGTAACTAAATCCCTTTCTCTCGCGATATATTACATGTCCAAGATTAGATCATCGGTATCGCCATACCTAGTTTGATCTCGTTACCAACATGCACTCTTTTCTCATTCCCGTGATATAACATTCTAGTGATCTTATCACTTGCTTGCAAGCTAACCAATGTGATATCACTGAGAGGGCCCAGAGTATATCTATCCGTCATCGGGATGGAAAAATCCCACTCTTGATCCATGAGCCTCTACATAACACTTTCGTAGTACTGAACCCACCTTTATAATCACCCTTTCACGGTGTGACGTTTGATGTTATCAAGATACTCTTCTAGTGTTAGTGATTAACATGATCTCATGGTCTAAGGACTAGGATTACTTTGTTAGATGTTATAGCAATATAAACACAATGACTTTGATCGTAATGCTATACTTCGGATGAATGTTCATCACATCATTCCACCAATGTTGTGACCTCGTTATTAACAACATCCAATGTCCATGATCAGGAAACCTTGATCATCTTGTTAATCAACAAGCTAGTTTATATGAGAGGCAGTACTAGGAACTTTGTATTTTGTTTATTAAACACACATGTATTAACGTTTCCAATTAATACAATTATACCATGCAAAATAAACATTTATCATAAACATGGAATATGTATAATAACAACTTTATTATTGCCTCTCAGGGCATATTCCCTTCAAAATCATGTCCAACTTCAGCCTCACATCATCCAGCTGCAAGTTTATGCTTTCGAGCCTTGATCTAGCTATATGATGCTCTGGTCTAGGGTATCCATCGTTAACCATTGCCGAATAACCATAATTATACCTCTCTCGATCCGGACAAACATTTTGCTGTTGTTCTGCTTGACCCGTACTTCTCTCCTGCCGAGGTGCATTTTGCCCCGCTCTCGCCGGATCACGTTGTCCGGCATTGCCATGGTCGTGGTTTCCTCTGCGAGCCTCACCTCGGCTGGTACTGCGGCAATCTTTGTCAACTTTCACTGCTTTGCCTTTTCTAGCTGTCACCCGATCGTAGGGAACCATCTATTTGTCCCTTATCTCGGAGTTTACTTCCTCTCTCTTGGGGTTGTGATCCGGAGATGATGCGGCGGCGCCGGACTTGGCCTGGTTATTTCTAGCCGAAAGTACCACCTGGGATGCTCCTGGTGGCACCGGGTTTGCCTCGTATTTCCTCATTTTGCTAGCAAGCGGCCCTCAGCAAGTGGTTCACCCTTTCCTGTTGCCTCTGCCGGGCCTCTCCGGTTAAACTTAACTCGGATGCAGCCGCATTTGCTGCCCCGAGGTTCTTTGCCGGGTACTGTATAGGTCGAGCCCTCCTGTTACTATTATGGCTGTCTGACCCGGCCTAGGCTCGTATTCCTTGTCGATCTCAGTGATCAGGTTTCTACCTCGAATTCTTGCTCCATCTAAGCGGTTTGCCTTTGCATATTCCCTTAAAGTAATGTTCAAGGACTGCTGCAACTCAGCTACTTTCTTCGCGCCAGCTAACATTTTCTGCCTAGATTCCTCTAGCTCAGCCGGCGCCTGAGCCGGATCTACCACCGGAGCTATTGGCGTCGCTAGGCTATCTATTGCTTACTGGAGCACATTCTCTAGCCTCTCTAGTGGAGGAAACCTAGATCTTGCCTGCTTTGGGGTGACTTCCGGCTCTGGCGCCGGGTCCTTGCTTGTTCCTGCATCTGGTGCGGCCATCATGACCTCAATGCTGCTAGCAGGGCGAGTGATGCGAACTCCGCGAGCTGCACTGGGAGGTGGTTCGCCTCCCTCGACGATGTGCCGCGGGTGCCCGCAAGACTCATCCACGCCGACGTAGATCTTGTGCGTGCCAAGCTTGATGAAGATGCCATTGCGTGGAGGGGGACGCCTGCCGAAGCTTCCTGCGTTGTTGCTGACGTAGTCCAGCGCTCCGAAGCGCTGAACCAGGCCGGAGACGACGCGCTCGCCGGTGTTGGAGATGCTTCCTGTCCAGATTTTCACCCCTGCTAGTGCCACTAGCCCCATGGTGGGAGCCAACTTTCGTGGTGGTGGCACGGCAGATGCCAACTGTCGTGGTGGGGCTAATGAGCGGTAGGGGAATCCAGGGAGGGAAAACGTGGTGATTCCACGCACAGAAGTTCTTGTATTTGCTCTATCAATGGTGCTACAGGTGCTCTTCAAGCTCTTGGTGAGAAGGAGACTATGTCTCTTACTCCCCACTTCCTGGCTCTAGAGTTCTACCTTAGACAGAGAGAAAAATGATCGATCCCTCTCTATGGAGGCCCCGGTGCTCCTTATATAGGGGAGCCCGGGTTACATTGTTAGGGCACACGTGGCAGCATATTCCCCGAATATGCTCCTTGACTAAATCTAAATGCTTCTTTATTCTCTTTAATGGCTTGTCTGAACTTTAAATGTAACCCGCTACGTAATCTTTGCCTTTGAACGTCACCAGACACGGGCTACGTCAGCCGACATAGCCTGCATCACCTTGGTTGCCCCTGCCTCGCTGGTCCTTCCCTCTGCTTTGCTTCGCTCACGTTACAGCTAACCAAAGCTACCTTTTGACCAGCGGGAGATTCCTTCCTTCTCTTGGAATCCAAGCATTAGTCTAGATTATCCCATGGCCAACCCGGCTATGAGGGTACCTGCATAATAGACAGACAGACATTGCCGGCATATATTTTATGCCGGTTGGGTTAACGTTAGGGAAATGCTCCACGGTCCGGGTTACCCCATAGGTCGGCCTGCCTTGAGGTGACCCGGCGAGCACTTGCTTTGACCGTGTCGTACCTCGGCTAACTCGGCCTTTACACCCCGGCGTGACCCTACTCGGGGGTATCCCCCCAACAGTGCGGTACGGTCATGCGCGTCCATACTGCTGGTCGTTAATGTTGCGTTGTATTTTGCTTAAACCTGATGTTTGCTCGGGGTACGGTACGGGCGCGCGGTACGGACGCGTCCGGACGTACCAGTGGTCGTTATCGACATTGTTCCTTCGGCAAACATCGATTTTTTTTTATCTTCCTTTACCTTGAGGTGGTACAGGCGCATGGTACGGTCCACTCCGGCCGTACCAGTGGTCGTTATCGACACTGTGAACTACAAAAACTCAAGGAATTTGATTAGTAGCTCCATGCGCCTTTGCACATCTTATCAAAAGGATAGATAGCAGCAAAATCACTAAGTAACGATCTAGCAATACTTCTTAGGCCATGTGTTTGTAAAATAAAATATAGAGGATTACCTTGTTTCTTCTCCTCTTTCCATAGGTCTTCTTGAACACTCTTTATTAAAAACGAAAACAAAAAAGAAAACAAACTAACATGATAGAAAATATAAAACATAGAGAAACTTTATTTCACATGGGTTTCCTCCCATGATGCGCTTCTAGTTAAGGTCAATTAGCTAGACCTTGATCGCAATCACTTAGGTGTCAGGAGCAGAACACCCACTCCAAAGTAGTTTGCTTTTAAAGTAATTATACCATCATCATCATTCGGATTGGACTTCTTTTCCCTAGGGAAATGGACTACAAAAGGATCTCTAGATGGTAGCCCTATTCTTACATTCCCTTCATGTAAATTAATCAAAGCTTTAATAGTTCTTAGGAATAGCCTACCTAGAATTATAGGTGCTATGGGATCTTCAGGCATGTCCATAATAACAAGATCAATAAGAGCGAGACTACCTTTAATTTCAACAACTATATTTTCTTTAATCCCAACAACTTGTTTATAAGTCGAATCAGCTAGATGGAGTCTTAATTCAGTTGTAACAAACAGACTCAAGTTTAACTTATCGAATAGGCTTTTGGAAATTGTTGAGATGCTTGCACCAAGATCACAAAGTGCGGATATCTCATTATCTCCCAACTTAATTTTAATAGTGGGCTCACATATATCATCCAACTTAGCTGGAAGCTTATCAGCTAGTCTTTTGTACTCTATCTAAATCACGAACCTTAGATGCTACTTGTTATATAAATTGTTGGTACATAGCATCATTACCTTGTTCTATACCTGGATTCTTAATGGTGATCATTTTCAATAGATCTTCCATGGTATATTCCGGTGTTGGCGCGTTGCTATAATCCAACTCTTCAGGTTTTTCATCTTTGGTTACCACCCTCATCATCTTGAGGTCTTCTACTGGATTTGGCTCGGGTTTGCTAGCGAACTTTGCTAGTATGAGAGCTTGGCTCTTGGCTACCTTACCCAGCTGAGCCTGCACGGTCTTTGTTCTTTCTTGTAGAGCCTGCACCTCATTTCTAATTGCAACGGCTTGATTAGATAATCTTCCTATACTACTTTCATGGTTCTCCGTAATCTTAATAAGCATCTTGTTTTGTTTGGTTTGAGCTTGCATAAATGTTCTATCATTTGCTCAAATGGGAGATTGCCATGATTTGCTCCATTAGTATTATCATAATTATTATAAGGAGCTCCTACAGGATTATTATGATTTTGAACATTAGAAGCATAATTATTTTTCCATATAGGATTAAAAGGAGTGCGAGCTATAAAATTAACATCATTAACATCGGTAGTGATAGCATTCACTTGGGTATCTTCCTTACCCTTTACTAAGCTAAGCAACTCATCTACCTTAGATGTAAGCTCCTCATTGTTTACCTCGGTAATTGAACTTACTCTCTTTGAGGTTCTTTCCACATGCCATTGGGCATGGTTATTTTCCATATCATCAAGTAACTTCTTTGCAACACTCATCTGCTTTCCCATGATCATTCCTCCTGCTACAGTATCTAGCATAGACTTAGACATTAGGTTAAGACCATTATAAAATAAGTGTAATTTAAGCCACTCTTCCATCCCATGATTAGGACAGTTCATTACGGCTTCTTTCATTCTTTCCCACGCAAGTGCTAGTGGCTCACGGTATTCTTGTCTAAAGCTTGCAATGTTGGATCTTAGTTGTATAGTCTTAGCTAGGGGAAAAATTAGTCATAAACAAATTAGTGCATTCCTCCCAAGATTTAATAGTGCCCTTTCGTAGAGCTAGCAAACAATCATTAGCCTTTCCACTAAGAGAGAAAGGGAATAATCTTAGCTTAACAGGTTTGGATCTACATCCTTAATACGCATCATGTCACAAATTTCAGTAAAAGTGTTTAAGTGCAATCCCAAATCCTCAGAAGATGAACCCCCAAATTGGTTTTGTTGAACCAAACTTAAAAGGTTAGGTTTTATCTCATATGTTTCTGCATCAACTGCAGGTTGAGTGATGGGTGCACGAATAACATCATCAGTGGGAGTAGCATACTCCCCTAATCTCTTTTGAGCCATGGCTCTTATCTTTTTGGTAATTTTTAAGTAATGAAAACGAATAACAAGTAACTATTTTTTGGGGTTTTCAAATAGATAACAAGAAAGTAAACTAATAACAAGAATTAAACTAAAACTAAACATAAAACTAAAAACAAGGTCTCTAATAACCTCACCAGGATAGCAAAATTGTTGCCCCCGCAATGGCGCCAGAAAAAGGGTTGATACCTTTGAGCCGGATTCATGGATGTAGTATAATAGCTTTTTCCCTAGAAGACCTAGGTTTAATCAAACCTCAGAAAGCACTGCTAAAAGGTAATAAAAAAGGACACATCTACAAGACTTTGTTTGTTCGTTTTACCTTAGTGACCAGACCAATCTAGTTTACTTTATAGTGGGTTTGAATCGATGGATGGAGATAGGCCAGGGTTGAAGATCCACATGCAGCTGCACACACTACAAGAAAACAGACACATAGAGACGCTCAATCTAGTCATTCGGGGCGCTTTATTTCATCTCTGTGACTGTATAGAGCCGCTCCCCTAAAACGTCTCACGAGCGTCTTCCAGTGCATCGTCACTAAGGTTCTATGGACGTTTTGCCATGCGTGTCTACAGAATGGGGAGACGCTCATATTGCATCTCTACAAGCCTAGAGACGCTTTGATATGAACGAGTCAATTGGGTCCTAAATTTGTGTTGCGTCCCAAATTTGTGTTGCATCAACCTAGCGATATCATGTTCAATTATATTTTACAGTATTAAATAAAAAATGGCTGAAATGCGATCATGGTTCGTCACATATTTATATGCTAATGTTCCATCCATGAAGCATTTTCATACACAAAATTACATTGTCTGTATATAGAATCAGAAACAATATCAGCTCTGGCCTCTAGGAATATATTATTATAGAGAAAATGAAGTTAATAACACGTACACGCACACTTGGGAAAAATCATCGGAACCGACATACAGTACATTTTCAGATTTTTCTGTGTCTAAATAGTCTATGAGCTATCTAACAACTTGCAACATGCAGGCATCCAGTATTTTCTCGCCCGCTGCATTTCTAGATCTCATTTTCCAACATAACCTACAAGTTTCATTTATTAAACATGTTAGTCAAACGGACATAAATTCCCTAGAAAACAATTAACAAGCATACTTCAGATGATAATACTCCCTGCGTTTAGAAATATAAGACGTTTTAGCTTTGTAAATCGAATGTATCTAAACGTATTTTAGTGTATAGGTTCGTAGAAGTTTGGAGTGAGCCTCTACAATAAAAATGATCTAGCTACATTCATTTCACAAAACTAAAATGTCTTATATTTCTGAACGGAGGGAGTAGTTGATAAGTAGGGGTAAACTGAGTGTATTCTGACATACCAGATCTAGCTTTTATACCTTTTAATAATGTGGAAAAACCCTTTTGCGATAGTTTAATTAAAATGGTTATACTAGAAGAATTAGTTATGTAGGGTTATGCCTTAGCCAAGAAAATATTTCTAGCGAATCATGCGTCCTTCTAAATCTAAAAATAGTGCAATTCTCCACAGAATAGAGTTCAATATTTTAGTATTCAGTAGTACCTCAAGTTAAGTTGAACACAATAACGCACATGAAACTATAGTTTGTGATGAGGGAGGTCTTTAGATCGAACTGTTGTGTTGCGAACGCCATCCAAGTATAGTTATAGTGGATTTCTTTACCCTTATTTGATTCTTTTTCTGGATTTTATAGGGTTATACTCCTGCGTATTAATGAGATCCCTCAACACCAGACTATGATCTTTGTATATTTGAGAGGACAGAAGAACTAACCATCCTCAAATATTGATCCAGATTACTTTTTGAGGGCTTCTTGAGTACCCATGGTTTTATATTCTTTATAACTGCAACGGAAGTCCTGAAAATTCACCACTCATCTACCTGAGCAAAGAAGATGCATACAACCAATGATAGAACTACAAGTAAATCTTAGGACATAAACACAAACTTCAGGGTATGAGCTGAAGTTGAGAAATTGGAAATCTTACTTTGTCCTGGACCATGAAAGGTTTTGTTGAACCTTTTCTCCTGTTTCTATGGCAAATAACTACTATCCTAACTAGGTACCAATGTTCCAATTGACATCAAACAGAACTATCCAGATCTGCAATGATAAATTGGTATTTTAGTCTGGGAGAACTAAAGTACATGATTCCTAGCCAACACATAAGAATGGTAATCGTAATATTTATGGATAATTGGAAATGAAATAGATTGACATGGCGGTCAAATCACAGAAGTTAATCAACCCTTGAGAAAATCTAAAAATCCAAACAAAGCTTGCACACCATCGCAGGAGCACCAAAGTGAATATTGTTGTAAATATCGGGGAGACATGCATGTCATGTATAGTTTAATTTGGGGAAAGGATACTGTCACCTGCTTGAGGGGAATGATGCCATGTGAGGGCGGTAGTTGACTGGGAACCCATGGCATCCCAGCTTGGAGAGAGTGGCCGTGGTAGCGGAGCAGCCAGCGGCAGATCGTGCAGCAAGGTAGCGCCGAGCTCATATCCTAAAAGTAGAACATATCAAGTGATTCAGGGATTGGTAACGAAATTGGAAAGGGGGAGGAGAAATTGAAACACCTAAATAGCCAATGGGCACATCAACAGGTTCGGGGAAATAACAGTAGCACGGTGTTGTCCATCCATGGTTGGCGATGCAGCGGAGCTTATGCATGGTCGCCGAGACAACGATGGCCAAACCCTCAGAAATTGGCATTCCTTGGCGCCTGCGTGGCCAGAACTTATTGGGAGGAGGACTCTGGAGCAATAGATCGTCCATGGAAAGGGCAGCGGGGCAGTCCCGGAGTCCGGAGAGAACACCAATGTAAGATCTATTAACGGCGGCGCTAGGTTTCGTACGTCTGGCTTGGGGGCGATGGTAGTTTTTTCCAAGTCATATGGGCTACTAGTGGGGTCTTCATATTTTTTAATTTTTAATACGTCTGGAGTGGAAATTTACCGTGGAAATGAGACAATAGGTAGAACGTCTCAAAACATCGTCTTTAGACCTTGTTGGCTGCAAAGATAGGACGAAAACAAAAACATCTAATAGACAACGTCTCCACATGAGTAATTTGTTGTAGTGACATCAAACGGGATAAAATATAATAATAAGCATAGTCATGTATAATGTTTGTATTGATAATCTCTTGTGGGCCACACATCCTAATATTCTAGAGCCCCCCTGATGTAGCGGGCATATCAATAGACTTTTAATCCAACCGAGAGTACACCGAAGCCAAGGGTTACAAACGATTATTAAGTGTAAACACAGATCAAAGCTTTAAGTGGTGTTGTTGTTGTTGATCCCAAATGGGGCACTAAGCGAAGACCGTACTACCCTTTCTGTCATTAAGGTTCCTATGAGATCATCGCTAGCCAAGTATCTCACCTCAAGCCTTTATCAATCTATGGGATCTTGGGTACCTACAAGTCCACATATCGAGACAAGAGACGACGAAACAAAATATACAAATCACAAATTCAAACAAAATACATTTCTCCCATGATCTAGATGCACATAATTTCTGCGAGGTTTCTCCCCAACCCGCAGCCCGTGTGGACTACTCAATCATAACAAATATATTAGACATAGAAAACATCATGCAAATACTTAGATTGAAATCAAATATTCTTACAATGGTCAACAAAACACAAGGAGATCCAAAGTACAAAGCAATGTCTATGGATGTTGGAGGTATGGATGGTGGAAGTGATGAGCAATGGATGAACAATGGTGTGGATCTCCTTTGGTGGTGTTGTGATGCAATCTGAGAATGGCGGCCCTCCTGGCCGGTGGATGGAGCCTCGAAATATATAGGCATCTTCACGAAAGTTGTAGGGTTTGACGAGACGGAGTCATCACCACATGGTATGGGCGGGCGGTATGGGCAGACCACGCCCGTACTAGTGGTCGTTAAGACTTCAGGCGCCTTGGAACGCCTCTCCAATTATTTAGCCATGTGACGTCCTCAAAATCCTTCATTATGACTCCTTATTTCACTTTAAAAACAGTGATTTCCTGTACAAGATAAATCAAAGAAGGGATTTGCATATCTTTGCAATTATTAGTCATTAGTGGAAAAAGTTGAGATTTTCTTTGGCATTTGCTTGACCAAAAACAACGTTTAAACACAGTGGAAGATGGCAAAAATCGGAGCCATTAGTGCAGTTCACAAAGTATTGGAGACAAGTTATAAATGTTATTATTCCAAAAACTAGTTGCAGTTCACAAAGTATGGGATACTTGTTCTATTTTATGAAAATAGGACCGTCTACTTGAGAGTTGCCAAAAGAAATGAGGCGGCATAGCATGGTGATGGCAAGCAAGATAGTTGATGGCTGATGGTTGTGAAATATAGCAATCTACGTCCACATTTAAACCGGATATTATTCATATTTTTGGTGAAATATCTCTCTAAACCCTCCCACTAATGCTTAATGATCAAAGGGGTTGCAATCCTTTCTTTCTATTTTTCCCTGCACAGATAATGACGTTTGATGATGGGAATCACAACATTAAAGTCAAAGATACGAGATTTCCAACAACCTGAAGAAACCAGGGGTCGTGAAGTGGAGACAGACGCTTTAATGACCAACTATACGGCGGGAATAAAATTCCGGCCATATAATTCCGGTCGTATAGTTGCCATCAACACTGCTAGGTCAAACAGAACAACTTTCGTGAAGGGACCCCTATATAAAGAGGCTTCGGTCGACGAGAAACAACCTCACCAGATCGCCAACATCCCCCAGAAACCTGCATCCACCATACCGAAGAGCCGCCGGAGGAACAGACTTAGATCTAATCTCCAAACCCTTCTCCACCACCATACCATATTCCACCACTTGTAATAGTAGATCTCATCATTGATTGGCGACATTGTAATACTATTTGATATCAATCTCATGATTTCCATTGCAATGTTTATGATTGTTGATTTCATTTCTGTGTGTGAGTAATTCTCTTTGGGCTAAGGGCTTCGGCCTAGCCATGTAGCTTTTGTGCATGTTATTTATCATAGATGGGATCATGTATTAGTTTGTATGACATGATGATTATTGTCTCCTCTCTTTCCTCAATCCAAGGACTTGCCAGGTACCCAAGACCCCGAGGATTGAGCCAGGTATAGGGCGTATGAGTAATGACTAATCTGCAGGTTGGGAACCCCAGTGACAGAAGGGGTAGTACGGTTGTATGTGAGGGTTTTACTTGGGATTAATGGTGACATCACTATGCATATCATTAGTTCTCTTTCTTCTATGGATGAGACTAGTAGGTTATTGCTATAAGCAGTTGTGGAGGCAATAGCAATTATGGATGCACTGCCCACATATAATTATCTTTCTCTAACAATTACATGCATACTTTATTATTATCTTTTATTCCCATCAGATGTTTTGCACAGCTACAGGTGAAACCGAAAGCCCTAGGCCCTCTCTCTCCATCATCGACAACAACAAAAGACAACAAATTCTTGGTCAGATAAAACACAAAAAGAATTCTAAAACTCCTGAAGGTCCGTTAAAGTAACTTCACTATGCTTTCCGCTTCCCAAGGATTTGATAACCTAGGTCTACTAGGGAAAAAGAGCTATACTACATCTGTAATCTGGATCAAAGGTATCAAGCCTTTTTCTAGCACCGTTGACGGGGATGCAATAGCTACCCTGGTGAGGTTAGTAGGAACCTTGCTAGTTTTAATTCTTTTTTTTTATTTTTGTTAGATTGCTTTCAGTCTTTATTTGAAAAACCAAAAAAAGTTAGTCTTTAAATTCTTGTTTTTACTACCATAAGTTTTTGCTTAAGAAAACCCAAAAACATAGGAAATATGGTTGAAAAGAAGCTTGGGGAGTTTGCAACTCCCAACAATGATTATTTGCATACTCGTATTACTCAGCCAACAATTACTGCTGATGATTATGAAATTAAGCCCCACTATTTAAGTTTGGTTCAACATAATCAATTTGGAGGCTCTACTGTTCAGGACGCAGGTATGCACTTGAACACTTTCACTAAAATATGTGATATGATGTGCATACAAGATGTTGACCCTGATGCGGTCAAATTGCACTTATTTCCTTTCTCTCTTAGTGGAAGAGCAAAAGAATGGTTGCTATCTTTGTCTAGAAATACTATTACATCATGGGTGGAGTGTACTTCTTTATTTATGACTAAATTTTTCCCACCTGCAAAGACTATGCAGCTAAGATCTAATATTATTAGTTTTAGACAGGAAGAGCATGATCCACTAGCGCTTGCATGGGAGAGGATGAAAGAATGCATGAGAAATTGTCCCTCTCATGGGATGGAAGATTGGTTAATTCTCCATTTATTTTATAATGCTCTTAATCCTGTGTCTAAGTCTATGCATGATACTACAGTTGGAGGAACATTTATGGGCAAACATATTACCGAAGCAAAGCAGCTGCTAGACAATATGCAAGACAACCATGCCCAATGGCATGTGGATAGATCAAGTACGAAGAAGGTGAACTCTGTCGCACCACAAGAAAATGAAGAACTCAATGCTAAGCTGGATGAGCTCATATTAGGCGTAAAAGGTAAGGAAAGCAAGGGAAGAGCTATCCCAGAATCAAATATTGAAGAAATAGACTTCATAGCTCGTAATGATTATAACCCTGCTTGGAAGAAGCATTATAATCCCAATATTTCAGAAAAATTATTCTAGTGGTGTAGGTAACTCGAATAATAATATGGGAACAAGTAATGGTAGTCTCCAAGAAACACTTAAGTCTTTTATAGACTCACAAATGAGAAAAACAATATCCTTGTTAAAATAATGGAGAACCATGATGTTATGCTTAGTAAATTATCTAACCAAGATGTAAGTTTGAGGAATGATTTGCAGGCCCTCCAAGAAAGAATGAGGATGTTGAGGCGCAGCTAGGTAAGATAACCGAGAGTCAAACTCTCATTCTAGCTAAATTTGCAGGTAAAGTTGACCCCAATCCTGTTGAAGATCTCAAGATGATAAGAATCCAAAGGGAGGAGCCTAAAGAACTTGACTATAGTAATGCTCCTTCACCAAATTACACCATTGAAGATCTTGTAAAAAGGATCAATATCAAGATTCTGGTAAGTGAAGGAAATTAGGAAGCTATGTATCAACACTTTGTTAATTAGGTAGCAATAAAGGTACGTGAGCTTGAGGAAGAATATAAGAAAATTGCTGAAAAATTACCTGTGAAGCTTGATGATATATTTGAGCCTAATATTAAGATTAAGATTGGGACCAATGAGATAGCTGCACTTTGTGATCTAGGTGCAAGCGTTTCAACAATTCCAAAAAAGTCTTTTTAATAAGTTAAATCTTGGCGCCTTTGAAATCACTGAGTTAAAATTACATCTAGCAGATTCTACCTACAAACAAGCTGTAGGGATTAAATAAAATACGTTAGTATACATTAAAGGTTGTCCTGCTCTTATTGATTTTGTTATTGTTGACATGCTTGAAGATGCTACTGCTCCTATTATATTAGGCCGTCCATTTTTAAGAACTATTAAGGCTTTGAAGCTTTAATTGCCTTCACGGGATCCTTTTGTTATTCATTTTCCCAGGAAGAAGAAAGCCAAGCATGATGAAAAGGAGGCCATCACTTTGAAGGCCAACTATTTTAGAGTGGGTGTTCCACTCATCTGGCCTAAGTGAGTGACATCGAGGTCAAGCTATTGACCATAAAAGAGCGCTTCATGGGAGGCAACCCATGTGAAGTAAAGGTTTGAGTAAAAGTTTTTAAGTTTTAGTTTAAGTTTTATGTTTAATAAAGAGTGCTAGAAAGCTCCAATTGAGGAGAAGAAGTGTAACATCCCAACTTCCCAATTTCAGCAACCCTGATTAGTTGTCCAGAATGCAAAAATCAGGGGGAACAAAAACTTTTTTTCTTGTTTAATGCTGAAGTGTTTGCTTGATTGTTTGGATATGCTTATGCATAAGAATGTGTATTAGATGATATACTCCTTACCTTAACACCTGTTGACAAAAGCTACTTCCCAAAACCGTCTTGGCTTAATTTCCATATTCTCAAATGTTCTGGCATTTCAAAACATGAGCCAAGATGCTTATGTAACCAAAACTATTTTTGTAACTTCTATTGACAAAACTATGGAGAGTTATATAATATAATCCCCTTATGTTTTCAGGACAGAGCCGTCAACTATTCTTACCTCTAGGATCTCCAAAACCTTTTGTAAGCTTTTGAAATCTACTCTTGGTAGAGATACCAAAGACTCTCATCTTATTCAAACTCCAACCCTTCTCAAAATGCCCAACCTTACCTCCAATCAGACTTGATGGTAACCCTAGTAGTAGGTTTGCTTAGTTTATAAGATGAGTTGCCTTGCTCTGTTGTCTAATGAATTGCCTTGATCTGCTGTTTGATTTGTCTTCTTAGGAGATAGTATGAGCTACCCTAGGATCTCATCACTAGGATCAAGATGCTTCCAAATCACACCCTAAGCAAGAGTAGAAACCTGGATCTGATCTCTAGCTACTAGGTGATCATCTAAAAACCCTAACCAGACCCCTTCTGAAGTGATCCCTTCTAGAAGCTTCCAAGTCAATGAAGACCAATATCAAGCATGGATCCCTTATACTCAATCTACACTTCAACATCATCCACTTGATGATCTTGGGTACCTTGCACCCCATCAAAAACATCCCATCTCACCTTTTTGGATGTCTCCCTTTCTCAACCCTTGTGCATTTTTGGTAATGCACTTGAACCATCTTGTTGACCATCCTAAGGACTACCAAGGCCCACTCTTGCCCTTGGTTAGATCATTCTCCAACCCACTTGTTCTTGATGGTTTTGTAGGCAAGAAAATAACTTTTCCTGCAAATCTAGTCAACATGCCTACTTTGGTAGAAGCTCACACCCCGATCCAACCTTCTTTGGACCAACTCTTGGCATGGTTCTGTTCTACACATATAGGTCTATACACATATAGGTCTATCATTACCTACTTCACTTGTTCCAATTGGATCCTTGAGTTGTTTAAACCCACAAGGTTTTGAAGGCTAGTTGATAATCTGCTTTGGCAGGCTTATTTTATTCAAAGTTTGAAAGCTTGTCCTGGTGAGCTCAAGTAGGATCAAGCTCAAACCCCTACACCCTTGAAATCTACATCACTTGGTCTATCCATCCATATATCCCATGCCCCAAGGGGAGCCCTGATCTCCATGATTCAACAAGGTTTTGGTGGCATGAAAACAATCTTACCCAAGATCCTTAAATCTCTAGTTTTCACCAAAATCAACTTGGATTCCCAAATCCCAAGGTTGCAAATGCTTGTTAAACCTTTTCTACATCATCTACCTTGATCATCAAGATTTATCAATAATTATCCATAATTATTATTGCTCCAAATCTAATAAATCTCTTTAATAGTCAAAATCTCCAAAACTCCTTCCATAAAGGAAAGTTTGGTTTTTGCCAAAACACTTCCCCAACTCTTGGCTCAATTGAGGTCCACATATCATAACCCATCTTCCCACTTCAAAATTAAATATTTTTGAAGAGCTTTATTATTTCTTTTTGCCCATTTTCTTAAATGGCAGAAACAAGAAATAATTCTTTAAAAATACTTTCCCACCTCAATAAATCCCAATAAAATTCTCCAAGGTGTAATATGGTATCTAGGACCATCTCACACCAAAAGCCTACCATGCCCCATGTAAAAATATCAAAAGAGCTTCTAGAAAACATTTATGCCCTATTTGAGTAATTGATCAAAAAGGCACTAGAAATCATCTGAAAAATCCCAAATAAATCTTGGAGATGTATCCTGACCTAAACCATATACCAGTACCATCTCCCTAACTTTTCTTATACAATTTATCAAACTTCCTTCACAAGCCTCAAATTGATCAAATACGGCAAACTAGGAAATTATTGATCTAGACCAAGGACCAATCACCACCAAGGCTCACCACCACTCACCACAGCAACCACCATCTCCTCTGGTCGTGATCACTGCAGCAAAGCACTGTAGCATCTTGGCCTCTAGTGCTTGGACACTAGGGCTTAACCTCATATGGCTGTCTTGCTTTGCAAACCTCTTCTCCCATTGCAGCTGATGCACACTGCTCTCTCTGACCTGCATCCAGACCAGAAAACCACTCACCTCACCTCTCCACGCCCACCGTAAAGAGCCCCCCTGGTTTCTACCTCTCCCTCTTGCTCCCATAAACCGAGTGCACCCTAGACCACTCCCTCTTTTGTTAAATAGGCCAGAGGCCTCCCCCATCTGCAACTCCCCCTTCATTCCACTCCCTGGCCACCAGAGCCTTCCCCCACGAGCCCCAGCACTTTATTCTTCTCCACGGCTCCTTGGAGAGGGAAGAAACTCCCTTGGCCATTCTCCAAGAAGGTAAAGCCACCATCGAACAATGCCACTTCCTACCACTCTCTCTATAGATCTATACACCCCTCCTTGTCCTCCTTTCTTCGCAGGAACCCCGAAAGCGCCGCCGCCGTTGCATGTCCAAGCTAGAGCTCCGTCAGTCCGGCCCACTCCTAGCGTCTGCAGCTGCTCCATAGGCCATCTCAGGAACTACACCCACCCCTGACTCCCGTAGACATCATCCCGGCGACATGCAGCCGCCCCGGAGTGCTCCCCGGCGAGCTCCTGAGCCTGCTCCGCCGCGGGATGTGCGCAACGGCCTCCTTCCTCGAACCCCACCATGTCGCCCCAATTCCTGGTCGCCGTCGTCGACCGTCTCATCTCCGCCATCTATCGTCGCCTCTAGAAGCCCCAGGTGAGCACCCCCGAGCTCCACTGAGCCCGCCTAGGGTTTCCTCTCCCACGGCCGGCGCGAGGCAGTAGGCGATCCCGTGGCCGTTGATCTGCCTTTAAATCGGACGACCGGGGTGTCCCCATACCGCCTTGGCGCCTCAGAGTCACTAACCCGCGGGCCCCGCCGCGGGCAGTTCAAATTTGTCTCCCTCCCGCTCAACGCGCCCCGGGTGGGCCGAATCCCCTCCCTCCAAGGGCCATCTTCCCCAAATATGGCCCAGACAGCTGGCCACCTCACCTTTTTAATCAAATTCCAAAACTAGATGAAATAGCTGCTTGGTTTAATTGGTTTTGAAAATGGAAACTGCTGGGAATTGCCCAGATATGATTTTTGGTATATACCTACTTCTTTTCTTCAACATGAAGAACAAGAATATCTCAAAAACATTATATCTATTGCTCCCAGTAAAAATAATATTAACAGTTGTTCTTTCTAGTAAATAAATCTCTCCAGGAGTTTCATAAGTCCAAATGGGTAAAAACCAACTGCTCCTGGTAGGCCTTACCTATACCTATTTCATGGACTTGGTCCCATGCCAAGGTGAACAGTAGGTTTTCTTTAGTAAAAATAAAAAACAGCTCTGATCTGACTTTAGGAATTTCTCTAAGTCAAACCAACAGATGTATTGGACCAATTCCAACTCCCAGTAAAACTCCATATCAGTATCTATCAAAACCCAGGAGCCCATAATTTCTAAGCCCCAGATGATTTATTGTGAATTAATCTGTTCTGGGCTTAGTAAACTCACTAGATAAATCACCACAGTAGCTCTGCAACTCCAAAAATAGTGATTCTAGTTGGTACTGGAAGGTATTTAAACTACCTATCCATTTCCATTTACCTCATATCAAAAGCCTATGTATATAAATCTGGTGAAAAAGACAAGTTGTCTACTGAGCTGCATTTGGGAATTTCCTGAGGGCATTCTAGTAATTTTCTGGACCTGATTCCAACTCTCAGTGAACAAGTACATCAAACCCTACTGAACCATCCAAGGAAATGATTTTTGGAGCTCCAGAATTTTTCTGGTGAATTATTTCCTAATACTAGAGCCTTTAGCACTAGAATATCCATAAGTATTTCAAGAAAAGTGATAAAATAGTGAAAACACTTTTGTTGGTTTCATCTTATCAATACCTATCTGTTGGTATCATGTTTTTACAATGTTACCATACAGAATATGGTCTTGCTCCAAAATCCATCTCTTAGGTAGTTTCTAGACTATAAATCCTAAGGGATTTTCATCCCCTTCTCCAAGGCCATCTCAATCTCCTAAAACCAATCCTCTCAAAACCATCTGAATCTTAATTCTGTATTATTAAACTTCTTGCTGTATTGTATTGGTGCTTGTATGCCTTGTGTTGATTGTGCTTGGCTTGCTTGCATGTGCTGTCGGGATGACGATAGTTGCGATAAAATCGGAGAGCAGAAGAAGTGGTATTTATTATTGGTATTGGTATTCTTGGTTATCTAAAGAAGAAGTCCAGGGACATACTGCCACATTGCTGATCATAAGGCAAGCCACCTTCTTGCTCATAAGCCTTGTCCTACTGTTTTACTTATGCATGTTGTATGTACTGTTTATCAAAACTGCATGGTTTACTATATGTTGATGTATATATGGTAGTGGTTTGGCTCCTCCGAACTATTACACTTTTGTACTACTAAGTACAACCCCCTTGACGACTCCTACTTGTCCCTAGTAAAATAGATGGTGTACTACACCATACCCCTTTGGAGACCCCGTTTTAGCCCAAACAAAACTAGAGGATGGGAAGACCCCTGGAAAAAGTTTTACCAAATGTTTTATGATAAAACCTTGGTGAGGTGGGACCTCCCAAGAGATGTTGAGAAAGAAAAAGGTTTTGTTTTACAAAAGGCTGAAGAAAAGATGGAGGAAAAAGGTTTACAAAAACACACCCGGTTCTTTGTAGTTTTGCTAGAACAATTAACCATGTGCAACCACACTATCCCTATATGGGAAGGGGCTGGATTTGATGGTTGTCCATGCCGGTATAAGCTACCTCACAACAACTACAAGGGATCGGGAATCCCTGGAGGGTGGGCCTTCTCCGATAAAGGTCCATGTGGGACATCGACCTGGAGAAGGAATGAAGGGTCGGCAGGCCTCCACGCGTTACTATGAGCCCCTCATTAAAAGCGCACACTCGAGAAGTGGAAAAAGCGCTCCGGTTGGTCCTCGCCCGACGTCCCGGTTTTGAGGGGATTAACACTCATAGGGTAGGCACTTATATTGGAGTGGGCATCTGGAGAGTCTTGATCGGTTACTCGACCCACGATCGGTGAAGATCAGGGTAGTGTACACGGATGGTGTGGGTAAAGTGTACAACCTCTACGGAGTGTAAATCTATTCGAATAGCCGTGTCCGCGGTCATGGACGGTTGGGAAGGTTGCTGTAGAGCGGTGCTGGTTTTGTTTTCAAAAAGGATTTCGGAAAAGAAATGACTTTGAAATGTTTTGACCATGGGATGGTCGGAAAGGATACCTGCTTTGATCATGGGATGGTCAGGGAGGTATGGGAGGAGTTTGGTCATGGGACGACCTGAAAACGGGAACAAATGGGTGACCCAGTCCTAATGTTTTCCAAAACTTTTCAAAAAGGTTTCCAAAATGTTTACAAAAGTTTTCAACAAAGATATGTACATGCTATATCTACAAGAGAAACTATTTGTGAAAAGAACCTTTCTTGGAGCCCTCCTACTACCACAGCCAAAATGCATATCCTCTCGTTATTATTAATATCTTAAGGAGGTTTGCGAGTACATTCAAAGTACTCACTGGCATTGTCCCTGGCTATTAACTTGGCCAGATATCAAGAAGAAGATGGCGTTGGCAACTATGCAAGCTAGGATGTTCTCCCAGTCAGTTGCCTATAGGTTAAGGCATGGCTCGGGCTCTATGCTTGATGAAGTTCCGCTAATGATTATTGATGTAGCCATAACGGCATTTATGTAAGTTTTGTAATTCGGTATATTCTCGGATGTTGTAATGATACTTGTTGGTTATGTGCCACGACTAACTGATCATGGGATCGTGGTTGTATGCATAACAGGGATTCTCGGAGGATTAAATCCGGGGGGCCCACAAGAAGTTTGGTAGTACTAAAAATCCTGCTTTATACATGTTGATGTTGGTCAACAATTTTTACTATGATTTTTCTGTCAAAAACAAGGTGTTTTGCTAAGTTTCAGGATAAGAAAGAATTCTCGCAGAAACAGATTTTTGTTTGATGACTACAGAAGGTTTGACGACCAACTATACGACGAGAATAAAAATTTCGGCCATATAGTTTGGCCGTATAGATATCTCTTCCATTGACAAATATTCTTTCTTAGGTACTGAAGGTTTAACGACAAACTATACGGCGGGAATAAAAATTCCGGACGTATAGATATCGATGTCTTTGTAAATTTTCTTTCCACGTACTGAAGGTTTAATGACCAACTATATGGCGGGAATAAAAATTCCAACCGTATAGTTCTGGTCGTATAGCTATCGATGCCTTTGTAAAATTTCTTTTCCAGGTACAGAAGGTTTGACGACCAACTATACGGCGGGAACAAATTGTTCCGGCCATATAGTTCTGGCCGTATAGTTGCGCCGCCAGGTGAAAACCCTAAATTTTTTACAGCAAGCCAACTATACGTTGGGAACAAATTGTTCCGACCGTATACTTTAGCCGTATAGTTGCGTCCGACCACAAATTTGCCATGGGAGGGACTTCCAACCCCAAAACTTCAATCCTTTTCTTTCTTCTACCTCCAAACTCTCTCAAAACCTCAAGATATCTTCAACTCTACTCAATTTCGTTCGATTTCCTCGAACACAAGTGATCTACGATATGTTTCTCCTCTGATCCTCCAATTACTTTTTGCAAATCTATCTTTGATTTGTTGTCATTATCAAACTAGGGTGAGACCTACTATGAACTAATTGCCATGATTCTCTTGCCTAGATTGTTATTTTGAGAGGACTCTTTAGTGTGCTATGATGAGGAATATGTTATACTTATTATTGTTGGATCAAAAGGTTTTAGTTTTGTCTTTTCTTATTATTTTAGATGATGAATACAAGGAGCCAAACTCATGCTCGTGCCACCGCTAGTGCTTCTCGGATGCCGCT
This sequence comes from Avena eriantha, assembly GCA_910589775.1. Classification (NCBI taxonomy): domain Eukaryota; kingdom Viridiplantae; phylum Streptophyta; class Magnoliopsida; order Poales; family Poaceae; genus Avena; species Avena eriantha. The sequence continues at coordinate 484,827,325 of OU342742.1, forward strand.
CAAGAACGCATGTGGATACAGTTTAGGGATGAGATCCAATGTGATCGATTCAACAAGATCAAGAACCGAGAAGTGAAGGCAACCAAGTGGGCTTGCCCCATTATATTGAATCAACTCTGTATTTCTAATGACTTAAATTTACTTTGCAATAGGGTTGGACTGTAAAACTTTGTATTCAATGATGTGCCTACGTATCGCCGGTTAAACTCTTGGATTTCTAAGTTCTTTGCAAAGCACCGTTACACTATGGCATGGATAGGACATGATTTCTTTCCGACTTATGAACAACAATTATGCTTTATCACTAGATGAATGGTGCGTATGTTTTAATTTCCAAAACAATGATTCTAATGCCGTACGCGCATCCTTTACTGGCTTAGGCCTTTCCCCGGAACTTTATTATAATGGAATGAGTTTCACTTCTAGAGTAAGCAAGGGGGAGAATATTCAACATCCTGCAGTTCGCTATTTGTTCTATGTTATTGCTAACACCTTGTAGGCAAAAAAATGAGTTCGAAAGACTCAATGAGGAGGACATTTTAGTCCTTGCAAAAGCTGCTTTCAACAACTGCGACATGTCACTCAACTTGGGCACAATTCTTTTGCGCTACCTAGAGCACCAATCCTCCCAAAGCCAAGGACCAATCACAAGTGGAGGCGTCATCACCGTGCTTGCCATTACCCTAGGCATCGACCTAGGTGAGTTTCAACCGGTGCAAGGTGAGAGATGTGTTGGTTTCTCTACTTTAAAATCTCGTGGAATGCTCACTAGGAAAGGTGGTGTTTATTACCTACATATTGCTAGAGTTGGGCGTCTCTACCCCGCTCCTTTGCCTAATGGTCTTTTCTCTATCGAGGAAGGACATTTGCAATATGACTTGCAGGTTGAGCAACACCAACCGAGTAGGAGATTCCGGATGAGGATGAGGACCAAGAGGAGGAGCAGCCACCAACCCGGCTCGCTACATACCAAGACTTCCAAGAACTAGGAGGAACTGTGGAGAATGCAAAACCTCTCTTTGAACCTCCAAGAAACAACTAGTAATTTATCAACCTAATTTGCGAACTAGAGTTACAACTTTTTCCCGCCACCACAATGATTTGAAGGGCTTGCAAAAGCCTAAGCTTGGGGAAGTTTCCTCATTATCTTTATTTGGCGTTCATTTTTTTTATTTCGAGGTTATGTTTTAATTCAATTTTATAAGCACTCGTGTTGGTTTCCCCAACACTTTATCTTTAGTTATTTCTATTTTTTTCAAGATTTTCTAGTCGAGCTTTGCCGCCAAATTTCTGTTCTTTAATTCCCTCTCTTAAAAACAACAAAAATAATTCTCCACTTATCTTTATTTTCCCGCTTCCTTCCTTTCTATTCTCCATGTGGCTTTCACATATTTGCAGGAGAGTGATCGAATTCGATTTTCCAAGAAGCAAATCAAAAGGGAAGAGAGAAGTGGAACCTATTGGGGATATACTTTCTGCGTATCCTCGTAGTTCCTCACTGACCAGGGTGGCCCACTTCAGGTTAGAGCTTTGCTTCACGGGCGGCCCAGTCAGGGAGAGAAGGAGTCCAATCCGGCTATGGGAAGGCCTAGAAGACTTACCGACTTAGGCCCATAATGTTACTTGTAGTTCAAGATGTACTTTGTAACCGACTCTTAGTCGTAGCCGGATAGATCTCTATTGTAAACCCTAGGCCGGATATCTATATAAGCCGTCCAAGGGAGAGCCTTTAGGGCAACACTTTAGACCCTCAATAGTCTACAATCTCGACTAGCACAGGCGAACCCTTGTAACCCATATTCCGGCTCTGCCGTATTACTGGATTGCTAGCAGGAGCAGGATCTGTCCAAAGCGAGCGGATTCGAACCTGGGTAAACTTGTGTGCTCACCGTCCCGGAACACCGTACGTATCACACCCCTCTCTTCCGCATGCCTCGAGGACCCCCTCATGGCGTACTTGTCCTCAATCCGACGATAGTTGGCGCCCACCGTGGGGCAAGTGAGCTTCGAATCTGCGTTCCGAGCGGAATCTGCAAGAATCAGAATCGGCGAGACTATCGCCGTCGGTCGCATCCTCTACGCTAGTGATGCCCCTCTCATCGCTCTCGACGAGAAATGGATTCTGGCTAGGGAGGTCGTGACTGCCTACACAATCATGTATTTTGGCGAGATCGATGTTTACATCGGTTTCACTGAACCTGCCCCACCCACCCCAGCGGTGAAGATAGAGGCAGAAGAATCTTCTAGGTCCCCTTTGTTCACGGAGGCAGCAGAGTTCCGGATCTTAGAAAACCCTAATCCCACCCAGCCCGCACCAGTTGCGGAGATAGTGGAGAAATCCGAGCCTGAAGAAGACCTAGCGATCCAAGTCGAATCTGGAGTGGATCTCCCTAGAGAAGCCGGATCCTAGATCGACCCACCCGTGGAAGTCGAAATTCAGAAGGAACATATCAACGACACTGATTCCGGCTCTGATGACGCCGGGACAGACTGGCCTTTCCTGAGGTACACACTGCAACGTATGATACTGCAAGGCGAAAGCGTGGATGCAATTCTCAAGACCATCAAAAGTTTTGACATGGCTAATCGTGAAAGCCGTAGGTACCTCAGGAAGCACGCGTCGCACTTCGTCGGATACGTGGGATCCGGATCCGGCTCTGCCGATGCTAGAGAAAACACCAACTCTGTGCTAGAGGCAATTGGAACAAACACCGACGTACCCGCATCCTCGGATGAATCGATGACGTCAGCAGATTTCCGAAAGTTCTCCGTGGAATATGAAGAGGAGTATAACTCCAAAGCTGCAGAAGAAGGAGAAGCCATGGATGAAGGATCCGGGGAACACTCTCCCAAAGCGCAGGATGACATGGACGTCAGAGATAATCCCGAAGTCCAGATGTCCGAAAGTACCGATCAGAGCTTGACTCCGGGAATCGGACCCAAAGCCGTCTTTGCTACCGGTGCTACGAAGAAGGCAAAGAAGAAGAACAAGAAGAAAAAGACCACGGCAAAAGACCCTCTGGTAGAAGACGTGATTGCCGAGGAATACAAAGAAGACTCGGATGGAGCACTTATCCCAGACGAGCCGAAAAAAGAAGAATCGGTGGATGGACACGTGATCACCGAAGGTGCGCGTAAACTCATCGATGCTGCATTAACCACACGTATCCCTACAGCTGCAGAACTTACTGCTGAAGAGCTGGACGGAAGGGCCCAAGCCCTAGAAGCGCATCGTCAACAACTCCTGGATGAAGCCAAAAACATCAAGGAGGAGGAGAAACGCATGGCAACTAAGGATTACATGTCTCGGTTGCATCAGAAGACACAGAAGGGTCACACCAATGACGACCAACTCCCACATATCCGTGCCGTCCTTTTCGGAGATGAGATGGGGAAGCCACGGAAAGATAGCAAAGGAGATTGGGTATAACCAACCCCAGTACAGAATACCGTGGCGGCCCGAGAAATTTTATCAGCTAATCCAGGACCAGAAGGGATCCGTTTAGGTATCAACTACTCAACAAGGGACTGGAGCAGCAAAAGGTCGCCCTGTCCGGAAGTCAAAAACTGGTCTCGGATTCCGACCAATGTCGCACAGATCCGGCATGGGCTGACGTAAGACCCCATCGCGTCCCGGAGAAGTATCATCGCCCCGAACGCTGGGAAGACAATTATTCAAGAACCGGATCATCAGGACAGCATCACAGAACTGCGCGTGACTGGAGCAACGTCGCCCCAGCGGCCGAAAACGAGGCCATTACTGCACTGAATCTGAGAAACCCTCCCTGACGAGAGTCTAACGATCGAAGAGGAGAAGATAAAGAGAAACGTCGGGAGGAGGATCGTCAAAAAATGCCACCTCCTAGACATGCAAGCTGTCCGGCTGACCCTCACCGTGGTGGGAGCAACGGATGAAGGAACGACGGAAACCATGCTGGCACGAGCCGGCAGGAGGCTCATCGTAGTGAAGACCATCCCCGAAACCGGAATAATGACGCTCCGGACGGAGGCTGGTGATCAGCCGGAAACAATTCAACTGCCCCACCCTCTCCACCAAGCAGTCATCACAACGGCTCCCAGGGGGACAAGGAGGACGACATGGCGGAGGAGGTGGTGGCAGAAGCCGAAGTCCGGCTCCAAGGCGCCGCAGCCACAGCCGACATTCAGGACGATCTCTATCCCCGAACGACGCAAGGCACAGGATCAACTCCAACATAGAGGCGCGGCGCTATGAAAACGATGATATCTACGTGGGCCCAAAATGCTTCGGATCATGCATTAGAGCTACAAGATTCCGGGAAGGATTTGCCATCTCAAGACATATCCAAGTCTACGACGGTATTGCTCGGCCAGATACCTGGCTACAGGATTTTTTCCAAGCTTGCTGCATCGCTAAAGGCGGAAACAGCCTGGTCGCAACCCGATACCTCCCACTTATGTTGCGGAAGACGGCACGATCATGGCTCAATGAACTTCCGGAGAACACCATCCATAACTGGTATGACATGCAAAGTGTGTTCTTTTGGAATTTCGAAGGCACATATCAGAGGCCCTGTACGGTCGGAGACCTACATCGTTGCACCCAGAAAGCCGGAGAAACTTGCCAGGATTACATCGGACGATGGATCGACACCAAGAACTTCTGTGAAGGAGTAAACGATCAAACCACAATTGAAGCTTTCATCGCAGGACTCCCAATTATTCTACTATGTCACCGCTTGAAGTGTGACAAGGTCACTGACTTGCGAGAGATGATAGAAACAGTGAGCAAGTATGCAGATGCTGACGACGATGTAGAGGGATTACTCAATGCCCTAGTTGTGCCTCAGTCAGCAAAACAACCAAAGCAACAAGCTCAGAAGCGCAAAAATACCTTGGAAGAGAAACCCAACGCGGAAACAACGGTGGTTACTACTACTTTCAGGTCTGGAGGACGAGGAGGACGCGGCAGAGGCCGCGGGCGTGGCCGTGGGACATCAAGGGTCCAGGGTAGAGGAGACCAGCAACCAGGCAAAACCTACTCTTGGGTCGACATTGCCAATAACCCATGTGTGCACCACCAAGACGCCAATGGGGGCTCGTCCCACACCAACGCCGAATGTCGTTTCAATGACGACATCAAAAGAGATGACACCGCGGGCTACAAAGCTAAGCGGAAGAAAGGAAAGAAAAATCCTGAAAAAGACAAAGAGACCAAGGAAGATTCCGACATGGAGAAGCTGATGCTTCAAATCCCAAGCCGGAAGGGAAGAAAACTTTTCCCACCAAGGACACTTACGTCACTTTTCTCGGATCTCAACCAGCAAAGGTCAAGAAAGCAGTTCTACACGAGCTCAATGCAACAGTTCCGGCTGTCCCCAATACTTGGACTGGTCGGAAGTGTTAATCACATTTGACCGTGTTGATCATCCGCCTAAGTTGCACAGGCGAGGAAAATACGCCTTAATCGTCAACCCACTTATTGACGGTTATGGTTTCACCAAGAAACCTAGCTGAACCATAGCTCTGTGGTCTTTCATGGAGTTGTCCCAGGAAGACAAACTAATTCACTGGGAGAGATTACTTTGGATGTCACTTTTGGAACTCTAAAGAATTATCGAACGGAGGCACTTTCCTTCAAAGTGGTCCCGTTCAAGAGCGCGTACCACGCTATATTCGGACGTCCAGCTTACTGGGATTTTATGGCTCGGCCGTGTTATATTTACAGTATGATGAAAATTCCAGGTCCCAATGCCATAATCACTATCAGGGGAGACCCGAAGAAAGCGCGAGAGTGCAAGGATGGAAATGTCGCCTTTGCTGAAGCCGTGCTGCACGCCCAGGATTACCAGGAGATCAAGAAGAGCATAGATCCGTCTGAGATGCCCGCAACGAAGAAGGAGGTGACAAAGCCAAATCCGGAGTTTAAGGCATCAGAAGAGACGAAGAAGATGCCATTGAAGGATGATGACCCCTCCAAGGTGACCCAAATAGGCGTAGGCCTAGCTAGCGCATAGGAAAGCGTGCTCGTCAAGTTCCTCCAAGAAAATCAAGATATCTTCGCATGGCAGCCATCTGACATGACTGGAGTACCTAGGGAACTTGACGAGCACTCTTTAAATGTAAATCCAAATGCTAAACCCGTCAAATAGTCCCTACGACGTTTTGGCGATGAAAAGCATAAGGCAATAGCTAAGGAACTAGCACGGCTCGAGTAAGCCGGATTCATAGAAGAGGTCATCCACACTGAGTGGTCGACCAATCCTGTAATGGTCCCTAAAAAGTACACCACTGATTTAAGGATGTGTGTTGATTATACTGCCTTGAACAAGGCTTGTCTAAAAGATCCATTCGCTCTGCCTAGAATTGATCAAGTTATCGATTCTACGGCAGGCTCGGAACTTCTCTGTTTTCTCGACGCATATTCCGGTTATCACCAAATCAGGATGAAGGAATCTGACAAAGTAAAAACTTCATTCATAACCCCTTTCGGAACCTTCTGTTTTGTTACGATGCCCTTTGGGCTGAAGAACGCAGGAGCTACGTACCAGTGCACGATGCAGCATTGCCTCCACGACCAACTCGGACGCAACGTACATGCATACGTGGATGATATTGCGGTGATGTCCAAAAAGAAGGAAACGCTGATTTCCGACATGGAGGAAACATTCGCCAATCTACGAAAATACAACATCATGCTTAACCCGATTAAATGCTTCTTTGGAATACCAGCCGGAAAATTGTTGGGTTTCATCGTGTCTCAAAGAGGCATAGAGGTGAACCGGGACAAAATCAAGGTTATACTCAATATTTCCAGGACAACTCGCCTGAAGGACGTACAAAGATTAACTGGTTGCATCGCCGCGGTCAGTCGATTGGTAAGCCGGCTTGGTGAAAGAGCCGCACCATTATACAAACTCCTAAAAAAGATCAAGGATTTTGTTTGGACTGACGAAGCTGAAGATGCACTACAAGACCTGAAGAAAGTACTCTCATCTGCACCTATCCTTGCAGCCCCGGAACCTCAGGAACCGATGTTGCTCTATCTTGCTACGACAAATAAGGTTGTGAGTATCGTCATGGTGGTGGAGAGACCAGAGGAAAATCAGGAACACCTAGTGCAGCGTCCGACTTACTTTGTCAACGAGGTCCTGACAGAATCAAAACAGCGGTATCCGCACTATCAAAAGTTGGCTTACGGTGTTTTTCTAGCATCTCATAAGTTACGACACTACTTTTAGGAGCATTCAATTACCATGGTGAGCACAGCTCCCATGAGAGATATAATCAACAACAGTGACGCCACAGGACGCGTCGCCAAATGGGGCATAGAGCTTTCATCTTTCAATATTGAGTACAAACCCTGTACAGCAATCAAATCCCAAATCCTTGCTGACTTTGTTGCTGATTGGACAGAGACAAAGAAAAATATGATCCTCCCTGAGTCGGAATATTGGACCCTCTACTTTGATGGGTCTAAGGCTCGCGGGGGCTCAGGAGCTGGCGTGGTGCTCAAATCACCCCAAGGAGATAAACTGTTATACGTGTTGCAGATCCACTTCACAGCGACAGACAATATTGCCGAGTATGAAGCACTGCTGCATGGAATCCGGATTGCAAAGGATATTGGCATCCGACGTTTGATGTGTTATGGAGATTCGGATCTTGTTACTCAACAAGTGTCGGATATTTGTAATGCAAATAAACACATGGCAGCATATAAAGCTGTCGTGGATGATCTATCTAAATCGTTCGAAGGGTTTGAGGTTCAACACATCCCTCGAGTAGAAAACGACGAAGCAGATGCACAATCTCGGATAGGCTCTACGCGGAAAGAAGTCCTGGATAGCGCTTTTTAGAGCACCTCAAATTTCTCTCAATAAAGGGAGTAGATGAGGAATATCCGACCAAATCCGACTCACCTCTAATAGCAGTTCTGTCTGAAATTCCGAGTTGGACTCAACCCTACCTAGATTATCTGGTAGATGGCAAATTACCCGAAGACGAGGTTATGAGCCGGCAGATTATCCGACGAGCAAAAGCCTATACTATTGTTAAAGGTGAGCTCCATAGACAGAGTGTTTTTGGGGTTTTTCAGCGCTGCGTATCTCCGGAAGAAGGAGTGGAAATCTTAAGAGAAATCCACGAAGGCGAGTGTGGTCACCACACTGCAGCCAAATCTTTAGTAGCAAAAGCTTTTAGACACGGATTTTTCTGTCTTACAACTCAGGTAGATGTCGAACGATTAGTCAAGACGTGCAAAGGCTGCCAAAAGTACGCCAAGCAAGCTCATGTTCTGGCTGATCAGCTGCGAACAATACCTATAACATGCCCTTTGCGGTCTGGGGGCTTCATATGGTAGGACCATTTAAACGAGCTCCAAGTGGATTTACTCACCTCTTAGGGATGGTGGATAAATTCACAAAATGGATTGAGGCTAAACCTGTCACTAGTAGTGATGGAGCAATAGCCAAAAGATTTGTCGAGGATGTTATAATCCGGTATGGTTGTCCACAGAGCATTATTATGGACAACGTTAGTAACTTCTCTATGGGAGAATTGGCTGAATTCTGCAACGAGCAAAATATCCGGCTTGACATTACGTTAGTCGCACATCCACAGGCTAACGGACAAGTTGAAAGAGCAAATGGTTTAATCCTACAAGGCCTAAAACCGAGACTCGAAGCACCGCTACGACGTGCTGCGGGGGCTTGGGCGGAGGAATTACCCTTTGTGATATGGAGTTTACGAACAACCCCAAATAGGTCAACCGGATACACACCTTTCTTCTTGGTCTATGGCGCAGAAGCAGTTCTTCCTAGTGATTTGATTCACACTTCTCCTAGAGTGGCTGTGTATATTGCAGAGGATGCCGAGATTTCTCGACAAAATGATCTCGACTTAGTCGAAGAAGTTCGCGTCATTGCTGAAATGAGATCTACAGCCTATCAGCAGAAGTTACGCAAGTATCATAGCAAGAGAGTCCGAAATAGATCTTTCAATAAAGGTGATTTGGTTCTCCGGCTTGTGCAACAAAGAAAGCACAAACTTTCCCCGGTATGGGAAGGACCCTTTTTAGTTAGTCGAGTATTACACAATGATTCGTATTACTTAACTGACATGAGGCCAGTCAAAGAAAGACCTGCTACTAAGAAGAGAAAGAGAGCTAGAGGCATTACAAATCCGGATGAGTTAGATAGACCTTGGAATATTGCTCAGCTACATCCCTTTTATTCTTAGTTTATCCTTCTTTGTAATCATATATCTGTACGTGCTCTAAGAGAAATAAAAGTTTTGGTTGCCTCAAGTTTTTCTGAGAAGTTTTTACCATCTTATTTCCGAATCATCATGTCATAGTCGAAAATTCCAGAATGCTTGAAAGAACTTTATGCTCATGTTCGTTCTGGTTTAGATTTCCGATTCTAAAAACTGCTACCCTCGGGTATAACTCTAAAGTTTGTAGTCTTTGCTTTGGTTATTTGTCTGATTGCTAGATGCGGGCATTTTCCGAGTAGTGAATTGTTGGTACTGGAAGCCGGCTTTGTTTCCGAGTTTAAATTAGTTTAGCGATTGTAACACCCTCGAATCGGCCCTATGCAAGTTTTAGCGCTTTCCGCCAAACCCGCATAGAAACGATTCAAGGACGCCCACTAGGCACTCGCGTGTGGGTGGAGAACAAAGTAATACCATTACACATTAGTCCACGATGGAACCCATAGAACATATATATACAACAACGACTCCATGAGTCAAGAATATAGATATACAGTACAAAGATCCAAATCACATTGAAATCGATACAACATCCGAGTATGGATAAGAAGCAAATTGAGCTAAGAGCCCTGAAAAATAACCAATGGCGTCCATAACCCTGCCCAGGCCAAGCCGGAAGGGTAACCGTGCTAACGACGTCGATCTCAAACCTGCTAAAACAAAAGAGGTGCCAACAAAGGGCAAAGGAAAAAGAGGAGCGTCAGTACTGAGGCCAGTACACAGCGAGGCTAGAATTCGGTGGCTCTCGCCTACATAGGTATGGTGGACTGAAGCGGCAGCGCAGCATGCACTAAACAACCTATAGAGACTCGATGTAACTGTCCGCTATGAGAGAGGGATAAGATAGACCTATTCGGGACCAACCTGATACTAACACCAATCATACCCATCCTGGCATCCCCCCCCCCTCGAGACCAAACAAGGAAGTCAAACCGAGGAACTCACACAGTTGGCAGTTTTATTCATTCCATTATAGTTGAAGCACTTACTAGTCAGATATAGATAGCATGAGTTATCCTGATAGCATAAGTAGTGGCAGTTTTAGTTAACCATTCAGTTGCAGTTGCAGTGCTTACTAGCCAGATACAATTAGTATGTGACATCCCAAACCCAGTAGTTGTTGGCACTTTTATTTCATTCCATTGGAGTTGCGATACTTACTAGGCAGGTATAACATGACACGATACACCCCAGTTCCACCAGTTGTTGGCACTTTTCTTATCCATTCCATTGTAGTGAAGCTGATTACTAGTCACATATTAAGTCAGATTTATAACACTACTTTAGTGATGCTTGTCTATGATCGAGATACTGTGCTCCAAGTCATCCATAACCGCGGACACGGCTTTCAGAAAGATTTACCCTGCAGGGGTGCATAAATAGCAACACACACACGATCAACCTCGGAAAAACCAAATCAAAACCCAACGAGGCTTTCACGACAAAGCAATCACAGGATTCATAAAATATTTCAGGGGGCCACCCCACTAAGCTACCCGCAACGAAGTTGGCTGGCTCCGGAACGGACCCAGGGATTGTATGGACGGGCTAAACGACTGGGAACCCGAAAGTGTGACTAGGCTTGTCGATACGGCGAAAACGTGTCACGATCCAAAACAGTACAGGTGCTCCACGCACAATCTTAAATAAAGCGGTAAAGCATGGCATAGGTACATGATAGTAATAAAACCCCAAACTAGTTTGTGGCCCCAAGAAATAAGAAATGAATCAAGTTCTGGCTAAGGGGATTCATGGTCCCACATGCGGATAGTGGGATAGTCAAGGAACATGTATCAAGTACTCGGGGTCCTACGGGACACAAGTGAGCGTGGAAGAACCAAATAACATCTATTGCCCACCGATGCCTCTACATTAGTTTTATCTAGAAATATAATAGTTGTATTTAAAGTCATGATCCTCTCCACCGTAAAGCATATGACAACATTCCAACAACTGTGTGGTACTTCACGACACGGGATCGCACCTGAGCAAGTGACTACGACTCGCAAGGCCATCTATCTACCAAACAACAGGTAATAGGAGGTGTCCAAGGCAATATAAAGGCTGCACGGATTATATCTGGTACGGAACACTAAGCATCGCGACATGGATAGCAATAGATCAATAGCCGGAAATAAAGACTATAAATGCAAAATAGGTAGAAAGGGGGAGAATGCTCGCCTAGGAAACACTGCCGAAGATACATTATCCGAAGAACTTGTCGATACTCACATCCACTCAACGGCTTAATCCACGAAGAACCAAAGCACTAAAAGAAACACCGAATGCACTATTTAATACTACGACAGAAGATTCGGCATGATGTATGTATGATGCATGCCATGGCAAAGATGCAGTGTAATTGGGCAATATTAAGTGGAACTAGGGTCCTAAAAATTAATTATATGATTCAAGTTGTTTAGTTACCCCGCAATTTAAATGTTCACTTAACAATGCAAAATATGGCATTGGTTCACTACACAAATTTAAATGGAGCCAATATAAGACTAGAATAGCCCGCATATGGCCTCCATATTTAATTTAGGTGAATCATACAAATAGCCCAAACAACCACAATATGCATGCAAGTATGAACAATTTAATATGCAACAGGTGTATATCATATATTATAAAAATAGGGGTCTCGGATAGGGGTCACACTTCGGTCATCGGTGATCTTGGTGTTCACCGGGGGTCGATGGGGTTCGGTCTTGGCGGGATCGGCCTTCGAGTTCCATGTCAACGGTCTTGTCATCGATGAAGAACTTCGATTCACATCGGTGGTTTTCGGAAGATCTTGGTGAAAGACGGGATCGGAGAACTTCGCGGGGATTTGTACTCTTCGAGTGGCACCGATACATCCCTAAAAACCATCATCATCGAGCATACATCCACGGAACAAGGCAAGGTAGACCTTCCTGCAAACATGTTGGTAATAGGACAAGGTCGAAACACTGAGCCACGAGTACCAACTAGAACCACATGCAGGGACAGAGAAAAACACTAGCATCTGGGCAACATGTCAAACACAAAAAACTTGGTGTCAACTCGAAGTGAACAACAGCGAGGAGAGGATCCAGGGTGGCGCTCGGTGCTTGGCGCCGGGGTGTAGAGATGAGGGTCGGTGGCTCTCAGGAGGTAGAGTCCGGTAGCGTCCGCTAGCGAGCTTGGCACAGCCGGAGTCGAGGTGGGGCCACGGAAGCGCGTCGAGGCAGAGAAGACGACCTGCACACGGAGGCAGTGGACATCGGGGTGGAGGCCCCTGGTTCTCCAGCGAGGACGGAGGGGAAGCCCTGCAGACGCTCGCGGAGAGGAGGTGGTGCTCGGTTCGAGGAGGCCGGCGAGGTTGTCTCGGAAGGAGGACGACGGGCAGCGTGGGGTCACAGAGAGAGAGAGACAGCGGACGGCTGCAACAGCACACCGGATGGGCAGGGTTCAGCAGCCGGCGGCACGAGAACGGCGAGGAAGGCAGCCTCGCTGATGGCGGCGGGGCAGAGGACGATGGCGTGGCGGCAGTTGGACGATGGAGGTGGGGCGCTCAGGTCGGAGGAGAGCACCGCTACGGCGGCAGAGCTGGGAAGAAGGGAGGCGGCGGCTCCAGGCAGGGCCGCGGGCTCCTGGCGGCGGACGAGGATGGGTGAGAGGAGCGGGGCGAGGGATGGGGATCACGAGGTGGGTCGCTAGGCGCGTGCGACACGAGAGGGTGGGGCCAGGATGGAGCGGGGTTGCGGGGTGTGGATCACGACAGAAGCGAGGGGTGGGGTCAGGCCGTTGTCGGTCGGGGTGGCCAGGGAAGCGTGCGTGACGCGCGCGCGTTGCATGGTGTGAGATCGATCGGGTGGGGTTGGCGAGAGGAGCATGTCACGCGCATGGGGCTGGCACTGGGTTTGTGCGGCCGTGTAGCGTGCGAGGCGAGAGCGTGCGATGCGGCGAGAGGTGGGACCAGCGTGCAGGCTGGTTGGCGGATGGAGGCTAGGGATGGTTAGGTGGGGCTAGGGTTTGTTTTAGATTAGGGTTTTGGTCCGTTTTGGGTTTGGGCCGGGCCTGCTGGGTAGTAGGTGGCCTGGCCTAAACGGCTGGGCTGCCTTCCCTGGTACAAAACATTTTATTTTATTTTATTTTAAAACACTTTTATAAATAGGTTTTAGACAAAACAAGATATCCGGAAGGATTAGGTTTTACATTTGAAATAGAGAGGAAGTATTTAGAAAACAAAGATAGGCTTTTAGAGAAGAGTTTTAGGTAAAAATATGCATGATGATGACGATGCTCAAATGCAATGTGGCATGATGACATGAGCATGCGGTCATAATGATGCACAAAAATAAAACAACACACGATTTTCTAGTAGTGGTTTTATCGGGGTGCTACAATTCAACACCACTAACAATGGATCTCGCCCTCGAGATCAGCCTCATGGTACGAGGAAGAAGGCCGACGGTCTGAATCTTCTCTCTTCGTGTAGATCCTCGCGACACCACTAACAAAAATTCTTGCTCCATATTGCATCGGCAACACCATCAACAAGAGGTCGTTGTTCTCGTTCGACGAGAGAACACTCCGAAGAAACAAAGGACGAAGGTAAAGGTCTCAAAAGGTAAGGCCACCTCTAACTTTGATAGAAAGAGAGAACCGATGCATTCTCATCCACTTCAGTGTACACGAGCAAATAGAGTGAGTAGTCGGCATGGGGGCCAATCCATCACGCACCCAAACTATTACTCCACACAATCAGTAGAAAAGTGTGCAACCATTCTCGGAATCAGACTGAAGATCTCGACAATCGAGGTTCAGAACAAAGGAGTGATGAAGGCTCTGCATCGGATCTGGCGTAGATGATGTCGTCGCGTCAGAAAACACCGGAAGGCACAAACAAGGAACAAAGAATGGTACCACAGATAAAGGATCACTTAGATAGCATGAAGTCCAGAGGTAGAAACACTTTTGCCAAAGGAGGAAGCAAAACCCTGAAGGTACGACAGAACCCAACCACGAGAAATCCTGGACTCCAAGAAAGGTAAGAGAGCAGATTTAAAACATGCAGAGGTAAGAGGAGAATAGCAGAGGGGTAAGGAGTAAAAGCAGACCTCATCAGATCTATCCAACCGATTTTGCAAAAATAGTTTTGACACTCTACATCGGCCGTTAGCTAGGTTACCCTACAGGCTGGACCAGTGAGGTATCGTAACTGCTGAGCTTTGATATTACTCTGTAACACCCTCGAATCGGCCCTATGCAAGTTTTAGCGCTTCCCGCCAAACCCGCATAGAAACGATTCAAGGACGCCCACCAGGCACTCGCGTGTGGGTGGAGAACAAAGTAATACCATTACACATTAGTCCACGATGGAACCCATAGAACATATATATACAACAACGACTCCATGAGTCAAGAATATAGATATACAGTACAAAGATCCAAATCACATTGAAATCGATACAACATCCGAGTACGGATAAGAAGAAAATTGAGCTAAGAGCCCTGAAAAATAACCAATGGCGTCCATAACCCTGCCCAGGCCAAGCCGGAAGGGTAACCCTGCTAACGACGTCGATCTCAAACCTGCTAAAACAAAAGAGGTGCCAACAAAGGGCAAAGGAAAAAGAGGAGCGTCAGTACTGAGGCCAGTACACAGCGAGGCTAGAATTCGGTGGCTCTCGCCTACATAGGTATGGTGGACTGAAGCGGCAGCGCAGCATGCACTAAACAACCTATAGAGACTCGATGTAACTGTCCGCTATGAGAGAGGGATAAGATAGACCTATTCGGGACCAACCTGATACTAACACCAATCATACCCATCCTGGCATTCCCCCCCCCCCCTCGAGACCAAACAAGGAAGTCAAACCGAGGAACTCACACAGTTGGCAGTTTTATTCATTCCATTATAGTTGAAGCACTTACTAGTCAGATATAGATAGCATGAGTTATCCTGATAGCATAAGTAGTGGGCAGTTTTAGTTAACCATTCAGTTGCAGTTGCAGTGCTTACTAGCCAGATACAATTAGTATGTGACATCGCAAACCCAACAGTTGTTGGCACTTTTATTTCATTCCATTCGAGTTGTGATACTTACTAGGCATGTATAACATGACACGATACACCCCAGTTCCACCAGTTGTTGGCACTATTATTATCCATTCCTTTGTAGTGAAGCTGATTACTAGTCACATATTAAGTCAGATTTATAACACTACTTTAGTGATGCTTGTCTATGATCGAGATATTGTGCTCCAAGTCGTCCATAACCGTGGACACGGCTTTCAGAAAGATTTACCCTGCAGGGGTGCACAAATAGCAACACACACACAATCAACCTCGGAAAAACCAAATCAAAACCCAACGAGGCTTTCACGACAAAACAATCACAGGATTCATAAAATATTTCAGGGGGCCACCCCACTAAGCTACCCGCAATGAAGTTGGCTGGCTCCAGAACGGACCCAGGGTTTGTGTGGACGGCGGTAAACGACTAGGAACCCGAAAGTGTGACTAGGCTTGTCGATACAGCGAAAACGTGTCATGATCCAAAATAGTACAGGTGCTCCACGCACAATCTTAAATAAAGCGGTAAAGCATGGCATAGGTACAGGATAGTAATAAAACCCCAAAATAGTTTGTGGCCCTAAGAAATAAGAAATGAATCAAGTTCTGGCTAAGGGGATTCATGGTCCCACATGCGGATAATGGGATAGTCAAGGAACAGGTATCAAGTACTCGTGGTCCTACGGGACACAAGTGAGCGTGGAAGAACCAAATAACATCTATTGCCCACTGATGCCTCTACATTAGTTTTATCTAGCAATTTAATAGTTGTATTTAAATTCATGATCCTCTCCACCGTAAAGCATATGACAACATTCCAACAACTGTGTGGTACTTCACGACACGGGATCGCACCTGAGCAAGCGACTACGACTCGCAAGGCCATCTATCTACCAAACAGTAGGTAATAGGAGGTGACCAAGGCAATATAAAGGCTGCACGGATTATATCTGGTACGGAACACTAAGGATCGCGACACGGATAGCAATAGATCAACAGGAGGAAATAAAGACTATAAATGCAAAATAGGTAGAAAGGGGGAGAATGATCACCTGGGAAACACTACCGAAGATACATTATCTGAAGAACTTGTCAATACTCACATCCACTCAACGGCCTAATCCGCGAAGAACCAAAGCACTAAAAGAAACATCGAATGCACTATTTAATACTATGACAGAAGATTCGGCATGATGTATGTATGATGCATGCCATGGCAAAGATGCAGTGTAATTGGGCAATATTAAGTGGAACCAGGGTCCCGATAATTAATTATATGATTGATACATTGCAAATGTATCTATAATTTTTGATGCTCCATTCTTGGTTTTATCTCATTTCTTGTGTTTTGTCCACACTTTGGAGTACTTTTCATATGATTTCTTGGACTAACCTATTAACAAGAGCCACAGTGCCAACTGCCTATTTTCTGCTATTTTTGGTTCCAGGAAAGTCAGAAAATGAATATTCTCGGAATTAGACGGGACAAAAGCCAAAGTACCTATTTTTCCAGAAGACTCCAGGAGCCAGAATACGAGACGGAGGAGGGCCAGGGGCTGGCCACACCCCCCCCCCCAGGCGCGGGCTAGGCCTGACCGCGCCAGGGCATGGTGTGGTGGCCCCAGGCATCCCCTCGGCCTCTCTCTTTGCCTATAAGAAGCTTTCTGACCTAAAAACTTTGTGGGGGGTTCAACGTTTTTCTAGAAGAAGTTCCGCAGCGCCGCCACCACCGAAGGGGAGATTTGGGGGACAGAAAGTGTCTGTTCCGGCTCCCTGTCGGGACGGGGAAGTGCCCCCGGAGCCGTCTCCATCGATCTCCACCATCATCTCCATCGACTATCCATGTTTCCCCCATCTATGAGTGAGTAATCCCCCGCTATAGGCTATGGGGATGGTAGGGATTGGATGAGATCATTCATGTAATGGCATCAGATTGTTAGGGCATGGTGCCTAGTATCTTTTATTAGTGCTTTATGACTTTGTTGCGACTTGTTGTGCTTAATGCTTGTCACTAGGGCCCGAGTGCCATGATTTCATATCTGAACTTGTTATTGACTCATTATAATAGTATTGTTCTTGGTCTTATCTACAAGTTGTATACACACGTTGTTGTCTAGAACCTATGGCCCCGAAGTGACAGAAATCGGGATAACCGGAAGGGAAAGGCTTTGATGTGAGGATCACATGTGTTCACGGAGTGTTAATGCTTTGCTCCGGTGCTCTATTAAAAGGAGCACCTTAATTGCCAGTAGTTCCCTAGAGGCCGTGCTACAAACGGGCTGGCAGGACAAAAGATGTTGTGCAAGTTCTCATTGCGAGCACGTATGACTATATATGGAACACATGCCTAGGATTGTCTAGTACTTGGGTGCTTTATCTTATTTATCTATAATTGCCCTATGTTCTGATTGCTATGTGAATTGTCTTGTCCATGCAACGCCCATCCATCCATCCCTATGCCTACCGCACTCGAATTCCATTGTTTACTGCTTTTGCTACTACTGTCTTTGCTTTACTACTGCTGTTACTTTACTATTCCTACTACAAAACTGTTGCTACTAATAAACTGCTGTGAGCAAGATTGTCTCCAGGTGCAGCTGAATTGACAACTCAGTTGTTAAGGCTTATAAATATTCTTTGGCTCCCCTTGTGTCGAATCAATAAATTGGGTTTCACTTCCCTCGAAAATACTGCGATACACCCCCTATACTTGTGGGTCATCAAGACTATTTTCTGGCACCGTTGCCGGGGAGCATAGCTTTATTTATCAAGTTCACTTGGATTCACTATTGTTCAAGCTAAGTTTATCTTTATCCTTGTTTGCTTCCTTCTTTATCAAAAATACAAAAAAAATTAGTTCCTACTCTAGTTGTTATTTTCGTTGGTCTGTTATTGTCTTGCTTTATCATGCTTGTTGTCAATGGTTGGTTTCTTTGAAACTGAATCTTATTCGCAAGGTGGGTTCACGGAAGATGAAAAGTATTATTATAAGGAACACCGCTTGTCACAAAAAGGGAAACACTTATGGGGAAAAATTGATAGACTGTATACCATTGCTAGAAATGTGTGCTCTACTTATAACGTTACTTTTTGCCTTGATAAATCTTGTTGCGGTAGGAGGTACAAACACCTCCCTTTTCAATGTGAGTATAATGATAATGTTACCATATCTTCCTATGTTAAGGGAAATTATGACCTTTATGATGTGGAACAAACTGAGGAATTTATTGCTTGGAAGGGTGCATTTGAACTTGCTAGTTTGCTTGAAAATATTGATGATTCACCTTATAAGTATGAGGTTTATGGTATACTTAAATTTTGCTTTGATAATTACAAGGATGAAAATGGCTATATTCTTGAATATTTTAATAGATGCTTTCCACAAATGGAAGAGACTAATGTCTTGTAGGATCCTATGGAAGAAGAAATTGATGAACCTGAAATCTCATTAGATGAAAAAGAGAAGGAGAGTGATGAACAAAAGGAGGAAGAATGGATTAGCTACCCATGCCTACCTTCTAATGAGAGTAACTCTTTATCCCTTACATTATTTGATTGTCCCCCATGCTTACTAAAGAGGTATGAATGTTATGTTCCTGAGGGTTCTCTTGAAAATGTTTATAATAAAGCTCTAGTGCTTGTAGATCATGAAGAGCATGCTTTATGTGATAGTTATATTGTTGAGTTTCTTCATGAGGCTACTGAAAATTATTATGAGAGAGAAAAATATGGTTGTAGAAGTTTTCATGGTATAGAAACACCTCTCTATGTGCTGAAAGTTTTGAAGTTACTCTTGTTTTATCTTCCTATGCTTCCCACTTTGTTCTTTGTGAATTTATTTGCATACATGATTCCTATGCATAGGAAGTGGGTTAGGCTTAAATGTGTTTTGGGATTTGCTTCTTGATGCTCTCTTTTACTTCACTTCATATTTCTTATGAGAGCATCCTCTCAAACTATTATGCATGAAGATGATAATATGTCTATTATTCTTGGGAGACCTTTTCTTAAATGTTGCAGGAGCTGTTATTAATTGTAATCAAGGAAAGGTGACATTCAATGTTAATGACAAGGAACATACTGTCTATTTCCCCAAGAAGATTGAAAGGACTTATGATTGGAATTCAATTGAACATGTTGAGGGCATTCAAGTTGGAGGAATATATTGCCCCATACCAAGAGAAAATTTTGAAACTATTATGATTGGGACCATTGCTATCAAGGTTGAGGTAACATAATAATTAGTGGAATACAAAGTTTTGTCTCATATGAAATTGTTTTGGTAGCAAGACCTGATCAACCTTGTTAACAAAAGGATTTCATTGAACAAAACAATGCTTTCACAATGATTATTTCTGTTTACTTCTATTCAATCCATTCTAGTTTTTGCTTATGCCTAACTTAAAGGCGTTAAAGAAAAGTACTTATTGGAAGATAATCCAAAAGTTTTAGAGGAGTCTTGGAACCGCTCTTTATCTTTTTTATTTGCTTTTTGTGCCAAGAGTAACCTCTAATGAGAGAGAAGTAATGATTGGAAAAGTTGCTGTCCCGAAACAGATTTATGTGCTTCACCGTAAAAATTCATGAGAGAGCTCTGTATTTCGGATTGAGCTGTAATTTTTTGTGCTTCTGACCCAGGTTGTTATGTAACTTTCGTTAGTTCAACACTTTTTTATTTGAGCAACATAAGGTCTTCGAAAAATTCGTATTTTCCTGCTGGTATGTTTTGACAGATTTCTCCCATTTTCTGCATTTGCTTCTTGTTAGTTCCTTCTTGAGTTCTTTTGGAGAATTGAGCTTTTTGAGGGAAGTGATACAGTAGCTAGTGTTCTAGTGGAAGTTTATTGGTGTTAGAACAGAATCTAAAGACTTATTATCTTGAGTGCACTAATGTTGCTAATAAAGATTGTGTAAAGTTTTGTATGAAGGAAAAATTTCAGGTGTATGGAAGGAATGAGTAATGAGATGAAGGATGGACTAAAGCTCAAGCTTGGGGATGCAACGCGTGTCATCCCAAAAAATATCCAAGAAGTACAAGCGTCAAAGCTTGGGGATGCCCAAGGCATCCCCTTCTTCATCAATAAAAATCTCAGGTTTCTTTCAACCACTTCATTTTTATTGTTTCATGCACAGTTGTGTTGTTCTTGGAGCGTCTTCTTTTTCGTTTTTGTTTTGGTTTTTAGTTTGCGTGGTTTGCTTAGTTTGCTGAATAAATTGGTTGGACCTCCCCTTTCATACATTGGTGTTCAAATGGTTTGGTTTGGTTTGGAAAAGAGTAGGAAAGCTCATGCTTAAGTGGTAAAGAGAGCTTGTTTTTGACTGTGGCCTATGCTTTGTCATGCCATTCTTGATATTGTTTTCGCTTTATGCTTAGTATTATTTGTTGTAGCATGACTTGTTATAAACAATTGAGATTGCTTAATGTGCCTTGGATGAATCATGCGTTGTTTTAGCATATTAAAGCATAGTATAGTGGTATTCTCCTTTGATGCTTTATTTGGGTTGACTTGGCACATGCTCACACCATGTTATGACTATCCCAAGTCACCATAAGCCTTTATGATCCTTTAGTTTTCAACTTGTAGTATCACTTTATGCTTTGATTAATGATGTTTTGTCGCTTTGCATGATTATGGCCATTATTGCTCTCTCGTTTGTCGCTCCCTTACTATTGCTAGCCTTCACTTCCACTGAGTGTTTTACTCAAGTTTCCAACTCCCTGAAACCAAATATTGCCAAAGTGTCCACCATACCTACCTATTAGCATCATTTGCTACTTCCGTGCATATTCAATTTGCCTTGTTTTCTTCCGAATAAAACGTTTGCTTGTTATGAGAAAGTTAGTTAGTAAAGCTCTCACGAACTTGATGGCACACTTTATTTCCTGCACTTAATAAACCTGAACCATTGTGAACTCTCCATGAAAGTTATAAGCTTGCAAATTATAGGCTGGGGATTAGCAGAACCGTGCTGTCACGGGGAACGCTTTCAACACTTGTAAATATATACCCAGTTGATACCTTGCTCTTTTGTTTGCGGATGTCGTCGGTGTGAAATAAAAGGGGAGCTTGTAAGTCCATGGAGTTATGTATGTGTGTTAGAGAAACGCCTGGGCCGCTGGTCTAGTCCATGCTGACATGGTGGAAACCTGCAGCGTAACCATAATGATATCTATGAAGCATTCTTCTTATAAAAAAAAGAGAAAGATAGCTATTGAGGAAAAGAAAAAAAGAGATTTATGAAAAGAGGAAAGAGAGAAAAAAGCACCATTTTCCCATGGTAAATAAGAAGATTGCTGAGATACTCATTGTCTGCTTGCCTTGTCATTTTGATATGGGGATTCTTCCGTATCATTGGGAAAGGGGTACCCCGTTGGCGGTTCTCAATAATATGCACATACTTACGATGACAAGAACTTACCGGTAACTAAAGTTGAGTAGCATGAGGAGCGGCCCTCGTACTCAAGGGACTTGTGATTTTCAGTTTATAGTCTGTCAAGCATATAACTCAGATTGGACCTCACTTTCACCTTAACCACATTAAAGATGCTTATGACAGGGGCAATGAGAGCTCAAAGCTAATGAGTACCATACTTTGAGCATTTGGAAGCCTTTCAAACTATTCAAAACCTTTTCATTTCCTTGTTGAGTCTCCACACATTCTATGAGCACTTTCTTGAGAGCATAGTGGCCATTCTTAGTTCTATGTGCATTGTCCCAAGACTTGTTGATTGATGCATACCTTGATATTGCTTGTTTTAAACTATTTGTATCTAGTCACTCTTGTAAACTTTGAAGGTGTCCTATGCATTTATGTTTGCTACTCTATGAGGGACAAGCTGAATGCCACTATGCTATGTTTTCTTCATGTGAAACAAACAAACGTCTTGCAAAGCATTGTTATTCATGAATCTTTTGTTTGTGCCTTTTCATGTTGTATCATAGTTTCTTTGTATTATTGCTAGAAATTTGTCTTTCATGTTATGATTGAAGTACTATGATCCTAGCTTTGAGTGTTTTACAAATACTTTGATCAAGTCTCTGATGGTGCATGTCACCTCAAAAATTATTCTTTCTTTTTATCACTTACCTACTCGAGGACGAGCAGGAGTTAAGCTTGGGGATGTTGATACATTGCAAATGTATCTATAATTTTTGATGCTCCATGCTTGGTTTTATCTCCTTTCTTGTGTTTTGTCCACACTTTGGAGTACTTTTCATATGATTTCTTGGACTAACTGTAGCATCCCATCTGTCTAACATCTGTAATGCTACTTGGTCTAATAATAAAATGCTACTTCCTACATATAACTATTGCATCATAATTATATCATGCTCATGTCATCATGCCACCTTGCATTTGAGCATCATATAAAACCCTTTTTATTTTGGTTCTTCCCTCATATGCATTTATTAATTGTATTTGGTTCTTGATAAATGCTTGGTGCCCAAGTTGAGTTGGCGGCATATCTTTTATTAAATCCACCACCTTTCTTTGCCACCACCTTATAATTCCACCATCCTAACTATACATGAGCTTTTACATTTCCCTTTGGCATTTAAATCTAGCTCATATGTGTTGGGGTGGATCCACTTCTTTCTACATGCTTCCATACATGATACATGTTGTTCTCCCAATATTGTCTATGGGAAGCCTTATGTCCACTTTTGCATGACATGTGAGTAGAAATGTTGCATCTAAGTTTCTATATGGATTTTATTTACTATATGCTCATGTATGGAGCTATATTTGGCTACAAGTGCTCTAGGGGAAAAATACACACTACCATGGTCATTTATCCTCATACATGTGCATATACTAATTATTTCCATATGTCAAGCAAGCTTCTTCTTTGTTTGATTTTAGTCAAACACTTGGGCATGCATGCAAGAATATATGGCCATGATTGAAGATAGTTGTTTTCACAACTAGAGTTAGTGGCATTTAATACTTGTGCATGGCCCATGCAAGACCCTCACTTGTTCTTCCATTTTGGGTTCCTTTGGAATATTTTTGGGTGGTTTTTGTATGAACTCAATTGAACAAATGAACCCATTTAAATACTTCTTTTCCACTTGTCTTCCACCTTGCCCTCTTTTAGTGTTTTCCTCCTTGCCAAGTATACATGGAATATATTTTGTTATCACAAAATATGATCATGTGCATGAGGCATGCAAGATCCTTTATTTTCTTCCACCCCTTTCTCTCTTTTGGGACCTTTTGGTTTTGACCTTTGCCTCCATTCAAATTCCTTTTGGTGTTTCTTAGCTACTCTAAAACCTAGCTCATCCATCATGTGGTTTTGCCCTCTCTCTTCTTCTATCTAAACCAAGTCCTCTCTCTCTCTCTCTAAACCTATCTTCTACACACTCCCCTCATCAAAACCCTAACCCTAATTTTTCTTTCCCTCCTAGCTTTGCACCTTGACGAGCCACCTCCCCTTCCTAACCTGGCCACCACCACCCTAGTTCGGTCCAACCCCAACTCCTTCTACCTAGCCGGACCACCTCCTAACCTAAACCCTAGATCGAGCCCGTGCTCGACACCATCTACCCGAGCCCTCCCCTCTATGTTTTCTCTCTCGCTGCCAGGGAGCCCCACTCAAGCCACCTTGTGTTGTTCCTCTGGCCCAGCTGCAGCCACCACCCCCCCCCCCCCCCCTAGGCCCGAGCCTAGTCAAGCACGTGAGGAGGAGGAGGAAAAAGGTGGCCACCACCTTTACCATCCTGAGCCTCCCCACGGCATCTCCTCTCCCGTCCCTATCTACCCCTCTCTCGTCCCTGGCGTCGCCCCAGATCCACCCCGGGCCTTGCCCTTCCGCAGCCCTTTCCCCATCTACCCTGCCGACCCTCTCGTCCATCTCCATTCACATCCCCGTCGGCATCTCCCCAACCACCAGCATACAAAAGGCGGGCGTGGTGTGTGGGCTGTCGAGGAAGGCCACGAGGGCCCCTGCGTCGCCCCCGTACACAGCATCGAGGAGGAGGCGGCCGGTACACGCCGCACGCCAACGACGCCGACACAAACCCTAACCCGCCGGACTCCAGCTTCCCCGACGATCCTCTGCGTTCCAGCCCAAACCGCCACCACCAACATCCCCACGGTGAGCCCCTGATGCCCCCAGACATCCTCCCTCTGAGCTTCATTTCCTGTACGCGTCGGGCCAGCTGCCGAACGCCCTCCGTGCATCGTGTTCACGGGCGTCTGCCTGTCGTTGCACCGTAGCGAACTCACCTTGCCGCGTAGTTCCTTTCCACCAGCAACCCGAGCCAGTCGTAGCGGTCGCTGCCGCCTACGCGTGCGCGACAGATCGCGAGATCGAACCCCCGCCGCGCCGCGCGTCGTTCCGTCAGTTTCGTTAGAAACAGGGGAAGAAAAACAGTACTGCATCGCCTTTTGCACATACCCCCTGCCTTTTTGCGTTCACAACCCGCGGCCCAGCCTGGCCCCACCTGTTGTCACTGTGGAACTTTTACAAAAAGGAACCCCAGGTTTTGGAATCCTCAACCTGCGCTCCCCGGCTCCCCCACGTGGCAGGCCCCCGCTAGCGCGCCCGCGTGTGGCCCAGTGGCAGCCGTGGCCCCGCTTGTCAGCGGCTCTGGCTGATTGAGCGCGCGGTGAGAAAAGTCTGTTGCGCGTTGTTATCGCTAGCTCAGCGCTTGGCCCACCCGTCAGCATCTGTGGCTAGCTGCCTCTATGTGCAAAAAGTCGCGGATCTTTTCTGTTTAATAAAAATGTTTTCAGAAAATGTTTAAATGATTTTAAATCCAGAAAATAATAACTTTTAATTGACAAATCCAAATAATACAAATGATATATGTGAATCAGAAAAATGCGAGGATTTCAAATCTGCCATCCAAAATAATGTTTGACTAATTTAAATTTTCGAAATTGTTTAATTGCAATAAAAATGCCCTTTTCTTAATTACTTCTGTAACTCCAAATTTGACAAATAATATGTCTAAATCGATCAGCGCGAAGAGCCCGTTCTGTTTAAGGATTCCATGATCTGAATTGAAGCATGCATCGTGTCATTATTAAAAATCAGAACTGTTTATGGTAATAAAACTTGACCAAATAAGTGATAAAATGATTTATTCTTGTCCCCACACCTCACCCTTGCCATGCTACATTATTGCCATGTAATTTGTGCATCATTCATCATGGCATGATTGTTTGCTTGTCGCATTTTATTTATATGCTTGTGCACTTTATTTATGTTGGCCCTTGTTTGTTTGGTTCTTCTTTCGGATAGACGCCGAGCAGGGGAAATATCAGGAATCCCAGGAGTACTACCTAGATCCACCTCTCGCTTCAAGTGAGCTACCAGGCAAGCACTACCACATGTTTGCATACATATAGTACCTATTGCCTCTATCTTACTCTTGCACCATTGAGTCGCGATTGCATTAAATTGAATCCCAAGTACTGCATAGCCTTTACTTTTAAACCCCACCGAGCCTGTTCCTCAATCCCATGAGCCATTACTACAGGAGTTGTTTGAGCCATGCGAGTCGTAGAACAGCATGTGTAGGGTATGTGAGTGTCCGAAGGATAACGAGGTACCTAAACAACTTAACCTGAGTAGTAATGGGATAACTAATGAAAGAGGCACTGGTGGGCAATATCTAATATTTGGTTTTCATGCTCACTTGTGTCCCGTAGGACCCCAAGTACTTGATTCATGTTCCTTGACTATTCGCACTATCCACATACGGGAGACTCTATGAATCCACCTTTCCACGAGCTTGATTCGCACTTTATTTCTTGGGGCCACAAAGTAGTTTGGGGCTTTATTACTATCCTGTACCTATGCCATGTTCTACTGCTTTATTTGAGAATTTGCGTGGAGCACCTGTACTATTTTGGATCGTGGAATGTTTTCGCGGTATCGACAAGCCCAGTCACACTTTCGGGTTCCCAGTCGTTTACAACCATTGACACAAACCTTAGGTCCGTCTCGGAGCCAGCCAACTTCGTTGCGGGTAGCTTAATGGGGTGGCCCCCTGAAATATTTTATGAATCATGTGAATGCTTTGTCGTGAAAGCCTCGTTGGGTTTTGATTTGGTTTTTCCGAGGTCGATCGTGTGTGTGTTTCTATTTGTGCACCCCTGCAGGGTAAATCTTTCTGAAAGCCGTGTCCGCGGTTATGGACGACTTGGAGCACAGTTTCTCAATCATAGACAAGTATAACTAAAGTACCGCTTTCAATTGACTAAATACCGGACTAGTAAATAGTGTAATACTCATGGAATGGTTGATAAAACTGCCAACGAATGGGTTGTTCGTCCGCGTTCTCGTGGGTAAGCGAGAAGGAGGATGGAACTGTTACTTATACTGTTATAACTGTTGTTTCTAATTAATGGACATTCGTCTATCTTTGGTTAGGCGAATGGTTAGCGAGTATCTCTAGGATTGTTAGTTATTATCTTTTGCTGCAATTGTGTCACCCCAGGTATATGTCCCCTTTAGAGGCATAAATACTTGCTGAGTACCCCTAGGGTCTCACACGATAAATTGTTTGATTCAGATGAACACGTGTATTCGCAAGATGGATACTGGGTGGAGGAGACATATGATGTTGGCAACGATCACGCGGTGGCGAGATTCTGGGGATGGGGATCCGCGAGATCTATGGGCAGGATGTGCTTACTTATGTGGCATCTTATGCCGATTTGCTTCTTGTCCGTACTCGGATCTTCTTTCCCGCTTCCGCTTGTTACTCTGATGTTTGATGTATGAGGAGCTATCCTACACTATTATGTCTATCTAGGATATTTGGATCTTGCCGTATGGCGTTGCATTATTTATATTTCTTTTAGATGGAATGGCGCTGAGAACTGTTGTAAGGTAGCTTGCATACATACTCACTTGTGTATGTATTTGATCTCTTCGCATGTTGCCTACGCCGCTCGCTCTTGTCCTGATGTCTTGGAAGTGGTTAGGACGGCCGATGGGTCTACACGTGGGCGGCCCTTGGGCCCCCGCTGTACTATTTTAACCACTTCCAGTTCATCCAGGCTTGAACTTAGAGCGTAGGGTCCGAGGTTGTTACAATTGGTATCAGAGCCATTCCGCCCTTCAGGGTCTCAGCCAAATGGTCGTTGTCAGTCTAGCAAATATTTTTGGTAGCTATGTATACTAAGGAAAAACAAAACGTGAGAGTAGGACTGCTTCCATTTTTCTTCTTACCCACCCACCCACCCTTTTCTGGTAAGGAAGTGTAACATTTTCAATCCTCTTCTAAAATTCAAACTAGGATTCACGTGTTCTGGGTTCCGTAGTACCATAGGTTGTGTGAGTGTGTGTGTGTGTGTGTGTGTGAATTCCTTGTCTATCTATTGCATCCAACTTGTTATCGCTATCTGCCTTTTGGTTATCAACTGTTGGTACATTCCATACTGGCAGGCCTTTGTAAACCGACGCGATCTATCTGATTCGTTGTATACCGACGCGATCTGTCTTAATCTTTGTTATCCAACGCTATCTTGTTAGGGGTGTTTGTTTCCGTGGTTGCTAATCTTTAGGTTCATCTTAAGAAGAAAGGAAGTTGGGATATGTGTTTTACTTATTCATGTGCGGAGTAATGATTTGAGTGCGGGATGGAGTCGCGACCATACCACTACTTTTATCATTCGCTCTTGTATATTGAATTGGTAGAGTTACTAATCTTGATTCGTTAAGTGGTTTTGCGCATATAGTGGTATTTTAATGCCGAAATTTGCGGAAAATTTTTCTTTGTTAGCTTTGTGTACCGCACTCCTTGTTCAGTCGTGTGCGATATGCTTAATATCTTCTAGGTGCTTTGAACTTTGTTGATATTTTAATATCATCCTAGTGATTTGTATCCTTTAATCTTGGTTAATTCCATTTTGGTACTATTTTGGATTATTATTATTCTCCATTATAGTACTAACTTGAGTTTTATATCAATCACAGGATGGCACCACCACGCCGCAATGAGGACGACATACCACCTGAACTGGGGGCTGCGTTGGCAAGTATTGCAAATGCCTTGGGAACAATGCAGCAGAACCAGCAGCGTTTTGAAGAAAGTGTCAGGAGGAATGAGTTTGTTCCGCTACCTCCACCACCCAAGCGAGGAGACATCAAGAGTTTTCTGAAGTTCAACCCACGCCACTTTGAGGTGTCTGATCAACCACTGGATCCTGATGATTGGCTTTGTGAGATGTCAAGGTTGCTGATGACTGCTGATGTTCCTGAGCAAGAATGGGTAAAATGTGCCACTCACCTTCTGAAGGGAGACGCAGCTCTGTGGTGGGAGAATTACCTCAAGGCCAACCACTATGGTTTTCAGCCTACTTGGGAGCAGTTCACTGGGGCTTTCAAAGAGCAATATCTGTCAGAAATTGTCATGGAAAGGATGAAGGAAGTGTTTCTCAACCTCAAGCAAGGCAATGACAATGTCAATACCTATATCAGAAACTTCATGAACCTTTCTCGGTATGGTGGCGATGAGATCTCTGATGACAAGAAGAAGCAAAAGAGGTTCAGGCAAGGGCTCAATGCATCTATCAAATATGCAATCACTCATGCAAGGCCAGGGTATTTTCTAGAACTCCAACATACAGCTCTACAGGAGGAAGCAAGTAGGCAAGTGTTTGAGGAGTCCAAGAAACACGGTCGTGATGCAGCAAGCTCTTCAGCTATGAAAGCTTCTTCTAAGCGCCGTGTGTGGGTTCCTAATACCGCACCGCCGCTCCCGGCTCCACCAAGAACTCCAAGCTACGCAGCAAGGCCACCAAACTCCTTTACCGCGGCTCCTAGGGGCTACAACCACAACTACCCTGGAGCGTCTGGCGGAGTTCCTGGCTACGCTGCTCCACGTCCACCTGGTGCTTGTTACACTTGTGGGAACACTGGGCATCAACACTGGAGTTGTCCCATGAACAACAAAGCTCTTCCTCCACCACCTCCAAGGCCTACAGCAAGTTCTTCTATGGTTCGTGCACCTCCACCTCAGGCTCTCAACATCAACACTAAGCCCGGGTCCACTGTTGCCCGTGCCAACTGTGTCAACGTCGCTCAAGCTGAGCACGCACCTAGAGTTGTGATGGGTACGCTTCCCGTTAACTTAGTACCTGCACGAGTTTTGTTTGATTCTGGTGCATCGCATTCTTTTGTTTCTCACAAGTTTGCAAATGAGCATGAGCTAATCATAGACCAACTGGATAAAAAGTTAATGGTTCTTTCTCCCGGGGCAAGAATGCTATCTACCAAGATCAGTCATGGCAATCAAATTCTAATTGGTGGTTCTTCATTTCTGGCTTCCTTAATCATTCTCGGCAACTCTGACATTGATGTCATCTTGGGCATGGATTGGTTAACGGCAAATGCAGCTGTGATTGATTGTGCTGAACGCTCGGTTTCTCTGAAAATTCCTGAAGGCCATATAGTCTATTCTCCAAGTCTGACTCCTGCAATTCAGCTTTTCTCTTTGGCGGCTCTGAATGATGATGCTATGGATGCTATTCAGAGTGTTCTAGTGGTCTGTGAGTTCCCAGATGTTTTTCCTGAAGAGTTACCAGGTATGCCTCCTGACCGAGAGGTCGAGTTTGTGATTGAGCTTGAACCTGAAACCGCTCCTATCTCCAAACGGCCTTATAAAATGGGTCCTGCTGAGTTGGCTGAACTCGAACGTCAGCTTGATGAACAAGAGAAGTTGGCTTTCATTCAGCACAGTACTTCTTCTTGGGGTAGCCCAACCATCTTTGTGAAGAAGCGAGACAAGACTGATAGACTTTGTGTTGACTATCGGGCTCTCAATGCTAAAACCATCAAGAATAAATATCCCCTTCCACGGATTAATGATCTCTTCGATCATCTAGCTGGAGCTGTGGTATTTTCTAAGCTTGACTTGAGAAGTGGATACCATCAAATCAAGATTCACAAGGAAGATGTTCCCAAAACAGCTTTCACCACCCGCTATGGCTTGTACGAGTACACGGTCATGTCCTTCGGTCACACCAACGCACCTGCCACCTTCTCGAGGCTTATGAACTCGGTTTTCATGGAGTATCTTGATAAGTTCGTCGTGGTCTATTTAGATGACATTCTAGTCTATTCTAAGTCAAAGGAAGAACATAGAACACTTTTGGTGTGTCTTAAACAAGCTTCGTGAGAACCACCTGTATGTAAAGTTCTCCAAGTGTGAATTTTGGCTCCCCGAAGTCACCTATCTTGGTCACGTCATCTCTGCCAAGGGCATTGCCATCAACCCAGAAACTGTTCGGACAATTGTTGACTGGCTTCCACCCAAAAATGTTAAAGAAGTCCAGAGTTTCCTTGGTTTGGCTAGTTACTGCCGTCGCTTCGTTCAGAATTTCTCGAAGATTGCGAAGCCTCTTACCGATCTCCTCAAGAAAGGCAAGAAATACCTTTGGTCTCCTGCATGTCAAGCAAGCTTTGAAACACTCAAAGAGAAGCTCACTTCAACACCAGTCTTGATTCCTCTAGATACATCAAAGCCTTTCCAGATATTATGAGACGCCTCTTTGCAAGGATTGGGTACGGTCCTCATGTAAGAAAAGCAAGTCGTTGCATATGCCTCTCGTCGGTTGAAAGTTCATGAGCTCAACTATCCAACACATGACCTTGAACTCGCAGCAGTTGTCTTTGCTTTGAAAGTATGGAGGCACTACTTTCTTGGCAACCGTTGTGAAATCTTTTCTGATCACAAGAGTCTGAAGTATATCTTCACACAACCTGATCTCAACCTTCGTCAGAGGAGGTGGATTGAAGCAATTAATGATTTTGATCTAACAATCAGCTACACTCCGGGCAAAGCTAATGTCATGGCCGATGCTCTCAACCGGAAAGCTTATGTCAACAACCTCATGGTAGAAGAACAACAGCCTCTCTTGTGCGAGGAATTCCGCTAGCTCAACCTTGAAATGGTGGATCAAGGGTATCTTCTGAATCTTCTGGAAACTCCTCTCTTGGAAGAAAAAGTTCGGTCCATTCAACTTGGTGATCCTTACACTAAAAACATCATCTCCAAGATTCTGCTTCCGAAGTAGAACCTTTCCACCTTGACGACCAAGGCACTCTATTCTTTAAGCACCGGATGTTCGTTCCGAAGTATCCGGGTTTGAGAGAGCAAGTTCTCAAAGAAGCTCATGATTCTGTTCTTTCTATCCATCCTGGCAGCACTAAGATGTACATGGACTTGAAAACACAGTATTGGTGGCCTAGGTTGAAACGAGATTGTGCCAAGTATGTCTTGGAGTGTGATGTCTGTCGCATAGTAAAAGCTGTCCATCAGAAACCTTCCGGTCTTCTACAGCCATTGAAGCCTCTGGAATGGAAATGGGAGAAAGTAGAGATGGACTTCATAACTGGTTTTCCAAGGTCGCAGAAGGGCAACAATGCAATCTTTTTTGTCATCGACAGGCTTTCTAAAGTGGCTCACTTCTTTCCTGTCAAGGAAACAATTTCGACAATTCAGTTGGCTGAGCTCTATATCAACAAAATTGTCTCTCTGTATGGGGTTCCTCTTGAGATGAGTTCAGACCGTGGAAACATCTTCACTTCCAAGTTCTGGGGAAGTTTCCAAAATGCTTTGGGAACAAAGTTGAACTTCATCACAGCTTACCACCCTTAGTCACAAGGGCAAGTTGAAAGGATCAATCAGATTCTGGAAGATATGCTCCGTGCTTGCGTCATCTCTTTCGGCAAGAAGTGGGAAGAATGCCTTCCTTATGCTGAATTCTCTTACAACAACAGCTTCCAGAAGAGTCTAAAGATGGCACCATTTGAGGTTCTCTGTGGTCGCAAATGCAGAACTCCGATTGGTTGGTCGGGCGCAGGGTAAAGAACATTGTTTGGCCCCGACATTGTAACTCAAGCGGAGGAGAAGGTTCACATCATTCTCGAAAATCTGAAGGTTGCTCAAAGTCGCCAGAAGAACAACTATGACAGAAAGCACACGAACATGGAGTATGTCCCTGGTGATCTCGTTTACCTTCGTGTCACTCCCATGAGAGGCACGCACCGGTTTGGTATCAAAGGAAAGCTGGATCCTAGATACATCGGTCCTTTCAAAGTTCGTGGAAGAAGAGGAGAAGTCGCTTATGCTCTTGAGCTCCCTGAAAAACTCAAGGTTCATGATGTTTTTCATATCTCTCAACTCAAGAAGTGCTTCAAGGATCCCGGCAGGACCGTGGATCATGAGCTCATCAATCTCCAAGAAGACCTGTCTTATCAAGAACACCCCACAAAAATCCTGGAAGTCGCAGAAAGAAAGACTCGCAACAAGTCTATAAAGTTCTGCAAGGTGCAGTGGTCGCACCATTCCGTTGATGAAGCCACTTGGGAACGTGAGGATGAGCTCTGTGCCAAGTATCCTACCCTCTTCGTGTCTTCTTCTTCTTCCTAGAATCTCAGGGCGAGATTCCTGTTTAGTGGGGGAGAGTTGTAGCATCCCATCTGTCTAACATCTTTGATGCTACTTGGTCTAATTATAAAATGCTACTTCATACATATAATTGTTGCATCATAATTATATCATGCTCATGTCATCATGCCACCTTGCATTTGAGCATCATATAAAGCCCTTTTTATTTTGGTTCTTCCCTCATATGCATTTATTAATTGTATTTGGTTCTTGATAAATGCTTGGTGCCCAAGTTGAGTTGGCGGCATATCTTTTATTAACTCCACCACCTTTCTTTGCCACCACCTTATAATTCCACCATCCTAACTATACATGAGCTTTTACATTTACCTTTGGCATTTAAATCTAGCTCCTATGTGTTGGGGTGGATCCACTTCTTTCTACATGCTTCCATACATTATACATGTTGTTCTCACAATATTGACTATGGGAAGCCTTATGTCCACTTTTGCATGCCATGTGAGTAGAAATGTTGCATCTAAGTTTCTATATGGATTTTATTTACTATATGCTCATGTATGGAGCTATATTTGGCTACAAGTGCTCTAGGGGAAAAATACACACTACCATGGTCATTTATCCTCATACATGTGCATATACTAATTATTTCCATATGTCAAGCAAGCTTCTTCTTTGTTTGATTTTAGTCAAACACTTGGGCATGCATGCAAGAATATATGGCCATGATTGAAGATAGTTGTTTTCACAACTAGAGTTAGTGGCATTTAATACTTGTGCATGGCCCATGCAAGACCCTCACTTGTTCTTCCATTTTGGGTTCCTTTGGTATATTTTTGGGTGGTTTTTGTATGAACTCAATTGAACAAATGAACCCATTTAAATACTTCTTTTCCACTTGTCTTCCACCTTGCCCTCTTTTAGTGTTTTCCTCCTTGCCAAGTATACATGGAATATATTTTGTTATCACAAAATATGATCATGTGCATGAGGCATGCAAGATCCTTTATTTTCTTCCACCCCTTTCTCTCTTTTGGGACCTTTTGGTTTTGACCTTTGCCTCCATTCAAATTCCTTTTGGTGTTTCTTAGCTACTCTAAAACCTAGCTCATCCATGATGTGGTTTTGCCCTCTCTCTTCTTCTATCTAAACCAAGTCCTCTCTCTCTCTAAACCTAGCTTCTACACACTCCGCTCATCAAAACCCTAACCCTAATTTTTATTTCCCTCCTAGCTTTGCACCTTGCCGAGCCACCTCCCATTCCTAACCTGGCCACCACCACCCTGGTTCGGTCCAACCCCAACCCCTTCTACCTAGCCGGACCACCTCCTAACCTAAACCCTAGGCCGAGCCCTTGCTCGACACCATCTACCTAAGCCCTCCCCTCTCTGTTTCTCTCTCACTGCCAGGGAGCCCCACTCAAGCCACCTTGTGTCGTTCCTCTGGCCTAGCTGCAGCAACCACCCCCCAGGCCCGAGCCTAGTCAAGCACGTGAGGAGGAGGAGGAAAAAGGTGGCCACCACCTTTACCATCCTGAGCCTCCCCACGGCATCTCCTCTCCCGTCCCTATCTACCCCTCTCTCGTCCCTGGCGTCGCCCCAGATCCACCCCGAGCCTTGCCCTTCCACAGCCCTTTCCCCATCTACCCTGCCGACCCTCTCGTCCATCTCCGTTCACATCCCCGTCGGCATCTCCCCAACCACCAGCATACAGAAGGCGGGCGTGGTGTGTGGGCTATCGAGGAAGGCCATGAGGACCCCTGCGTCGCCCCCGTACACAGAGGAGGCGGCCGGTACACGCCGCATGCCAACGACGCTGACGCAAACCCTAACCCGCCGGACTCTAGCTTCCCCGGCGATCCTCTGCGTTCCAGCCCAAACCGCGACCACCAACAGCCCCACGGTGAGCCCCCGATGCCCCCAGACATCCTCCCTCTAAGCTTTGTTTCCTGTACGCGCCGGGCCAGCTGCCGAACGCCCTCCGTGCATCATGTTCACGGGCGTCTGCCTATTGTTGCGCCGTAGTTAACTCACCTTGCTGCGTAGTTCCTTTCCACCAGCAACCCGAGCCAGCCGTAGTGGTCGCCGCCGCCTGCACGTGCGCGACAGATCGCGAGATCAAACCCCCGCCGCACCGCGCGTCGTTCCATCAGTTTTGTCAGAAACGGGGGAAGAAAAGCAGTACCGTGTCGCCTTTTGCACATACCCCCTGCCTTTTTGCGTTCACAACCCGCGGCCCAGCCTGGCCCCACCTATCTGTCGCTGTGGAACTTCTACAAAAAGGAACCCCAGGTTTTGGAATCCTCAACCCGCGCTCCCCGGCTCCCCCACGTGGCAGGCCGCCGCTGGCGCGCCCGCGTGTGGCCCAGTGGCAGCCGTGGCCCCGCTTGTCAGCGGCTCTGGCTGATTGAGCGCGCGGTGAGAAAAGTCTGATGCGCCTTGTTATCGCCAGCTCAGCGCTTGGCCCACCCGTCAGCGTCTGTGGCTAGCTGCCTCTGTGTGCAAAAAGTCGCTGATCTTTTGTGTTTAATAAAAATGTTTTCAGAAAACGTTTAAATGATTTTAAATCCAGAAAATAATAACTTTTAATTGACAAATCCAAATAATACAAATGATATATGTTTTCGAATCAGAAAAATGTGAGGATTTCAAATCTGCCATCCAAAATATTTTTGACTAATTTAAATTTTCGAAATTGTTTAATTGCAATAAAAATGCCCTTTTCTTAATTAATTAATAACTTTAATTCTATAACTCCAAATTTGACAAATAATATGTCTAAATCGATCAGCACAAAGAGCCCGTTCTGTTTAAGCATTCCATGATCTGAATTGAAGCATGCATCATGTCATTATTAAAAATCAGAACTGTTTATGGTAATAAAACTTGACCAAATAAGTGATAAAATGATTTATTCTTGTCCCCACACCTCACCCTTGCCCTGCTACATTATTGCCATGTAATTTGTGCATTATTCATTATGGCATGATTGTTTGCTTGTCGCATTTTATTTATATGCTTGTGCACTTTATTTATGTTGGCCCTTGTTTGTTTGGTTCTTCTTTCGGATAGACGCCGAGCAGGGGAAATATCAGGAATCCTAGGAGTACTACACAGATCCTCCTCTCGCTTCAACTGAGCTACCAGGCAAGCACTACCACATGCTTGCATACATATAGTACCTATTTCCTCTATCTTATTCTTGCATCATTGAGTCGCGATTGCATTAAATTGAATCCCAAGTACTGCATAGCCTTTACTTTTAAACCCCACCGAGCCTGTTCCTCAATCCCATGAGCCATTACTACAGGAGTTGTTTGAGCCATGCGAGTCGTAGAACAGCATGTGTAGGGGATGTGAGTGTCCGAAGGATAACGAGGTACCTAAACAACTTAACCTGAGTAGTAATAGGATAACTAATGAAAGAGGCACCGGTGGGCAATATCTACTATTTGGTTTTCATGCTCACTTGTGTCCCATAGGACCCCGAGTACTTGATTCATGTTCCTTGACTATTCGCACTATCCACATATGGGAGACTCTATGAATCCCCCTTTCCACGAGCTTGATTCGCACTTTATTTCTTGGGGCCACAAAGTAGTTTGGGGCTTTATTACTATCCTGTACCTATGCCATGTTCTATTGCTTTATTTGAGAATTTGCGTGGAGCACCTGTACTGTTTTGGATCGTGGAATGTTTTCGCGGTATCGACAAGCCCAGTCACACTTTCGGGTTCCCAGTCGTTTACAGCCATTGACACAAACTTTGGTTCCGTCTCGGAGCCGGCCAACTTCGTTGCGGGTAGCTTAATGGGGTGGCCCCCTGAAATATTTTATGAATCATGTGAATGCTTTGTCGTGAAAGCCTCGTTGGGTTTTGATTTGGTTTTTCCGAGGTCGATCGTGTGTGTGTTGCTATTTGTGCACCCCTGCAGGGTAAATCTTTCTGAAAGCCGTGTCCGCGGTTATGGACGACTTGGAGCATAGTTTCTCGATCATAGACAAGTATAACTAAAGTACCGCTTTCAATTGACTAAATACCGGACTAGTAAATAGTGCAATACTCATGGAATGGTTAATAACACTGCCAACGGATGGGTTGTTCGTTCGCTTTATCGTGGGTAAGCGAGAAGGAGGATGGAACTGTTACTTATACTGTTATAACTGTTGTTTCTAATTAATGGACATCCATCTCTCTTTGGTTAGGCGGATGGTTAGCGAGTATCTCTAGGATTGTTAGTTATTATCTTTTGCTGCAATTGCGTCACCCCAAGTATATGTCCCCTTTAGAGGCATAAAGACTTGCTGAGTACCCCTAGGGTCTCACACGATAAATTGTTTGATTCAGATGAACACGTGTATTCGCAAGATGGATACTGGGTGGAGGAGACATATGATGTTGGCAACGATCACGCGGTGGAGATATTCTGGGGATGGGGATCCACGAGATCTGTGGGCAGGATGTGCTTACTTATGTGGCATCTTATGCTGATTTGCTTCTTGTCCGTACTCGGATCTTATTTCCCGCTTCCGCTTGTTACTCTGATGTTTGATGTATGAGGAGCTATCCTACACTATTATCTCTATCTAGGATATTTGGATCTTGCCGTATGGCGTTGCAATATTTCTATTTCTTTTAGATGGAATGGTTCTGAGAACTGTAAGGTAGCTTGCATACATACTCACTTGTGTATGTATTTGATCTCTTCGCCTGTTGCCTACGCCGCTCGCTCTTGTCCCGATATCTTGGAAGTGGTTAGGACGGCCGACGGGTCTACACGTGGGCGGCCCCTGGGCCCCCGCTGTACTATTTTAACCACTTCTGGTTCATCCAGGCTTAAACTTAGAGCGTAGGGTCCGAGGTTGTTACACTAACCTATTAACAAGAGCCACAGTGCCAGCTACCTATTTTCTGTTGTTTTTGGTTCCGGGAAAGTCAGAAAATGAATATTCTCGGAATTGGACGGGACAAAAGCCAAAGTACCTATTTTTCCAAAAGACTCCAGGAGCAAGAATACGAGACGGAGGAGGGCCAGGGGCTGGCCACACCCCCCCCCCCCAGGCGCGGGCTAGGAATGTCCACGCCAGGGCATGGTGTGGTGGCCCCAGGCATCCCCTCGGCCTCTCTCTTCGTGTATAAGAAGCCTTCTGACCTAAAAACTTTGTGGGGGGGTCGACGTTTTTCCAGAAGAAGTTCCGCAGCACCGCCACCACCGAAGGGGAGATTTGGGGGACAGAAAGTGTCTGTTCCGGCTCCCTGTCGGGACGGGGAAGTGCCCCCGGAGCCGTCTCCATCGATATCCACCATCATCTCCATCGACTATCCATGTTTCCCCCATCTATGAGTGAGTAATCCCCCGCTATAGGCTATGGGGATGGTAGGGATTGGATGAGATCATTCATGTAATGGCATCAGATTGTTAGGGCATGGTGCCTAGTATCTTTTATTAGTGCTTTATGACTTTGTTGCGACTTGTTGTGCTTAATGCTTGTCACTAGGGCCCGAGTGCCATGATTTCATATCTGAACTTGTTATTGACTCATTATAATAGTATTGTTCTTGGTCTTATCTACAAGTTGTATACACACGTTGTTGTCTAGAACCTATGGCCCCGAAGTGACAGAAATCGGGATAACCGGAAGGGAAAGGCTTTGATGTGAGGATCACATGTGTTCATGGAGTGTTAATGCTTTGCTCCGGTGCTCTATTAAAAGGAGCACCTTAATTGTCAGTAGTTCCCTAGAGGCCCCGCTGCAAACGGGCTGGCAGGACAAAATATGTTGTGCAAGTTCTCATTGCGAGCACGTATGACTATATATGGAACACATGCCTAGGATTGTCTAGTACTTGTGTGCTTTATCTTATTTATCTGCAATTGACCTATGTTCTGATTGCTATGTGAATTTTCTTGTCCATGCAACTCCCGTCCATCCATCCCTATGCCTACCGCACCCGAATCCCACTATTTACTGCTTTTGCTACTACTGTCTTTGCTTTACTACTGCTGTTATTTACTATACCTACTACAAAACCGTTGCTACTGATAAACTGCTGTGAGCAAGATTGTTTCTAGGTGCAGCTGAATTGACAACTCAGTTGTTAAGGCTTATAAATATTCTTTGGCTCCCCTTGTGTCGAATCAATAAATTGGGTTTCACTTCCCTCGAAAATACTGCGATACACCCCCTATATTTGTGGGTCATCAATGATTCAATTTGTTTAGTTACCCCGCAATTTAAATGTTCACTTAACAATGCAAAACATGGCATCGATTCACTACACAAATTTAAATGGAGCCAATATAAGACTAGTATAGCCCGCATATGGCCTCCATATTTAATTTAGGTGAATCATACAAATACCCCCAAACAACCACAATATGTATGCAAGTATGAAAAATTTAATATGCAACAGGTGTATATCATATATTATAAAAATAGGGGTCTCGGATAGGGGTCACACTTCGGTTATCGGCGATCTTGGTGTTCACCGGGGGTCGATGGGGTTCGGTCTTGGTGGGATCAGCCTTCGAGTTCCATGTCGATGGTCTTGTCATCGATGAAGAACTTGGATTCACATCGGTGGTTTTCGGAAGATCTTGGCGAAAGCCGGGATCGGAGAACTTCGCGGGGATTTGTACTCTTCGAGTGGCACCGATACATCTCTAAAACCATCGACATTAAGCATACATCCATGGAACAAGGCAAGGTAGACCTTCCTGCAAACATGTTGGTAACAGGACAAGGTCGAAACACTGAGCCACGAGTACCAACTGGAACCACATGCAGGGACAGAGAAAAACACTGGCATCTAGGCAACATGTCAAACACGAAAAACTTGGTGTCAACTTGAAGTGAACAACAGCGAGGAGAGGATCCAGGGTGGCGCTCGGTGCTCGGCGCCGGGGTGCAGAGATGAGGGTCGGTGGCTCTCAGGAGGTGGAGTCTGGTAGCGTCCGCTAGCGAGCTTGGCACAGCCGAGTTGAGGTGTGGCCGCGGAAGCGCGCCGAGGTAGAGAAGACGACCTGCACACGGAGGCTTTGGACATCGGGGTGGAGGCCCCTGGTTCTCCGGCGAGGACAGCGGGGAAGCTCTGCAGACGCTCGCGGAGAGGAGGTGGTGCTCGGTTCGAGTAGGCCGACAAGGTTGTTCCGGAAGGAGGACGATGGGCGGTGTGGGGTCGTAGAGAGAGAGACTGCGGACGGCGGCAACAGCGCACCGGACGGGCAGGGTTCAGCGGCCGGCGGCACGAGAACGGCGAGGAAGGTAGCCTCGCTGATGGCGGCAGGGCAGAGGACGATGGTGTGGCGGCAGTTGGACGATGGAGGTGGGGCGCTCGGGTCGGAGGAGAGCACCGCTGCGGCGGCAGAGCTAGGAAGAAGGAAGGTGGCGGCTCCAGGCAGGGCCATGGGCTCCTGGCGGCGGACGAGGATGGGTGAGAGGAGCGGGGCGAGGGATGGGGATCACGAGGTGGGTCACTAGGCGCGTGCGACACGAGAGGGTGGGGCCAGGATGGAGCGGGGTTGCGGGGTGTGGATCACGACAGAAGCGAGGGGTGGGGCCGGGCCGTTGTCGGTCGGGGTGGACAGGAAAGCATGCCTGACGCGCGCGCGTTGTGTGGTGTGAGATCTATCGAGTGGGGTTGGTGAGAGGAGCATGTCACGCGCATGGGGATGGCGCTGGGTTTGCGTGGCCATGTAGCGTGCGATGCGGCGAGAGGTGGGACCAGCGTGCAGGCGGGTTGGCGAGATGGAGGCTGGGGATGGTTAGGTGGGGCTAGGGTTTGTTTTAGATTAGGGTTTTGGTCCGTTTTGGGTTTGGACCGGGCCTGCTGGGTAGTAGGTGGCCTGGCCTAAACGGCTGGGCTGCCTCCCCTGGTACAAAACATTTTATTTTATTTTAAAAGACTTTTATAAATAGATTTTAGACAAAACAAGATATCCGGAAGGATCAGGTTTTACATTTGAAATAGAGAGGAAGTATTCAGAAAACAAAGATAGGATTTTAGAGAATAGTTTTAGGTAAAAATATGCATGATGATGACGATGCTCAAATGCAATGTGGCATGATGACATGAGCATGCGGTCATAATGATGCACAAAAATAAAACAACACGCGATTTTCTAGTAGTGGTTTTATCGGGGTGCTACAGCGATTGAGCTCCGTTGCTCGGCAAAGTTTTCGGCATAAGGTTTAGCCGGCTCACGAAAGGAACGAGGCGGAAAGCCAGATAAACGATAAGTATAGAAAATACAAGAGCTTATGTAAACATTTTAGGCACACAAAAAAAATTTAAGCCAAAAGTGCTAAATAGATCAAAAGCTTAGCACTAGCAAAATTATAGTAATTCATATTTACAGACGCATCATTTTTTTTCAGATAATACAAATGTTTCTGGAAATCTATGATGCAGGAGGAGATGAAGGAGCTGTCGGCTCGCTGGATACGTCACCTCGATATCGTTCCGAGATGTCTACATCCGAGGTGGTGCGTTCATCGTCAGAAACTTCTGCTGTTTCTTCTGGAGGCGGAAGCGGAGTGTCCACGCAGTTGAAGAATGGAGTATCGTAGCTGGTCAAGTCAGCTACATGACACCCATATCCGGCACTGGAGTCCATAATGGCCTTGATGTCCTGCTCCTGGCCATCTTCATCCACTGTAGAGTACCCTCTGGTCACTTGCCATATCTCCATGCTTCCATGGTGGCTCATGACCATGGTGAGAGCGTTCTGCGCCATGCTTCGCACGTAGGACATGTTCCAATCCTGGACGAGCTGCGACGTCTCCTTTTCCTTATCCTGCACCTAAAAATCCGACATGTTATGCATGTCCGGAATCTTGAGGGCTTCGCCAATATCCTCAAGGGATTGGCGGAAGTCATGAAGCAGGTCACCGACTTGGGTAAGCCGGTGGGTGCGGGGCTCAGCAGAGGAGGAGTCCGTCAAGTTCAGAGGACCTATAAACAAAGACAGTTAAATAAACTCCGACATCGAAATACGTCGAAGAAAATAGACAAGTCAGATAGATGAAACGTATCGAAAATGACATCGTCAATCTTGGTCTTATCTTCCCGAAGACTCTGGAGTTCAGCCCGGAGCGCCTTGGAAATGTCCCTCTCTCTGCAAAGCTGACTATTGAGGTCCGAGATTTTTTAATCCCAAGCAGCAATCATGCAATCACGCTCATCAGTAGCCATGGAGGAGGACTCAAGGATTTGAGCAATGCTCTTGTCATGATCTGCCTTGAGCTGGTCCAGCTCTTGGCGAAGCTCCTTGTTCTCCACCACCAAAGTCTTGAGGTTCTCGGCATCTTCAATCATGGCACAGGATTGTTTCACCAGTGCTATAAGTCAAAAAAGAATGACAGTTCAGCAAAAAAATCGACTATGAAAACATGAAAGACAAGGTTTGAGTCTCGAAATGTTTACCTTCGGCCTCATCCTTGGCAACTTTTAGCTCAGCATTTTTAAGCCAGAGAGCTTTGATTTCTCTCCGCTTATCGCAAAAATTCTTCAACAAATCCTGGTTATAGGAATATACTTTCTATAAGTCAGAATACCCAAAGTCAGAAAGCTACTAAAGACTCGGGCTAATATTTTTGCTAATATCAGCACGAGCCTTGGGGGCTACACTTGTTCATTCTTTGGCATCCTAAGGAAGCATAAACCCGGATTAATTATCCTACTTCATGCTTGGGGGCTAGAGGATATGATATGAAATAAAGGAAAAACGGGAGTTAGAATTCCGACTTACATATTGTTTGCGAGTAAGTTTGTCCAAACTCGCGTTCACTTCAACGGCAACCTTCTCAGCGAGAGTCAGAGGGGTCACGGGAGCAGTTGGAAGCTCCCCAGACCTGATCCTCTCGTTGCAAAGACGCACTTGTTCAAGAAGATCAGAGTGCTTGACGTCCTCTGCTTCTTGTGCTTCTTCTTCGGCAGACAAGTTTCTTTTCTCCAGGCATTGCCTGGCTAGCCGCTGGATCTCTTCAGCAGATTTCCGGGACAGGCCAAACTTGGCAAGTCCCGGATTGCTGGGAAGGTTTTGGGCGAAGGTTTCTGCCGAGGGATCATTACCCAAAGAGGGTTCACCCTTATCTAAACCTGACTCACCCATGGTGACGTCAGT
Source organism: Avena eriantha (assembly GCA_910589775.1). Classification (NCBI taxonomy): domain Eukaryota; kingdom Viridiplantae; phylum Streptophyta; class Magnoliopsida; order Poales; family Poaceae; genus Avena; species Avena eriantha. Next base: position 484,870,124 of record OU342742.1, read on the forward strand.
TGGCGATTCAAGGATCGCAGGCTCCGTGGAAGGAGCCGGATCTTCTGCGACAACCGGAGAAGGAATTATCACCGGCGTTGCGGAAGGCTGAGGGGCAGGAGTCGGAGGAGCTACGGCAGGAGAAGCTATGGTAAGCTTCGTCTGTCGCAGGGGCTTCGAAGAAATCCCCTTGCCCTTGATGAGCTGTTTAGCTCTGAGAATGTGATAAAGCCGGAAACATTACATCTCGGAAGGAAATTCAAGTAAAGTGCAAAGGCGGAAGTTGTGATGGAAAGTTACCTCTTCACGACGCGCACCTCCTTTGTGCCAATGGCCACTGTCGAAGCTTTGCGCTTCTTGAGCGCAGCATCCGGTAATGGCACCACTTCTGTCTCCTGAGAAAACTTGGGAGGATATCCTTCAAGCGGAGCAAATTCCGACTCGGGGAGGTCAACAAGCTGAAAAGAAGAAAACATATCAGTATTGCAATCTAACTTAAAAGATCGAAACATATAAAGACTTTTTGATAGAAGCTTACCGGCACTACGGGGTTTTCTGCCGTATGCATATCCAGAGAAATCTCCGGGATCCTCCTCTCGATCCGCTCCCTTATCAACCATTTTATCTGGCTTATGTATCCTTGCGTGGTGTAGGCTCTGGGGCTGATGCGGAGGGAGTCTTTCTTGGACGACGTGATGGAGTGCATCAGTCTGTCTCCGTGGTACTGAAGGGGCTGGATCCGGCGTGAGACCCAGCATTGGACCAAGTCGGATCCCTTCAGTCCTTTGTGTTTGATCAAGTATTCGATCCGCCTCTTGGCGAGGATCAGACCGTCAGTGAGAGCCAGAGCAGCCTCGTCCCAAGACGGTTGGGCCGTGGCAGCTCCGTCGATGAAAGCCGGCAAAGCAATAGCTTTGCCGGGGGCCGTAATATCCTTATGATAAAAGAATGTGGCTGGCCATTGTTTGACCGAGTCACTAGCTAGGTTTTTGGGATATGTGCGCTCGCGTCTAAGTGAAAAACTAATAGTACCGGTGATGTAAGGAACACCGGCAGTGATAGAATTTCTTCGGACATGGAAATAGTACCGGAATAAGGTCAAACTCGGCCTAATGCTGAGAAATCCCTCACACAAAGAAGCATAAGCCCTCATTTCTAAGAGAGAGTTGGGAGGAAGATGGTGGAGTTGAACACCAAAAAGATCAATCACCTCGGAGAAGAACTCCGAGGGAGGGAATGACAAATCTCTGTCGAGGTGGGTGCCAAAGTGGACCCGCTCACTGGTGTGCGGGTTGGGGATGGTCTCTCCGATGCCGCTCTGCTAGTCGCCGGCGCGGAGGAGCCCTTCTGTCTCCACGCCACAGAGCTTCTTGTCATCTAACACGTAGGGGATCCAGACCCCGCGGAAGCTTTCCTTCTCCACCGCCACTTCCGTCGCCGCCGCTGCCGCCAAGCCGGAGGAGGAAGAAGAAGCCATTTCTCCGGTGAGCAGTTAACCTAAGATGGGTGGCGCTAGGAGTATTTGGGGGAAAGCAGAGGAGCTCTGTGCGCGCGGGGGAGATTTGGAGGAGAGGAAAAGGCAAAGGACAAGTGAAGAAAGGAGGAGGAGATCCTCACCCCTTATATCCACCTAACCGCGTCAAGATTCGTGCCAATGCTACAGTGTAACCGCCACGCGTCGTGGAAGGAACTAGAAAGGACCCACGCGATGATTACATCGCTTCGATCTCCACGCACGCATTGAAACGGTGCCTCGGTTCCGCGAACTGCGGACCCACCAACGGTCGTGCTGACAGGATGTCTGTCAAATGACGTGACTTGACCATGACTTGTGTCAGGTGGCATTAGAGACCATGTTTCGGCTTAGTTTGAAATCAAGCTAGAAAATCTGAGTAAACTGTTCATAGGTCCAACTTATTTTTAAGACCCGGATCGTATTTTTTGTTGTGAAGTTTTAGGAACCCTTCAAGATTCTGCAAGCCAAAGAACAATCTAGACGATGATGAATCCGACTTTGGATCTTGGAGGCCTCCAGGGGCTGCTGTTGGGGATATACTTTCTGGGTATCCTCACAGTTCCTCATTGACCAAGGTGGCCCACTTCGGATTAGAGCTTTAGTTCACGGGCGGCCCAGTCATGGAAAGAAGACGGAGTCCAATCCGGCTACAGGAAGGCCCAGAAGACTTACCGACTTAGGCCCATAATGTTACTTGTAGTTCAAGATGTATTCTGTAACCGACTCTTAGTCGTAGCCGGATATATCTCTATTGTAAACCCTAGGCCAGATATAAGCCGTCCTAGGGAGAGCCTTTAGGGCAACACTTTAGACCCTCAATAGTCTACAATCTCGACTAGCACAGGCAAACCCTTGTAACCTATATTCCGGCTCTGCCGTATTACTGGATTGCTAGCAGGAGTAGGATCCGTCCAAAGCCAGCAGATTCGAACATGGGTAAACTTGTGTGCTCACCGTCCCGGAACACCGTACGTCTCACACCCCTCTCTTCCGCACGCCTCGAGGACCCCCTCATGGCGTACTTGTCCTTAATCCGACGACAGAACCAATCATGAGAGGTATGTCTTAAGACTCCCCACTTTTGAAGTTTGAGAAACCCATGCTAGTTAGTTGTAAATGTTAAGATATTATATTGGTAGAGTGAGTCTTTATATTGTAGTAAAATTTTGTTTGCATGGGTATATAGTTGGATATGTTTTGTTCCATCTCTTGTAGTTAACCAAGTCTTGCCTAAAAATTTGCTAAACAATTGTAATAAGAAAAGGTCTCACAATTGAAGGCTTGGGTGTTGTAGTGTTTAGTCTTGAAGGCTTATTTCTAAAGACACTCAATACCACAAAAAATAATGATTGACTTGATAGCTCTCTTCAAAAGGATTTGTTCAATTGAATTAATGTTTAGTGGTTTTTGTGAGCATGCCAAAGTTTGGCTTGTGAATCATAAGAATGGTATAGCTTTATGCGTGTCAAACTTCATGGGATGCCAACAACTCCGCTAGCCTACGAACCATCTTCATGGAGGAAACTCCTAGATTTTGGCTATGAGTTGATTAAACATATGTAGCAGCAATGCTATAATGGGTAAGATTCTTGGCAATCTCAGGTAGCTATGTTCATGATGGAATCACTCCTCTGGCTAAAATGAGTAATCATTGTGCAAAAGGAACAAAAACCTTGGTGATGCCATGAGTGTCCATTACAGCCCGATAAACTAATTTTTTTTGGCATGCTCTCGATTACTTAAGAACTGAAATTCTTGAAGGATAATGAATAGAAAGGTAGTGCTTGAAAAGTCTTGACTTATTGATGTGGGAGAATTGAGATACTCTAGTATATATGTTTTTCATGACAACTCTCACACTCTCAATTTTACATGATTATACTTTATTGTTCAAAGGCAAGCCTATGAGTTGATTACATGACATGGAATAAGGTTTACTCATTTGAATCATCCATGTTAACAATAATTTTGATGCGCTATAAGGATGCATAAAAACCCATATGATATGCTTGCCATTAATCTATATATGCTGAAGTTTTTCAGATTTATAAAGTGGAGGAAACATGAGACTACCAATCATGAGTAAGATTATCATCTCGTTATTTCAGTTTAAATGTTGAGCTCCTTTTTGATTTTGGTTTTCTTGCTCGAGGACGATCAAGTTTAAGCTTAGGGAGGTTGATGGCTATGAAATATAGCCATCTACGTCCACATTTAAACTAGATATTATTCATATTTTTTATGAAATATCTCTCTAAACCCTACCACCAATGCCTAATGATCAAAGGGGTATGCAATCCTTTCTTTCTATTTTTCTCTATGCAGATAATGACGTTTGATGATGGTAATTAAGGAGTTATGCCCTAGAGGCAAATAATAAAGTGTATTATTTGATATATCTCCTATATGTTCATAATACGTTTCATACTGTGTTATAACTTTGTTAATACAAAATATTAATACATGTGTGGTATGTAAACAAATTGTGTCTCTAGTTACCTCTAGCGAACTAGTTCATTGGTCATGAGGATGATCTAGGTTTCAAGATCATGGGCATTTAAGCCAATTGACAATGAGGTCATGTCATTAGTTGAATGACATGATAGACATACATCCGACCGTTATATCTTAATGAGATCTAGTTACAAAGTTCACCATTGATGATAAAACATAGAGAACCTCGCAACCTAATACTTTGACTGTGAGGTAATGCAAATCACCAATCTGGAGGAAGCTTAGATGGTTATCAAGTATCATATCGTAACAGGGTGATCAAAAAGGTGCCACTCAGGTTTTCCAAAGGGATGCGTAGAGGAGTACATATCAAGACCAGGATTTGTCTAATCCATGTAACAGATAGATACATGTGGCCATCTCGGTGATGTTGCATTAATGAAGCTTGCAAGCATGTGACTTGGTCACGGAATACAATGACATGAGAACGAGTAAACAAGTTCATTGGTAACGAGACCGAACTAAGGTATGGGGATACCTTAGATCAAGTCTCGAATGAATTAGGTATCATATGACAAAGGGAACGGGAAACGACTATCTCACGGTTCGAGCGATTATATTCGTGAAACGCACGGGGTTCACATGGCCATATAGGTCCCTCTTTTGATCATTGATGTGAGAGTAGTCTCGATCATGTCTGGAGTGTTTCCAAACCGAAGGATGTCATGCTTAAGGGTAGGGATGCTTAGGGTAGATGAGGTATCGCAGGAGAAATAGAGAAAGACAAACCGGAATAGTTCTGGGTAACATCCGGTGGAGATCGGAAGCGGTCTGAAAGGTGTTCCGGAGTGAAGGAATAATATAATATGTGTATTTGAATATTAATTGTAGAATTAATATTAAATATATTTTTGATTTTATTATTAAAGGCAGCCCAATGCTAATGGCCTCACCCGAAGGGGAGGCCCAAGAGGCAAGACGCCTAGGGAGAGGGGGCCAGCCGGCCTGGGCTTGGTGGGTCGCCCTAGTGGGGCTCACCTAGGGTCGGCGGCTACCCCTAGGTGGTCGGTGGGTGTGGGGATTAGTCCCACACCACGTGGCCTCTAGGTGGTGCGCCCCTCCTCCCACTATATATAGGGGTCTCCCCTCCCCCTTTGAATCATCCCATTCCCTCTCATTCTCTCTCTCATCCATTGAGGATTTCCTTGGAATATTGGGGAGGACTTCGTGGGTGAGTTCTCCACCTTCACACCACCGTCGTGTGATCAATGATCCGGCATCTACTTCTTCTATTGCTCGGCTAGATCAGAGTCTGGTTGACGTCTCCTACACCGAACCTGTGACGAAATTTGGAGGCACCACACTTGAGGTGTTGCTCGTCTTCATCAATATACAACTTCCTGTGTAAGGCGTGCCTCGGTCTTCAAAGGTATGAATATCGTCTTTCTCTTCCGTTACTTATGTCTACATAGTATAGATCCTGGTATTAGTGTTCGAGTAGATAGAAATTTTTTCTGCTACGGAACCCTTCAGGTAATCACAGCATTAAAGTCAAAGATACGAGATTTCCAATAACCCGAAGAAACCAGGGTCATGAAGTGGAGACAGACGCTATAATGACCAACTATACGGCAGGAATAAAATTCTGGTCGTATAGTTCCGGATGTATAGTTGCCATCAACACCGCTAGGTCAAACAAAACAACTTTCGTGAAGGGACCCCTATATAAAGAAGCTTCAGGCGACGAGAAACAGCCTCGCTAGATCACCAGCAACCCCTAGAAACCTGCATCCACCATACCAAAGAGCCGCCGGAGGAATAGACTTAGATCAAATCTCCAAACGCTTCTCCAGTACCATAGCCATATTCCACCACTTGTAATAATAGATATCATCATTGATTGGTGACATTGTAAGACTATTTGATATCAATCTCATGATTTCCATTTCAATGCTTATGATTGTTGATTTCATCTCTATATGTGAGTAATTCTCATTGGGCTAAGGGCTTTGGCCTAGCCATGTAGCTTTTGTGCATGTTATTTATCATAGATGGGATCATGTATTAGTTTGTATGACATGATGATTATTGTATCCTCTCTTGCCTCAATCCAAGGACTTGTCAGGTACCCAATACCCCGAGGATTGAACCAGGTATAGGAAGTATGAGCAATGACTAATCTGCAGGTTGGGAACCCTAGTGAAAGAAGGGGTAGTACGGCTGTATGTGAGGGATTTACTTGGGATTAACGGTGACATCACTATGCATATCATTAGTTCTATTTCTTCTATGGGTGAGACTAGTAGGTTATTGCTATAAGCGGTTGCGGAGGCAATAGCAATTATGGATGCACTGCCACATATAATTATCTTGCTCTAACAATTACATGCATACTTTATTATTATCTTTTATTCCCAAAAGCTACAGGTGAAACCAAAAGCCCTAGGCCCTCTCTCTCCATCATCGACAACAACAAAAGACAGCAAACTCTTCATCCGGTAAAACACAAAAATAATTCTAAAACTCCCGAATGTCCATTAAAGTAACTTCACTACGCTTTCTACTTCCCGAGGATTCGATAACCTTGGTCTACAAGGGAAAAAGATTTATACTACATCCGTAATTAGGATCGAAGGTATCAATGGCCGACATCACTCCTTCCCTCGAAGTTTATCATTGGAATTAGTTGATTTGAATAAAATTTGTAACTGTCATAAGTATGTGAACTTTATTAGTAGCAAGACGATTATTCATATGAATAAGTGACAATCCAGTTGTGCTATTCTAATGAATAATATCTTTTATGGTCATATTATGATTATGAATGAGTTGTTCTTATTTTAATCTCAATGATAATAGTTTAGGCATTTATAAAGAATTAGAATGTTTAAAGATATCCAAAGTTTAACAATGACATCATTTTGAATGACACTATCGTTTGATTCACATTGGCATTTTCATTTTTATAACAAGTAAAGTCTTTAGATATTCGATCTTTAGACACATTAAAAACCATGCCTCGATGGGCAAATGAATAAAACTCCGCATTTTGGTAAAATGTTATATGCGAAGAATTGTCGGATATCATACATGATGATGTATTGTATTTCAACAAAATAGTGGGAATCATTTTTTCATAAATTTCATTGTGGATTTAAGTGAATATGTGCATTTACTTAATGAAACACAAGTTTGAAACTATTTCAGTTGTTCTAATGATTTTAGAATGAAGAAGGGTATGAAATTACTAGAATACAAAGCCTCTATGATTTGATCGACATGACTAAGTATTTAAGTTAAGTTTTGGCCTAAAATACTTGTGAAAGATGTTCCACAAATTATGATGATTGGACACTTCAAAGTGTATTGATATGTCTAAACATCATAATCATATTGTATTGGATACATATGGTATAAAATTATCTCTTATAGGGTTACTTTTATTGTTTAGAGTTAGAGATCAAATATCAAACACTCATTTTAAATATAAGGAACATCTAAGAGTCGTGTGGAAACAACACCATAATAGTTATGGTATGTTCGAGGTTTTGGAGATTTTGATAATTCGAAGTCGTGACAGATATGTAAATCTTTGTAGAGTATTCTTAGGAACTATGAATACATCTTCCACAAATTAAAAAGCAAACTTGTAGTTTCCAAGTACTCAAGAAGAAGTTTCTCGATGAATGTGTTAGTGGAAGAAAGTGAAAGCATAAACAAAGTTTGACCTTACCTTCGGATAGTGGCACAACGGAATATGTTCCAGGAAGCAAAACTCTACAAGAAGAGAAGTTAATGATGAAGATCATGTCATTTCAGATAATACTTTTACTAAAGAAAGTAGGATTCAAGAATACATTTTGCTAGTTTGCGAAATTATATTGTTGATTCACTTGTCATGTTGATGTAACATGACAGACCTACGAACTACGACGAAGCGACGATAGATCTAAGTATGAGAAATGTCTAAGAGTCATAAAATCATATATTAAATTACATTTAAGATTGCAAAGTAAGTTGTTACTTGATCTTATTAAGTAAAGATGTTTACTTGATATTATCCAATTGACCTCAAAGTCATAAGGAAGAAATGAAACTTAAAGGGAGACATAAAAGCTCGATTTATCACAAAGTGTGTTTTGAAAAATTCAAATTAATGGCTACAATATGTAGTGATGCTTAAAGTCTATTAGGTTTATACTAGGAATTACTTCATTTCTTGATAATTGGTAGAAGATTGTCAAAACTACGTGTTCTTCAATGACAAGATTGAAGAAGAGTTTTAATTGGTACAACTAGCAGAGTTTTCTCAAATGGATGTTAGTGTCCCGTAACTGCAATTCTCAAGTTGATGGATGATCGAGGAATTTTGGAATTACCAAAATATCTAGAGGACCTATGTTTACATAAGTTTGAGTGGGATCTAAATAGCTTTCCTAAATATTAATATGTAGATAACATATTTTAAGTGGAAGCTAAATAGCTTTCCTAAATCTTAGTATGTAGATGACATATTTTTAGTGCGAGCTAAGTGAGTATCCTAAAACAAATGTGTGTATGACAAATTTGAGTGGGAGTGAGACAACATTCTTATATATGTGAATGGCATAGAGGGAGACTAGCGCACGCGCGTGCTCTGGAGAGGACAGCTACGCGTGGCCAGACACGTGTGCGCGCAGCAGTCCGGTCCTGCTCTTCCTGATCGCCACGTGGTCACGCTACTGCTCCGCTAGTGTACTGATTCTGCTATTAGACGTGCGTGGTAAACAAATACGTAGGCAGCAGTATATGTAAAAAGAGTAGAGCACCATGGAAAAAATAGAAAAAATTGTAGACTACCACTAGATCGTCCCGTGCACTGCGATCAAGACAGTACAACACAGTATAAACAGGCAGTGCACGGCCGGTGCACGGGCAGAACATCGTCTCGTGCACTTCGACCAAAGGCAGTGCAACGCAACATAACAAGGCAGTGCACGAGTAGTGCACTGCCAGGATACCTCGCTGTGCACTGCGCTCAAAGGCAGTGCAACACAGTATAAACGGGCAGTGCACAGTTGGTGCACTGCCAGGACATCGTCACGTGCATTGCGACCGAAGGCAGTGCAACACAACACAAAAAGGCAGTGCACAAGTAGTGCAGTGCCAGCATACCTCCTCGTGCACTGCGTTTGAAGGCAGTGCAATATAATACAAAAAGGCAATACGCAGACAGTGCACTGCTAGGACATCGTTCCGTACACCACAACCGAAGGCAGTGCAATGCAGAAGAAAAAGGCAGTGCACCTGCCGTGCACCGCCAAGACATCATGCCGTGCACCACAACCGAAGGCAGTGCAATGTAGGGTCAAAGGGCAGTGCAAAACAAAAAGTTCTTCAAAACCTACCATATGGGATCTAGTTTTGTAGATCTCAACGCGACTAGCGCAATTGTGAAAATGGATCTCAGTTTGGATGATTCGTTTAAAAGATATCGCATTTTTCATTTTGAATCTAAAAAAGAAAGGGAAAAAGGACCGCCACCCCTCTCTCTGCAGGCACCACGTGTCGCGCGGGGAAGGCTAGGGACAACGCACAAAGGACTATGCAGACGCCACGTGCAGCAGCATCAGCGATTCTAGAGCACGCTCGGAAATGCGCGCGCTTTTTCTAGCCTTTTCAAATGACATATGATGAATGATGTAATTGGTATTAATGATTATTTATGTTAGTAAATATTTGATACTTGAAGTTGATCGAGTATTAAATATTGAAATATATTGAGATAGATAATATGTTTAATAAACATTGGTGTAAAAATGCTTCATGAATTAGATTCTCAAAGATGTTCTGAATGTCCTAGATGGTATTCTGAAGGAGTTCACAACGGAACAAGCAAACAAAGTAGTTCTTACTTGTGAAACTAGGAGAAACATTGAGTTAATATTGGTATGGACAACCATGGTTAAAAGAAGAAAAGATATGTGTTGCATATCCTATACCTTGGTCATAGGTTCTTTCGTATAACCATGTAGTATACTCAACATAATGTGACCCACTTTTTGGTTAGAAGAACAAGTTCTTACTTGTAATAACATGTTTTTAAAAGTGATTCTGAGTAAATCACTAAACTAAAGTTAAGTTCATCCTTAAGCTATAGGAAGCTTGGTTAGGCATCGAAGTTGCATGATATACCTTGTCGATTAAATCTACATAGATAAATAAGTATGTGGCTACTTCTGAAGTGGCAAGTATATTTTTTATGACTAAGAAGTCCAACTTCTAAATTGAGTGTGTTCCTAAGTTTACATGACTAACAGTGAAAGTACGCTTGGCTGAACAAATTGTCATGGTAAACACTAGGAAACAAAGTCTCACTCTGCTTCCAAACATATACTTCAACACATTATGTGATAATAGGATAACGAAAAATTAGGTGACATTAATGATTTGCAAAGAACATACGGATCTGAAATATACATATCGCTAACAGGATGTTTTCCATGAGCAAGTATGATCAGTCAACACAAGTGTGATAAGGTTTATGATTAGTAACGAATACAAACTAGATTATTTGTACTCTAGTGAAAGTGGGAGACCGAAGGAGATATGCCCTAGAGGAAAATAATAAAGGATATTTATTATCATATCTCAATTAGTTCATAATAGTTTTATACCATGCTATAACTATGTCAATCGGAAACATTGATACACATGTGGTATGTAAACAAACCAAGGTACCTAGTAGCCTCTATACAACTAGTTCATTGGGCAGTTGATGATCAAGGTTTCCTGATCATGGAGCATTTATACTGGTTGACAATGGAGTCATATCATTGAAGAATGATGTGATGGACATTACCAGATATAAGTATTGCAACACGATCAAGTCACATAGTTCATCATTGCAATAATTAGAAGTGTAGTATCCTTCTCCTAGAGGTTGGTTTGATTGCATCAACCGTCACACCATAACAGGGTGATCATAAAGGTGTACATTGGATATTCTAGAGGGATATGTTGAAGCATATGTATCAAGATCGGGATTTTTCATCCCGCATGACGAGAAGATACACATGACCCACTCGGTTAGATTACATCCATAATGTTACAACATGTGACTAGATCACGGGGATGGAATATCACGAGAACAAGTAAAGCATCACTTGTCGGTAATGAGATTGAACAAGGTATAGTGATACCGATGATCAGATCTCGGACAAGTCAAGTATTGAAGTAACAAAGGGAATTGGAATCAACATTTATGGTTCAAATGACATTGAAATCATGGAATGCACAGGGATCATTATGGGCATCCCGGTCCCAATGATGATCATCGATCTGAGAAGTGTCTCAATCATGCATGTGATGTTCCCGAACCGTAGGGTAAGACACTTAAGGGTTCGATGACGCTTGTAGATCATTTTGGAATCATCGGAATCACAGGAAGAAAGAGAAGAGAAAGTTGGAAGTGTTCTGTGAGATAACTAGAATATTCTGGGAGAATCCAAAGTGGTTCGGAGTGAACCGAAAGGTGTTTCGGGTCAAGGAAATTAAATAATAGGTATTTATATATTAATTATTGGAATTGATATTAAATATTTATTTAAAATTAAATTTTAAAGGGTAACTTCCCTAATGGGCCAAATCCTCGAAGGTAAAAAGGCCCATGAGGGAAGCGGCCAAGGGAGGCAAGCCACCGCCACCTGGGGGCCCACCCACCTATCTTAGGGTCGCATGTGGGGGTGGGTGGCCCACCGGCCGGCCCCATGGCACGCTGCCTCCTCCCCTCCTCATTGGTTTAGTCCCACCCCGCCTCTTTTCCCCAATACAAGAAGGTCTATATGGGAGGAAAAACAAAAAAATCACAATATTCTATAAGGCAATATCCTTAGGGAAATTCTCTCTCTCTCCTCTCTCTCTTAGAAATTTGGCCCCATGTAAGGGTTGCACGCGGGGGATACTCCTTCGCTATGGAACGCCATTGTGTTGTGGGGGAGACTCCTTTGTTGTGGCATGCCATTGTGCTAGAAGATATACTTACGCATCCCAGCTGGATCAGGTAGAACGGAGGTCGTCGTCGAGCTCCAGATGTGTGTGAGACCACGAGGGTGTTGCCACTTGTGGCACCTGCCATGTCATGCAAGGACCTGGGGTGACTTGCAAGGAGCTTCGCGACCTTGAGGTTGGCTACGAGTACCACTAGCTCATCCACGTTCCTCGCGGAACTTTAAACGCTTTCAATCTACAAGGGTATGTTACCGAAACTATCTCCGTTACAACATTACTCATAGATATATCCTGGCATTCGGTGTTGCGCTAGCTAAGAAAAAATATTTTCTGCTGCGAACCCCTTCATAAATAACCTCACTACAATTTCTATTATCCTCCCACTTAACTTTTCAAGAAAAATCTTTCTCAAGGAACTCGTTGTTTTAGCGACAAACACTTTTGTCTTTAGTGTTACAGTGGAGAAATTCCCAACTATTGCTTTAGGATAACCTACAAAGATGTGCATATCCAACTTTGATAAACGTTTTACATATGCCTTGCATACAAAAGTTTAAGAAAGGACAAACTAGGATTTATCCCTTGCCATTAAATGGATCATGATGTTGCTCTTTTCACTTTAAAGCGGTAGTCACTATAGCATAATCTTTTAAATCATAATGGTAGTTTTATATTTGATCTTACCAAGTCAAACTAGGTTCGATTATATTCTCAAAACATTCCATACAACTATGGTGTTTCGGGAAACACAAGTTTATGAAACAATTTCTCAACTTTTAGATGTTTGCTAAACTTGTAACTCAAATATCTTCTTTTATGATCCAATCATAAACTCTTGATTTTCTTGTTACGATGATTTCTACTTCACGCTAAATCATTTGAACATGTCTCAAATGTCTTGTACTTCTTCCTCGTTAAAAGATGTACGCATATATCTATTCAAGTCATGGGTGGAAGTATGCGAAGTAGAATAATGCACCACACAAGGTTTTACACAATGGACCATATACATCAATATATATTAATTCCAATAAGTTAGCCGCCCGTTCAAAATTTTCATGTGAACACGGTTTTAGTTATCTATAGGAAAGTCGTACAAGCTTCAATTCATTCGAAAACAACTTAACTCAAAAATTCCATCAACATGAAGATTCTTCATGTCTTTCTTTCGAATATAACATAAACGGTGGTGTCACACTTAAGGTGAAATTCTAATCATTTTGTCTTGCGACATTTGTAGCATTTAGTTTTATGAATAATGTTTCCACAACAAAATTTATAATGGTTCATCCATCGTCTATGAACATAATAATTATTTGAACAACAAATTTCTCTCACAATACTGGAACCAAATAACAATTATCGGAATAAATCTTGACAACTTGGTTTTTTATGTAGACGACAAACATAATCACATTGTATTTGTTTATCGATGAACATCATCGCCATATTCTCTTGCTAGTTACTTGGGACATTGTATTTCTTATATTGAGTTGCTTTGTATGACACTTCATACCAACCAATCCAACATCCAATGTTGAAGAATCACATTGTTTTAACAATTAAATAATATATTCATAACATGTATATCTTTTATATACCTGCGCTGGACAATTCTAGTCCATTAATTTCTGCAAATTACATTTATGGATTCCATTTCAATGTTTTCCTCTCTTTCATAAGAATTAATTAACATCAATAGTGTCACCAAGCATATGGTACTTGTTTTAAATGTGTTAGTTAAACACTAATACCCTCAAACTTTCACTTTGATGGATCACTATCATCACATGATTCGCGTTCTTTTGGATTCTACTTTTAGTGATCTCTTACTATAGTAAACATTTTACCTACACCTCTTATTCATCCTATCATGACCACTTTCATGATAAAGCTACTATATCTCAAAATTACGAGTGTTTGTATAACTTTAGTTCCCAAACCTATTGGGTGATAGGTACACCTAGCATCACCATCATTCACAAATGCTCATCCAATAAGAGAATTTGTTTCTAACTAATTTATATTTTAACATATTGTAATCAAACAATGTTTCAGATATCGAAATATGTTTTACACAAGATGATTTTTAAAACTAATCTTTCAGCTCCTAGATAATCTTGATACTAAAAACTTTCTTTCCAATATCAAGCAGCATGGAGGTAAGAATGATCCTTTAGACACTAACTTTGGAATCAGATACTCTAGGATTAATACAAATTATTAAACCTTATGGAGTAAGTGAGGTTTACTTGAAAGTTTGCTTCAGGACTTTTATCTTTCAATTCAACACTCAATTAATACAATACTAGTCTCTAAAGTAAGTATCTGGAATTTATAGTTCTATTATCTCCATTTCAACCGAGCGCAAGGTAGTATAACGGATGCCAACTACAACGAACTATGCAAATTCACTTAGATTGTTTAGTTTATAATATGAGTTCATATTACTAATGAACTCCCACTAAACCAACATCCCCATCATTATTTTAGTGATTACATAATTCTAATTCACTATACCACCCCTGATTGTCACGGCCAATAACATAGTTTCAAAGGTGGACATCAAAATGTCAATCACGTCAACTATGTGACTCATGCTTAATATTTCCATCACTCGTGTTCCGAGGCCATGTTTGTACGTGCTAGGCTCACCAATGTTAACCTTAGTGTATTGTTGCAACATGGATTACACCCACCGTATGGGAACACAGATACATCTAACACCTGATCATCATGGCTTGCTTAATAATGGAGTACTTTATTAGTGGTGCACACTAAGGAAGAACATGTTTATTGGTAATTAGATTTTAGGGATCATCTTATAATGCTACCGTCGTAAGTCTAATACAAGAAATATAAGATGCATAAATAATTTAACATCATATCTAATGTGACATGACATGGTCCTTGCGCCTTGATATACATTGAGCTCTCCTGACACGACACCAGGTCCATGATGCATCCATGCCAGTGGCTTAACATAAACACTTACCATGACCATATCATATCACATTCCCCTGCAAAATAAAATTAGACGCCTCTACTTTATATTTTGCAAGTTTTACGTGGTTGTTAGGGAATTTGCAAGAGAACTGTTTCTTACCTACGAACTTTCAACCACAACATGGATTGACTAGTTGTCGCATTAAATTCCTTTTCAGGTCCGTTAGTTGTAAATGCCATATCAAATAATGTAAGATAGACACCCGCCAGCTACATATATAGTACTAGCCATATGTTAGGTGTGAAACTAGTCTCGCGTAAGGTCAGTCCGGGCCGCTTCATCAAACATTGTTGTGATATGAACATGTATACGTGGGAGGATAACAACTAGAAAATCAATGCCCACATATCACTATGTGTTCTAACCGTACCAACACATCTACGCATAGATCGGCTCAGATACCACTGAAGGGTTTCGTAGCATAAAACAAAAAAACCTAGGAATGAGAACCATATAGCCAAGATCTACTATATGCAGATGTAAGGTAGCAGAGGGATTCGGTGTTCATACCCTTCAAGACCTAAAAGAATTACGTTCCAATGAACGTTGATGATGTAGTCATAGGGTGACGACGAGCTCAAGGTCATATGGGCGTACAAGCGATGAGTGCCACAACTGGCAGCACATCCGCAGTTATGCACGCATCTGGTGTAGACGATGTCCCCCGGGCTCCAGGACAGGGAAGCAGCCGAAGAAGATTGATTAGTACTAAAGATCCAGTAGCACGATGACGTGTGCATGGTGGAGAAACCCCTGTCTCCATATGCATGTCCCAACTTGGGAACCGCACGTGAGGGAGAGAGAGGCAGAGAGAGGAAAAAGCCAATGTACCGACCTGTGCTAATGTACCGACCGTCCTAGGACTAATACATACTTGTGATTATACCCCTTGCAAACATCTGTAAGTACAAGAAAGTAATTAAGGTAGAAACCAAACCACAACTTTAAACTCTAAGACCCGTACGTCCCTCGTGCAATGGTTTCCTAACGGGGGTTCAGGTTTCTGTCACTCCAACAACCCCTACGATTAGTAGCCAAATACACAACGCATTCCCCTAGGCCCATATAGGTGAAGTGTCATGTAGTCGACGTTCACATGACACCATTAGAAGAAGTACACCACAACTTAAATATCAAACTATTGAATCTTTCTCAACACAACTACACTACTAACAACATGACTTCTCCCATGTCCTCAAAAACAAAACGAACTACTTACAAGACATCATATGGATCATGATCAGAGATGGAATAATGATGTATAACAATCTGAACATAAACAATAATTCAACGGTTCACTCAATAGCATCAACTACAAAGAGTAATCAACACCGAGAAAGTTTCCCCTATGAACTATGCAAGATTCAACCCAATTGTTACAGCAATATGGAGATGGTGATGAGAGTGCTGATGGTGATGATGGTGGTGGTGGTGATGATGATGATCCCGATGAAGTCCAGCTTGATGGTGGTGTTGATGGCGATGATCTTCCCTCTCCGGGAAGGAATTCCCCTGGAAGAAATCTGTCTGCTGGAGAGATCTTTCTCCCTCAGTGTTTTTCGCCCTACAGAGGCGGCGGAATCTTTCTGTGGTCGCCCCTCGAGTCTTAGGGTTTTGGGAGGATAATATACGCCAGAGGGGAGTGCCAAGGGTGGACCAGGGAGGCCACACCACCCTATGCTGGCCCGCGCCAGGGGGTGGTGTGGGCCCCCTATGGCCCATCTCCAGCCCCCCTTCTGGCTTCCTTCGTCTTCTGGAAAAATAGGATTTTCCATGTATTTTCCCGGATTTTCTGATCTTCGCGAATTTTGCCTCCAAACAGCACCTTTTCCATCAGAATCCTGACTGCAGCGGTCCATGCTCCAAAAGTCATCAACCATGCAAAAACATATGAAATAACATAAGTATCACCTCTCAATACGAAATATATCAATGAATAACAGTGAATTGTGACATAGAATAGTGATGCAAAATGGACGTATCAACTGAGCTCAATAAACCTGGCCTCAGGTTTATGGAGTGAAGAGTCGATAAAAGAATACAGACAAGAAGCATCACATTCATCAATACATAGATCATAATAGAAGACAACTCATTATTATATAACTTAACTTGCAATGAGTAAAGGAAACACAATAAAGATACATAAAGTGAATCATAATTGGTAATGGCAAACTTAGCTCTTGGTCGAAGAATAGTTGATAATTTGCTGGAGTTCACAAATAACTGGTTTTCAAAGATAGCTTTCAAAGTAGTAAACATCAAGATAAGAGCAATGTGCAAAACAAGGAACATAAGCAACATGAGTGAATAAATCATCATATGAATGAATGAAACACGACAACTCAAAATACTTGCTGAGATAGAGAGGAATAGGTTTACTGATTCAACTAAAAAGTAAAAGAAAGGCCCTTCGCAGAGGGAAGCAGGGATTGCAAGTCTCATAAAGAGCTCCCAAAAATTATGATACTTACTAGCTTTCAGCTCTCATTGCCCCTATCATAGGCATCTTTTGGTGATTAAGGTTAAAGTGACACAACTAAGAGGATATGCTTGACAAGTTATAAGTTGAAATCTCATGTCCCTTACTTATGAGTACCGAATCTCATGCTACTCAACTTCAGTCACGAGTAAGCTCTTGTCATTGTAAATACACGTGTATAATTGAGAACCGCCAACGGGGTACCCCTTGCACATGACACAGGAGCTATCCCATAATCAAAATGACAAGGTAAGCAGACAGTGAGCATCTCAGCGATCTTTTTATTTGCTATTTGCATAGGTTTTTATTGAGGATGCTTCATAGAATGCTCACTATAGTTATGCTGCAAGTTTCCACCATGATTAGGCATGCCTTAGGCTAGCGGCCCAGGCGTTTCTCTAACACACATATAAACTCCATGATCTTACAAGTTCCACTTTTATTTCACACCGCCGAGATCCATAAGCAAAAGAACATGATATCAACTAGGTACAAAGTACCAATGCAATGTTGAAAGCGTTCCCCATGATACATGGTTCTGCTACCTTCAACCCATAAAGCGCAAGCATATACACAACAAAGAAGGACCCAATGGTTCAAGTTATTAAATGCAAGAAAATTAAAGTGTGCCATCAAGTTCGTGAGAGCTTTAATCACTAATTTTCACATAACAAGTTTAATTTGGGAGGTAGATAAAACAGGAATTTACTTGGAATAGCAATAATGCTAATAGGTAGGTATGGTGGACACAAATGGCAAAGGTTTTGGTTTAAAGGAGGTGGATGCACGAGAAGAATTCCCTCTCAGTACAGGTTTTTGGCTAGCAAGGCTGGGTAACAAGTATAAGAGTTGAAGGAAATAAACAAACATACAAGTGATAAAAACAAACATGCAATCTTTCTTGGAAGCACAAAAGATCTTAACTAGGGAATACTAGACTTATGAGAAAATCAAGAAAGAAAGACGATGGAATTATATTTCTTTAGAGTACTTTTATCTTTTTCATTCAACTCTCAAAAATAGTGTTGCTACTGACCGAGCCAGGTTTGCCAAAACCAACTAAATTAACTCAATGATCCCAAAGTGCTACCAATACTAACAACAAGATCAATCATATAACCTCGAATTGAAAACTAATATAAGTTATGCAAAAGAGTAAATGATAGAACTTCTCATTAATATTCCATAACGGCAACTCACACCAAGGGATACATATCTAACGAGAGAGGGGGCACTTCCATAATGCAAACCATCCTACATAATAACTTCTCTATTCATGATATGACTCTACTAATAAGGTAAAAAGATAGAAGATAATGATGTGATACCACGGCACTCCCCCAAGCTTGGAACAAACCAAGGGGATGCCAAACCTGATGACGAATTACTCCTTCGGTGGTGATGGTATCCTCTTAATGAGCTCCTTGATCAATTTCCACAAGTCCTCAATCTCAAAGGTGAGATTGTGAATAAGCTGCGAGTTTTGCTCAATGCGGCTCATGATCATGTCGGGTTGCGAATTCCAGCTCTTGTGATTCTTTCCCCACTCTTCCTCCTTGAAGTCTTCTTTTCCTGCATGGCTAGAACGAGGCAAACCCCAATTGGAGGGTAATTTATCCTTGGGCATATTCTGGTATTGATACTCATGAGGAGGCTTCCCTCCCATAGTCCTGGCAGGGTTTGCGACCACTCCAATGCTTGCAATGGTAGTGTCGGTGTGCTTTGCCTCCTCTTCGCCTTCACTCTTGATCTCCTTCTCCTTACCGAGGTCTTGGAGATCTTCCTCCATAGGTTCCTTCCATTTATCCTTGGCGGACACCATTGTGCTTCTAAGCTTTCAAAAATAGCTCCTGGCAGAAACAGATCGAAACGAAAACACGACGAAAACAAGATATACGAACCTCGGGGGATTCGGGGGATTATATATTACAAAGTTTCATGATGAAAGGAAGGTACTGGGAGGAAACAGGTCGGAGGCGGAGTCCGGGGTGGACTCACCACCTGGTGGCGCGGCCAAGGGTGGGCCCGCGCCACAGGGTGGTGTGAGCCACCCTGGCTCCGTTTCTGTCCCTTTTTCACTTCGTAGCTTTCCTTATTGACTGAAAACTGCAAAAATATAGTTGGATAGTATTTTCGCGAAACTTTTCTTACCAGAACTGTTACCTATTTGAAAGTGGGCTCTGCAGGTTTCTGAATTTGATATCTAGTAGGTTCTTCCGGATTCACCACTTGAATATCATCGATATCTTCATCTTCATACACTTATTACTTGAGTCATGAAACCTTTCTCTTTCTCATTACACCATTATCTCCACTACCTGGAAATTTCTTTCACACAAAACTTCACACGGTTCTCATTAGCAACATTAGTATAAGTGAAGTGATAAAACCTTTTGAGTTCAACTTCAACTGAAAACCATCAAAACATAAGCTACTGTAGAAACTCCTTCCGAAAACCCAAAAGGAATTCAAAAAGGAAATCGATTAAAGAAGCAAATGCAAGAGTGGCAAAATCTGTCAAAACAGATCAGCAGGTAAAGATCAATTTTTTAGAAAATCTTATGCTGCTTAAATCAAAACATGCAAAACTAAATAAAGTTAAATAACAACCTAGGGCAGAAGCACAAAAATTTACAACTCAATCTGACATACAGAGATCTCTCACGAATTTTTACGGTGAAGCACAAAAATCTGTTTCGGGAGAGCAACTTCCCCAAATATTACTTCTCTCTCATTAGAGGTTGATCTTGACACAAAAACCAAACAAAACGGATAAGGAGAGGTTATTACCGAAGTAATAACTTCCAAGAATCAAAGAAACAAAAACAAACTAAAAGCAAAACAAATTGGGTTGTCTCCCATAAAGCTCTTTCTTTATAGCCATTAAGATGGGCAAGATAATTTTGAAGATGCTCACATAAGAATATGAAGTGAAGTGAAAGGGAGCATTAAGAAGCAAAAATAAACACGTTTTAAGTCTAACCCACTTCCTATGCAAGGGAATTTTGTAAACAAACAAGTTGTTGAAACCAGAGCTACTTGCATAGGAAGGAAAAAGAAGTACAACATAAAAACTTTCAGCATAAAACGAGGAAACTTGATATTATTGAGATGCATAAGAACACTTTTCCCTCTCTCATATTAACTTTCAGTATCATGCATAAACTTAACAATATAGCTATCACAAGCACCATCCTAGCAATGATCACTTATCCTAACAGAAAACACAGGAATACTAGCTCTCATAACACTACTTTGTGAAACAATATTAGAGGTATCCTTACAGAGGATAGTGTGTCCCTCTTTTTCATATTTAGTGACAAAGTCTTTCACATTTGCTATTATAGGTTCATTAACCATTTGTTTATCAGGTTCAAAAGCTTTGATTATACTTTCATTAACCCTACTAGCTATCATAGAATGTTCCTTTATCTTAACTAGGAAAGGCATTTTCTCAATATAAGGTTTAGGTAAGACATGATTAGCAGTATAAACTTCAGTATTTCTTGCAGGAACACTCTTAGCAACATCTTTATAAGGTTCATGATACTTATTCCACTTCTTTTTAGGCACTTCAATGTAGGAAGCAAAAGCCTTAAAATAAGAAGCAATAGCTTGAGAGTCTAGACCATAAGCATTTTTAATACTTTGAAAGTCATCAGATCCCATAAAAGATTCAATGCATTCATAATCATAATTTATACCAGACTTTCTACCTTTTTCATTCTCCCAAGCTTCAGCATTGTCTTGAATACGGTCCAGAAGATCCCATTTAGCTTCTTCTTCCATGCGAGTGAATGATCCAGCACAAGAAGCATCCAATAAATCCTTGTCATGTAGAGGGAGCCTTGCATAAAAGTTATTGATAATAATATTGTTGGGGAGCTCATGAATGGGACATTTGAGCATTAGTAACTTCAATCTCCCCCAAGCTTGAGCTGTACTCTCTCCATCAAGAGGCCAAAAGTTTTATATTTGATTCCGATCTTTATGAATCTCACTAGGAGGATAAAACTTTGAATAAAAGAGAGGCACTATTTCCCCCCATTCTAGAGCTTGACCATTCTTCAGCAGCTTATACCATTCC
The DNA here is from genome assembly GCA_910589775.1 of Avena eriantha. Taxonomy (NCBI): domain Eukaryota; kingdom Viridiplantae; phylum Streptophyta; class Magnoliopsida; order Poales; family Poaceae; genus Avena; species Avena eriantha. The sequence continues at coordinate 484,891,638 of OU342742.1, forward strand.
TCAGCTCTTCCTTTCAGTGATAATGAGAATAACTTCTTCTTAACTTGATATGTAGTAATACCTGCACACTTGAACAACCCGCATAATTCGTGTATAAAGAGTAAATGATCACCGGGATGGACAGTTCCATCCCCAACATAGTAGTTATCCATAACACGATCAATAATTCTTGTAGGTATTTTGAAAGCATCATTCTCAGCAGGTGGTGGCTTATCTACTACCTTAGCAGTGGTAGTAGCATTACAAAATAAGAAACTCAGCGAATTATCCATAACAAAAATAAAGCAAGTAACAGAAGTAAACAATACTCATAGTAGAATTTCCTTTACCAGTTCCACTCTCCAATAGCGCTTCACTCCCCGGCAACAGCGCCAGAAAATAGTCTTGATGACCCACAAGTATAGGGGGTGTATCGCAGTATTTTCGATAAGTAAGAGTGTCGAACCCAACGAGGAGCAGAAGGTGCTGGCTAGTGGTATGGATCAGGAATTCTCTGCAAATACTTAGCAAACAGATTTTTAGGGGGTTTTGATAAAGCAAGTAAACAAAATACGAGTAAATAAAAGACAGTAGGAATGAATGCAGCAAGTGCCCAATCCTTTATGCAGCAAAGGACAAGACGGGTGTATTACTTAAGATGACCAAACGTTCTCGAGGACACATGGGAAGACTGTCAAGTGCTTTCGCTTAATATAGTTGATTAATCTTCTTTAGCTTGCTAAGTGTTGTGTGGGTCAACCTGTGCTAATGTACCGACCTTCCTAGGACTAATACATACTTGTGATTATACCCCTTGCAAACATCCGTAAGTACAAGAAAGTAATCAAGATACAAACCTAACCACGGCTTTAAACTCTAAGACCCTTACATCCCTTGTGTAATGGTTTCCTAGCGGGGGTTCAGGTTTCTCTCACTCCGGCAACCCCTACGATTAGTAGCCAAATACACAATGCATTACCCTAGGCCCATATAGGTGAAGTGTCATGTAGTCGACGTTCACATGACACCACTAGAAGAAGTACACCACAACTTAAATATCAAACTATTGAATCTTTCTCAACACAACTCCACTACTAACAACATGACTTCTCCCATGTCCTCAAGAACAAAACGAACTACTCACAAGACATCATATGGATCATGATTAGAGATGGAATAATGATGTATAACAATCTGAACATTAACAATAATTCAACGGTTCACTCAATAGCATCAACTACAAAGAGTAATCAACACCGGGAAAGTTTCCCCTATGAATTATGCAAGATTCAACCCAATTGTTACATCAATATGGAGATGGTGATGTGGGTGCTGATGGTGATGATGGTGGTGATGATGATGATGATGATCCCGATGAAGTCCAGCTTGATGGTGGTGTTGATGGTGACGATCTTCCCTCTCCAGGAAGGAATTCCCTGGGCAGAAATCTGTCTGCTGGAGAGATCTTTCTCTCTCGGTGTTTTCTGCCCCGCAGAGGCGGCGGAATCTTTTTATGTGGTCGCCCCCCGAGTCTTAGGGTTTCAAGAGGATAATATACGCCAGAGGGGAGTGCCGGGGGTGGACCAGGGTGGCCACACCACCTGGTGGCGTGGCCTAGGCTGGCCCGCGCCAAGGGGTGGTGTGGGCCCCCTGTGGCCCACCTCCAGCCCCCCTTCTGGCTTCCTTCATCTTCTAGAAAAATAGGATTTTCCATGTATTTTCCCGGATTTTCTGATCTTCGTGAATTTTGCCTCCAAACAGCACCTTTTCCATCAGAATCCTGACTACAGCGGTCCATGCTCCAAAAGTCATCAACCATGCAAAAACAGATGAAATAGCATAAGTATCACCTCTCAATACGAAATATATTAATGAATAAAAGTGAATTATGACATAGAATAGTGATGCAAAATGGACGTATCACCCCCTTTCATGGTCCCCACTTGTTTGACATGGCACCCATAGCCGGTCGGACCTTGTGGGCCCGTATTCCCTTTGGGATGGCTTCCCTATATGGGCATTTCCCTCTAGGAAGGCCTCAATTAGGTGGGTTGCCCCTAAAATCAATTAAGAATAGTTTTTAAATATTAATTCATCTAATTAATATTAGTTCATCTAATTAATATTTTTAATATTAATTCATATAATTAATATCAATTACATATTATTTAATTGCTCTCACTTCGAAACACCTTTCGGAGCCCTCTGATCATCATCGGATATCCCTGGAACCTTTTTGATACCACCCCAGAACTATTCTGGGGTTCTGTCTCTTTTCTCCTACAATCTCGGATCAATCCCTAAGAATCATCTACCCTTATGTGTGTTATCCTATGGTTAGGGAATGCATAGACATGATCGAGAAACCTCTCCGATCAATGACCAACAACAGGATCTAGAAACCCATGATGGCCCCCATGCATTCGACGAATTAACTTGATCGCTTGAACCTTGAACTTTGAGTCTCATTCCCTTTGTTACATGATACCTTGTTTTTCCAAGACCTGATCTTCGGTATCTCTATTCCTAGTTCGATCTTATTACTAACAAACGCATTTACTCCTTCGCGTGATATTGTATCCCCGTGACCTAGTCACATGTTTGCCTCTAGAGCATATATCCTACACACAAACCACTGCACCAGCATGCGATTACGCGAGGGCCACCCAACACCATGTCCCCGATCGAACCCACCAACCCTGAGCGCCCTGAATCCCAGGTCACATTGCCACCAACCCCGCAACTGAGCCCCGCCGCCTTGCTCGATCTCCACTACCGCCCTCCTCCCTCTACCTCGCTTCACTCTCTGTAGGCACCACCGCATCCTGCCTAGTGCACCTTCCTCTCTTCCACGGCTGATCATCATCCTCGTCGCCTGCAATCTCTATGACGTGCGCGCGCCCGTGGCCGCCTCCTGTTGTTGCTTGTCACAGACGCTTCTTCGATCCCCGTTGCCTCTGCAGCATGTGGCCACAGCCGGCCAGCATCTCTAGATCGCCTTCACGTCCCTATCTCTATATCCGGCTAGCTCCACCTCGAGCTCGCCTGCTAGCACATGGTTCCCCTTGAACCAGCAGTGCCCATCTCGGTCATCCCTGAGCCCCTGCTCGACCTCTACGCGCACGTCCCATGCAGCACCGCCAACAACACGCGGCTAAGACCTGACTCGCTGTCATAACGCTAGCGCCCGACCGCCCTGCACGCCACCTCCGAGATAGCCGCCCACGCTGCCCTCCTCTACTTGTTTTGACTCCGACGCTGGTGGCCAGGGTGTTGCTTCTATCTAGCTAATGTTGTTCCCTGATTATTTGTTTTGCTTAGCTTAGAGTCGCTGGCTATTCTATTTTCCCTAGATTCAGGAAGGTATGGTGCCACTGCTATAGCTTCTATGTTGGTTCCCTCTCCCCCGTTGTGGCATACTTGTGCTGCTCTACTGACTGGATATCATCTCTTGTATTATTGCCAGTAATCCAAGACCTGCAACCTGACCAGAAATCAAGGGCAAGTGACTGTTTTCCCTGTGTGCTGCAGCCCCAAGTCGTTGTGCACACCCGAGACAAGCGACAACAGCTCTACGAGAATGTCTCCTACCCGATCCGCCCACATGCTAATCGAAGACCACTAACTCAATTCCAAGTTCGCCACCAATGAAAAAAACGACCGACATGATCTCCAACATGGACCGCCAAGGACTATGTCATTGATTCCAATGTATCTGACATGGAATCCCAAGATCTGCTTCTCGGAATCCGAAGCCCCCATTCCCGAACCAGAATACCAATCCCGGAATCCGAAGATTGATCCTTCCAAACCCCAAGTTCTCCAAACCTGAATATGTGTGACCCCAAACTCGCCCCTATTTTTATAAAATGTCATATATCATGTTGAATTAAATCATTTATGCTTCCATACATGTCATCTTGTGGTTTGAGTTAAATAGTCGATTCATCTAAATTAAATGTGGAGTGTTTATGCAGGATATTATTGCCTTATTCCGGACTTGACATGTCTTACCTTGTTAATTCAACATTTAAATTGTGGGGTATCTGAATAACTTGAACCATAATATCAATTGTTGGGATTTCAATTCCTCTTAAATTGGATAAGTGCATGATCATGCGGATATTTTGCCGTAGTATTAAATATTGCATCCGATGTTTCTTTCTGATGCTTTGCTTATTTCTAGATAGGACATTGAGATGATGTGAGTTTCAACAAATTCTTCGTGTATCTTCAACAATGTTTTCCAAGCGAGCACTCATCTTATGCTACCTATTTTGCTTTATGGATTTACTTCTCTCTATTTCTATCCATGTTGCGATGCTTTAGTTCCGTACTATTTATCCTGCTTGCAACCTATATTTTCTTGGTCACTTCCTATTGCCTGTTGGTTGACAGACAGTTGGCCTTGTGAGTCGTAGTTTCTTGCTCAGGTGCTGGTTCGATTTGTCGAGTTTCATAGTGGTTTGAAGGTTCTCACATGCTTAATGTTGGAGATAATCATGCTTAACCTTAATTTAATGGTTAATTGTGGCGATTTGGTCCATTGCTAGTAAACGGGATAAGGCATCAACAAGGACCATATTTGGGAACTGCTTGTGTTTCCCTAGGATCCTAGTTCTTGATACATGTTCTGAGACTGAGCGTGCTAACCACATGTGAGGTGTATGGGTACCCCATCAGCTTATTACCTGAATTCAAAGTATTGTACTGGGGTCACAACTTTGGTTTTATTTTCCCATTCATGTGATTTATATAAATTACAGAAAGAGAATGTATTTTCCTGCATAATGCGCTACTTTTACCCGTGGTTGGTTGTTCACACTTACCATGGGAGTAGTCGCAAACCTCTAGGTTCGTAGCGGATCTCAGCGCTGATTTCGTCACATGTAGCTTAGTTGGGTAGTCCTTTGTGCTTGCTTTAGTCCTAGAAAACGTCGTGTCTGAAGCCCGACAACATACCGATGGGTGTATGTTCACTGGTCTAGCAAACGTTGGGTGGAAGTGTGTCTGGATACTTTGGTGCACCCTTGTTGGGTTAAATCTTTTCCAAAAGTCGTGTTCGTGGTTATGGATGACTTGGATAACAGTTTCTCGATCATAGACAACTTACACTAAAGTATTGTTATAATTTGATTTGGATCTGATATGACTAGTAAGTTAGGCACTTCAATGGAATGATTAATAAAACTGCCAAATGTGTGAATTTCTCGGACTTCCTCATTTGGTCTCGAGGAGGAAATCTCAGGATGGGTTATATTTAGCATTAGTATCAGGTGGGCCCCGAATCGGTCTCTCTTACCCCTCTCTAATAGCCGACAGTTGCACCGTGTCTCTATAGGATTTATTAGTGCACGCTTTGCTGCCGCTAAGCCCACCATATCTTTGTAGGTGAGAGTCGCTGAATTCTAACACTCCTCATGTACTCGCCTTAGTACTGACCGCTTCCTTTTTACTTTTCTCTTTGTCAATACCCCTTTTTTGACATGTATGAGATCAACGATGTTAGCAAGGTTACCCTTCCGACTTGGCCTAGGCAGAGTTATGGACGCCATTGGTTATTCTTCAGGACTCTTAGTAGAATTTACATCTTATCCGTACTCGAATATTATACCTTTTTAAATGTGATTTAGATCTTTGTATTCTTGACTCTATGAAGTCGTTGTTGTATATTTGTTCTTCTAGGTTCCATTATGAACTATTGTGTAATGATATTACTTAGTTTTCTACTCGCACGCAAGTGCTTGGTGGGCGTCATCGAATCATTTCTATGCGGGTTTGGTGGGAATCACTAAAATATGCATAGGGCCGATTCGAGAGCATTATAGGTGTCCGACACCATCAAGGCCGAGGTCTTCCCCTAGATCATCGTCAAGGTTGAGCCGGAGGTCGCCATCAAGGTCGAGCTGGCGGAGCGGATGATGATGAAGGAGGGGGAGATCGAGGCCGCCATCCTAGCCTCCTAGCTGGACAAGGAGTGAAAGTGGAAGGGCATGTGGCAGGCCTCCACAGATCGTGGATGGAAGCTCAAGCTCCCTCTACCCCGGCATGCCAGCCTCGTGTGGCCACCACCATATGTCTTCATTAAGATCCTGGACGATACGACGAGTAGGTCTCCCACGCCCAGCAGCGGGACTGGCGTCGACCGACATCGACATCACCCCACCACCTCTGCCAAGCTACGGCCACCAATTAGGATGTTTTTTGTGTGGTTATTTTGGATGTGGAACAATGCCGCTTTTTGGGATGACCTAGAAAAACTGCAGTGTTGTAGGTTAAAAGATGTATATAAATATCCCCCCACGAGCCCAAAGTGTGGGCTTTGTCTTCCGTGCACTTTTTTCTAGAAATGTTTTCTTATTTTTTACGCGGGCTGCTATCGCCGCGGCACTGCCACGTCTCTATCCATGGTCTCGGTAATTCCATCTTGGCCCATCCCTGCGAGAGCTACTGAGCCGGCCCAGTTTAGTGTGGGCTTCTTTTTTTCTATATATTATACTCCCTCCGTTCCATTCTATAGTGTCTATAGTTTTTTAAGAAAAAATCCAAAATATAAGATATATTGTGTGACACAACTTGTTTGGACAATATTTTAGAGAGTTTATATAAAGATATAGCGTTTCATGTCTCCCGCAAACTCCTCTATTTTATCACGTTGATTAGCCATGAGAAATCCCACCCAAAACTATTTTAATTTTCTCTCCACATGTGTTTCTTAATTTCCGTGCCAAAAACTATAGGCACTATAGAATAGAACAGAGGGAATATTAAATTGTGAACATTTGTATAGGATTGAAAAGCACTGAACATTTATCTAAATACTTTTGAAGAATTTCAAAAGTTATAAACATAAATTCAAAATTTATGATTTCTTTTTTGAAAATTCATAATATTTTTAGAAAAAAACATGAACCAAAATTCAAAAATCATGACCCAGTTTAAAAATCATGCACCAAATTCAAAAAATATTAACCAATTTCAAAAACCATAAACCAATTTTAAAAACACATGAATTTTTTTAAAATCCTGAACCAATTTCAAAAACATTAACCATATTCATAAACCAATTTAAAAAAACATGAATTTTTCTAAAATTTAATAAACATTGTACGAGAAAATGTAAAAAGATAAATTAAAAATGAAACAGAAAACACAAAAAAGAAGAAAAAACAGAAAAGAAAATGGAAAACAAAAAACAGAAAAAGAGAAAGAAAAGAAAAAACCGAAAGAAACATCAGAACGTGAAAAATGGCCAGCCCAGCAGGAGAGAGACCCGCTGCGCGGCGGGCGGCAATTAGCATTTCACCTTTTTTACCCTCTATACCTTCATCTAAAGTGGAATCCAAGAACACATTTGCAAATACTCCTTTTTCTTCCTACCGTCTACAAGAACAAACAGTCCTGTAAAATCTCTGTTTATAGAACACAGATGACAGATCCTTTGTACTCCCTCCGGTCCATATTAATATTCATAATTTTGTCTAGATTCGGATTAATCTAGTCTAAATCATTAACTAGGTACATCCGAATTTAGATAAAGTTGAGAACAATAATATTGACCGGAGGGATTATCTTTTTTTCCCTTGAGATGGCAGATCTTACGATTCTATCATGCTGCAGCACCACTTCGCAGCAGAGTCGACAAGTCACAGGAGAGAGACGGGGTTATCAGTTATAGAGAGCTCCAGCCCATTTGATTTGGATACGGGGGCCCCTTGACCTCCCCCATTGGATTCCCTTGCTGTACTCTAGTAATTCCATCTTGGCCTATCCGTGCGAGAGGACTCTTCATCTGGATAGGTCTTTTCTTCTGGCGCTGTTCATAATTGCTTTGAAAACGATGGCGTGCCGCAGAGTAGATATCAGTCAGTTCTGTACCTAGCTAGCTCCTAGTAATATCCAGTTCTAAATCGAGTAGCGCCTATTTTTCGTGCGTAGTCCATGCCAGCAAGGTGGAATACAAGAACTCGTTTCTTATGCTTAAGCTGGGAGGACGTAGGAGCATATACGTGTACTAGTACCGTAAAATAAGGATAAAAACGGAGCGAAAATAGAAATCCTAGGAAAAAACACAAATATTATCGGGACAGATATAAACTGAATACGGTACAGACGCAGAACAATACAGATTTTACCCGGAACAAAGAGAACCTGAAACCATGCAACAAATCTCAAGTTCTAGAAAGCAACAAAATTATTCCCTGATTATATATAGCACAGTGCTAGGTTTACAAGAGAATAATGGAATGATCATTTCATAGAAGCCTACTCGAATGCATCAAGGGATTACATAGTCATCGGTACTAGGATGAGTAATTTTGCAAGTTTGGCTTGACAAGATCATGTTTTGTGTCGGTTGGATTTGGCCATGCATATCAACCCTAAACATAAATTTCATGTTAGACAGAAACGGAAATCCCATTTCCGTGTATGTTCCGACATTGTTTCGTTTCTGTTTTCGTTTTCATCAAAAAAAAATCCATTTCCGTTTCCATTTTGCAACATTCCGTTTCCGTTTTCATATTTTCATTGCATTTCTGATTTTTCGCGAAAAAATTGGAAACATTTAGCTTCACGTTTATCCCTACCATAAAAGGTGGCCGCCTGGTTATTTTGCACCATCTGTGCATGCTTGGAATTAAGCACGAGAAGGACAGATCGAAGTTTCTGTTTCATATATATACACCTTAATGACGAAACAGTATTCCCCACCAAAAAAAGATGACGAAACTGAATATACCGAGACACACTGTTTCCCTCTTCACTACTGACGAGAGATGGTCAGAGTTGCTTGGAGCACGAGAAATCTGCGATAGCACATTATTCTATATATCTCCACTCTCTCGGCTATCGGATTTGTCTAGATTCAAATGTATCTAGATATGTTTTAGTGCTAGATATATCGGAATCTAGACAAATTCAAGTCAATTAATTTGGATCGAGAGAGTAGTACTCCTCCATTTCAAAATATACGATGTTTTCGTTTCTTTTAAACACATGTATTTAGATGTCTATTAGCGTGTAGATCCAGAGTAAAATAAATGAACCTACACACTAAGACTTGCCTAGATACATGTGTTCCGCCAAATTACTAAAACATCTTATCTCTACTTCTCTATCTCTATCTCTACTACTAATAAAGGAGCCAACATGAATTTTTCTAAAGGCACCCCACAAAATGTACGAAACAGACACACTTAGGCCCACTAATCAGATCCCGTGTGCGTTTAGCAATTTAACAACACCGGACGGACTACTTATCCCCGCCTAGCAGAAAAAACAACGCTTCCCTACGCTGATGAACGGCTGATATCGAAAGTTCTGCCGACAGAACGCCCGCACACATCCTACTAGAACAAACGATAGCTACAATCACGTTCAGGAAAATAACAGCACACCCACGATCAACGCATGCGGTTTCGCTCAGAGGCAATCAACACAGCTGTCACCGCCACACGCTGCCCTACCGACGACACCCTCGCCAGTGTGGTCGCGCCGTCTCGACGTGATTTCGCTCAACCGATCAAGGCTGCCACCACGTCATCTTCGCCCCTGTGGCCGTGACGACGTCATCCTCGCCCGTGTAGCCGCGCCGTCTCGAGACGCTCAGCCGATCGACGCCGCAGCCATGCCAGCTTCGCCCATTGTGGCCGTGTCGACGCCATCCTCGCCCATGCGGCCGCGCCGTCTCGACGACGCATCCGCTCATCTCGGTGTGCTGCCCCACCTACGCCGTCCTCGCCCCGGTTGCCATGGAGTACTCATGCCTGCGTACTTCCAGTCCTGCTCTCGGATGAAATTGTCGGTGAGTTATTGTTTGTGCCTCAGCGATCTCATTTGGATCTCGAAAGCAACCAGGGAGAAGCAAATATTTGGATCCAGATGAAAATGTTCATGGTTAAAAAGATGTCTCCAGAAGACATGAATCACTGCTAATATGTACAATACATTAATTGGTTAGCACCAAGCAAATAAGTATTACTTTCATAGATGAGTTTAGTCAAAGCAGCAATAGACTATTTTTTTTTGAAACTAAGCAGCAATAGACTATTAGTTTCACCCAAACATCATGAACTGCTTCGTACTTTGTAGCTAATGTGAGACAACAAAAGTCTATAACTAGATGTTTGTATGCCTGAACAAAACTTCAACCAACAATAGATATAATAATACCCGAGAGCTCAAACTAAACTAAAGTTCGATACAGTATGTAAGGCAAACTATAGATCTTGTCTTGAGGGCATCCATATTACAATACGGGTGAATATCCTATTAAAGAATTCTAAGAATTTGTTTGATAATAAATAATATATGTGAGACTGCCGTCTCTACTGCAACAGGGCAGGGGACTTCAAACTACTAACTTGGTTAAAAAGGACAGGAATGCAAGAATATAAAATGAACAAGAGATAAAACACTTTATATTTTGCATATGTTTGCATTCTTATGGTAGAAATACTAATACTATCCCAAGGCATGGTACATTGTTTTGTCAATTCCTTCCTGATTATTCTAATAAACTGATAACATGGTAGGACAAGCATGGTCATTACTATGGCATCATCTCAACGTAATGATGAATGGACTCCGTTTCAGGACCTAACGAACACCAGCAGTACAAGTAATTATATGTCCAACTCTTGTCTACTTTGACCTTGTATATCCTAAAGATTTTTCTATCGCATAACAAAGCACAGATTCAAAAGAATTGAAGAGACAAAGAGAAAAGGAGAGATATTTACAAGACAAAGATGAGATACTGAAAAAGAGGCATGAGGCCTGGGAGCTGAAGAAAGGTATATCTTCTATTCTCAATGGACATCATACTTCATCTAACACACAGGTTGCCATATTACCATATCACCGGTTGCCATATTAAAATAGGCGTGATGCACTAACACACGGGTTGCCATATTACCTGGTACGTCCATGTCACCACTACTGATATTTGAAATAAACATTTGTGATGTAGCCATGGCTGTTATTGTGGTGTCGTCCGGTGCGACCCCATTTGATGTATCTAACACATTTTCAGTCAAAACGGAGTGCCTTTTCTAGCAAAAAAATTCCAATGATGATGACAACTATGGTTTTGGGTATACCCAGGGATGTGGGTTACAAACACCAGTTCAATCCTTAAGCAGCTTGGGTAATGAGACAAAATTGTAGCTCACATCAAACTTCTAATGTCCCTATGCTAATTTACAATTGTCCTACAGAGTATAAGCAACCACTGAAGAGGGAGAGGGAAAATTCCTGATATGAGCAAACCGAAGAAGCTATATTGCAAAAGCTACACGAGACACGTCGTCAAAAGAAGGCTACTACTGCCCCATCTGCCATATTCACTTTGCTATTCAAATTTGAATGTATTCGACGTTCGTTTTTAATAGCTATATATTCACTTTTATTGTTCCTTTTTCTATAGTCATATATAACTAAGCTTTACAGTTTGATGTTAATTATAGGTTTATTATTTGAGTTATCACTCCTTCCTAACCAACACGGCAAGTTTTTATGCTCAAGTTTTGATCATATACAGAGTTTACCAACGATTTCTGAAGCAAAAAAAATAGCAGAATCATGCAAACAGAAGGATTTCTTTCGCTTTTGTTGCAAAAATAAAACATACAGTTGTATTCAGATAATCCCCCGGTCCGTAGCTGCTCTGATCGCCTGTGATCTAAGAAGTGGTACAACCTAATGACTTGAGTATTATATGCCAGTTGCAACCTGTGGATTCATATACCCAAAGGGTAACTTGGGAAAGCAGGCCTGAACATTTTTATGTCAAAGAAATGAGTAAGACAACATAATATTTCTTTCGTTTGTTGCAGATTTGTTGTCAAAAGAAAACATACTATTATATTCAGACAATGCCCTCTGTAGCTGCTCTGTTCGCATCTTGCAAAATATCCACAACATGGGAAATATAAATGGATGGAAGAATCTTGTACATGTAGTTCTGCTGACGTAGCCAAGAGTTTTCTGTACTCATTCAATGTAGTGCTTTCTTTAGCAGCAACAGCTGAACTTTTTTATAACCAGAGAGTGTAACCTAGATCTGCAGAGCACATATAATATGCATATTATAGATAGTTTTATCCTTAACACTGTCTCTGTCTCTAATGACTACGATGCCATATGGCCGTACCTATATGTCTAATATCAGATCACTTGTTCCATTTGTTCAGTCGTTTGGCCAATCTGCTCCACATGCATGGACTGCCTCAAATACTTCAATTACATGGAAGATTGAGTGCAATCACCATCCACAATTGGTTAGCAGGCTATTATATGCAAGGAAAGTATTCACTTTTTCAATAACCTGTATTGGGTTATTCCCCTAAGCAATGAGTCAAATATTTGTTCAAATTCTGCTTTTATAAGATAAAAAACATTAAGAATAGCAAGATTCAGATGGATTTACACATCTTGATAGGGATGTCTACTTTTGATATAATTGACCAGCGAAAGCTAATAGGTTTTTTAAAGTTTCTCAAGCATTTCTCAAATTTTCTTGGGACGCCAGATAGCTCAGTTTTCTTAATATAGTAGTAAAACTGGGGAATCAATGTCTTTAGGTAACTACAGTAAATGAAAAAACAATCTCATCTTTCCGTTGTTACCAATTGTATGACACTTTCCGGATCGAAGTAAATCAGTAAGTTTTTTTTACACAATTGAAGGAACTCGGACAATCCATCGGTCCAATATCCTCAAACATAATTGACCAAATAAAATTGCTAATAAGTGCTTAACTACAACTTACTCCTAGATATAAATAAAAATAACAAACTTTTACTCCCTCCATTTCGACGGAACCCCTCTTATGTAAATTTAGGAAAAATTGACATAAATCATAAAGTGCATGCATACCGGGCAGCTTCAGCACATCGGGGCAAAAATCTCTCCTAGGCACTTATCCCATCTGGGCTTCGCGGGGTGTCGATGGGGCTTGCCTAGGAGGTGCTCCTGCTGCTCGCCGAGGAGCGTACTAGGTTTGGTCATCGGGGCCGGCGAGGAGCCTGCTAGATGGGGTCACCGGGGGCGCCGATGAGCTGCGCCAGCCTATTTTACGAACCGGAGCTCGCGACAAGGAGCGAAGTAGAGAGGGTGCCGCCGGTGAGGAGGCTGGGGAGGAGTCGGTGATGGTCTTGACTCTTGAGTCTTCACCGGAGAGATGAGGAGAGAGAAAGAGCTTGAGTGAGACTATGAGAGGGACTGGGTGAGTAAGGAAGGCACGTGTTGGATTCACATATAGTTGAATTGTTTTTTTTCTTATTAAGGTCGCTTGAGCCGTGGTGTTGGAGAGTGGAGACGTAGCTAGAAACAATTAGGCAGAGACTATGTTACTGTCTAATCTCTCGATCCTTTCTAATTATTTTTTGATCGTCTATACATGTGTTTTAAATATAAACTAATCATTAGAGGAAGTCATGGGTTGGAAGCTTATGAAGGTTCCTTACCGAACTGGTATTTATTCGAGGGAGTTGGGATTCGACCATGGTTTAACAAATTTAAAATAAATTTCCAAATTCAAATTACCGGGATTTTTTGTAATATCGTAACCATGTGCTCATTTGGATTGGGCTTGATTAAAAAATTCTCAAATTTAGGTCGGGCTCTATTCAAAAATTCTCTATTTTTTGAGCCCAGCAAACCCAATTACCGTGGTGGTAGAGAACCTCGCCTAACAATCGGTAACCAAAACATTGACAAGAGAAAAAAAGGCACACTGAATTGCAATATTTTACGAATGCTTTATATTGCGAATGTAAATTTCATGTTTTTGTGCGTGCGTTGCACGTGCAGGCTTACTAGTATTTTAAAACAGATGGAATGTTACTGAAGTTAAAACGCGCTTATCCACTCGTGCATACCTAAATCGATCTTGGTTCAATTTGCTGAATTTAAACACCACCGCTAGGAACACCTGGTAGCTACAATTACTGCCCTTCGCGTATTCGCCGGACCACAACTTTCTAAACCAGCACGTTACTTGGAAGTATTGAATCACCATATTTCTCATGGGAGATTAGCCCGGCTAGTATTACCTGCTATCTATACGGGGTTCTAGCTCTGTTGAAAAATATGTTTTTTTTTAAAACAAGACAAAAGAATTGTCATTTTCATTAACTAAGGAGGAGGGTTTTTAGAGGTCTTGCGAACCAAGCTTGGCCATAGCCAAGCCAGTACAAAAAGCCTATTCTCGCGGCAACACGCTACTCAACTCTTGGCCCCGGCTAGGCACCGCATTGTTGTCTCATCTTTTGTTTTCTACCTTCTACCACATACAGTTCAATTTGCAATTGCCAATTGGTTTTCATACGCTGGCCAGACATAGTAATGCACGCTACTGAAGAGATACAGACAAGAAAGGAGAGATGGTGACCCTGAAGCCGTTAAAGCCTGCACAGTGGAAAGCGTTGCGCCCGGAACCTGCCGTGTGCCAGATGTTGCCTGTCCAGATCGCTGCGTATGTGCCCCCCATCACCCCAATTTGCCACCCATCCTCTCTCGTGTTGCCCCGACCCCCGATCATGAGAACGGTGCGGCATGCAAGTGAGACGTGCAGTCATGAGAGCAACCAAACTCCTGCCAGCTGCTGCTGTGGCGGTTGCACTGTGCTGATGTACCAGCAACACGGATGCACACACATCGATGTATAGCCAAGCATGTATCATTACTAAGATGTGTCTCGTCTCACCCGTTCCGCACAAGTTACTGCATCTAAAAAAACAATATGGACATGATTGTCATTACATGGAAGGCGCCCCAACCCATTGATCAATGGTCCATGCATCCATCTCCTTTAGGCCTTGTTTACTTCTCTCGTATTCGCTAGTGTATTCGTGGGGATTGTAGGGGATTGTTCTAATTCCCGTAAAATCCCCGCAGTCCGTTTACCACGCCGGATTTGGTCGGGATAATCCCAGCATATCCCAGCAAATCCTTCATGTTTTTGTCTAGATTAAAAACTCTCCTCTAAGGTAGAGTATTTTCGGGAAAAGTTATTTTAAGGAACTAGAGATTATTGGGTGAACACCAAATCTCCGCATATCTCCAGAACTCTAGTGGATAAAAATACGAGAGAAGAAAACAATGCCTTACAGCCTCCCGATTCTGATCGGGCCTGCCCGGTGGCCGTTGCGCGCAGTCTTCTTCGCCCCGCAGGCCGCAACCCATCAATGCATCATATGTGTGCGCACCTGACCGTTCTTTTTTTTTACCGTTGACGAGATGGGATGGTGAGAGGTGATATACAGACCACTTCAGTGAAGGCCAGCCCAGCTTGCCGTTTTCTAGAACCAATGGTGCTCGTTGAACTGGCAGAGAAGTGGAAAACGAAATATCCCTGCCATGTCAACCAAATTGGCGCAGACGTTATACATTTCTACAAACACGCCCTACAGCACTACAAAAGGGTGTGAGGAATACAAATACAAGGTGACCTCTAGTGCATGGGTTACGGAAAATGCTGCTAGCCTCTCCCAGAAAGTGAGAGAGGTTGCCTCTGCCTACGTCAAGAAAGAGGCACCGATGAACTTGGTCCTAGTCTTTTGATCCCCATGGATGAGTTTGCCTCCTCCAAGGAGAAAGTGATGAAATGGATCAATGATGCAAGAAACTGAGGATCATGCTTGAAATGCCTCCTTCAAGTTTTTGCTTGGTTGATTCTACAAAACTGGGAGTGGACGGTGGACCAGCTTGCACGTCGGGGTGGCCTAATTGTGAGCTTTGCCAACTTTCCAAGAGGGAACCGGAAACCGTGGCACACATTCAAGTGTAGGTATTCTAAGCGAATTTGGAGAAGCGTCAAGGAATGGCTAGCGTTACAAAACTTCGAGGTGAAGCAATGGTCAACTTTTGGATCCAAGGAAGATTGGTGGTGCACTATCACCGGCGTCAATGGGGTGCGTCGAAAAGGACTTTCTTCTTTAATCTTACTAGCCGCTCGGGAGATTTGGAATGAGAGAAACGCAAGGGTCTTCAAAAATGTATCTTCTATGCCTACAATAGTTTTCGCGGCGATTAAGCGAAGTGCAATTTTATGGGGCACCGCGGATGCGAAACAATCGAGTGATATCATGCCGCAAGAGTAGTCCATTTTGTAACTTTTGAACTTATAGTTTTGTTGTACTCTAACTCTTCTTAATCAATGGAATAGGCAAGTGTTTTGCCTCGTTTCAAAAAAACTGTTACAGCAAATGGAACTGGCCAATGAGAATGGATCTCTCTTTGCTGGCCCTGACAACGGTATCTTTGTGGAAGATCTCCATGAGGGGCAAAAGAAGTGAGGTATTTCCCATAGATATGGTTGTTCAGAAGCAGAAATAGGGACCAGTTTGCAGCACAACGCAAAGTGAGAGGTTTGTACAGCATAAGAGAAGGACTATTTTGGAAATGGCCCAAGAGATTACCAAAAGGAAGAACTTGGAGAATCCCCTTCCAGCAGCTTCTAAGCTTAAAGGTATAATCTCCCAAAATCCTTTCTCTGTTTTATCCCAACACAAGTTATCTAATATGGCACACACTGTTGGTGTTAGTTTGCCATCGTTGAATTCCCTTGTTGTTTTGCCTAGTAGTTCTAGCTACAGAGATGTAGTTTGCTCTTTTTCTAGTCAAGTTATTTCTTCCCCTGTTGTTGAAGGAAATCCCACTAGCATTGTAGGTGATGTGAATTTGCTTAATAGTAATGTAGATACCGAGGGTACAATTCAATTGCCTGGAGCTGAGAATAAAGACTCCTCCAAAAACCATCTGCTGGATGAGGACTTTGTGGAGACTCTAGAATTGGAAAAACCTTGGTCAATTATTGGATCGCATAAAAATAGGCGGGGAGGCACCCCAAGACAGGTAAATTAAGATGAATTGCTATTTTTGGAACCCCAAGGGCATTCAAGCCCAAGGTAGGAAGCAAGCCATCATTGACTTGGTGAATAAAACCCATGCTAAGATTATAGGTTTTCAGGAAACTAAAAAAGAAGTTATTTCTCACAGTTACTTAAAGTCTCTAGTTGGGAATAGATTTTTTGAATGGAAAGTTTTACTAGCAAATGGCTCTGCAGGGGCATTTTTCTTGGTGTAGATAATTATTTCTTTGAAATTATCAGTTGGGGTAGCAAAGATTTCTCAATTGTCGTTGTTATCAAGCTAAAAACTATAGGCTTAGTACTCAGAGTTATTACTGTTTATGGCTCATCTTATGAGGATAGAAAAGAAGCATTTATCTCTTAGCTACATACCCCCTTTGTAGATTTTCAAGGTTATACTATTGAAATGGATCGTATGGGCACCTAGAGGGGGTGAATATGTAATACTTCAAATTTTAATGCTTTTTCAATTATAGTCTTGACACAAAAGGTAAATTCTCTAGATATGCAACTACGTAGAATTTCCCTATATGCAAACCTAACTACTAGCGAATAAACGTGAGTAAGAGTGAGGAACGAGGAAACCGTAGTGGAGCACGCGGAGACACATGATTTGTTTTACCGCAATTCCTTTCTTGTTAGGGGAAGTACATCTGCGTTGGAGGGGTGGATGGTACTAAGACCACCACGCCACAATAGGCCTCACCCTGTTCTCCGATGGATCTCGCCACCAAAGGCCTGATCCATCTTTCCACTATTGGAACCCTTCGAGGCGGGAACCGATGCCTTTACACAACTAGCGGGGCACAACTCCACAACCGAATTGGAGGCTCCCATAATGACAACAAGCTGCCACAAGAACAAATGTTATCAATATCGAAACACTTGATCTAGATATTAACAAGAATACTAGATCGAGAAATCTCCAAGTGAATGGAGAGGAGATGAAGCGCTTGATTCGTGATGACGATGAATGAAGTCTCCTCCTTCAATTCCCCCAAAGATCGAAGCCTTCGACTGGTTGAAGTGGGAGACCTTGAATGAGAAGTTTTTCAACAGACCAGAGATTTTTCGATCTGACAGGAGGGGTGATTGGGGATTTTATACCCCCTGTCTAAACAGAGCCGTTGGTGAAGCCTGGGGCCGGATTATCCGGCCCAAGTGAAGTTCGGCTTATCCGACCGGGGGTAAAACTCCGCCCCAGCCTCGGATTATCCGGCCCGGGCAAAAACATTGGCCCTGGCCGGACAATCCGGAGAAATGTCCGCCCCCACACAATGGATTCGCCGCGGCTCCCTTAGCAACTTCTCCCGGGGGCGGATTATCTGACCCCCTTTTTGGGGCAGATTATCCGTCATGGGCAAATTCTCCGGGCCTGGCTAGATAATCCGAAAGATTATCCGCCCCCAGACAGAGGCTCACATAGCATCCAACTTTCGCCAAGAGGGTTAGGCCGGATTATCCGGCCCTTGATAGGGGCGGATTATTCGCCCCCTCAACAACATGTTTTCTTATCTGCGGCACTTGGCACACATGAGATATTCCATGGTATTATTATCTAACACACAAAACACTAGAGATCATGAAATGTCCTTTCAATCTCCCCCTTTTTGGTGTTAGATGAAAATACTAGGATTTGCAAGATAGTTCTACTAACAACATCATTTAGTGAATGAAAAAGACTCCCCCTAAATGTGTGCATAATAAAAATTTGCATTTGAATACAAATGCACACAAGTAGGTACAAGTCTATTTCATTGGAAAAGACGCTACACATAAATGATGAGCTAGCTCAAAAATATCATACCACCATGAGAGAGGCATCCTCAATAAACATCTTCCCCGAGAGAGATAACCAATATAGCCAATATGATAGATGGATCCATAATCACGAGAGAATAATCCACAAGATAATTCTAGAGCCACACATAAACATAGTCTCATACAAAGAAAATCGCGAATAAAAGTTCAACGCTAAATGGGCACAAGCGAGAAAAAGACCGAAATGATAAAGTTCAAATGCTTGCGCCCGACCCATGCAAATCCACAAAGACCTAATAGAACTACTTCTCCCCCTTTGGCATCGAAACACCAAAAAAGAAGAAGAGCGATGCTAGCGCCCCAAGGGATCACTTGTAGTCCTCATCGTCTTCCTCGTCCTCGTCCTCATCATCATACTCCTCGGTGTCTTCCCCTTCCTCATCATCAGCTGGTGCAAAGGGCTCCCACGCCGAGGTAGGAAGCAGGTGACGCGCAAGCTCTCCATAGTTAAGTCCAGACGAAGAATTCCACTGAGCATATGGAATGGGAGCGGTAGGAGAAGGAGGAGCGCCTGATGCCCCCAGACACATGGTGGAGAATGAGCTGCTGAGTATGGGACATCTCGTGGCACTGCTTATACGCCACATATTGCCCCTTGTGAGTGTCCACCCCCATGCACATAATGTTCCGCTGAAATCAATTCAGCTTCTTCACCTCACGAGCAATAGGAGACACTGGCACAAGCATCCCTCATAAAGGCCTCAGAAGCAGAAGATGGATGAGAGGTCTTCCTGGCCTTGTTTTATATCTTCTTCACCTTATGCTCAACATCAATGTGAAACTCTCTAGTGGGAAGCAGGTGCTTGATCAGCATCATAATATAAGGAGCATACAGAATGGAGAGCCTATTGAACATGACATCAGTCAACTCATGGTAGATGAAATCCATCACATCCATCTTGTAGTCCGCAAACTCATCCTCACAGGCGGCCACCTCATGGGAAAAGGCAAGCAGCTGAACCAAGTGACCACGAATACTGTCGTTGTTTCCCCCACTCGGCGTGATAGAGTCACGGAAAATGCCCACCAAGGTAGCATAAAGAGGGGAGAGACCAGCAAAGGAACCCACAATACCATTGTCCGCCTTGCAAGGAGAGAGAGCAACATCTTTATTGAGCTTGAGTTGAGTGATGATACGATAGCCACTAGCACGGTCCCTGTTGCGGAATAGATATCCAAGCACCCCAGCAAAGGTCCAAAAATCAGATTTCATCGGAATGACACGGGTCATCCACTTCATGGTGCGTTACTCATCACCACAAATGAACAAAGTGGAGAAGAATTGCTTCACCACCTCGGAGTCACAGGAAAACTGAAGGGCCATAAGATGGTGCAGCCCTATCCTCTCAGTCACCTCCATAGCATCAGCAAGTTTAGGCTTCTCCATAGCCTCAGCAATGTTCATGGGATGCATAGGGAAAATCTTCAGCAATGCATAGACATCTTCATAGATGGACTTTTTGTCAGCACACCAAAAGCGAGAGTCACCAAGCAGAGTATCTTGCTCGAATTCCTCAAACAGATCACGACGATGAATAGAAGAGTAAGTGACGGCATCCATTTTCCTATAGTCCACCTTTGGTGCCTTTCCCTTTTTCTTGGACACACCCTTCCTGCCCTTGTCTTTCTTTGCCTGTTCAGCCATACGCCTCCTTCTCAGTTCAACCTTGACCACGACACCTCCTTCACTATCGTCCCGGATGTAGAGGCCACAGGGACGGCGCTTGTAGGTTTTAGAGCACTGGAACCACTTGTGAAACGCATAAAATGGAGAGCATGTGGATAAGCACACACACAAGTCCATGAGAGGAAATTGAAATAGTAGACAAACAATCCACAGCCCAAAAATACATCTTGCAACAATCTACAGAAATCTGAAACAGAGATGAATCTGGCAGGCCGGATAATCCGGCCAGGTCAAGGGCGAATAATCCAGCCCTGGCAGAAATATGCAGATTCTGCCTAGATTGAGTGCAAAAACGTAGATCGGCCTGAGAAATTGCAAGACTATGATTTCTACACGAAATAACAGCCACAAGGAGTCTCCTAGTCCACGTTCCACCAACAAGCAACACATCAACACAAAATATGAGAGAGAGGGAGTTACCCTCACTCATTGAAGGAAGAACGCGTAGGAGGAGGTACCCGGATGCGTGGGGAAGAAGATTCCAGAGAGGCCCAGAGAATCTGGTGGCCGGAAGGCTCCAGGGAGGGTTGGGGAGGCAGGCGGTGGCTTGGGAGAGAGAGAGAGGTCAGGGGAGAAGAACTGCTCTGTTTGAGCCCTTCCCCCAACGCCCAACCCTTATAGGACAAAAGCCACCAGGGCTGGATTATCCGGCATCCACTTGGGGTGGATACTCCAGCTTGTTTTCTGAAATTCTGTTACACACATATTCAGGCACGCCCGCACCACCAAACAAAAACCCCACAAGGCAGACAATGGACTTGTGTGCAAGAAAAGAGGGCTTAGGGATAGGAAAAGGCTTGGGATTAGACAACCAAACTGAGATGGTACTACACACCCAAGGTTGCAAGATCCAAATCAAATAAAAGCCAACATTGAGTGTGGTTTCCATAAAAAACATAAGATGAGCAAGAAAAACCACGAAGATCCACATAGAACCAACTCTTCTCACGGAAGAGGGTGGTGGCTGGGGCCACCTTGTTGGAGTGCATGGTATGACACCGCGAAGATATATCTTGGGTTCATGACTAATACTCATCAATAAACTCACATATCACAAAATGATATTAAGAGAAATGATTTTACTTGCTTTCGGCATTATGGGGGGAGGGTTAGCCCAATTAATTAGGACCACACTCCCCTATATATATGCACAAACCTAAACCAAATAAGGAGGAGATATAAGAGTGAGTGCATGGGTAATCAAGACAAGCTCCTTGAATCAACGATATTTAGCTCATTCCTCAAGTAACAAAACCTTGCTTCATCAAGTGGCTTCGTGAAAATATCAGCAAGTTGATTCTTCGTGCTCACAAAAGATAGATCAATATCACCACGAGCGACATGGTCCCGAATAAAATGATTCCGAATCTCAATATGCTTTGTCCTTATGTGTTGCATTTTGATTGCACTCTCATTATCACATAAAAGAGGCACTTTGTCACAATTGACATCGTATTCCTTTAAAGTTTGCCTCATCCATAATAATTGAGTACATGCACTATCAGCAGCCACATATTCAGCCTCGGCGGTGGAGAGAGAGATATAATTTTGTTTTTTAGAAGACCAACATACTAAGGACCTTCCCAAGAATTGACAAGCTCCAGACGTTGACTTCTGGTCATATTTGTCACCAGCCCAATCTGAATCAGTATAACCACATAGAGAGAAATTGGAGCCCTTGGGATACCATAAGCCAAAATTAGGGGAATGAACCAAATATCTGAAGATTCTCTTGACTTCCACTAAGTGGCTTTCTTTAGGAGCTTCTTGATACCTTGCACACACACCTACACTCAACACAATATCGGGTCTAGATGCTCAAAGGTAAAGGAGAGAGTCGATCATGGACCGGTATACCTTTTGGTCCACATCTTTACCATTTGGATTGAGTTCAAGATGGCATTTAGTTTGCATCGATGTGGTGACGCCATTAAGATCCGTCATCTTGATTCTCTTGAGCATGTCTTGGATGTATTTTGCTTGATTTATGAAGGTTCCTTATCTAAGTTGCTTGATCTCGAGAAAGAACCGTAATTCCCCCATCATAGACATCTCAAACATGTCAGTCATAAGCTTTGAAAATTCATCATTAAAAGCTTTATTAGTAGAGCCAAAGATGATGCTGCCTACATATAGTTGACATACGAAGAGCTCCCCCTTAACCTTCCTATTAAAAAGAGTGGGATTGATTTTCCCAACTTCGAAGCCACGATCTAGCAAAAGCTCTTTAAGGTGCTCATACCACGCACGTGGGGCTTGTTTAAGGCCATAGAGTGCCTTATCGAGTTTGTAGACATGGTTCGGAAAGTTAGGATCCTCAAATCCCGGGGGTTGCTTTACATATACCAACTCATGTAGAGGACCATTAAGAAAAGCACCCTTAACGTCCATTTGCTGTAATTTAAAATTATTATGAGCAGCATAAGCAAGAAGGATATTGATGGACTCAAGATGATCCACTGGAGCATAAGTCTCGCCGAAGTCGATGCCTTCAACTTGGGAATAGCCTTGTGCCATGATTCTTGCCTTGTTCCTTATAACAATGCCATTCTCATCCGTCTTATTCTTGAAAATCCACTTTGTCCCGATAACATTGCGACAATCCTTGGGCTTCTTGATGTCTACGCACTTCTATTCTTGTAGACAGTTGTTGGGCCTCCAAGTGCAGAGGTTTGTAGAACAGCAGCAAGTTTTCCCTTAAGTGGATCACGCAAGGTTTATCGAACTCAGGGAGGAAGTGGTCAAAGGTATCCCCTCTCAAGCAATCCTGCAATCAAGATACAAGAAGTCTCTTGTGTCCCCAACACACCCAATACACTTGTCAGGTGTATAGGTGCACTAGTTCGGCAAAGAGATAGTAAAATACAAGTGGTATGGATATAAGACAACGGTGCTAGAAAATAGCTTGATGGCGTGGAAGAGACTAAAGGCAAACTGAAATAAAGATGGAAGCAAGCAAACATGTAACAGATCTAATTCCAAACGGTATATCAATGCTTAGAAACAAGGCCTAGGGATCATACTTTCACTAGTGAACACTCTCATATAAATATATTCTCTTCATGATACTACTCTTAACTACTCTCCGGTTGGACACTCTAATCATTGGTAGGGCTATAACAACACTCCTCAAAGTTCGCTTTCCGCATCTAGATAACCCCACACTGTCACCTTGAGCACTAGATGGTTCTAACAAACACCACAATTTCATAAAGACATCCAACTCCAAATATAACTCATAACAAATATTTGTAATCTCTAGACTAAGTGCCACCATGGTGTGCACACTGTCAACTTCACACACATGGGGAGAGCAGAGATCTATTAAAGCACTTGAGTAGTAAGATAGATCTACTTGATTACAAAGCTCACGATCACAATATGATCATGCATAGAGAGAGATGAACACATAGCTACCGGTAGAACCCTTAGCCTCGAGAGAGAACTACTCCCTCTTCATCATGGGAATCAGCAACGGCGATGGATATGGTGGTGGAGATCGATGGAGATGCCTCCGGGGGCACTTCCCCGTCCCGGCAGGGTGCCGGAACAGAGACTTTCTGTCCCCCAAATCTCCCCTTCGGTGGCGGCGGCGCTGCGGAAATTTTTGTGGCTGGAGGCTGTTCGATTTAGGGTTTTCGTCCCGGGGGCATATATAGGCGAAGGGGCAAGGTCGGTGGCCGGCCAGAGGGCCCACACCATGCCCTGGCGTGGCCAGGGGGCACGCCAAGGGGTGGTGTGGCCATCCTGTGGCCCCCTCCGTCTCTCCTTCTGGCTCCGTGAGTCTTCCGGGAAAATAACGACTTTGGCTTTTGTCCGGTCCAATTCCGAGAATATTCATTTTCTGACTTTCCTGGAACCAAAAACAGCAAAAAACAGGCAACTAGCACTATGGCATCTTGTTAATAGGTTAGTCCAAGAAAGTGTATAACAATACTCCAAAGTGTGGACAAAACATAAGAAAGTAGATATAAACCAAGCATGGAACATCAAAAATTATAGATACGTTAGCAACGTATCACTTCTCTACTAATTTCTAGACCTTGTTGTGCTCAAAATTGTTTAACTCTTCATGCATAGCAGCAACCCAGTCCGGATCTTCAAGAGTCTCAAACACTTTCTAGGGTTCCACCATGGATATGTGAGCTTGATGCTCACCGAAGCTTGCTAGCTTCCTTCTTGTGGACACCCTCCTTCTGAGATCACCTACCACTTTATCAAGAGTGTGACCTCTCAATTCAAGATTCCTTTCGGCACGAGCTTTCTGATGAAGTTCAATCAATTTGTTATTTCTTGGAGGAATATCTTCATCATTTGAGTCTTCGTTGAAACTACTAGCTTGGGCTTGATCTACAGCTTGATCAGTAGGAATTGGAGATGATGAATCATGCCCTTGATGTTGATCAGCAGCCATAACAGGAGGCTGATGCTGTTCTGAAGTTTTACGGCTAGATAATGTAGCATCCCATCTGTCTAACATATGTAATGCTACATGGTCTAGTAATATAATGGCTACTTCCTACATATAATTGTTGCATCATAATTATATCATGCTCATGTCATCACGCCACCTTGCATTTGAGCATCGTATAAAACCTCTTCTAATTTGGTTCTTCTTCTCATATTGCATTTGTATTGCATATTATTATTTTGCTTCTTGATATATTGTATTAGCATTTTCATTAATAGTATAATGTCCAAATTGTTTTGGGGGCATATCTTTTAATTCTTTCCATCCACTAACATGCCAAATAAATCTTATCATTTAACCTTCCTCTATTTTTCACCATACATGCCATATGGGTTCTTTCGTTTTATTTGGATTTAATTCATGCCCATGTGTATTGTGTGTGGTTCCATCTCTTTCAAATCTAGTACATTTGTCACTATCTCTCTACCACCCATACCATGTGCCTTCTTTCTATTTTAATTCTAGAGCACATGTGATAATAATTCATTTCTCTAGTCACATGCAATAATAGACCTGAATTGATTATGCCGCTTATTTGAATTTGTTTTGATTTGCCTTTTTTGTTCGATTTATTCAAACTTGGTCTCCACCAATCTAATCCCTAGCTGAAAGCTATCCTAAGCTAGCTATTTAATTTAGCTACAAACCTTCTTTTTTCCCTTTTTCTACTCGTGTGAGCATCAACACACACTCCTAACTACACATGCACATCTGCCTAAGCACACACGCACCCAACTGCTAGCTACACACACTCGGAGCTGCACCATGTCTGTTCCGTGAATCCTAGGCACGTTTGAACCTGCTCAACCTCCTCCCAACCGAAGCGAGCCAGCACCCATGCTGTGCTCTGTTCCGACCCAGCCAGCAGCGAACAGTGAAGCGGCTCCTGTTTCTCTTCCTGGAAGCACTCACGTGCAAGGCTCGACCGACGCCCACGATCCTCGCGTGCCTATCTCTCTAACCTTTCTTTTCTTTTCCCTGCATAAAGTAGAGGCGCAGCAACGCTGGCAACCTCATCTCTTTCCACCACTCTCCTCCCCATCTTCCCCTTCACCAAGAAATCCAGAGGCCGCCGCCGGGTCGCCATGGCCACCTAAAAACCTGTCGTTGTCTACCCTGGGCCATCGTCGTCCTGCTGCCTCCGTCGTTGGATCATCGTATCCAGTAGCGGCGCGAGGGGCGGTACAGTACTGGGAGCGAGGAGGAGAAGGCCTTAGCTCGCCGTGCCATCACCGTCCCGGTGCCTCGCCGCCGCGGTCACGCCGTTCGACGTAGCCGCCTGCTTCCCCTTCGCCGCCACCTCGGTGAGCCACAGCCACGTCCCCTCTTCTCTCTCTCTTCCTCTCTCTCCATCTTCCGCTCGCACGCCGCACGCCGCGCGCACGCAGACCGCATGCCCCTCACGCGCCACGCCCGCGTGCGTCTTCGTCAGCAGCAACTCCGACCAAAATCCCCCTGAACCTAGGTCTTTTCTCGGCGCTTTAGATCTCCTCCGTCGACACGACCTTGACGAAAAACGCTCTCTGATGTCCCCTCTCTCTAACTCACCGAACATACCTCGAGTTAGACGTCCACCGCGCTCAGAATTGTCCGCCGAAGATCTGATGGGTTCGTAGCATGGAAAACAAAAAAATTCTACCGCAAGAACGAACCAAACCCAGATCTAATCTAGATAAAAGCCAAGATCTAATCTATTAGACATGTGCAACGAGATAGATAGGAACTAACCCTCGTAGATCCGAAAGCGTTAACGAGATTAGATCTCGTGGTTGATGTAGTCGATCACTTGCCGATCTCAAGATCGTGTGGACGATCCTTCCGGCGTCGCGTTCCGGCAGCGCTTCCGCAGTCGGTCAAGTGGACGATCCTTCCGGCGCCGCGTTTCGGCAGCGCTTCCGCAGTCGGTCACATGTGCGGAGTCGAAGCAGACCTTCCTCTCCTCGTTCCAGCGAGCAGCGGAGGTAGTAGATCTTCTCCACGGAATCCCAGCAGCACGACGGCGTGGTGGTGGTGGAGTAGAGAATTCTGCAGGGCTTCGCCTATGCCTGTGCAGAAGAAAGGAGGAGGAGAGAGGCGGCAGAGATTGGGAGTTATGGAGCAGGGGGTGGAGGGGGCGCCCCTGCCCCTCTATTTAAAGGGGGTGAGGCGCCATGGGAGGGGGAGTCCTTGTAGGACTCCCCTCCCTCTAGGGCCGGCGGATTGGGGAGGGGGGAGGAGTCCTCCTCCCCCACGACTCCTAGTCTTGACCCACCAGGACTCCTTGATCCCTTCCTTGGTTTTCAAGCAAACTCCAATAAACCTTCTAGAACCTTCCGGAACATTCCGAAACCTTCTAGAACCCTCATACAAATACTCCGGAACATTTCCTAACTCAGAAAATGATCCCCAATATATGAATCTTATTCTCTGGACAATTCCGGATCTCCTCGTGATGTCCCGGATCCATTCCGAGACTCCAAACAACATTCGGTCTCCAACGCACATTCCATATCTACTTAAAACAACTTCGAACCTTAAGTGTGTCACCCTACGGTTCGTGAATATGCAGACATGACAGAGACACATCTCCTATCAATAACCATTAGCGGGACCTGGAGATCCATAATGGCTCCCACATACTCAACGATGACTTCGTGATTGATTGAACCATTTACATACGAAACCAATTCCCTTTGTCACACGATACTATACTTATCCGAGGTTTGATCGTCGGTATCTCCATACCTAGTTCTACCTCGTTACTGATAAGTACTCTTTACTCGTTCCGTGATATGTCATCCCTTGTGACCCAGTCACATGCTTGCAAGCTAACTAGACGACATTTCACCGAGAGGGCCCAGAGCATATCTATCCGTCATATGGATGGACAAATCCCAATCTTGGTCCATGCACTTCAACACATACTTTCAGAATACCCAATGACACCTTTATGACCACCCAGTTATGAAGCGGTGTTTGATGTCATCAAAGTACCCATCCGGTGATGGTGATTAACACAACCTCATGGTCGAAGGATTAGGTTACTATGTATTTAAAAGCTTATAGCAATACGAACTTAATGACTTGATCTTATGCTACGCTTACTATGGGTGTATGTCCATCACATCATTCTCCTAATGATATAACCTTGTTATTAATCACATCCTTATGTCCATGATCAGGAAACCATGATCATCAATCAATCAACAAGCTAGTTCAACAAGAGGCTTTACTAGGGACTCTTACATGTTTACAAAACACACATGTATTAGTGTTTCCTAATAATACAATTATAGCATGGGATGTAAACATTCATCATAAACACAAAGATATAATAATAATCACTTTTATTATTGCCTCTTGGGCATATCTCCAACAGTCTCCCACTTGCACTAGAGTCAATAATCCAGATTACATGGTAATATATCGAACACCCATGGCGTTCTGGTGTTGGTCATGCTTTGCCCTAGGAAGAGGTTTAGTCAACGGATCTGTCACATTCAGATCAGTGTGTACTTTGCAAATCTTTATGTCACCATCTCGGACATACTCGCGAATAGCGTGGAAACGTAGCTTGATGTGCTTCAGCTTGCTATGTGACCTTGGCTCCTGTGCATTAGCTATGGCACCTGTGTTGTCACAGTAGATGGCCATCGGGTCCAACGCACTGGGAACCACGCCAAGTTCAGTAATGAATTCCTTCATCCAACCGGCTTCTTGTGCAGCCTCCGAAGCAGCTATGTATTCCGATTCAGTTGAAGATTTCACCACAACGCTTTGCTTCGCACTCCTCCAGCTCACTGCAGCACCATTCAAAATAAATACGTATCCCGATTGTGACTTTGAGTCATCCGGATCGGTGTTCCAACTAGCATCGGTGTAATCGTTTACAACAAGCTGTTCATCACCTCCATAAGAAAGAACCATATCCTTAGTCCTATTTAGGTACTTTAGGATATTCTTGACCGCTGTCCAGTGCTCCATTCCAGGATCACTTTGATATCTTCTAGTCAAACTAACAGCATGTGCTATCTCCGGTCTTGTACACAGCATGGCATACATGATAGAACCTATGGCCGAGGCATAGGCAATATTATTCATTTTCACTCTATCTTCTACCGTAGCTGGACTTTGAGTCTTACTCAAGGTCTTACCTGATAACATGGGCACGAACCCTTTCTTGCTATCTTCCATTCTAAACTTCTTTAGAACTTTGTCCAAGTATGTACTTTGTGAAAGCGCTATTAGGTGTCTTGATCTATCTCTAATCCTTTTTCTTCTTTCTCGTTTTCCCACATCTCCAAAATTTCAATTGTACATATCAACCGTTAAAGGCAAACTGACACAAGCATGTTGTAGATTCCCTAATGAAGGCATACTCTATGACAATGTTCTATATTCTTTCTGCATATTTTGATGTTTTTTGAAATGATTCCAATGTGTTTAATTGTCTATTATAATAACAACACGATACTACTGAAAAACGAGAGATATATTAGAAGTTCTCATAAAAGAAGCAAGACATAGGGTAGTCAATCTCATAAACCATTTATTTATTATAGATCACAACAGTTAGATCTACATAATTGTACCCAAAGTTCTAAATAGATCGTGTTAGTTAGTTGTACAAACCTATATAAATAAGCCATTTCCATTTTATATTTACAATTGTACATGAACATAGTGTATTTGTTACATCTTCATAATTGTACATTCAACAAATCATAACTCATCAGTTCGACATAATGGTACGTAAGCATATCATACCCGTTAGATCTACATAACTGAATTAAGACATATCATAAGCGGTAGATCTTCATAACTATTGCACATATATTAGAATCGATAAATCATTGAAGTTACACTTAGAAATATAACATACGATAAAAATATAATATACGCTAATCATTAGGTAGAATACAAATGAAAGTACATATGTATTATTTAACATGTTAGTTCTTGCCATGCACACCATTGCAAGCCAAATGTAATTGATTGATAAAAATCGGCCCCTATAAAAATCACTATCGGTGAATTGCTTTATAAATAATGTGTGATATTGCTAATATTCAAATTAATGAGGGGTGATATGCTAATAAATCAATGATACATAATTAGGCACCAACACTAGCATCAGTAGAGGAGTGCACAAAGGATTGTTCATTGACATAACTAAATATTCGGGGACATACTGAGCATTTATTTGATAAAATATTAATTTTCTCATAAACAGATGGATCCAAATGTACATGCAAGCTTTATCTTGTTGTAAGCCCACCTCATTTTGCAGTGAGGATAGGAACAAGCAGAACAAAATGAGCTATGTAACCATACAATGACATTGAATGCAAATCACACGAAACTAATCTAGCGGCATGCAAATTGTGGGTTAGTTTGATATATGTTTTACTCCGATGCCTTAATACATGAACAAAATATTGATAATAGTGAATCAATATCATTATATTGTTGTTTCATAGTACCTTTTTTATTACTTCTTAGCACTATAATCATATATAAAATAAGTGTCAAACTTACATAGTTATGAATGTATCCATGTGCAAAACGTATTGTATTATGTAATGGAGGGAATAAGTGCGAGGAACAAATATACCCTCCCCCCCCCTTGCGCCCATTTGGGAGAACCACTACACGCAGATGTGTTTAAATTTTGAATTAAAGCATTTTCCCGATTTTTATTACCATAAAATGGTGGAAGATTGAACAAGTTGACGCTCATTGCTACCACATACTAGAGCAACAAACTAGAGACCAACCAATCAAACAACAAGGGTGGAGAAAGCCCCCATACCCGCCGACCACGAAACATGATAAATGTAACAAAGATAGTGAACGAAAAGCATATTAAAATTGTTGTGCGATGTCCATACTTTATTTGGAGTTTCTTAGAAAATCACCTAGTAGTATAGACATGCAACAACATCATATATTTTATGACATTATTTTTTTGAGAATGTATGAACATCAGATATCTTTTTTGAGGATGATGTGTATGAACATCAAATGTCTTGGCAGGCTCACAACTATACACATCAACTACCCTTGTTAGAAGAAATTATTGAGGCCTTGTTTGGTAACGGTGGATTCCAGTGTTTTTAAGTGTAAGATCCACCATGTTTTGGGTGAATAAATTTCTATCACCCAGTACTCTCTACACTACAATACTCTCCACCCAGTCCAGCCGTTTGGCACACAGGAATTTAAAAGATTGCATTTGAACACAAACTGAGAGCAAACGACAGGTTAGAGTGAAGTAATAAAAATCAAAACTTTATGTCATTCTTTTCATCAACTGCTTGGTAACAATAATTGCAGCATACTTATCATTCAACATGGATTAAAATCAAAGCATGCTCACAAGGAACCGAGCAAGTGAGTATTGGATAGTGGTACCCAACTGGAATCAGACTAAAATGACAGAACTAGTAGTCTCATGGTGTTCCTTGAGTATCAGACATGAAACAAGTTTTTAGGTAACATTGCAAGCATAGTACAACTCCACAGTCTTTCTCTTGCTCTTCTAGCATAGCCTGTCCACAACTTTGTTTCCTGAAAGAACAGATGCACAAAACATTATAGATGCACATCAATCCAAAATTGCGTGTAACATTATAATAATTAATACTCCCTTCGTCTTAAAAATAGATATCGTGGGTTTGTTAAAATTTAGGTGAATCTAGACACTATTTAGTATATAGATACATCTAAAGTTTTAAAAAATTCCGACATCTATTTTGAGACGGAAGATGTATAAGTTAACTTCCAGAAGAAGAAAATTTGACTTTTCTTTTTCTGAATATAAGCTCACATGACACACACAGTAGCTTATGTTCAGAGCCACCCAGGTTCAGTTAATTCATATACAGTACGACATTATTTATGCGTTATTTCGTATCAGCATATCAGATGAATTACAAACAACCATAGCTTACCAGTATTATGCAACAATTGGTTCACTACTTTCTCAACACAAGAAGCTAAACGCCTGAATCGATGTACAAAAATCTAGTAAGCAAATTCCAGAAATATATACAAAACGAGTTCCAGAAGGAAAGAAGTGCATTGTCCTAACAATTCCTTCACACATAAATAGACACCACAGGGATTGAAAATCACAAGCAAAGCTAGGACTTCCTGAAAACGACGTTCTTGAAACATATGTTATGGATGGAAAATAGAAAAATACCAAGCAAAAAATCCATGTATGACTTCACTTATCTCTATAATGGTTTCACAGTAAGCATTTACACTTACACAATAGCTAAGTTTACACACTTTCTAAATCACTTGGAGCCATGGCTGAAACTCTAGTTGTAAATCACAATATTGATTGGCTACTTGATCAACACCTTGTTCAGAACCTAATCAAGAACTCAGAACTAAGAACTTGATCAATTAATTATTCCCAATGCTCCAAAACTAAACAAGAATCTGGACCAAATGAGAACCTATATGGCGGAGGAGGGGAGTGCGAAGAGGACCAAATCAAAACCTACACCAAAATACGAAGCAAGAACTTGTTTAGAACCTTGCAGCCACAAATCAGAAATAACGAAGAACCGAACCAACCTTGCACATCCATGGCGGGTGGGAAGACAACATACGTATGAGAACCCCAGCTTGATCAAATCACCACAAGACACCAAATTGTAGTCTAGATGCTAACAAGCTAAATCAAGATCTGGACCCAATCAAGAACCGGACGCATCACGAACCCTAGGCGATTCATCTAGCATTCTGCAGCTATAATTAGCTAGGGAGAGGAGCAGACGAGTCGGAATAGGACTTGAGACAATCCAGGTTTGCCGGTGAAGATGGGCGGCGGAAGGAGCTCAGCGGCGGCAGATACTAAGGCGGCGTCGGTGGCGACCTCAACAGGATGGGAACAGGTTGGGTAGCGGCGGGATGGAGGAGTTGTCGGCATCGGCGTTGGCGACACCATGGTTAGCGCCGAGCGTGGCGTCGTCGCTGAGCGTTGCCACCGCCCAAAACGCGAGGGGGTACTCGCGTCTGGAAAACACGCCGACCAGACATGTATCTTCAGGTTTTCTGGGGTCAGCCCGGGCAAGACCGGCTGCCAAACGGACCGCTCGAGTTTTCTGGTGTTTTTGGATCGGACCGGGATTTTACCCAACAAACTCTTCCAAAACTCTCCCACCAAACAAGGCCTGAAGGGGCCTCCATCCAATGTCCTTTTTTTTCTATACCAGTCTACCATGTCAATTGGGTTATTAATCATCCGGCCCAGCTAACCTACGACACGCAAAGATTATCAATTGGGCCCACACTCCACAGTAGATGCACTGAAGCCCAATGTGAATTTTCCAAAAACAAGAAAGAAATGAAGCCCGAGGTTGAAGTTTCCAACGACCAGGTCATTTTTTTTATAGGGCGACCAGAGCCTTCGATTTGCCTTTTCGCGTCGTCTTGCCTGATTTTCCCAAGTCGCTCACGCCGATGGATCGGTTCCGGCCGCTCAGGCGGATCCAGGTGGAACCGGAGCGGGCTGACCCGCCCCTGCCGGCGGCAGCAGGCGGCGTAGAGACGGAGGAGATGGTGCCGGCGCCCGCGGCGGGGATGCTCATGGGGGCCAAGGTGCGGCGCCGCGCGGCCGTTTACCGCGACTGCAAGGGCGACTACATCGGCGTACCCAACGATCCATGCCTCGCTAAGATCCTCTCCAAGCAAGGTGCCGTTCGCGGATTCCCATATTTTTCTGCATCGTCGATTATTTCGTAGTAGAATACTATGTGCGTGATCTATTGAACATCACTGGGTTCGGTAGCTGCGGTCATTTCGGTGGTTCTCTGAAATGGATTCAATCGTTTGATAGTCGGAAACCTGTATTTATATGCAATGCAATTGCGTGACTGGAAATGGTTAAGTCTCGTCTAGGATTGTCTTAACTCCGTGTGTTTAGCCCTAAGCAGAGCGATTGGATCAAGTTTGATGTATGTTTGTGTATTAGTACTGCGTAATAGAGAGTCGAGTTGTACTGCAGTTTATCTTTTGTTCTTGGTGTCCTACTTGGATTGGTCATTTCTACCGGTTGGTGCTATCTATTTAGTCAGTTGCCTGAAAATTTTAGAAATCTCAGTCAGAACGTTTTAGCAATTGTATCTCCAATTCTCCATCCAGCAACCCACAACCCCCCCTGTCCTTCTCAGCACTTGCTAACCCTAATTTCCTAACCCCTCGGTCGCCCTCTCCTCACGTCTTCCCTGCACCGGACCTCTGTCTTGCTCATCTCCGGCAACTTCGTGACCACCTACACCAGCTCGCCAACCCACCCTCGTACCCATGCCCACCTGTCGCCATCCCCACTCACTACCGGCCTCGCTACCCTGCCCTACCCCAACCATCATCACTACCTGTTCGACCACTGCCCCTGTCCATCCCTCTAGCCCTCTAATTACTGTGTCTTGTCCTTGCTGTCTCAGCCTCCGCACAAAGTCAACTGAAGCTCTAGAAATTTTTGAGGCAACTGAATAAATAGCAAATGTGCTTCCAATTACTGCTTTGACACCTTAGGCGATGAAACGAAGTAACTAATGGTACCTTAGCTGCATTCTTGTGTACGAAATAACAGGACCACCGAACTAGTGCATGATCCTTGGCTTGTAGCTCTGTAGGCGATATGGACCCTAATGATGGCAACTGTTGGTTTTCACTGACAAACAAGTGTACTGTCCTTATGGCTTGTGCACATTCTCATGACCATTTGATAATGTCAGTTTATAACTACATAATCCACGCCTCTAAGTCTGTCAGCTGATCCTCGACATATTGCAGGGGATAACAAAATTCTGTTTGCGGACAAGGTTTTGAAGTTTACTCAATCAGGAAAGATGAAAAGGCGCATCCTTGTGATCACTGACTTTGCTATCTACCTTGTCGATCCTGATGCTGATATATTGAAGCGAAGAATTGCACTTGCAGCTGTTGATAAGCTATGTATAAGCAACCTCACTGATAACTTCTTCGCAATAATTGTGCCGACCGAGTACGATTGTTTAATGGCCAGTACTAGAAAGAAGGAAATTGTTGATGTTATAGTTAAGGCCATCAAGAGCACGTCTGAGTATGAACCTGAGGTGGCTTCCTCTAACAGGTAAATGATTCTTATCAAACTCCGATATTGCCTCCTAGTAACCATAGTATAATTTGGGAAATTGTGACTCACACTTCAGTTGTTTTGAAGTTGCATTTGAAATTAGACTTTTGGACCCTTAAATCTCTTTAGGTACTCAGGTGTTCTGTTGTCGGACCAACATCTATGCTATTAGAGTAATATAGTTGTTGTCTAGTGAACTCCACATTTTTTGATACAAATGATCAGTGCCTTCTGAACTTCCTGACCACTTCATTATATGTCAACATCTGATAGTGGCACTTTGCCCAAGGCTTTTATTCAGTGTTTATGTCAAGTTCTTCAGCTCCTTCTTTCTGCAGGTTTGAGTACCATGCTGCTGCTGAAGTGATTAAAGAAGTTGAATTTGAGGAAGCCAATGGTACGTAGTAGTAGTAGTGCTGACATTATAGTATTGTACATTTGTATTACAAGAAGGATAACATACATTTTCATTTGCCATTGCTAATTACTAACACTGTTTTCGAAACGCTTTGCTGGATGGATTCTCATGTATTATGTTTTCCAATTCAGGAGGTGTCAAAACTAGGATTACACACAAGGAGAAGCCATGACTCATGTTTGATAGCTTCCTGTAAAATGTATAGCTCTTGCAGTTTCGGTGGATTATACTAGTTGAGAGGCACGCTCCATTCTTTTGTTGTAGTATACTGTATTCTGTATTGTTGCTGTTGTACCTTGAAGAAGTGACCTGCCGTTTTGACGGCCCATTATCGCATATATCCAGAATCTTGGTTTTACCTTGACACATTATTAAAATACTTATATCCCATTTGAGTATATTTTGCGTCTCTTATCATGTCATGTTTTGGAGAATATAGTAAATCTAGCCATGTAGTCAGCTCTGGACTATCTTAGTGCCCATTGAGTCAGTTGTGGGAAAACTGGAATATGGGCAGCTGCTGATGTATTCAGAGTTGTCACACCACTTTCGATTCTGATGAAATATATGCAACTGCAAACGCCGCTTTTACTGATAACTCTACTCCTGTGTCCACATCAATGGGGAGTTTCGCCTTGTGACTATTTAGAACATCAATAGTTAATCCAACCACAAATGCATATCATAATGCCAATGCGTGCATGCCCTTGCTTACCTTTCCTGGTAGGACTGAAATGGCTTTTGACCATGAGGTGTGCTCTTATCATCTCCACTCTCTTTCTCGAGCCAGGATTTTCTAAGTCCCGAAAAGAACACAAAGAGAAGTTGTCTTCGTCCGGTCGTGTTGCTGCAAAGACGGCATCACTAACCTAAGCGTGTTTTTGTCTTGGTAAATTAACAAGTGGAGGATTTCCCCTGCGCATCTTTCTTTAAAGAAAAGAGCAGAGGCGCGTAAAACAGCAAAATCTGTTCACGTACGCCAGCATTGTTATTTTCTCCATTGACTAACACCTTATCTTGTCACTTTTCTCCAATCAAATCGAACTACACATATGCTCCATGTTTTGTTTCCCTGCAAGCAAGAGAAGAGATAGATCTTCTAGAGCTCTCCATTCCATTATACGTCAAGATCAGCACCAGCAGATGGATGCCTGCCTACTGGCGCTACGAAACCGTAACCCCTAGCCAACTTTGTTGTGCTCGACCCTATCACCAGCCCAAAGGCCATGCACGCACGCACGCACGCACGCTGGCATCTCAAACCGAAACACAACGGACAGAGGGCGACCCACGACGGCCACATACACATACGCGCGCAACTGGTGGAAATATCACATACAGTAATCGTAGGGGCACCTTTTATCTTTCTATCCTCGTAGACAAGGACGGGGCACGACTAGTGGAGGATCTAGGGAACACATCACGCACATGCCCTACCAACCTCTCATGCGAGCAACGGGAGGAGGAGAACGCCCAGTTGTGTCCTTGTGTCGCTGTGCGTGTGCTCGCCCACGATCGCCCTGACAGGGACGGCCACCGCCGCGGATTGTTGCCACCGTTCATGTGTATGTGTATGCCAGGGGGCCACCGCCCCCCTGCCCTCTCGGCCTCTCACACTCCCAAAACATCAATACATTCTGTTTCGTCCCCTAGGTATAGGGGAGAACGATGCCAACATGCATGGCTTAACGTCACTACAGATAATAGTAATACTCCCTCCGACCCATATTAGTTGACTTGGATTTGTCTAGATTTGGATGTATCTAGGGAGTAGGTAAGATGATGATGTTGATCCAGCCCATACGACTAGGGCTACAAGGAAAGCTCGAGACTTGGGAACGGAGATCGACTCGAGATAGACTAAAAAAAGGAATGAGTCGAGATGAGTGTCTTATATAGCTCGACTAGAAGACGAGCTGATCTTGAGCCAACCCTAGCTCGCTCGACTTAGATCGAGAGCTCAAAAAATATATAATTACTACAATAATTATTTATGTATTAAAAGAAAATATAATAATTTGTTACTACCTTATATGTTGTTGATGAGATTTATTCCTTCTATTTGTGGATGAGATTGAATTAAGCGAACCTGGAAGGTTAATGCATTCCTTTTATAGACTATGGATGCGATTTTTCTTCCTTTTATATGCAAGCAACATTAAAAAGTTATTGTTTTTCTTAGCTCGAAACTAGCTCGAGATCGTTACAAACTAAATATAAACTAACTTTTATAGCTTGGCCTTTAGCTCGACTCACTAGGAGCTCGCTCAAATTTTAGTACGAGCTCGGTTGAGCCAAGTCTAACTCGCTCGAACTCGACTCGTTTGCAGCCCTTCATACGACCCCTCGTAGTGTTTGCTCCATCACTGGTTTCATTATGATTCCATTCGTCCCAAAAGGAAAAAAAATATTTCAGAGTGCTGATATTAGTTAGGCTGGAAGTAGGCCATGCTAATGCCACTTAGCATAGGCATTTTAATTACAGTACTGCTCATGAGGAAATTCCACCAACCTTTCACAAACGGGCCGGGCAAAAGTGACCGAAAGATGTCCAGTATTTCCATATCCAGATCACGAGGAGTAGACAGACACCATGTGTGTGAACAGCAGATGTACAGTACCTAACATGCAATTCTGCATATTTACAGCTAGACATCAACCAGGTTCCCTCTGTCACCTCCGGTTCTTTGCCCCCAAAATACTAAGACCTTGACACATGAGCAAACTATTCTATCCAAAGAAATACTTTCCAACACGACAAGATTAGGTGCCTAGATCCACTCTTTTTCGCCCCTATTTAAAAACGGTGATTGTATTTGCTCCTGCTGGTCTCGCTTTCCCGGCTCAATATTTCCCCAATCTTTCCCCGAGCATAAAGTGGCACACTTTACACGAACGCAGATGCCACACGGCTTCTCTGTGTGGCTCTTGTGGTTATGATGGGCTTCTCTTCCCTCTCCTAGCAGTAGCAGTACACCATCTTTCGGCTTTGGTCTACCCCTAATCCGGAATGGAGATATCCTAAGCATATTCTTTCGAGATATAGATTGGACAAGCACAAGAGATAGTGTGCTCTTCTTTCAATAATACAAACGGACACGCGTTCCAAAAACAGATGCTGCTACTAGCGTGGCCGCTTCTAGTATCACACAAGAGAGAGGTAAGTATGTAGTGCAATGGATACGATCGAGCAAAAGAAGAAGCATCATTGGAGCAACCGATGTTGATTAAGGAGCGCGCACAAACAAGCATGAGAACGACATGGCACGTTCGATTCGAGTGGTTGTTTATTCAGCTTAAATATAACTATCAACACGCCACCGTCATTGCGAGGAAGTTAATGTTATCTTCTACCAAGAAACATGAGAGCAATATCAAAGGGAAGAGTAAGAAGGGACATGAGAGATGAACATGTCTATTAG
Organism: Avena eriantha; assembly: GCA_910589775.1. Lineage (NCBI taxonomy): Eukaryota > Viridiplantae > Streptophyta > Magnoliopsida > Poales > Poaceae > Avena > Avena eriantha. Next base: position 484,930,427 of record OU342742.1, read on the forward strand.
GACAAACGAATCACTTTTAATTTGAAAACTGAGGTGAAGACTCTCGATCATCCAATAACAGCAACAAAAAACCATGTATATGCACAGCATTTTTTTTTGAACATTGTAACATTTACCCCGTGGTATGAGAAAAGCGCAAAAACCTTTGTAATATTCAAAAACGTACATGCAATAAAAGGCAACATATGCAAAAGTCCCCATTTGTTGCAACAAAACCGTTAAAATAGACCGCAACATAGCTGGCATAAAAGGCCAAGTAAGCAACACTATAAATTAACATATGCCACAACACTTTGCAACATTGACACAATTCGATGCAATAGACACTAAGAATCATTACAATATGTCACTTGGATGCACGTAGCAAAACTAATACAAAGTTGCAACATGTCGGAACAACCTATGCACTCGCGATGTCACTCAATGGTAACTCCCTGGTCCAATTGTCACTAGATGTGGCAAGCATGAAACCGTCCACCAAACCTATCATCTTCACAACTCTTGATGGCACAAAAAACACTCTATTTTAACATCCAACACGAGCTTTGGCATGAGGTCATGGTAAGAGGCAGAGGCAGGACTGCTTGCTTGATCGGAATCTATTCACATACAGAGGTTTAGCTCTACGAAAGATGGGTCTAGGGGGAATTGAAGGCAAACCAATATTGTTGTAAGTAGTCTTGCCGAGGTAGGAAGAAAAAGTGAAAAGAAGAACTGTTGATGTCATTATATCTTTCTCCAGAGTTCCATTATTACTTTTTTTGTATCCCCCTGTTCCTCGGATACAATTCGATCCTTCTACGGCCAAATCTCAATTTGTGGAAAGCCTTCGATGGCTTCCTTATGAAAACATCCATTTGTATATGGGTATCGATGGTCTTTCATTATTCTTCGTGATATTGACCACATTTCTGATCCCTATTTGCATTCCCTGTTACTTTCTCATGTCTGTAGATACGAATATACACATGAAGTATTTGATTTGTGCAATTTATTCATAGGGCCAAACTCTATGGTTGGCTCGAAATCGGAATTATTAAAAGAAGTCTATGGACTCATATCGATTCTACCCAGTTTGACCCTCCTTTTGGGAATCACAATAGAGGTACTCGTAATTGTGTGGTTAGAAAGAGAAATATCCGCATTGATACAACAACGTATTGGTCCTGAATATGCGGGCCCCCTGGGCTTGCTTTCGACTAGGGACAACCAAAAATCATTGCGTTATGGTTCGTTTCATCGGTCAAATGATTCTTGGTTGAATTTCAACGCCCTAGGCTCTTGAGATGGGGTCCCGTGAAACGAATAGAAGGTTTCTTCACTTTGACCCTAGACCCCCAGAGATGGAGAACCCTCAGGATGGTTCAATCTTTTCGAGGGTGTCGGAATCAGACCTAATGTAGTTCTATCTTACAATGTGGTTCTCTACTTTCGGCTGGCAGGCAGACCCGCGTAGGGTGATGGGTTCTCCATCCATACAGGGATGGAGCGACAGAAGTATGGAAATAGGATAAGATAGCGGCGAGACGAGCCATTTAAATAGGTGTCAAGTGGAAGTGCAGTGATGTATGCAGCTGAGGGTGATAACATGAATATCTCCCATTCTCTTCAATTCTTAGGCCTTCATAAAATAAGACAAATATAAAGCAATGGAGCCAAAGAGAAAATCATGAAGCATGGAGTTCCAGACTCCTTGATCAAGATGACACATTCCTGGTACCACAAACAAGGAAGCTAGCTTTTCTAGCGTTGGCAGGCAAAGGTAAGTAAGCTAAAACATGGCCGAAATTTTAAGTTCTACTTAATCTTATTAAAAAAACTAAAACTTCTTAAATATAAAGTTACCTTGATATGCTAACCATGTTTCGACTTCTGATCAATCCATAGATACCAATCGAAAATAAATAGACACTCAAAAAAAGTACATGCTCAAACATCATTAATTAACTCCTGGAGCTTAGAGGGGGCAAACCTCATAATTTTTGATTAGGGGAGGGGCAACAAAGCTAATTCCTCTTAAAATTCTGTCTAAAACTAGCCTTAAGCAAAATTCTTCAGGTTCCACAATGCCATAGGGGGTAGAGGAAGAGGGGAGTGATTCCATGGAAGAGGATGTGGATGGAAAGAAAACTATGGAGGAGAAAGAATAGAAACATTGCAAGGGAGTGCATTGGAGAGATGGCCTTTGTGCATTGGGATGTAGCAATCAGAGTTGTTTGAGGAAAATAATTTCCCTAAGAGTTTTGCATGGACAAGAAAGTGATTTCATAGGATTATATGATGCCTCAATCTAGATATTTGTTAATAATATCACATAAATGGTGTTTAATGAACATCCACCACAAACACATCTAGTGGATGGACGCACCCTTGGTACCTTTCCTTTATGTACATCGGCAACATGCTTTCCTACTATACACTGTATTTGTTGGGTTCATAAATCTAGACATGGAACTTTGAAAGTTCAAGCTGGAGATTCGTGAATTTTGAAGTTCAAAGTTTGAACCTTGTGAGAGTATAATGGAATCTTTGAACTAATAAATGTATTTTTTTAGATATAGAAGTTCGTGGCAAATGGAAACGGCTAAGAAAGATTGGAAGAGTAAAATATGAGATAAATTAAGTTCCACAAATCATATAGGCTCGTAAATTATTTCATGTCAGTGAGATCTTAAGACTAAAATAATGGAGAAAAATGCATTACGGACTATCATGATTTTATCATCTGAATTGCCCTCTCGATTCGTTTGTCGTCCCTAAACTAGAACAAGTTTCTCCATTTAGCGTCTTCTTATACAATAAAGTGAATTACACATTAGTAATATGGAAAGATAGATGGCAAACAAGAGAAGTGAGGAGGGTACAAATTAGAGGGCAAGCGAGAGGCGGCCACTGAGTTGAACGCTATCATGATCATGTCTCCTCAAGTTCGCTTGCTCAAGTTCGCTTGCTGTCCCATATGGCATTGATATAGCTTAACATACGAATTACTTTTAATTCGAAAAGGGCAAAACTGTACTCCAACCGAGATAATTTTGTATGAAATTTAGGTCACGGAGACAAATTTAACATGAACTGGGCTAAAATTCATGAATCCAACAAAACAAACACAAGATCTAGATCGATTGAGTGTTAGAGATCTCCAGCCGCGCTCCCCAAGCGGCGCCCTAAAGGGCTATTGGGTGCACCAGACTTGTTGGCGCGCCTTGTCACGAGAGCCCCAAAGGAACATTCGGTCCAGCGCGGCCCAATAGCTTGTCCGGCGTGCCTGTCCTGTCCCCACGCCATCAGGATCCTTCTGGGTGCGCCAGACACAACGCACGCACCGCGTGGGCCAGCGCTGGCAGCGACCTAGCCCGCGGTCAAAGCGGCCGGTCAGCATAGTAGACGCGGTCTCGTCGGAGTAGACACGACGAGCCATCGTTTCCTGTCACTTCTAGTGGCTTCCCGCCGGGCCCAGACATTTTGCTTCCCTCGTTTTCCGCTTGTTCTGGATTTCCCGCCGCTTCCAGATGGTAATAAAAGAAGACGAGAACCACAGGCAGTCGCACAACGCCATCCACCATGCATGGCCGCCGTCTTCCTCCCACTAGGGCACACAGTCCAGCCGGAGGAGAGCCAGAGAAGTTGCCGGTGCGCGGGCAGCAACAGCAGTAGCGCCGGAGCTCCCGGAGGACGGCGCTGCCGTATCATAACCGGACAACCGACGAACCTTTTGGGTGGGACATCCTCCGCGACGTCATGCTGCCGCATCACCTACGGTGACAAGAACTCGACGAGGCTCAGTTGGAGTGACTCCTAGCGGTGCACGCCACCTCCAACGACCCGACGGCGCGTGCCCACCTCGACCAAGCTACGGAAGGGCTGGAGGCGCATAAGGAGGCCCACCGCGCTCTATCGGAGGAGTGGGGTTTACGCACGACAGGGTTGTGACCTAGTATCCTAGGAGAGCCGGAGACGTTGCCGGTGTGCGGGCAGCAGCAGCGACGGCGGCGGCGGTGAAGGAGCAGCAGCGGTAGCACCGGAGAAGGACGAAGGAGCAGCATCGCCTTTTTTAGTTTACTTTATTTAAGTTTAGTTAAATTACATTTAAATAAAGTTTATAAATTCCCTTAGATTTGAATGAAATATGGATTTCGCTGACAGAACGCGGCTGGGAAGCGCCGCTCGCCCCAAGCTAATGATCCGGCGCAGCTGCCGGACGCTGCTTAGGAAGCGCGGCCGCGTACGGGAAGCGACTGTTTTGGAGAGTGGAGTGGGCCTTGCGCTGTATTTGATACACGAGTGATTGTTTTTAGCTTCCGTTTGAACATTTACATAAGCAGAACTACCAGCTTAGTGAGTCCGGTTAGTATGACATGAAAAGAAGAGGAGAGTAAGAAAAGTCGCTATAGCTTTTTTGGGGACCACGGACACAGAGAAACAAATTGAAAGAGACAAGTGGAGAAGTTTTTACTCCCGCAGCTCCATGAGAAACGGAGAAGAGGATCGAAGAAGAATATGCTCTAGCTGGCAACCCCGATGCTACTCTTTTTCTGCTTCGGATTTCTCCACGTGACGCTGATATTTTTGGGTACCCGTCGGCTCCCCGCGTATGCGCATCATCATCAAAGAAAGATCACGTAGGGTAGCTGTGGACGAGAAATCGCCTTCAGAGCATGCAATGAATTGAAGATCGCTTTCATCCTGCAAAGAACTGAAAATGTTGGCGCGGATGGACGGAGTACCATCATGTGAACGAGGTGGAAGGAGTACATTGGAGTGATACTATCCGTTTCACATTACTCCGCACGTTAGTCTCGGTTAATACATTATCAAATATCGTTATGTTCGACTAATTATGTAGGACATATACGATTTTTTAATACAAATTTATACTACTAGAAACATAATGAATTGTAATTTCATATTATTTTTCTTTGATATTGTAGATTTTGATATTTTATCACGTATGTTTGGTCAAACGTCGTGAAGCTTGACATTGATCGATCCCAACGTGCAGAGTAATATAAAACAGAGGGAGTATCTCGTCGAAGCTCCGGACCAAGCATTCCAAGGTGATAAGGGCATCTCAACACCGACCCACAAATCAGACATGCTTTTTGACCGCTTTGATCCGTTTGCTGGTTCGGGAGGACAGCCACCCAACCTAGGTCCGTGCTGGCCAGGGTAGTGCACCCAAACGACATCCCCATTTATCCGACCGTTATAATTTTTTCAATTTCAGCTCCTTTGTACATATTACACACTTGTACATATTATAAAAAAATAGTTTAAATTTAGATTAAACATCAACAAATAGAACAACAAGTTCCTCATATAGTTTACATGATAAAATTGCATCAAATTAAATGTGATAACCTGCTGAAGATGATTAGTTATCTGTTAGTTCCCCCACAAATGCCCACATATGACCAACCAAATCATTTTGGAGGTTCCTGAGTTGCTCGATCACGGATCTCGTGACACACAAGAATTGCTCAAACGAAGCTGGTGGACCTAGCTCAGGTGCAATCAACTCTCTATGAAATTCTCACCCTTGGTCATATATGTGTTCAACTCGCTCCTCTTCAACAATCATGTTGTGCATGATCACACAAGCAGTCATCACCTCCCACTTCTGGTCTTTGCTCCATGTTCTAGCAGGGCGCCGCACAATAGTACAACGAGTTTGGAGCACACCAAATGACCGCTCCACATCCTTTCTAGTGGCTTATTGCACCTTCACAAACCTCTTGTTCTTCTCTTCAGCAAGCTTGCGAATGGTCTTCACAAATATAGACCATGTAGGATAACATCTGCTAGATAGTACCCCTTGTTGTAAGTGTGCCCATTGACCACGAAGTTTACTGCAGGACCACTGCCTCCTGCGAGCTTAGAAAACACAAGAGACCTCTAGATGACACATATGTCATTGTCAGAACTAGCCATGCCAAAGACTGGGTACCAAATCCAAAGATCATATGATTCAACAATCTTAAGTATGACTCTGCAGTCCAGCGTGTCCTTTATATTGTCCCAGCCAGGCAAATGGGTAGTTCTTCCACTCCCAGTGCATGCAATCTTTGTAGGATTCCGGAGAAGAAAACAAAAAATTCTAACTACGTGAACACTAATACCAGGATCTATACTATGTAGACATAAGTAACGGAAAAGGAAGACGGTATTCATACCCTTGAAGACCGAGGAACGCCTTACGCAGGAAGGCGTATGTTGATGAAGACGAGCAGCTCCAAGCATCCCAAGTGTGGTGCCTCCGAAGTACTACACATGTTCGGTGTAGGCGAGGTGTCCCGGGCTCTGATGCAGCCGAGCAACGGAAGAGGAAGATGGTGGACTAAAGATCACATGACGGTAGTGTGAAAGTGGAGAACTCAAAACCCTCGAGGTCCTCTCCAATATTACGGAGAAATCCTCAAAGGAAATGATAGAGAGAGAGAGAGAAGAGAGAATGGGATGATTCCAAGGGGAGGGGGTGACCCCCTATATATAGTGGGAGGGGAGGGGCACCACCCAAGGGGTAGGCGGTGTGGGACTATTCCCATAGCCGTGGCCACCAAGGGGATCCACTGGCCTAGGTGGGCCCCACGTGGGGAGCCCACTAGGGCCTGGCCGGCAGCCCTCCTCCCTAGGCGCCTTGCCCCTTTGGGCCTCCCCTCCGGGTGAGGCCCATTAGCAATGGGCTGCCTATAATAAATAAAATAAAATATATATTTTAATATTAATTCAACCCATTAATATAAAATACACATATTATTATATATCTTCACCCCGAAACTCCTTCCGGACCCCCCGATCAATATCGGGTATTACCCGGAACTATTTCGGTTTCTCTCTCTATTTCTCCTATGGTGTCGTATCTATCCCTATGCGTCCCCACCCTTAAGCGTGATATACTTCGGTTTGGAAACACTCTGGACATGATTGAGACCTTTCTCATATCAATGATCATCAGCAGGACCTAGATGCTGATGATGACCCCCGTGCATTTTACGAATCTTATTGCTTGAACTGTTAACGTTGTTTACCATTCCCTTTGCCACTTGATACCTAGTTCACCTGAGATTTGATCTTCGGTATCTCTGTACCTTTGTTTGATATCGTTATCGATGAACTTGTTTACTCATTCCCATGTCATTGCATTCCGTGACCCAGTCACACGCTTGCAAGCTTCGTTAATGCAACACCACCGAGATGGCCATGTGTATCTATCTCGTTACATGGATTGGCAAATCCTAGTCTTGATATGTACTCTTCTACGCATCCCTTTGGGAAACCTGAGTGGCACCTTTTTGATCACCCATTTATGGTCTGATACTTGATACATCTAAGCTCCCTCTAGAACGGTGATTTGCATGATCTCACAGTCTAAGGATCAGGTTGGGAGGTTTCCTTTGTTTATTATTAATGGTGAACTTTGTAACTAGATCTCACTATGATAGAACTGTTGGATGTTTGTCTATGACATCATTCAACCAATGACATGATCCCATTGTCATTTGGCATAAATGCACATGATCTCGAAACCCAAGATCATCCTCATGACTAATGAGCTAGTTCACTAGAGGTAACTAGAGACACGGTTTATTTACATACCACACGTGTATTAACGTTTCGTATTAACACAGTTATAACACAGTATGAAATGTATTATGAACATACAAGAGATATATCAAATAAAACACTTTAATATTTGCCTCTATGTCTCTCCTTCAGTCTCCCACTTGCACTAGAGTATAAATTAGTCTAGTTTACAATAGGCTAGAACCTAACACCGATGGCATCCCGGTGTTGCTCATGCTTAGCTTGTAGAAGACCTTTAGTCAAAGGATCTACAACATTCAGATCTGTGTGCACTTTGCAAATCTTGATTTCACCTTCATCAACATTTTGTCGGATAACGTGAAAACATAGCTTGATGTGTTTAGCCGTGGAATGAGTTCTTGGTTCCTTTGCATTAGCAATGGCACCCGTGTTGTCACAATAGATCATCACGGGGCCTTGCACACTTAGAATAACTCCTAGTTTGATGAAATTCCTTAGCCAAATAGCTTCATTCGTCGCATCAATAGTTGCGATGTACTTCGACTCCATTGTAGATTGTGCTACTACTGGTTGCTTCTTGTTCTTCTAGCTTACCGCCCCACTATTCACCAGAAACAAAAATCCTATCTGAGACTTCGAGTCATCAGGATCTGAGTGCCAGCTCGCATCCACGTAACCAGTTATGTTCAGAGCTTCATCACTACCTCCATAGACTAGGAACATATCGTCTATTCTCTTGATATACCTTAGGATATTTTTCACAACTGTCTAGTGATCCATTCCTGGATTACTTTGGTATTGTCTCACCAAACTAAGAGCCAATGCCACATCAGGTCGAGTACTTAGCATTTCATATATGATATATCCTATGGCTGAGGCATAAGGGATGTAAGACATCCTTTCTCTATCAGCATCCATTGCCGGACATTGAGTCAAACTTAGTGTGCTACCTTTTGTTAGAGGCACCAAACCCCTTTTGGCATCTTCCATTTTGAACCTCTTCAAAATCTTCTCAAGGTAAGTACTTTGACTTAATGCAATCAGGAGTCTCGATCTATCTCTATAGATTTTGATGCCTACTATGTATGCAGCTTCACCTAAGTCATTCATGGAAAATTGACTACTCAAATATGCTTTTACGCTTTCCAAAAGTTCAACATTATTTCCCATAAGTAATATGTCGTCCACATATACTACTAGGAAAACCACTGAGCTCCCACTCGCTTGCTTGTAAACACATAACTCTTATTGATTTTGGACAAATCCAAAACTCTTGATCACTTGATCAAAATGTTGGTTCCAGCTCCGAGATGCTTGCTTCAGTCCATAAATGGATCGCTGGAGTTTACATACCTTCCCAGCATCCTTAGGATCAACAAAACCTTATGGTTACATCATATACAATTCTTCATCAATGTGTCCATTGAGGAATGTGGTTTTGACATCCATTTGCCATATTTCATAGTCGAAATGAGTAGCAATTGCTAGTAGAATCTGGACAATTTTCAGCATCACTACGGGAGAGAAGGTCTCATCATAGTCAACTCCTGGAATTTGTCGAAAACCGCTTTGTGACAAGTCGATCTTTGTGAATGGTCACATTACCATTCGCATATATCTTTTTACTAAATATCCATTTATTTTCCACGGACTTGCGGCCTTCTAGAAGATCCACCAATGTCGAAACTTGGTTTTCGTACATGGATCCAATTTCGGATTTCATGGATTCTAGCCATTTCTCAGAATCAACACTTCCATCGCTTCTTTGTGGTTTGTAGGTTCTTATTTCTCATTCAAAATGACAGTCATCACAAGACTACTGTACTAATCATGAGTGGTACATATTCTTGCAGACTTACGAACTACAGGAGTTTCGATGTGGTTGTTTTGGTCATTATCATTTGATTCTTCCTCCACGATGGAGGGCGGTTCCAGAACAACTTCCATTGTGCTACATGGTATTTGAAGAGAAGGATCAACAACCTCATCCAGCTCAATCTTCCTTCCACTAACTCCTTTAGCGAGAAACTCTTTCTCAAGTCTTTCGTGGCAAACGTTTTGCCTTTGGCCTAGTTGTAGAAGGTATACCCAATGGTTTCCCTTGGGTATCCCACAAAGATACACTTTTCTGCCTTGGGTTCGAGTTTGTCAGGCTCTAGTTTCTTGACGTATGCCTCACATCTCCAAACTTTTAGAAATGACAACTTTGGCTTCTTGCCACTTCATATCTCATATGGGGTTGTGTCCACGGATTTGGAAGGTGCTCGGTTTAAAATAAAAGCGGCGGTGACATGGGTATACCCTACGGGTACTCAAGCTTAGCCTATATGGTCCATCCCAAGAGGAACCCGTGGGACAACTAAAGCCCAACAAGGATTTGGGTTGCCCAATTCTGAAGGAAGGAGACTCCTTGAAGGACACGACAAGCAATAGATAGAATTTCAAAAGGGCAAAACCCTAATCTGTAACCGACTCAGCCTGCTATCCCGAGACCTAGCCTACCTATATAAAGGCTAGGAGGGGCAACGAGGAGGACATCCACAACCCTAGCATACACCTTGCCAGATTGCATTTGCGCACCCCCTGTAACCTTCGACTCCTCGATAATCAAAGAGCAGATAAGCAGGAGTAGGGTCCTCTTCAAGGCCTGAACCTAGGTAAACCACGTGTCTTCCTATGTGCTTGTTTGCTAGCCGATCGACGCCTCCAACGCTCCCCAATCCATTGAACCTAAGTCCATAACGATGAGCATTGACGATTTAAAACCTCGTCAATTGGCATCATCTATGGGAAACGGGAGTGTTGATGTTGCGGATTCCTCGGCCCCATCAACTACGATCTACTACTCCGCTACAACGGAGAATCTCCTCCTCTTCGGCACCTTTGACTTCACCATCCACTCGCCAACGACTCACACGGATTTCAGGTCCGTGGGCGATGGGATCGGCATGACAATCAGAAGCCTACACTTTCAGGATGGTCAGATGGCACACTTCGCTTCCCCGATCACCCACAAGCTCCTTCAATTACCCCTGCATCATGGTTTCCACCACCGATCGACACCCTGAGTGAGCTCAACGCCTCGACATCAGCCGATGATACAGACAGCAACAACAGTTGCAGGTCCGATCTGTGTGATCTGGTGTCGAAAGATGGTGCCTATGGCTTCGGATCTGAGAGCTACGGGAGCAGTGGTTTCCCAAACCACTACATGTGCACCGTCATTAACAGTGGCGACAGAGGCACTCAAAGGGACACCACCAATGGCAGGCCCACCAACAACGGGTCTACCAATTAATTCCCCACCATCGGCCCCATCGATGGCGAGCAATAGCAACCACCAAACCCGCCCAACCCTGAAGGCGAACGCGCCAACAGTGCTGAGTGGGCACGATGCAGGGAGGCCCTACAGGGCAACCCCTGCCAATAAATCATCACAACATATGCTAATGGGATACCATTGGCTACTCATCCATGAGTTCAAGCGCCAGCAGGCAGTGAGCACACAACTCAACAAACACAAGAAGGCCATGAACGAGTCGAGCCTCCAACGGGCAGCACTCTCCTCCATCGGAGGATCATCCTCAAAAGGTATCGTCACTATAGTCCTCAAAAGGTGTTCTAGACTGCCAATCTCAACGACAAAGATCGAGATGAGGCAACAAGATCTCTCGACTTCTCGTTCATGTCGGTGGACTCGCGAGGCAATATGATCCCAAAAACGCCACATGCAACGATGATATCAGCCACCATGTATCTGCTCACCAACTAGCCGCTAGCCGGAGATCCACGATCTGCCGTGCACTGGTCCATAATTGCTGGAGTTGGACTGGTTGAGGCCACACTAGACAAGGAGCCAACACTGGAGCTGAAGAAAAACAAAGCTCCACCCAAGTACTATTCGCTATCTTCTAGCAAGGACGAGCACGACTTGTCGCACCGACATGACCACGATTATGACGCGCACACCGAGATCACTCAGCGCAATGTCGACAAGATGCACGCCAAACGTGCCTACTCGACAGAGTCAGAAGACGAAGGAACAAAGCTCTATGGTGCCAACTGCTTCAGCAGAGCCATACGGCAAAGGCAAATGCCGAAAGGATTCAAGCTTCCTTCATAAAACCCGAAGTTAGATGGCCTCCAGGACCCTAAGATCTGGTTGGAGGACCACATCTCCCCGCCTAGTTGCACGGTGGAAACAAGTGCATAACCATACAATGCCTTCAGCTGCAGCTACAGGGAGCTACCCGTGCATGGCTCAATAATCTGCCTCGCGGATCGATTTGTAGTTGGGAGGAGCTAGTATACATCTTCGTTCAAAACTTCAAGGGCGCCTACAAGCGGACAACATCAATTAAAGAGCTCAGGGCCTGCTGCTAGAGGCCAAGCGAATCCCTTGGCTCCTAGATCCAAAGGTGGTCCATCATTAACAACTCGGCGGAAGATATCTCCGAGGATCGCGCAATTGACGTATTCAACGGTGGTGTCCGCCGCAGAGAGCTTAGGGAGGATCTAGGCCACATGAAGCCCAAAACCATCAACCACCCGATGGACATCACGAAGCGGTGGGAAGATGGAGAAGATTCGTTGAACAACAATCGTGTATGTTCGGATGACCTTGGGCGCGGACGTGACCGTTGAAGAAAGCGTTGACTGCACGACTACAAGGACCACGAGGAGGTCGACATGCACTACAAGAAAAGTTGTCTTTTACAACGGATGATGTCCTTCATGGTAAAAGCCCCATTTTTCGTGGCTAAAAGGTCTTCCGCGATGGATGGCCTTCGTGGTAAAATCCCCCTCACAAATGAATCAACCATAGTTTTTTCTGACCGTGGCGGACCGCACCTGTTGACCATGAAACTTTGTTCTATCGTAGATCTGCTCGCAAGCCACGTTGACTACTGACATCATGCAAATTTCCACGTGGCAGCCGCCGTTAATGGGTAGTTACCTCCGTTAATGGTCAGAGAAACCGTGGTAGAATCCTGGCCTAGCTAAGGCCTCCCAATTATTATGTGGGCCGGCCCATGAGGAGAGCCCAATAAGTAGACATCCCATTACTGTCTCCTTCTGCACTGCTTGAAGTGGGCCCATTAATGCAGCCATCTTTGGCCCGCAAACTTTCAGGCCCGATACTGTTTCGGCCTACAGAAGGCCCACGTTGGTCCAACACTATGCGGCCCATTAGCAACCTGCGCAAGTCACTCCTGTATAGTTAGGGCCTGCTGTCAGCCCATCACTGTTCACATAGCCCGTCATGGGCCGCTGATGTCTGCAAGTGCACATACCATTTTTAGCTAGTTTTGAAGTATAGATATCGATCCCACAGGGAGCCCAAAGGTAAGTATTCATGGGTAAAATCTTTGTCACACCCAAAGTTGTCACAGGTCTTCGAGTGAATTGACTGCAAGTGTTGAAATGATAAAAAGAATTTGGATTAAACTGGGTGTATTTAAATAAAACTTAAAATGTAAACTTCAGAAATAAAAAGTATAAAAGTAAAGAACGGTTCGGTTGTTTTTTGTTTACTGCAGATGACAAAGAAGGCACGGGGAGATACAGTTCATGGTGATAGTGATTGTGCCCAGTGGACGAATGATAAGTGAAACAATTATAATCTTATAAGTACATGTGTAGGTGAGCAACCCATAATTATCCGGAACTCCTCTTGTTAGATTTCATCCCAACTTCAATAATCCTACTAGTCTGTTACCAAAACCATGGTCAGACACTAGACAATTAAGACCCTTCAGGTCGTTTAGCGATTAAGCTCCTTGGATCGGACTAATGCAATAAGCTCGGTGGTTCCTCGTTATCCTCGAGTCTACTAATTTTCCATTGATATCCCTGTGTCACTTGGGGATCACCGGTCTACTAGCGAATAAGATCCTATCTATGTAGAACAAAGTATCATGTTGTCTGGGCCCTTAATTGGACAACAAGCATTAGGCATCCCATAGATAGTCAAGCACACATAATATAGTAATTAAAATCGATCACAAACTAATGGGAAATATATGAAGACACATCACATCTCACCAATCCCTTACATCTCCCACGCCAAAGGAACTTACTCACACATGAGAGAATAAAGCATCATCAATATAATTAAATAAAGGGAATTCGTCTAGATATTACCGTGGAGATCCACAATAAGAATAGACAAGTAACACAATTCAAGATAGGAAGAATCAATATAAAACCCTAGTCTTGTGAGGTGAAGATATCTCTCTCTCTCTCTCTCTCTCAAGTACAAGTAATGGCTATGGGGGTGTATTGGCTAGGAGGTCGAAGATCGTGGAGTGAGATGAAGAACGTCTTCTCCTTCTTCTCTGGATCTCCTCTTTCTCCCTTCTGGATGGGATGGCGGCTGCTGTATTGTGTTTTCGCGTCTGGTCTCTTCATGGAAGTTGTACCTTTTGATAAGACAGAGGCGGTGACAGCTATACGGCGGGAACTATACTGCCAGAAAAATGTTCCCGCAGTACAGTTGCTCATTAAAGCCTCTATATGCTTCTCTCGATTGCTTCCAAAGAGATACTTGCTTGTTTTCACCTGAATATTGTGTTTCTCTAGTTAAAACCTACTATTGATGTTCAGAACCTCTAACACACATTAAAAACCAAGTTTTCTTTGCTATCGAAGTACTAGGTTAGGTAAAGCTAGAAAATGATCAAATCCAGAGGAAAACCATCAATAAAAACCATAAAAATGTGTCAAATCTCACATCTATCGACTCCCCCAAGCTGAGATGTTGCTCGCCCTCGAGTGACAAGGAAATAAGGAAGAATAGCAGAGATTTGAGACTGAAATAAAAGAACTTACAAGCTCGAATTGGTGTCAAATTCTTTTCTTCACAATCCCTGCAATCTTAAACATGATCATACAAGTATTCACAAGATTGCACTGAGGCCACTTCCTAACCACGTATATATTGCTAGCAAATAAATCAAATGCTCAAGAAAGTGTCAAAAGTTTAGTTAGGAAAGTGAAACAAATTCTTTTGGTGTCTCTCTTTGTTGAGAGATAAAACCTTTTTGCTCTTATTTCCTTAATCAATTAAGAGTACTCAAGTTGGCACCAAAACATTTAATTTAAGAACAGATCATCTATTCCCATGTCAAAATTTCAAGACTCTCAAAGCACCTTTTTCCTTTCCTTGCCTTTTCAAAAACTTCAGCTCTTTCATAGAGAAATCATGCCACTGTTTTTAACATGTTAATTGGGACTGTGTTGTGCACTCGTGACCATGCCAATAAATATTTGTTGAGCAATAATGGGTCAGAGGAGTACTACAACTTCACTTGGAACGTGAAACTATGAGGAGACTACAATTTTACCCTTCATAGCATTGCTCCTACAGACGTTTACATTACTCAATAGCCGAAATCAAGTGGTTTCCCACATTTAGATCGTTCGTTGGCCAGTGGAGCTAATAGTTCCCCATGGAGCACAACATTGTTGTAATTACACGCGTAAAGCAATATCTTATGGTAATTATTAGAAAATGAAGTGGCATAATCTCTACTACTTCAAAGCATCTATTTTATCAGAAAATTCATTCAAGGATACTATCGAGTCTATTAAGCTCAAATGGGATGGAGTTGTTCTAAAATCAAATTCTTTGGGCTAAACATGGACTCAAGTCATCTTTTGGATGATTTTTCTTGTTATAAAAAATGTAGGAAATATTTTTAGCCAAATTCATTGCTCATTATTTCAAAGCTAAAAAGGAGACACTTGGCAAAGGAATAGAATTTATAGGATAACAAGCTAAGTGGGGAGTGTGACTCAAGTGCAAGCGAGTGAATAATTGTAGGGTCAATTGAAATTTTCAGAAAAGGTGATGAAAGGAATGTGATACCTCCTCTTGCTTGCTTTGTTCCCGTACTTGAGTCGAATCCCCTCTACATGACATTGAGCAATCTCCGAGAGAAACAAAGAAATACATTTGCAAATAAGGCTTCAACTGATTTGTTTTTGTGTTTTTGGTTTAAGAATGCAAACTGAAAGTAAACATGCAATTTTAAAGAAATAAATCAAAAGAAAAAATAAAATATGAATGCGAAGTTTGGAGGTTTTCAACCCTCCCCCAAGCTTAGGCTGTTGCTAGGCTCAGTTGTTGCCATCATTCAGCGGCTGGTGCGGATACTGCTAGTAGTAGTCAGGGAAGTGGGTCATGAAGTGACTGAAGTTGTGAGTTAAGGCACTCACATCTTCATTCACTCCTTGAAAAGTGTGGTCAATCTCCCCAATGCGCTGGTTGAGTTGCTGAAATTCTTGATAGGGGACATAGTTGAACCCCTGATGTGGCTGATTAGGCCATGGGTCCTAGGCTCCCCCTTGCTGCTGCTGTCCCTCCCAAGCAAGGTTGTATCCCTGCTCATCCTCATGCTCCTGCTCCTGCTCATCCTCATATCGTTGCCCTCCTTCTTCATCCTCCTCTTGATCAGGCTGGAGTTCAGCCATGATCTCCATCACTAGATCCTTGGTGAGGATCCAAGTGTCCTTCTGCACAATCGAGAAAGCTTGTGGACACGGCAACAGAACCTACTCACCCTGTGCATCATCAAGATAACTAAATTAATATGCTTGGAGCCTCCGGTTAGCTTGGTAAACACCAAGGAAGCCACAAGCAGTCAAATACTTGACGTCCATGAGTTTGGAGCCGTAAACAGGTTGCATAACAGGTAACGTAATATTCAATGCATGGGCAAGCTGGGTTACCAATCCACCAATGCGAATGTCACCTTTTGTCTTGTTGCTTTGGTGGCGAAGGTGCTGGATGAGTAGATTCACAGGATTGGGGCTCTGCGGTGTAGTGGGAAAGAGTGCCTTGGTGATCATTGCCATGTCTGCATTGGCCATGGAACCAGTATCTCCTCTCCCCAGCAGTGTGATGGCGAGGAACAACGCGTAGTAGCGGATGATTGGGTTCTGAATGGTGGACATCTTCTTCTTGTAGAATTTCTTGCCACCATTAACAAAGATAACCTCCCAAGTTTCTCCACTTGTGACGCTATAGAAGTTAGTAACAGTTGACTCCCCAACGTGAGGGAAGCCGAAAGCATCACAAAATTGTTCTAAAGTTATTCATAGTGCTGCCGGTTTATGGTGAAGCTCACCGTGCATGCGGTACCTTTCTCCCTGTGGTCGTCGTAGAAGGAGGCAAGGAACTCATAGGTAAGTTCGACGTAGGTGTTGTGGCTCGCGAAGTCGAGTACCATTAGCCCCGCCTTATTACACATGAGGTCGAAGTCCGCCTTCAACTCCATCGTGGTGAGAAAGCTATGGTCGGCCCAATGTGTGGGCAGCACCCTCCTCGATGAAACTATGGCCAACTTGAGGTTGTGCCTAGCTCGAACCCCCGAGCCCTCGCCACGTTGGCGCTTGCTCGAACGAAAGAGGTTACCAATTTTGTTCATCTTGATGCACTATAAAATTTCACCATAAAACCTTAGGGATATAGTTTGCACATGATATACGGACGATTCTGTGTGGAACAATTCAATCCTAACGTGAGAAATCAATAGGAAAGACGAATTAAGCTTGAGTTCATCCACTAAATCAATGTGAGAGTTTCAACCATGGAATTCTAAAAATAAAACATGGATAGGGAGAGAAACATACCGATCTATTGATTCCCCTACTCAAATGAACGAAATCCATGAAGAATCAAGAGTTGTAGGTGGGTTTGAGAGGTTTGGAGAGACAATATGAGAGAAAAAGTGAGGAGGGAGAAGAAACCTAGTCGCCCCGGTGCGATTATGATCTCAAGCCGAACTATACGGCCAGAACTATACAGGAGGAATATGTAGTTCCGGCCGTATAGTTGCGGCGGCGCTGCCAACTAGAGTTTCTTTATGCAGAACATAGCTATACGGACGCAACTATATGGTCGGATCATAATGATCCCGCTGTATAGTTGGTCGTTAAACCGTCTGTACCCAAACAGTCATCGATATCTATACGACCTGAACTATACGGTCAGAATTTTTATTCCCGCCGTATAGTTGGTCGTTAAACCGTTAGTACTTTTGAGAAGAAATTGTACGAAGGCATTGATATTTATACGACCAGAGCTATACGGCCGGAATTTTTATTCCTGCCGTATAGTTGGTCGTTAAAATCTCTTTTCCTCCGAAAGTAAATTTGTTGATGGTCAAGATATCTATACGGCCAAACTATACGGCCGAAATTTTTATTTCCGTCGTATAGTTTGTCGTTAAACCATCAGTAGTCATCAAAAAATTCTATTTCTTCGAGAATACTTTGTTATTCTTAAACTTAGCAAAATACCTTATTTTTGACAGAAAAATAGCCATGGAAACTGTCGACCAACATCAACATATAAAGAACATAATTTTAGTACAACCTAATTTCTTCTCCTCAACTGGACATTTATTTTTTAGTTTGAACTAAATGATGGATCTAGTCTTTGTAGATAAAACTCAAACTTTTATTTTTATACTTATTCTACATTTTTTCAATCGATGTTTCTACTACTTTTTGATAGCTGCATCTTCACGGGCGCGCATCCGCAATAATGTCTGTGAAAAAGTGGTAGGAATGCGATGAACATTTTATTCTTTAACTTATTTTATTAAAGTGATGGCTTGACTCCCATTAAGCATTTTATTAAGAATGGTTGAATGATTCAACCCCTTCTATGTTCTCGAATTCTTACCTTGGGTTGCCCTTTATCGAAGGCACTTACCACATGAACTCGTTTAGCCGGTGGAATATATCTTCCTCCCGCATCTAGCTTCTTTGGAAATACCGGATGATTTTAGCATCATCAACATTGAAGATTATTTTCCCCTCGGCGCAATCAACTGACGCTCCTGCAGTACTAAGGAAAGGTCTTCCAAGTATTATAGATAATTTTTCATCCTCTGGCATTTCAAGAATAATAAAATCAGTGGGAATAACATGTTTAACTATTCTAAGTTGAACATCCTCAATCATACCAATGGGTTGTTTAGTGGACTTGTTAGCCATCTGTAAAGTGATAGTAGTAGGGAAATACTCCCCTAATCCTAACCTTTTATAGAGGGAGTATGGCATTACACTAACTCCTGCACCTAAATCACACGGCATTGTGAATATCATTTTTTCCCATTGAGCATGAAATAGTTGGTATTCCGGGATCTCCCGATTTAGACAATAACTTCCCATTAACAGGATAACTAGTCACCATGGCAACAGTTTCAGTTATCTCTTTCTTTCTTCTAAGAATATCACGGAGGAATTTAGAATAGGTAGGAACTTTGATTGCATCCGCAAATAGAATTTCCAGACGAAGGTTACCAAGTGCCTTTGTAAAAGAATCATAAATTACCTGATCTGGTGCTTTATTTTTTCGATATGGATAAGGAAGCTTTTGCTCACCTTTCTTATTCTTGTCTTTTACCTTTTGTGGGTGGTTAGGCTCTTTTGTTGCTTTCTTTTGTTGTTGCTTATCGCTTTTGTTCTTTTCTACTACAACAACTTCATATTCATTGCTTATCTCTTTTTCTTTTCTTTGATCAATTGTCTCTCCATTAGAGTCATAACAGTCATCCTGTGCATCATCTTGGACCTCCTTGGTTTGATCTTGTGTTTCTTGAGCAGTTTCATCTTGAGGATCCACCAATGTATCATCTTCTTGGCTTGCTTTGAGTAAGGCCTTTTGCCTTCGATCTTTTCAGCTTCATATTCGGGTGGTCCTAATGGTCCTGTAACAACTGCATCTCTTCTTGTAACACCATTAGTAGAAACAGGAATATCTATATCATCTCGAAGAAAAGTTTGATAACCAGATTCTATTTGTTCACACTGGGTTTCAATCATACTAAGATACTTGTGAAATAATTTTATTTCTTGGCCAATCTCATCATAATTTTCCGTGAGTTCCACCAAAATATTTTTATGTTTTTGAAAGTGCTTATGCAGGTTATTATGAGATTTTGCTTGTCGATGTTTTAATTCCTGAAAAACTTTCCTAGTTTCATCTTCTTCAATAAGAACTTGTAACAAGTCTACTTTGTTTTCCTTAACAAGTCCAGAAGGTATACCTTTTTCTTTCACTGTTTTGCGTACTTAAGGCATAAGATCAGGAGTTATCCGAAGTATCCCTTTTTCCGGCTTAGTGCCGAAATCAGGATTATATAAAGAATCATTCTTAGCCCTAATAGACATCAATTCCAAACATTCTTTAACAATTAAAGTATTTATCGATCCTCCTGCTGAAAAGTCAAGCAACTCTCTACATTTAGTATTAAGACCATGGTAAAATAAATGGCAAATAGTTGATTCAGAATACCATGATTAGGAATACTATTGATCATTCTAAAGAATCTATCCTAGGCTTGTGGGTAGTTTTCGCCCATGTTCTGACTAAAGTTGCCTATATTCTTTCTTATTCCAGTTACCTTTTTAAAAGGATTAAACCTGTTTATGAATTTAACAATGCAGTTTTCCCAACATTTAATGTAATGGCGAGGGAGAGAATATAACCAGTCTAGAGCCTTACCTTTAAGAGACCAACAAAATAATTTTAGACGAGAGAAATCTCTTGGCAAACCTTTTGGTCCAAATGATGTTATCACATCGTCGAACTCTCTAAGATGTCTTCCTAGGTCTTCATCTTCCCTTCCACTAAAGCTTTTTCTTTAATTTTTTTAATAATTCCACCATCAAATCGATATTCTCTAACTCCAGGATTAGGGAATTCTATTGGTTGTTTAAGAAATTTAGAACTTGGAGCACTGTATTCTCTGAGAGTTTTCTCAGGTTTCTTGGGAGTTGTCCTGTAAATAGACATAAGTTCCATCATATCACTCAAGTTTTCAACTTCAACTTTATTTGTTCTTAAAAGTTTTTCAATAATTTACTCGCGCCTTTGAGCAGGCACGCGCTCAATATAATATGGTAAATAGGTCCTACTAGAGCGTGTAGAACCTTTGTCTCCTAAGGAGAACATTTTGTAGTGGTAACACCTGAAATGTCAAGAGACAAACACTAAGCACTTAGCTCCCCGGCAACGGTGCCAAAAAATAGTTTGATATCTGCAAGTGCACAGATCGTTTGTACCTAGTTTTGAAGTATAGATATCGATCCCACATGGAGCCCAAAGGTAAGTGTTTATGGGTGAAGTCTCTGTCACACCCAAAGTTGTCACATGTCTTCGAGTGAATTGACTACAAGTGTTGAAACGAGAAAGGAATTTGGATTAAACTGGGTGTATTAAAAAAACTTAAAATGTAAACTTCAGAAATAAAAAGCATAAAAGTAAAGAACGATTCGGTTGTTTGTTGTTTATTGTAGATGATAGTGATTGTGCCCGATGGACGAATGATAAGTGAAACAATTATAATCTTATAAGTATATGTGTAGGCGAGCAACCCATAATTATCTGGAACTCCTCTTGTTAGAGTTCGTCCCAACTTCCATAATCCTATTAGTCTGTTACCAAAACCATGGTCAGACACTAGACGATTAAGACCCTTCAGGTCGCTTAGCGATTAAGCTCCTTGGATCAAACTAATGAAATAAGCTCGGTGGTTCCTCGTTATCCTCGAGTCTACTAGTTTTATATTGATATCCCCATGTCACACGGGGGTCACCGGTCTGCTAGCGAACAAGATCCTATCCATGTGGAACAAATTATCATGTTGTCTAGGCCCTTAATTGGACAACAAGCATTAGGCATCCCACAGATAGTCAAACACACCTAATATAGTAATTAAAATCGATCACAAACTAATGGAAAATATATGAAGGCACATCAGATCTCACCAATCCCTTACATCTCCCACGCCAAAGGAACTTACTCACACATGAGAGAAGAAAGCATCATCGATATAATTAAATAAAGGAAATTCGTCTTGATATTACCATGGAGATCCACAATAAGAATAGACACGTAACACAATTCAAGATAGGAAGAATCAATCTCAAATCCTAGTCTTGTAAGGTGAAGATCTCTCTCTCTCTCTCTCTCTCTCAAGTACAAGTAATGGATATGGGGGTGTATTGGCTAGGAGGTTGAAGATCGTGGAGCGAGATGAAGAACATCTTCTCCTTCTTCTCCGGATATCCTCTTTCTCCTTTTCAGATGGGATGGCGGCTGCTGTGTTGTGTTTTTGCGTCTATTTTTTTTACGGAAGTTGTCCCTTTTGACAAGACAGAGGCGGTGGCAGCTATACGGCAGGAACTATACGGCCAAAAAAATGTTCCTGCCGTATAGTTTCTCGTTAAAGCCTCTGTATGCTTCCCTCGATTGCTTCCAAAGAGAGACTTACTTGTTTTCGCCTGAATATTGTGTTTCTCTAGTTAAAACCTTATGTTGATGTTCAGAACCTGAAACACACACTACAACAAAAACCTACCATAGAGGCATTCTTCTTGAGACACTTCTTATTTTGTCTCTTTAAAAATCACGTAGAGACATTTTGCATCTTGTAGAGACAATTTTTGAGACACTTAAGGATGTGTCTCAAATATAGAGACATCAGTTAAGACATTTTTCTGAAGTAATAGGATTTTCATTCTAGAGACAAATTTTGAGGCATTCTAAATTGTCACAAAAAGTTATATATAGGCAATCATTGAGACACAATATAAAATGTCTTTACATTTTATGTAAATACACTATTTGAGGCATTTTGCTTGTTGTCTAGAGACATTTGTTCTATGTTTTAGCCCCAATGTGCTATATTAAAAAGAAATTCATTCTAGATGTAAACAAGATCTTATGTAAGGTTGAGATGGTTAGAGTAATATGTCTTTATCATCAAAGGTCAAGAGTTCAAGGACTGCTTTTGACATATTTTTATGGTATTTTTTTACTCTACGTGTAGAGACATAATATAATGCTTATTTGTTATGTCTTATAAGAAGCATATACATTATTACTAGTGTCCTTATCCCATAGGGACACTGCCCATAGCGACACTTTTGAGACAATGTGTAAAATGCCTCTACAAGTATGTACAGACAATAAAAGTGTCTCTACAGGACCAAAATAGTGCCTCTATGGGCCAGATCTTTTGTAGTGACAAATTAAAAACCAAGTTTTTTTTGCTACTGAAGTATTAGCGTTAGGTAAAGCTAGAAAATGATCAAGTCCAGAGGAAAATCATCAATAAAAACCATCAAAAATGTGTCAAATCTCACAGCTATTAGCCGCCTACTATCTGCCCTTCTTTGAGATGGTCTGTTATTGTACTGGCCCTTTTCGACCTCAACTGTTCAGGCCCACAGGCGGCCTCTACTGTTCTAGACTGGTAATTTTGTCAGCATGTTACTATTCTCGTCTTGAAATTTCTCGGTTTGTTACTGTTCTATCCTTTAACTGTTTTGGCCCTTTATTGTTGTGGTCTGCTACTGTCCTGGCCCATTAATCCTCTGACCTGTTACTGTTCTACCATTTTACAGTTTCTAGCCTTTTACTATTGTGGCTTGTTACTGTTATGGCATGTTTCTGTTTTGGCATGCTGCTGTGTGGCCTGCTACTGTTCTGGCCTGTTAATATTACGGCTTGTTACTGTTACTTTTCCCACATGTGGGTTGGCCCATTACATTTACAGTCTTTTACAGTTTCGGTCTTTCTGAAGCCCATGCCAATATCATAAAATGTGTATAATTAGCGAGCATCTTTTACTGTTCATCGTCGGCTGAATAGAAGACGAGCCAATAACAAAGCATGATATTGTTCCCTAATTGACCTATGTGGCGTAGTTACGGTAACGACTACTGCCATGTGTGGATAGTATCAACTAAATGCCTACACCCGGCCTATGCGAGTTATCTAGATATTACATCAGCTACAAACTTCTTAAAATTATTACATATTATCAACTCAAGGGAAAGAAAATTCTGCATTTCTGCTGACAATCGAGTTGATAGCGGAGTCCTCAATTTGCTTTCTCAATCAATCACCGGCATCTTCCTTTGAGTGTGACAGCTACATTGGAGCAAACATGATCTTGCAGCCCCCTCTTTGGTGGCGATAGCAATAGTTACAGTCTGAAACTAAGTAATAACAAGTTAATTCATCAAACTAGACAAACTACTCATTAGACTGATATGATAGGATCTATGAACTAGACCTTACAACTAGTCAATGGTTCAGTTATTGACCAACACATCAAACAAACAGGACAAGCAAGCACCGCATTAAAGAAGTGTGCCTACCGTGAAACGAGCAATCAAAATGTGTGTGTGTGTGTGGCTTAGAATTTCACCAAATATAAATTAGCCAGGTCATTTCAACAAAAATATATGGAAGCAGTTGTATACCCTAAAATGCAAGAGACGTTGGGTGACTCGAAATTTGCGTTGAGCTACACAATGGCATGCAGTTACTGTCGTAGCTAAGCATGAACTAGATAGAAACCACATCATAAGAGAACTTGTAGAGCAGGAATGCAAACCACGAATGAACTGCATATAGTAGAGGATAGTTATGTCGTTGCTGAGGACAAACCAGAACCAGATGCGAGATATGATGGCATCACTCGTGAACCTGTAGAACAGGACAAACAAGCATTAGACAAGTGTGCCTACAATGAAATGAGCAATCAAACAAAGTGTTTCTTTGAATTTCAGTAAATATAATCTAGACAGGTCATTTCAGAAGATATATATGGACGCAATGGTATCTCCTGGAATGCAAGAGATGTTAGGTGACTCAGAATTTGCGGTAAGCTACACAATGGCATGCACTTGCTGTCATAGCTACAGATAGAAATTATAATGGCATCATAAGGGAACTTCTAGAGAAGGAATGCAAACCACGAGTGAACTACATAGTAGAGGACAGTTATGCCATTGCTCATGATGAACCAGCACCAGATAAGGAAATAATGGCGTTGCTTGTGAACCTATAGAATAGGCTACGCAAACCAACATGTTCATTGTTTCATTTTGAGCTCTATGCAACAAAAATAAAATAGTTTGTGATGCAGCTTTTGAAGAACTAGATTGCAACAACAAAATTATAATTGAATTAGTACGAAGAATTTAAATGGCTACTACAAGATAGAAGAACGATGCCAAGGAGGAAATAATAACAGGAACTGATCTCATGACGAACCAGATAGATTCAGTAACTGTAGAGCAGGGAATCCTTACTAATATTTTCCACTGACTTTAGATTCTGCAAGAATTACATGGTAGCAGGCAATTACTATTGTACGGAGTAGCTAAGAACATGTGCATGACTTTAAAATTTGTAGAGCAGCGAATGCAAACAAACATGTCTAGTGACCTTGTATGTAGTGTGTACAATAGGCGTGCACATTGACTTGATGTGTAGCACGATTGCAAAAATGTAGTTCACTATGACAAGCTTGAACTTGCTATACTGCTGACAAAACAAAAATGGGTTGGAGATTTGGTCACCTTGGTAGGAGAGGCGTCTAAGCATCGTCGGTACCCTGTAGGTGACGTCCAGGTCACTGAGGGTGCCGCGGTTGTGGTGGCTGTTGGCATCGGGGAAGAAGATCTTGGGCGGTCGATGCCGGCTTGAGTGCGGTGGACGAGAGCGTTGCTGAGGCAGATCCGGTGCAGAGAACGGCGACAGTCGTGGAGCTGGTCTGGAGCGGTGGACATGGAACTCCTTCAACTAGATCACATCTAGTGGACACCGGTGAAGCGGATCTAGTACGGTTGGGTAGCTTTTGGCGGCGAGGAAGGAGAGCTTGGGCGGTCAATGATGCCATCGGCGTGGTGAATGACACCGCTGAAGTGGATCGTATGGGCACCTAGAGGGGGGTGAATAGGTGCTACTTCAAATTTTAATGTTTTTTCAATTTTAGGCTTAACACAAATGGTAATTTCTCTAGATAAGTATTTAGAAGTATTTCCCTATATGCAAACCTATCTACTAGCGAGTAAGAGGCGAGTGGAAAGAGGAACGAGTGAACCGTAGTGAAGCATGCAGAGACACAGGATTTGTTTTATCGTAGTTCCTTCCTTGTTAAGGGAAGTACATCTGCGTTGGAGGGGTGGGCGGTACTAAGACCACCACACCACAATAGGCATCACCCTGTTCTCCGATGGATCCCGCCACCGAAGTCCTGATCCACCTTTCCACTATAGGAACCCTTCGAGGCGGGTACCGTCGCCTTTACACAATAGCGGGGCACAACTCCACAACCTAATTGGAGGCTCCCGTAATGACAACAAGCTGCCACAAGAACAAGTTATCAATAACAAAACACAAGATCTAGATATTAACAAGAATACTAGATCGGGGATTTCTCCAAATGAATGGAGAGGAGTTGATGTGCTTGATTCGTGATGGTGATGAAGATTGTCTCCTCCTTCAATTCCCCCAAAGATTGAAGCCTTCCGGTGGTTGAAGTGGGAGATCTAGATAGAGAGCTCTCGTAATGGGTCTGACACTTTTTGAATGAATCAAGAATTCTGCTCGAAGGGGATGAAGGGGCTTTTATACCCCCTTCCCCAACTGAGCCGTTGGAGCCTTTGGGGCCGGATTATCTGGCCTAGGGAAAACTCCGCCCTAGACTCGGATTATTCGGCAGATAATCCACCTATGAACAGAAGCTCACGCAGGCTGGCCCTTGACACCTTCTCCTAGGGACCGGATTATCCGGCCCTAGGGGAGGGTCGGATTATCCGGCTGGGGGAAAATCCGCCCCAGCCGCGAAATATCCGGGGGAAATTCCGTCCCTAGATAGAAGCTCGTGTATACCCTCTCTTGGGCGCCTCCCCTAGGGCCGGATTATCCGGCCCATCATGAGGGCCGGATTATCTGGTCTAGGGAGAAAATCCGCCCCAGAGCCGGACTGTCCGGGGGAAAAGCCGCCCCCAGACAGAAGCTCGCGCACAGCCAGCCCTGGCCAAGATGGTCCGGCCGGATTATCCGGCCCATGATGGGGCGGATAATCCAGTCCCGCAAATACTAAAAACTTTCCTGCAACATTTAGTGCACATTAGAAATTCCATGGTATTGTTATCTAACACACAAAACATAGGAAAGCATGAAATGTTCTTTCAATCTCCCCCTTTTTGGTGTTAGATGACAATACTAGGATTTGCAAGAAAGTTCACAAGACCACCAACAATAAATACATGAAAGAGACTCCCCCTGAATGTGTGCATACTAGAAATTTGTATTTGAATACAAATGCACACAAATAGGTGTGAGTCTATTCCATTGAAATATAAACAACATAATCATACCACCGAGATAGGGAGAGGCGTCCTTGATATAACCATTATTATCGATGTGATAACCATTATAAGCGCCTTCCTTGAGATACATAACCAACATTATAGGATATGATAGATGAATCCATAGGTGTAATCCACAAGATAAATCCAGAAATCCACAGACACAAAGTTTCATACAAACCACAAACCACAAATTAAAGTTCAACGCTAAATAGGAACAAGCAAGAAAACGACGAATGAAAAAGTGCAAATGCTTATGCCCGACCCATGCAAATCCTCGGAGACCTAATATAACTACTTCTCCCCCTTTGGCATCGAGACGCCAAAAAGGAAGAAGAGCGATGCTAACGCCCCAAGGAATCACTCGTAGTCGTCATCCTCGTCCTCGTCCTCGTTCCCATCCTCGTCCTCATCCTCAAGCTCCTTGGTGTCATCGTCCTCATCAACAGTAGTGGCCGCGGAAGGGAACAGGTGATGCTCCGGCTCTCCATAGTTAAGCCCAGAAGAAGAGTTCCACCGAGCATATGGTGTGGGAGGAGTAGGAGCCAGAGGATCACCAGAAGCACCAGACACATGGTGAAGGATGAGCTACTGAGAGTGGGCCAACTCATGGCGCTGCTTGTAAGCCTCGTACTGGCCCTTGCGTGTGTCCACACCCATGCAAAGAATGTTCCGCTGGAACCAGTTCAGCTGCTTGATCTCACGAGCAATGGGAGGAACTGGAGGCCTGCAAGCACTAGTGCGAGCATCCCTCATGAGACCCTCAGGAGCAGAAGTGGGGCGAGAGGTCTTCCTAACTTTGGTGTAGATCTTCTTTGCCTTGTGCACAACATCAATGTTCAATTCTTCAGATGGAAGCAGGTGCTTGATGAGCATCATAATGTAGGGAGCATAAGGAATGGACAGCATGTTGAACATTGCATCAGTCAATTCATGATAGATGAAGTCCATCACATCCAGCTGGTACTGCACGGACTCATCCTCGCATGAGGCAACCTCATGAGAGAACGCTAGGAGTTGGACCAGGTGACCACAGATGCTGTCATTGTTGCCACCACTCAGGGTGATAGAATCACGGAAGAGGCCCACCAAGGCAGCATAGATTGGAGCAAGACCAGTAAAGGTGCCCACAATACCATTGTCCATCATGCACGGAGAGAGGACTGCACCTTTATTGGGCTTCAGTTGGGTGATCATGCGGTGGCCACTAGGCCGATCCCTGTTGCGGAAAGAGTACCCAAGCACCTCCACAAACACACGAAAATCAGCACTCATAGGCCTGTCACGAGTCATCCACTTCATAGTGTGATGCCCATCACCACAAATAACCAATGTGGAAAAGAACTGCTTCACAACTTCAGAATCATAGGAGCATTGGAGAGCCATGAGATGGTGCAGCCCCATCCGCTCAGCCACATACATGGCATCAAAAAGGTGAGGCTTCTCCAAGGCCTCAGCAAGAATCAGCGGGTGCATAGGCCTAATCTTCAGCCGAGCATACACATCTTCATATATTCCTTTCTGTTCAGCACACCAGAAATGAGAATCATCCAGCTCAGAATCACGTGCCAACTCAGCAAACAGATCATGGTGATGAATAGAGGAAAAAGTAAGGGGATCCAAAGCCTTGTAGTTAATCTTGGGCTCTTTGCCCTTCCTCTTGGACACACCCCTCCTGGATCTCTCCCTCTTTACCTGCTCAGCCATGCGATCAACCTCTTTCTTTCTTCTTCTCAGTTCAACTTCGTCCATCGTATTACCCTCACCGTCTACCACAAAATAGAGACCACGAGGACGACGCTTGTAAGTCTTGGGAGCACTGGAACAACCTATGAAGAGAACAAGGTCAATAGCATGGGGATAAGCATACACACAAGTCCAAGAGAGAGCGTAGAAAAAGTAGGCAAATAGTTCATAGTCCAAACCTACTCAATGCACAAATCAAGACAAAATTGAACGAATTTTTAGTCTGTCAGGCCGGATTATCTGGCCTGGCCAGGGGCGAATAATCCGGTCGTGGCAGAAATTTTCAGAATTGCCTAGATTAAATGCAAAAGAGTAGATCGGGCCTAGATACTGCAAGACTACGATTTCTATGCAAAACAACATTCTTTTAGACAACGTTCCACCCAACAAACAACACATCTTGCCAAAGATGGAGAGAGGGAGTTACCCTCACTCATTGGAGGAAGAACACACAGGAGAAGGTACCCGGAGACGCGGAGAAGAAGATCCGGGGAGGCCCGGAAAATCCGGTGGCCAGAGAGGCTCCAGGGAGGGTGGGGGACGGCAGGCGGTGGCTGGGGAGAAGGAGAGGGTTGGGGGAGAAGTGCTGCTCGTTATGAGCCCTTCCCCCCGACCCTAGCCCTTAAGAACGAAATCCGCTAGGGCCGGATTATCCGGTCTGTACTTGGGCCGGATTATCCGGCTTAAATTCTGAACTTCTATTACACACAGAGTCAGGCCCGCGCGTCCCCAAACAACACCCCCACAAGGTGTACAAGGGACTTGTGTGCAAGAATAGATGGCTTAGGGGTAGGGAAAGGCTTAGGATTAAGAGAGCCAAACTAAGATGGTACTACACACTCAAATTTGCAAGAATCAAATCAACTAAAGGCCAAAATTGCGTGTGATTCCCATAAAAACATGAGAGGAGCTAAAAATGATCAAGAAGATCCAAATAAATCCAACTCTTCTCATGGAAGAGGGCGGTGGCCGAAGCCACCTTGTTGGAGTGTATGGTATGACACCGCGAAGATATATCTTGGGTTCATGACCAATACTCATCAATAATCTCACATATCACAACATGATATTAAGAGAAATGATTTGACTTGCTTTCGGCATTATGGGGGGAGGGTTAGCCCAATAAATTAGGACCACACTCCCCCTATATCCATGCCCACATCTAGACCAAATAAGACCGAGATGTACGAGTGAGTGGATGGGTAATCAAGAGAAGCTCCTTGAATCAACGATATTTAGTTCATTCCTCAAGTAGCAAAACCTTGCTTCATCAAGTGGCTTCGTGAAGATATCAGCAATTTGGTTCTTCGTGCTCCCAAAAGATAGATCAATATTGCCTCGAGCAACATGGTCCCGAATAAAATGATTCTGAATCTCAATATGCTTTGTCCTTGTGTGTTGTACCGGATTGTACGCAATTTTGATTGCACTTTCATTATCGAATAAAAGAGGCACTTTGTCACAATTGACACTGTGTTCCTTTAAAGTTTGCCTCATCCATAATAACTAAGTGCAGGCACTAGCAGCAACAACATATTCAACTTCGGCTATGGAGAGAGAGATACAATTCTGCTTTTTAGATGAACAACAAACTAGAGATCTTCCCAAGAAATGACAAGCTCCAGAAGTTGATTTCCGATCATCCTTATTACCAGCCCAATCTGAATCAGTATAACCACATAGAGAAAATTGGAGCCCTTGGGATACCATAGACCAAAGTTAGGGGAATGAACCAAATATCGGAAGATCCTCTTGACCGCCACTAAGTGGCTTTCTTTAGGACTTGCTTGATACCTTGCACACACCCCACACTCAACACAATATTTGGTCTAGATGCGCAGAGGTAAAGAAGAGAGCCGATCATGGACCAGTATACCTTTTGGTCCACATCTTTACCGTGGGGGTTCAGTTCAAGGTGATATTTTGTTTGCATCGGAGTGGCGACGCCATTAAGATCCATCATCTTGAATCTCTTGAGCATGTCTTGGATGTATTTAGCTTGATTGATGAAGGTTCTGTAACATCCCAAAACTTTAATCCAAGTTATCAAGATCCAAATCACCCAATTTAGGGTTAACAAAACCTTTTTCTGATTTAATTACTTAAGCATGCATGTGTGTGTTGCATTAAATAGGCATTGTTTTGAATTGCCATGTTTGTTTGTTCTAATGGTTGTAAAATGATTCTAAGATGAATGCCACATCATCTAGATCATTCCCAAGCAAAATCCAAAGAAAAAGAAATCAAATAGAATTAATAAAGGCAAATGGTCACTTTTGCCATTTTAATTAACTAGGCCACTTGGGTGTTCCTAGAACTCAATTCAAACAGAAACAATTATGGATCTTTACACCCCTTGCTAGTACAAGTAATGATGCACCAAGGCCCACCTTGTGATCATGCAGAAACATTTAAACCCTAATTTAAAATGGCAATTGAAAATGGAATCAAGTGTATGTACCTAGATCCCACTTTTTCAAAAACCACTCAAATGAACTCAACTTGACAAATCCCAGCAACTAGAGATGCTCAAGCATAAGACCAACAACTCCACCAAAAATCATCTCAAAATTTGAAAGTTTGTTTCATGCGGCCATTTGGTCGAACAGGTGGCATGCACAAAATTTTCTTCCTAACTATTACTATTTGATGATCAATGCCTTGTCGAGTAATTGGGCCCCATTTGGTCCCCTTGTCCCCTCTAACTCTAACCAGCCCCTAACTAAGCTATTAACCGGCCTAGAGCAGCAGTGCCGTGCTGCCCGTTCTTGGTCGCCATCGGCCGAATGTGGGCAACGCGCCACAGACCGCGCCGCTCCAATCCAGCACTGCCACTAGCTCCACCAAACCCTGCTGCACTCCCCTGTACACCCCACGGCCACAGCCAGCCCCTGGACCACCTCCCATCGCTCGCGCCCACCGCCTCTGTGCCAGACGCAGAGCGCGCCAGAGCGCCATCACCGACAGCCTCGCACATGCCGCCCCTCGACCACAGCCCGCGCGCGTCGCTCCACATTGACCCCAGCACCCCGCCAGGCACGCTCTTCTCCCGCCGCGCGACCCACAGCCACCGTGAACCGCGTCGAGCACCGCCTCTGCTGCTCAGAGCGCGAGACGCGCCCGACCGTTAGCCACTGCCCCTCACGTCGCCATTAAGCCATAGCTGACCACCAGGGAACTACCCACGGTCCGCCTACCCAGCCCATGCCTATAGCGCCCTGTATCGACCTCACCGACGAGCTCGCTGTCGCCCTCTCGGTCCCCTCGACGAGCCTATATAAGGAGGCCACCCCAGCCTCATTTTCCACACTCACACACTCCCCTCTCACCACTGATCATTTACCCTCTCTTGCTGGAGCCGCTCGAGCAGCCAGTCGCTGGAATTTCACTGGAGTTAGCCGCAACAGAGAAGGAGAAGCCCCCGTCGATTTCGTCCACCCCCGGAGCTGCCGCGACCTCGGCTGAGTCTGCCGTCGTCGTCTCGTTCGATCGCACCCATCTCCGCACTCGCTGGAGCCCGGGTATGCCCCCACTAGACCCCCACCGAGCCGCTAGGGTTCCACCTCGTCGGCGACATGTCCGTCCTCGACGATGAACGTGAGTCGTAGATCATAGTTCTAATCCTACGGTCCACGTTGCCCCGTACCGCTTCGCGTTTAAAGAGCCACTGACATGCGGGACCCCCCTGTCAGCGGTCCTAAGCGCCGCGGAGTGAAACAGGGCCGGCCCGTTAGTGTTCCCGTGCTGGCCCTCTAATTCAGATTTAGATTTTTCCTTTTTAACTAAATCTAGTTTCTCTCCACTAGTTTGAAAATCATTTCAGAAAGATCTACTGGACCAAATTGAATGATTCCAATTTTGTTGGAAAGATAATTAAAATATCTATCCAAGCCCGTTGGATTTAAATCAATTAGAGTTAGATATCTCTCCTAGAAAAAATAACAAGATAGAAGCTTTTTCATATTCAAACATTTTTCTAAAATCAACCATAATAGTTTTTGAGTTGATTCCAACTCTCAAAAATCACATTTGATCATACCTATCTAAATATGTAATAATATTAAGGTTTGCATGCAGTGACTTTCGACTAGTACCAAAATAATGCTATATAGGCATTTCTAGTCACTTTAAATCATTAAATATTAAACTTAAACTTATTAAAATGTGATCCAACATTTAAATCACATTCCCATGGATTATAATATGTGGTGATGACATGTGTCCACATGATCCCGTATTTTAATTGGAGAATATGAAATCTTAGTTGTTTTCAATGAGTAGAAATTACTTTTCTCAAATAAATAAATGAAACTAGTTCATTAAACCTTGTGATGTATGTGATGATACTAGATCATCAAATGTGTGCCTTAGTGTGCTAAATAGACTAGTTAAGTATTGTTTGGTGATTGTGTATCCCGTATGTATTTATAGACGATAGTACCGAACAAGTCTTCGAGGAGGAGGAGTTCTACCAAGAAGAGGAGAAAGAGAATTTCAAATACTTCACCAACCAAGGCAATCTATTATTGGCAAGCTAACACTTGCAAGTATTATACTTAGCAAGCCATCATTAACAATGCAAGCTAACCTTACAAGCTTGATAACTTAAGCAAGTGCATTAGGCATGCTTTGGTTATACCTTTTGACTTATACCTACTCCAAGTTTTACTTACAAGCTTTACTTTCTTTTACTTTACCAAAGTTCTTTACTTTGTTTAGGGGTAGCATAAAGAGTATAAAACTTGACCTATCTAGTTAGACTTAGATGTCATTCTATGGCATGAGATTGATATTAGCATCCCCCATTAGTGAACACTTTTAACTTAGTAGTTTAGAGTTAAAACAAAAACTTGATCACTTTAGATGGGAGTACTTGGTGAAAATGACTTGTGAAAACCTTGGAATGATGAGTCATTCTATTGAGATGTTTTGACATGTGTTGAGAAACACAAATGGTTATTATGATGAAAATGTTGAGGCATG
This sequence comes from Avena eriantha, assembly GCA_910589775.1. NCBI lineage: Eukaryota > Viridiplantae > Streptophyta > Magnoliopsida > Poales > Poaceae > Avena > Avena eriantha. Next base: position 484,963,892 of record OU342742.1, read on the forward strand.
AGCCTTAGCCCTTTTATTAAAACTGATGGTTGGGTTCGGATGCGATACCATTCCAAATTTACCGTACAACCACAATACCTGAATTGGGTAAGGCTTAGCCGGAAGTTTATATGCATTAGTATTACTTCCCTTGCGGGAGAGGTCTGAGCTAAGGCTACCTCTCAATGTTGTCCACCTATGCAGTGCCCAGGATCGCAGATGGCCATGGCTGGGAGGCCAAGCTCATAGGAGAGGTGCTTATACTAGAGTGTGTAAAGGAAAGGTTATGTTTTATTATTTGCATACTAAGTATGATGATTCAGAGTTATCCCTGACAGATGTATCGAATTTTGTGGTGAAAGTGAACCACCTCTGCAGAGTGTCAAACCATTCGAATAGCCGCGTCCGTGGTTATGGACAGTTGGAGTGGCCATACTGTTCCATTGTCAGATGTTTTCAAAATGACTTATGAAATGATTTGTGACATGACTTAACCACAACAGAGTTGTGACTATGATGACTAAGTTCCCACTTAGGTGATTTCAAACTTTATTTTATCTTTCTTTGTTTCCGAACTCAGCTTAGGTTTCAAACTTAATTTTATAGATAAACTTAGAGTTAGCATTCCTACTAGAACTACCTTACTTGTTAGTGATAGTTTGCGAGTACTTAAAGAGTACTCATGGCTTTTGTCCCTGGCTATTCCCGTGACCACACTATGAGGAGGACTACCCTGAAGGAGGACAGTAGGATGGATACGACAACTAGGATCCTCTCTCATCGTCAGCATTGCCTGTGACTCTGAAGATGGACCCCACCGCGACACTATTTATCCCGCTACTTTGTTTGTACTAAGACTCGATCATGAGATCCTTTATTTGTGTAAGACCTTATTATAGTTTGCAATGGATGACGTACTGTGATAACCAATCTATTATGTCTCGCAAAAATGGTAATCCTAGGATTGCAATGTATGGCATAACAGGCATCTGGGATTAAAAATCCGGGTGTTGACAGGTTCCTTCTCTAAGTTGCTTGATCTCGAATCCAAGAAAGAACCGTAACTCCCCCATCATAGACATCCTAAACCTGTCAGTCATAAGCTTTGAAAATTCATCATTAAAAGCTTTATTAGTAGAACCAAAGATGATGTCGTCTACATATAGTTGGCATACGAAGAGCTCCCCCTTAACCTTCTTAGTAAAAAGAGTGGGATCGATTTTCCCAACTTCGAAGCCACGGTCTAGCAAAAGCTCTTTAAGGTGCTCATACCACGCACGTGGGGCTTGTTTAAGGCCATAGAGTGCCTTATCGAGTTTGTAGACATGGTTCATGAATTTAGGATCCTCAAATCCTAGGGGTTGCTTTACGTATACCAAATCATGTTGAGGACCATTAAGAAAAGCACTCTTAACGTCCATTTGCTGCAATTTAAAATTATTATGGGCAGCATAAGCAAGAAGAATACGGATGGACTCAAGATGAGCCACAGGAGCATAGGTCTCGCCGAAGTCAATGCCCTCAACTTGGGAATAGCCTTGTGCCACGAGTCTCGCCTTGTTCCTCACAACAATGCCATTCTCATCTTGCTTGTTTTTAAATATCCATTTAGTGCCGATAACATTGCGGCAATCCTTGGGCTTCTCCACTAGTTTCCAGAACTTGTTGCGCTCAAAGTTATTCAACTCTTCATGCATAGCAACAACCCAGTCCGGATCTTCAAGAGCTCAAACACTTTCTTGGGTTCCACCATTGAGATGTGAGCTTGATGCTCACCAAAACTTTCCAATTCCCTTCTTGTGGAAACTCTTTGTCGAAGATCACCTACAACTTTGTCAAGAGTATGACCCCTTAACTCAAGGTTCCGATCAGCACGAGCCTTGCGACGAAGTTCAATAAGCTTGTTGTTTCTTGGTGGAATAGTTCCATCGCTTGAGTCTTCGTTGGAATCATTTGCTTGACCTTGATTAGTAGTCTGATTATCAGTAGTAGGAGATGACGAAACTTGCCCTTGAAGTGGATCAACAGCGGTAATAGGAGGCTGCTGATCATTAGGAGTTTCAGGGCCGGATAATCCGGCCGACGGTGAGGCCGGATAATCCGGCCTAGGAGAACCTAAACATCTTCATTAGGTTGCCTGGAACTTGCTTGAATTGGTGAGGGGCCGGATAATTCGGGGTCAGCTAGAAAATCCGACCTGGGGCTTGCAGTTGTTTCTTCGATATGATGAGCAGTTTGGGAATTAGTGGAGTGGTGGCCGGATAATCCGGTGTCGACCGGATAATCCGTCCTGAAGCATTCAGGAGCATGTTGACCTTCAGCATTTGGTGGAGTTGGTGTAGAAGTTACTCCCGTGGTTGGAGCAAGTTGAGTCTATGTGGATGAGGGCTCTTCATGAGTAGAGCATTGTCCTTCCCGATCCGCCATAAGGGGTTCCTCAATGGGGCGGAAAATCCCACGCCCATTGTTCTTATGGCATCTTGGGGTATTTCAACATCTGCATCACAAACATCAACTTGCCCCGCACGGGAGCCGTCCTTTTCCTCGAACACCACACTACAAGATTCTACAACAGTTCTGGAGAGCTTATTGTAGACTCTATAAGTGTGGGATTCGGCACCATAACCAACAAAAATACCCTCTAAAGCTTTAGACTCAAATTTAGATAAACAAACTCCCTTGATGAGAAAGAAACACTTACACCCAAATACCCAAAAGTATGAGATGTTTGTCTTGTTACCGGTAAGTATTTCATACGGAGTCTTGTCCAAGATTTTATGGAGGTATAACCGGTTGGATGATGACAAGCGGTAGAGATTACTTCAGCCCAAAAGTTATATGGAGACTTGAATTCAGCTAGCATAGACCTTGCCATATCCATTAGAGTCCCTTTCTTCCTCTCGGCAACACCATTTTGTTGAGGGGTGTACGCAACGGAATATTGATGTCTTATCCCCTCTTCACTTAGGAATTCATTTAAGGTGTAGTTCTTGAACTCGGAGCCGTTATCACTTCTTATTGCCAGAATAGGGACGGTGTGTTGACGTTGAACCTCGTTGGCAAAGTCGATGACCGTTTGTTCAGTCTCGCTCTTCAACTTGAAGAAATAGACCCAAGTGTATCTTGAGTAATCATCAACGATCACAAGGCAGTACTTCTTCCCACCGAGGCTTGCATGATATGGAGGTCCAAATAGGTCCACATGAAGGAGCTCTAAGATCCTTTTTGACGAAATAATAGTCTTTCTTCGATGAGGAGAGTCATGCATTTTACCTTCAACACAAGCCCTGCAAACACGATCTTTGGCAAAGGAAACATTTTCTTTTAGTCCAAGGATGTGGCCACCCTTGTGGAGACTTTGCAAAGTTCTCATATAGACATGGGCTAGTCGGCGATGCCATAACCAACCCGCGTTAGCCTTTCTGAAAAGACACATCGGGCCTATAGTGGTTTTCCCCGAAAAGTCCACCACGTACAGGTCATTTTCGACATATCCCACGAAAGCGACTTTTAAAGACTTGCTCCACAAGAGTACCATCAAATCAGCATCAATAAAAACTGCAAAGCCCATCTTACCAAGGGCGCGAACTGAAAGTAAATTGTAACCGAGGGTCTCAACAAGCATGACGTCCACGAGAGAGATATCGTGAGCCACCGCATCTTTGTCGAGACCCAATACCTCAGATTTTGACTTTTCACCATAGGAGATGGTTATATGATCATGATTTGGCCGCATATTCGTGATGATCTCCTTGCTTCCGGTCATGTGACTCGTGCATCCGCTATCGAGTACCCATTTAGACCCACCGGAAGCATAACCCTGCAAGAAAGTTACTTCTTAGTTTTAGGTACCCATTTTTCAATGGGTCCTCTCATGTTAGTGACAAGGGTCTTGGGGACCCAAATAGACCAAGGAGTGTAACAATCATAAGGACCTACATAGCTAGCATAAACATCACCATAATAATCAATATAACTCAAAGTTAGGATTGTTAGCCCCTACAAAACCATCATAATTAGACTTGTCATTGGTGGTGGTGTTAGTCTTTGGCTGAGCAGTCTTGCTCTTCTTCTTCTTGTTCTTCTTGTTCTTTGTCTTGGGAATATAACCAAGACCCTCTTTTCCATTGTTTGTCCTTTGCTTGCTAAGTATCTCATCTAGAACTTATTTACCTTTGTGTTGAGATCCCTTTGCAAGTTCTTATTATCCATAAGATGATGTGGAGGTGTTGGGCACATCATACTTCCTCAATTGAGTTTGGATCTGGTCATGAGACTCATTTAGAGTAGAGTGTTCACTCTCCAATGCCTTGTGAGCAATGTCAAGTTTCTCAAACTTCTCCGAGAGTCTAGCATGAGCAGCCCCAAATTCAATCTTTTCCTTCTTTAGTTTCTTTACCTTGGCAAGAGCGTTGTCACGTTCTTTGATGAGCTAAACCACAACTTCTTCATGTGACTCCTCAATGGATCCGAGTCTCTCTTCGAAGGATACTCGAGATTCCTCTTCTTCTTCCAAGGCATTCTTCAAAGAAGCTATCACCAAGGCATCTTCTCTTTCAATTCCGCCCTTTTCTTCAAGGAGATCTTCGGCTTGGGCAAGTTGACTCATAAGAGCATCAAAATGAAGTTTGTGCTCACCTTGCAAGTTAGTGAAAAAGTTGTCCAAATCAATAACTTCTTCTTTCATTTTAAGACTAGTATGATCATCCATATCCATATTTATGTTAGTCTTAGGGAATGAAGAACTAGAAGATGATACCTCGGACCCTCTTGCCATAAGACAAGTGATGTTGTTATTGATGACGTTTTCGTTTGGCGAGTCGAAGAGAGATGATGGAGTCGATGTGGTGTCTATAGCAGCCACCTCACGAGAACTATCTTCATCATCTTCATCTTCACTTGCAGGGAATATTCTTCTTGTGCCACCAAGACAATCTTGGGTTGCTTCTTGTAAGGGCCATTCTTTTTGATAAATGGCTTTTTCTTAGGTGCCTTGGATTTTTCTTTAAGGATGAGCCTACCACCATTGTCTTCTCTATTTTGATATGGACACTCATCCACAAAGTGCAGCCTATCTCCACAATTGTAGCATGTTCTTAGTTTTGGGCCACTTTCTCTTCTTCCACATGACCCATTCTTGTGCTCGACTTCCAACTTGGCCTTGGTTGGATCCTTCCAAAAGTTCCTTGCATAGAACGCCATGTACTCACCATGAGCATGTTTGACTTCATCGGGGTAGTCCATGGAGGCACCCTCGAAAGCTCTTTCGTCCTCATCTTGCTCAACAACATTTGCCTTTAGAGCAACATTGACCCCTTTTTGCATTCCAATGGCACGGGCATGGGCATCTTCCGCGTTCTTAGCTACAACCTTGAATGATGCGATTTCTTGCATGACTTCATTTGACATCATTTGATGGTAGTTGTGTCTACCTTGCAAGCTCTTCAAGTCCGTTGGCTCAAAAGGCATTAGAGCACTCACGTATTTCCTTTTTATCCAAGCATTATCAATGTGAGTGGCTCCATGCTTTCTAAATGTTGTTGCTATGCCCTTGAGTCTTCTATACATGTCATCATGGTTTTCACCATCCAACATGTAGAACCTTCATCTTCATTACTAAGGGCATCATACCTTTTCCTTATCATGCTTTCATTTCCAATAAAGAGGTCGGTGAGAGCATCCCAAGCTTCTTTAGCTATGTTGAGATGTTCAATGTGGGGCATGTCCTTGGGACCCACTCCGAGTTGTATCATGTGGAGAGTCGTAGCATTCAATTGGCTATCCACAACTTCTCTTCTTGTAAAGTTGGTGTAATCTCCAATATGAAGACCCTCTTCGATAATCCTCCAAAGTTCAATAGAGCTGCATACATGAGACTTCATTAAGAATTACCATTGATTAAATGAAGATGCAGTAAAAAGCTTGGGTGGATCACCCCTATTGTTTATATGAGGATGAGGGATAGGTGGGTCGGGGGAATATAAGTGATGAACCTCACTATATTCCTCCTTACCACTTCCCTTCTTAGAGGCGGAACCATTATGTTTTTCACCTACCACTTCATCTTCCTTGGATCCGATGTTAGCCTTATCCTTGGATGAGGGAGTGGTAGCCTCAGAGGAGGATGGAGATGGGGCTACGGACGATGTGAGGCGAGCAATCATTTGGTGCATCTCCTCCATCTTGGTCTCAAAGGATTTCAACAAGGTTGTTTCCAGCGTCTTGAGGTCATATATTGTGACCTTGTCCATAGCCTCATTCCCATTCTCCTTGGTACCCATACTTCTCTTAGGCGGTTAAGCCCGAATAAAGAGCCGGGGCTCTGATACCAATTGAAATGGATCGTATGGGCACCTAGAGGGGGGGTGAATAGGTGCTACTTCAAATTTTAATGCCTTTTCAATTTTAGGCTTAACACAAAATGTAAATTCTCTAGATAACTATTTAGAAGAATTTCCCTATATGCAAACTTATCTACTAGCGAGTAAGTGGCGAGTGGAAAGAGGAACAAGTGAACCATAGTGAAGCACGCGGAGACACGGGATTTGTTTTACCGCTGTTCCTTCCTTGTTAAGGGAAGTACATCTGCGTTGGAGGGGTGGGCAGTACTAAGACCACCACGCCACAGTAGGCCTCACCCTGTTCTCCGATGGATCCCGCCACCAAAGGCCTGATCCACCTTTCCACTATAGGAACCCTTCGAGGCGGGTACCGGCGCCTTTACATAACTAGTGGGGCACAACTCCACAACCAAATTGGAGGCTCCCGTAATGACAACAAGATGCCACAAGAACAAGTTATCAATAACAAAACACAAGATCTAGATATTAACAAGAATACTAGATCGGGGATTTCTCCAAATGAATGGAGAGGAGTTGATGTGCTTGATTCGTGATGGCGATGAAGATTGTCTCCTCCTTCAATTTCCCCAAAGATTGAAGCCTTCGGGTGGTTGAAGTGGGAGATCTGGAGAGAGCTCTTGAATTGGGTCTCACACTTTTCTAATGAATCAAGAATTCTGCTCGAAGGGGATGCAGGGGCTTTTATACCCCTTTCCCCAACTGAGCCGTTGGAGCCTTTGGGGGCCGGATTATCCGGCCCAAGTGAGGGTCGGATTATCCGGTCTGGGGAAAACTCTGCCCTAGACTCGGATTATTCGGTAGAAAATCCGCCTATGAACAGAAGCTCGTGCAGGCTGGCCCTTGACACCTTCTCCTCGGGACCAGATTATCCAGCCCTAGGGGAGGGCCGTATTATCCGGCTGGGGTGGGGGGGAATCCGCCCCAGCCACGGAATATCCGGGGGAAATTCCGTCCCCAGACAGAAGCTCGCGCATACGCTCTCTTGGGTGATTCCCCTGGGGCCGGATTATCCGACCCAACATGAGGGCCGGATTATCCGGTCCAGGGAGAAAATCCGCCCTAGAGTTGGACTGTTCGGGGGAAAATCCGCCCCTAGACAGAAGCTCGCGCACAGCTAACCCTGGCCAAGATGGTCCGGCCGGATTATCCGGCACATGATGGGGGTGGATAATCCGGTCCCCCAAATACTCAAAACTTTCCTGCAATACTTAGTGCACATTAGAAATTCCATGGTATTGTTATCTAACACACAAAACATAGGAAATCATGAAATTTTCTTTAAACCGCAGCTCCGTTGCAGTGGCAGAGAGACCCGGTGAACTAGATCCGATGGGTGAGCATCGGTAAAGCGGCTCCACAGCGGTGCACGAGACCGCATATCAAGCCGGTGCATGCGGTGGCCGCGGAGGGGATAGAGGAGGTTAGGATTTTTGGGAGGGCCAGCGGAAAAAACTGTGCGAATCGGGACCATAGAGGTGAATAGAAATATAATTATGATCATGCCCCCGAGCTACTGACTTTCGCTTGCCCATCTGTCATCTGAACAATGGGTAGAACAAGAAATTTAAAGACAAAAGTTTTTGAAATAGAGGGGCGCGAAATGCTTCATGGTTGGTGTATGATATTTCCGCTCGATTGAGATTTGAATTTGGCTAGCGTCCAGCTAATAATAATAGAAAAATGGTACTATCTGGTGGGAGATTTTGGCTCAAAGGTTTTGAATCGGTAGGGCGGGAAATGCTTCAAGGTTGGTGGGTGATTTTGCTGCTCGTTTTAGATTTTGAATTTGGCTACCATCCATCTAGTAATAAAAAGGTAGTAGACCTTAAGCTATCTGTCCAGGAATTCAAAGCCGAGAGTCACATCAACTGATCATCCATATCCATAATTTTGCATGCAACATTTGATACCTACGATTCACACAGTGTAGGCGGTATATTTTTCCGCTTGACAGATATTTTGAATTTGGCTAGTGCCCAAATAATACTCCCTCCATCTCAAAATAGATGTCTCAAATTTATCAAGTATATTGGACAACCTTGTTGTAATCTCTCAAGTATATTCCACAAAGTAGTTGTGCACGCACCCCTTTTTGTTTGTCATACTTTCAGGTTCTCAGAAAGTATGAGATAAATAACGAACGTTGGTGTTGTATCTTGTGAATTTAGCTACTTCCTCCGTCCTCAAATAAGTGTACTTCTAGCGTTTGTTCTAAATGAAACTTAACTATTTCTGTCCAAATTTTATTTATAAATGTAGCAATATTTATGACATAAAACTACTACAAGTTGATTCGTTTTGAAATGTACTTTCATAATATGTAGATTTCATGTTATGTATATTGCTAGATTAGTTTTAAAAACTAGTCAAATTTTTAAAAAGTTTGACTTAGACTAAGATCTACTAGAAGTATTTGTGGACGGAGGGAGTATGCAAGAACTTGGCATGGTGGTGTTCCCGTATTTGGGAGGTGTACATAGGAGCTTCCTCGCATGATGAACAATATTTCCACTAGGAGTTTCCCCCGTGTTGAAAAAGATCAAATTTCTTCGATCCGATCGTGCAGGAGAATATCTTAGTTACGAGTATGGCATACACATGAGACAATGTGGAATTGTTTCACAACTCACTCCTATCGGAACACCACAAAGAAATGGTGCATCTGAACATTGTAATCGAACTTTATTAGATATGGTGCGATCTGTGATGTCCCTTACCGATTTGCCACTGTCATTTTGGGGTCATGCATTAGATACAACCGCATTCACTTTAAATAGGGCACCATAAAAATTTGCTGAATTGACATCGTATGAATTATGGTTTGGTCACAAACCTAAGCTGTCATTTCTAAAAGATTGGGGCTGCGATGCTTATGTGAAGAAACTTCAGCCTGATATGCTCGAACCCAAAGCGGGAAAATGCATCTTCATAGGTTCATAGGATACCCAAAAGAAACAATTGGGTACACCTTCTATCACCGATCCGAAGGCAAGGTTTTTGTTGCCAAGAATGTATCCTTTTTGGAGAAAGAGTTTCTCTCGAAAGCTATGAGTAGTAGGAAGGTAGAACTCGACGAGGTTACCGAACCTCCTCTTCCTGAAGTGGCGAGTAGCAGAGCACTAGAAACTGTTCCAGTGGTGACTCCACCAAATGAAGAGGGAACTAATGATGAGAATCATGAAACTCTAGAAGAGACCACTACCTTACCTCGTAGGTCAAGCAAGATACGTGCAGCTCCTGAAATGTACGGTGATCCAGTCTTAAATTTCATGGTAGATGGAAGCGATGACCCTATGATATATGAAGAAGCGATGATGAGCCCGGATTCCATCAAATGGCTTAAAGCCAAGCAATCCAAGATGGGATCCATGTACGAAAACCAAGTTTGGACTTTGGTGGACTTACCTCAAAACAACATTCCCAAATGGAAACATTGAGGAAGAGTTGTATATGATGCAACCCAAAGGGTTTTATCGATCCTAGTGATGCTGACAAGGTATGCAAACTTCAGCGTTCCATCTATGGACTAAAGGAAACATCCCAAAGTTGGAATGTCCACTTTTATGAAGTGATCAAAGGGTTTCGATTTGTCCAAACTATAGGAGAGGCTTGTATTTACAAGAAAGTGAGTGGGAGCTCTGCAGTATTCCTGATATTATATGTGGATGACATATTATTAATTGGAAATGATATAGATCTTTTGAAAATCATAAAGGATTACTTAAATAGTAAGTTCCCAATGAAGAACCTTGGTGAAGCTGCCTATAATTTAGGCATCAAGATCTATAGAGATAGATTAAGATGCTTAATTGGATTATCATAGAGTACATACCTTGACAAGATTTTTTAAAAAGTTCAAAATGCACGATAGTAAGAAAGGGCTCTTACCTATGTTGCAAGGTACGACTTTGAGCAAGACTCAGCGTCCAGCTTTGGCAGAAGATAGAGAATTGATGGTCAATGTCTCCTATGCCTCAGCCATAGGCTCTCTTATGTATGCTATGTTGTGTACAAGACCAGATGTGGCACATGTTGTTAGTTTAACTAGCAGGTACCAATCTGATCTAGGTGTGCAACACTGAAAGGCGGTTAAGGATATCTTTAAGTACTTAAGAAGAACTAAAGATATATTTCTCATCTATGGCAGTGACGAAGACCTCGTCACAAAGTGTTACGTCGATGCTAGCTTCGACACTGATCCGGACGACTCTAAGTCACAATCCGGATATGTATTTCTTAAAATGGAGCAGTGGTGAGCTGGAGGAGATCCAAGCAACCTGTGGTGGCAAGATCTTCAATGCAGGTGGAGTATATATCTACTTCAGAAGCAGTGGTGGAAGCAGTTTGGATGAAGGAGTTCATTTCCGAACTAGGTGTGGTTCCAAGTGATTTTGATCCAGTGGTTATATCGATGACAACAATGGTGTCACAACCAATGCTAAGAACATCTCCACTCGTGATCCCCATACAGGCTCCGGCGCGGCCATTTTTTGGCTCGTATGGGGGGCGCCGACGCGAAATCAGAAATGGGGGTCAGCCGACGCCCAGCCGTGCACCCCAAACCGACTTTTTTATTTTCTGAATTATTTCAACACAAGCAATCAATCAAATTGGAACAAAAATTCAATACAAATTCAACACAATTATTCAACAAGTTCAACATAGTACACAAATAAATTATGTTTAACACATCACACAAATTAAACAAGTTTGAATCACAATGGCCAACAAACTAGAGAGCTGCTTTCAGGTTCCACAATTGCTCGATCAAACCATTTTGCAGCTGGTGATGAGTGTTGGAGTCTCGAAGTTCTTGACGCTTGGCCAGGAAAGAGACAAAGGCGGTAGGCACCTGATGATCAACATCTGCAAGAGGACCCTGGCGATAGTATGATTGAGTGTCGAACACTGTGTTCTCCCACTCGCTCTCGATGATCATGTTGTGCAAGAGGATACAAGCAGTCATGACCTCCCACATCTGATCCTTGGACCATGTAAGCGCAGGGTACCGAACAATGGCAAATCGAGCTTGCATCACACCAAATGCCCTCTCCACATCTTTCCTGCAAGCTTCCTACCACTAAGCAAACCAAGCTTTCTTCCCTCCAGGCACTACATTTGAAATGGTCTAGACAAATGTTGACCACTTTGGATAGATGCCATCAGCCAGATAGTAGGCCTTGTCATATTGGTGGCCATTGATCTCATAAGCCACAGGAGGAGAATTGCCTGAAACAAACTTGGCAAACACATCCGAGCACTGAACCACGTTGATGTCATTGTGAGATTCTGCCATCCCGAAGAAAGCATGCCAAATCCAGAGATCCTTATCAGCCACTGCCTCAAGAACCACACTGCATGCTCCTTTGTGGCCCTTGTACATGCCCTGATTTGCAAATGGACAGTTCTTCCATACCCAGTGCATACAGTCGATGCTTCCAAGCATCCAGGGAACCCTCTATCTGCATTCTATGCCAGCAAACGAGCAATGTCGCCTTCATTGGGTGTGCGCAGATATGTGTCGCCAAACACCGCCATAATTTACCTGCAAAACCTATACATGCAATCAATGGCCGTGGACTCGACCATGCGCATGTAGTCGTCCTGTGTGTCTCCAGGCATTCCATATGCTAGCATCCAAAGGTCAACCGTGCATTTCTAGACAGTGGAGAAGCCAAGCGTACTGACAACGTCCCTCTTCAACTTGAAGTAGTCATCAAACTCCCTCAGCTTTTCTACGATCTTGAGGAAGAGCTTCCTGCTCATCCTGAAATGGCAGCAGAATGTGACATCGCCATGCACTAGATCATCAGCGAAGTAGTCCGCATATAACATGTAGTACCCTTCCATCCTCTGCCTCGGCTTGCTCTTGCGGCGTCTAGGCTCCAAGCCACCACGGACCGGCTTGTTCTCCTCGATGATTGTGGACATGAGGGCGAGGAGGATATACAGGTGCTCGTCGTCCCCGGCCACCGCTGCATTAATTGTAGCGACCTCCTCATCTATCAGAGCGGTCATGACCTCCTTGTCGTCTGAGTCCATCGCCTTGGCAAATGGTCAAACACCTTGTGTGCAGGGAGGAAGTCGGGTGGCAGTAGAGGTTCGCCGGCCGGCGGTTGGACGTAAGGACAACGGAGGAAGAGGCGGCATGGGTGTTTGAAGCTGTGGAGGGGTTTATTTGGCTGTGGGGAGTGCTGCCAGAGGCGGGTTCCCAACGGCGAGGCAGGGGTGGTCGCGGCGGCTGCCAGGGGGTCGGGGGTCGAAAGGGTGGGATAGGACAGGCTTTCTGGCCGTTTGTCACTGACAAGGCTAGCCCGCAACATTTTCTCGACGCGCCGGCACCCCCGCTTGCCTCCCTGTACATTGGGTTTTGCCTAGGGCCGCCCGGCTAAATAATTGGGTCGCGTCGGCGGAAATTCGGAAATGAGGGTCGCGGCTGGGCGCATTTTTTGGCACCGGCGGCCCTCATAAGACTTTGGGGGGCTTTGAGGACCCCGAGTGGAGATGCTCTAAGGAACCAAGGTCTAACAAGAATTCCAAGCATATCAAGCGCCGTTTTCACTCCATCCGGGAACATGTCTAGGATGACGATATAGAGATTTGCAAAGTAGACACGAATCTGAACATTGCAGATCTATTGGCTAAATCCCTCCCAAGGGCAAAACATGATCAACACCAGAACGCTATGGGTATTAGATTCATGACTATGTAAAACTAGATTATTGACTCTAGTGAAAGTGGGAGACTGAAAGGAATATGCCCGAGTGGCAATGATAAATGGTTATTATCTTATTCTAGATTTATAATAGATGTTTACGTCTCATGTTATAATTTTTTAATAGGAAATGTTAATACATGTTTGTTTAATAAACAAAAAGAACAGGTTCCTGGTAATGCCTCTCATTACACTAGTTGGATTAACTGATTATCAAGGGTTCCTAATCATGAACATTGGATGTTGTTAATAATAAGGTCATGTCATTAGATAATGATATGATGAATTTTCACCCAAGGTATATTTAGCAATACGATTATGTTCTCAAGTTTATATTGCTATCACATTCAAAGTAACCCTAATCCTTAGATCATGAGATCACGTCAATCACTGACTCTGGAAGAGTACTTTGATTCCATCAAACATCACACCGTAACATGGTGATTATAAAGATGTTAGCGCGTACTTAGAAAGTGTTAGTTGAGGCTCGTGGATCAAGGGATTTGTCCATCCCGATGACAGAGAGATATACTCAGGACCCTCTTGGTGATATCACATTAACATAGCTTGCAAGCAAGTAATAAAGATCACTAAGAATGTTATATCATGGTAACGAGAAAAGAGTACTTGTCAGTAATGAGATCGAACTAGGTATGGCAGATACCAAATGATCAGATCTCGGACAAGTAAAATATCACGAGATAAAAGGAATTGGTTACTACGAATAAGGTTCATGTGATCACTAGTTTATCGTTGAGCTAGTGGGAGTCATTATGGATCTCTAGGCCCCGTTCATGATTATTGATCAGAGAGAGTCTCGATCATGTCCACATAGTTTACAAACCCGTAGGGAGACACACTTAAGGTTAGTTGACGCATTTGAGTGGATAGGGAATATCGGAGAAAATACTAGACAACGCAGGAATTGTTCTACTAAATCTGCCGGAATAGTTTCTGTGTATCGGAATATTACTAGGGATTGAATTGTTAACATGTTCATTAAATGAAGTGATTCATTGAATGAAGTGCTCATTAAATTAAGTGTTCATTGAATGAGTGGCATCAAATCAAGTGAATTAAAAAGGTGTTTTTAATGGCATAACTCTTGATTTTGAGTGGACATTGAATATAAGAAAGTGGAGATCAATTTTGTGAGTGGAGTGTCCACCCACATGAATGAGGGAAGAGGTGGGGGCACCCCTCTTGGCCATCGACCATGGCAAAGGGAAGACCCCTCCCCCTATAAATGGTGGGGTGGAGCACCTCCTCTCACACACACTCATCCTCCCTCCTCTCATATGACCTTTTATTGGCATCTTCCTCCCCTTTCTAGCCTTGTACATTGCCATGAGCACGGTGCTTAGCGAAGCGTTGTTCAAGCTCTTCTCCACCACCATGTATTAGTGTTGGAGGAGTTCCCGAGGATCTCCTACTTCCGCTACCAAGCTGGAGCGAGCGACGGAAGTCGTCGGCACACCGTACATGTGACCGATTACGGAGGCGCTGATCATCTTCGCGTCCTTGAGGACGGTCGTGTACAACCTACAATAGCTTTATTTTTTTGCGGGAACGTTATCCCACTTTACGGTCTTCGAGGGTGAGTCCATCTAAAACTGTTATAAGTGTCACCTAGATTCGATCTTAGTAGTTGCAACCATAGGAATTTTTTTATTTTCCATATAGCGAACCCCATCAAGAAAAGTTTTTGTTTTCAGTTTAGCTCTACGCGTTGCCCAATTTTTTTTGGTGCGATGGCGTTTAGAGCCATCATGTATATAGTTGCTTCACAACCAAACACATTCTTGTAACTTGGAAATTCGAAAAAAGACTTCAAATTTGGAATCAGAAACATTGATTGATTTGCCAAGACGCACCGATCAACTACTACGAAATATAGACACATTATCACTAACTACGACCATGACCTTGTCCATCTTTTTAAAAGCCTTGATTGTTTGACAATTTCAGCAAATTCCTAAAAACTCATTTGAATACTGGAAAACATATTGTCACTGACGTGTGGGTCTAGACAGGGAATCATCTGAGCGGCCCCGCATCGGAGTAGCATAAGCTTCAAACTCAAAATTTTGGTACAATGCCCAAACATCGCGTTCATATATTCAAATATCCGATTCATCCATTCAAACATACTTCACCTCTTTTTAGAAAGCAAAATTTCTCTTCTACCCCTGGTTCAGAAACAATAACCCGAGGAGCACCGCAATAATAGAGGGATATTGGTGGTAAATTTGCGATCTCTAACCTGCATCACCCCATCGCCGCTTCCCTTCCCTTCCTCAATAATTACCCGCCCACCCACTCCAACCTACACTGACTTTATGGACCCACCATCCGCGTAACCCGTATGTTAGTGACTTAGAGTTACGGTGGGCACATATTCCCATCGTTTCTAGTTCGAAATTCAAACAATTTTCGCTAAACTGAGATAAGCTCATTAAAATCGGCGAAACTAGCTCGGAAGCTTGAAAGTTCATGAAAATTGGGCATTATCCATCAAATATTTTATACTTTCTGTGGAAATTGGGGCAGTGGGATTTTAAGCCATATTTTTTGTAGTTGCTTTACAAAAAAAATCATTGTTTTAACATGGAAAATAGAAAATAACTTCAATTCTGGAAGCTTCCTTTGTAAACAATGTTTGAAATGCCAATACGCACCAATCTACCAGATATGAATAGGTTATCATAGACTATCACAAACATATGCACAACCTTAAAGTATACTTTTTCATGGAAACTAGGTAGTGCATATAGCAAGACAATGTGTGAAATAAAGCCATTGCTTCAATTTATATTTAATTTTCACGGAAACTAGCTAGTGAAATAGTAAGACACCATGTGAAAGAAAGGCATTACTTCAAATTATATTAATTTTCTTGATTGTTTTATTCATAAGGCCCAAATTTGGTGGCATTAGAATTCATGTCAAGAAGTTGAATCTTGTAGAACTCTTGGTGGTTCTCTCTTGTTTAACTACTTGGGTACCTTCAAATGAATTTTAAAACAATCTTGAGCAAGAAGGTATCATGCACTTGCAGACCAAAATCAAAGATACTTTCATTAAATAGCCATAAAGTCATTTTACTACATTAATATGGCCATAAAACTTGAGAATTATCAATTAAATAGGTTATAATTTGTGTGAAAATTGAGGCGGTGTGCTTTCGAGCCATAATCTTTGTGGCCGATTCATGACAATAGCCATTCTTGTCAATTGGAAAATTTAAAATAACTTCAAATATGGAAGCTCTTTTTGTAAACAATGTTTAAATACAAATATGCACCAATCTACCAAATATGGACATGTTATTATAAACTATGGAAAAGATATTACCATGGCCTTGGTCATCTAGTTTGAAAACCATATAGTTTTTCCTTTCAAAACTTTCAAATTTTAAATTTAAATGTTTTCATGGAAACTAGCTAGTGCAATGGTAAGACACCGTGTGAAAGAATGGCATTACTTCAAATTTTATTTAATTTTCTTGTTTGTTTTCGTTCATATGGCCCAAATTTGTTGGCATTATCATTCATATCAAGAAGTTGAATATTGCAGAACTCTTGGTGGTTCTCCCTTGTTTTACTACTTGGGTATCTTGAAATGAATTTTAAAAAAGTTACTATGGTGGGATTTTGAGCCATATTTTGTAGTTTCCTCGTGACAAAATCCATTGCTATCACTTGGAAAATTGAAAATAACTTCAATTCTAGAAGTTTCCTTTATAAACAATGTTTGAAATGCCAACATGCACTAATGTACAAAGTATGGATAATACATTATAAACTATGGAAAATATATTATCATGATTGACCTTGTTCATTTGGTTCAAAAGCCATGCATGCATATTCATACATGGTATGCCATATTGTTTAACAAGTTTTTTTTGAAATCGTAAAATTTTAAGTTCAAATGTTTTCATAGAAACTATCTAGTGCAATTCTAAGACACCATGTGAAACAAAGACATTGCTTCAAATTATATTTAATTTTCTTGATTGTTTCATTCATAAGCCCCAAATTTTCTGGGTAGCTATAGCATTCACATATCAAGAACTTGAATCATGCGGAACTATTGGTGGTTCTCCCTTGTTTTAGTACGTGGATACCTTCAAATGAAATTAATAAAAATTATGAGCAAGCAAGTATCATGCACTTGTAGATCCAGATTTGAGATACTTTTGTTAAATTGCCGTATCGCGATTCTTTATAGGAATATAGGCATAAATCTTGAAAAATATTGAAACTTGGGCATTATAAATTATAAATAGACTATACTTTGTGTGAAAATTGGGGCCGTGAGATTTTGACCCGTATTTTTGCAGTTACTTTACGACAAAAGTCATTGTAATATTGTCACTTGGAAAATTGAAAATAACTTCAAATTTGGAAGCTTCCTTTGTAAACAATATTTGAAATACAAATATGCACCAATCTATTAAATATGGATAGGTTATTATAAACTATGACAAAGATATTTTCACGAACTTGGTCATATGGTCTCAAAGTCATGCATATTCATACATGTTATACCATACCGTCTGACAAGTTTTCTCAAATTTGTCAAATTTTAAGTTTAAATGTTTTCATGGAAACTAGCTAGTATAATAGTAAGACACCATGTGAAAAAAAGACATTACTTCAAATTATATTTAATATTCTTGATTGTTTTCATTCATAAGGCCCACAATTGGTGGCATTAGCATATTCATATCAAGAAGATGAATCTTGCAGAAATCTTGGTGGTGCTCCCTTGTTTTACTACTTTGGTACCTTCAAATAATTTTAAAAACACGAGAAAGTAGGTATCATGCACTTGCACACCAAAATCTAAGATACTTTCATTAAGTATCCATAAAGTAATTCTATTGAACAAATATATCCATAATTTTTCAGAATTATCAATTAAATAGGTTATAATTTGTGTGAAATTGGACGGTGTGCTTTCGAGCCATAATCTTTGTGGTTGATTCATGACAAAAGTCATTGTTGTAAATTAGAAAATTCAAAAATAACTTCAAATATGGAAGCTCTTTTTGTAAACATATGGCTCATTATCATAAATTATGGTAAACATATGGCTCATTATCATAAATTATGGTAAACATTTGGCGTTGACATTGGTCATCTAGTTTGAAAGGAAGGACTGTTGATATATGGTACGCCATATTGTGAGACAAGTTTTTTCAAAATTTTCAAATTTTCAGTTTAAATGTTTTCATAGAAACTAGCTAGTGCAATGGTAAGACGCCGTGCGAATGAAAGACACTACTTCAAATTATATTTAAATTTTATTGATTGTTTTCATTCATAAGGCATAAATTTGGTGGCATTAGCATTCATATCAAGAAGTTGAATCTTGTAGAAGTCTTGGTGGTTCTCCCTTCTTTTACTACTTGGGTACCTTCAAATAAATTTTAAAAAAATCATGAGCAAGCAGGTATCATGCACTTGCACACCAAAATCTAAGACACTTTCATTAAATATCCATAAAGTTATTCTATTGCACAAATATAGACATAAAACTTGAGAATTATCAATTAAATAGGTTATACTTTGCGTAAAACTTGGGCGGTGTGCTTTCGAGCCATAATATTTGTGGTCAATTCATGGTAAAATACACATGACATCGACTAATTTTTTTAAATAACTTTAAATATGAAAGCTCTTTTTGTAAACAATGTTTAAATGCCAATATGCACCATTCTTCCAAATATGGTCACATTAACATAAAGTATGATAAATATATGGCCTTGACATTGGTCATCTAATTTGAAAGGCATGACTATTCATACATGGTACGCCATATTGTGAAACATGTTTTTTTTAAAAAATTGTCAAATGTTAAGTTTAAATGTTTTCATAGGAACTAGCTAGTGTACACAGTGAGACACCAACAGAACAGAATGGTAGTAATTCGTTTCATATTTTGTTTCTTTGTATATTTTAAAAAATAGCCCAAGTTTGGCGTCATTACCATTCGTATCAACAAGTTAAATCTTATAGAACTCTCAGTGGTTCTCCGATATTTGAATACCTTGATACCTTTAAATTATTTAAAAAAATCAAGAGCAAGCTATATCACACACTTTGTAGTTCAAAATTAGACACACTTAATTTAAATCGTTAAAAAGTCATTTTATTGCATAAATTTAGATAGAAAGCTTGAAAATTTATGAAAGTAGGGCGTTATCGAGCAAATATGGATTCTCATTTTATAAATATTGCTTGAAATGCCAAGATGTACCGATCTACCAAATATGGACACGTTATCTGAAACTACAGCACAGATATGGTCGTTACCTTGGTCATCTTGTTTGAAAGCCTTCGATACTTGTTTATCAATTTCGCAAAATATCTAGAAGCTCATTTAAAAACTGGTAAGCACAGTGTCGTCGGCTTGTCGGTCTAGACATGGCCAGCATGAGACACCTCAGGAGTAGCAAAGCATCGGAATAGCGAAGCATCGGAGTAGCGTACCTTGAAAGCTTCAACCTTAATTTTTTTGTAGAGAACCGAAACATCTTGCACATGCATTCAAACATAATGCGCATACATTCAAATATGACGCGCATCTATTCAAATATCCCACCCTGTTTTTTGCGTATGTAAAATTCCTCTTCTATCCCTGGTCCTGAAACAAGAACTAGAGGAGCACTACAATAATAGAGGGGTATAGGTGGTAAATGGGTGTCATCCAACCTATAGCCCTCCATCACCTCTGTGCCGCCCTTCCACAAAATTTACCTACCCACCCCCTCCGCCCTCCATCTTCCTCCACCTGCTTCACCGTCAACCCTCTCATCCACATCGGATCTCCTTCACCACCGACACGCTCTTCCACGTGGGAGCTTCTTCACCGCTTTTGTTG
Organism: Avena eriantha; assembly: GCA_910589775.1. Taxonomy (NCBI): domain Eukaryota; kingdom Viridiplantae; phylum Streptophyta; class Magnoliopsida; order Poales; family Poaceae; genus Avena; species Avena eriantha. Next base: position 484,983,836 of record OU342742.1, read on the forward strand.
TCCATGCACCGGATCCGCCTATCGTCGCCCTCGTACGCTCAAATTGTTCTACGCACCGACTCCCGCGCCGTGGACATCCGAACTATTGACTCCCTCGTTGCACAGGATCTGCTTCACCAACGTCATCATCTGCCGCACCGGGGGCATTTCGCCGAACCACTCGTTCGCTGACCCCGAAAAGTCTAGTTGTCGCCCCCGCCGCCCTATTGCCCGTTCCGGCCGCCCCCGTCGGGGAGTGGTAATTTCTCTTTCCCGTTTGTTATTTTTTGGTACTCTTAAGCTACGAAAGCTTTAGAATGTTGCTCAATATCCTGCTCGCTATTTCCATTTCGTTTACACCCACATCTGGTTGGTCCTATCTGCGTCATTAGCTTCTCTCTATTATTTTCTTTATTACATTATCACACTATACAATCCTGCAACACTAACTCGTAGATGCTATTCTTTCCAAGCGCTCGCTTGGGTCATGCAAACTGCTCGTAGAGGATCTAACAGTGACAATCTAACGCCAAGCAAGGTAGAAAATGTGAGGTTTTCGTGTGTTACTAGGCCAGTTTCTTATCATGTTAATAACTCATATAACCTGTATGCATAATAAGTTAATAAGTCCTTCTACCTAAAACCTTACCCTAATATTTCCATTCATGTTGATTGTCTTTCTATCCGCGAATGCTTTGAGTAATTCAGAAAATATCCATCTAGTTTAAATCATACAACTGGTCATTTTTAATGCTATCTTTTTAATATTTTCAACTGCTTTTATCCTTTCAAACCATCTAGCTAGTTTGAATCATACATCTGGTCAATTTTAATGCTATCTTTTTGGTGTTTTCAACTGCTTTCATCCATCCAAACTAGCTGACTTGGTTTTAAATGCCATGCCTTAATGCAGAGAAAGGACAAAGGAGTACAAGGACTAGAGTTCCAATTGCTCAACTCAGATTCTACTGGTAGATTGACCAGGAGTTGCACCCGCTTGAGAAGGAACTACTATGAGCCTGAACGAGCTATTGTAAGTTCATACTTAAATGATATGTACTTTATATAATACATGTTTACCTTTTTCTTTGTTTTAACCTTTTTCACCATATTTTACCAGGGTTGTAGTTAAAGCCAAGCAGGAGTCCTCGGAAAGCAGGACTGAAGGTTGTGATCCCTATTCCCATTCCTCCTCCCATTGCATTTTGAAGGAAACAACATTGTTAATAGTCCACCTTGAACAACTCTTGTAGGTGATATATATATATACTGTACTGCATGCAGAAAGAAAGGGTGTAGCTGCTCTTAGATCTATAGCTGAAATGTTGAAGAAAATGACAGATTATACGATCAAGCGCATCGCCATGTACTGATCTGGTATTGATGATGTGAACTCTTCTTTGTGATCTTTTAAAATGCAGATCTTATCTAATGATCTGTTGTAATTTTCAATCTGGAGAGACCAACTTTCATCGTTGTGTAATAAGTAGTTTGAATTTCTCATTTTTTAGAGGAGTTTATTTCTCATGTTTATTAATCAACTTGTTGACATTCCTGTGTTGTTTTGCAAAACGTGGATGCTGCTAAAAATGACGAAAAAATAACACACCATATAGTGAAAGGTCGGAACAGTAATATACTGAACAGTAAAAGGCCACGATTGGTCAAACATGGATGGAGTTCTATGAATAGTAAAAGGCCCAAACAATAAAAGGCCTAAACAGTAAGAGGCCTGAAAAGTCAATGTCCTAAACAATAAAAGGCCAGAAAGTAGTAACGGTCCTAAACAGTAAAAGTTCTGATTCATGACGGGCTCGAACAGTAAATGGCTAGAAAGTAGTAGCAGGCCAGAACAGTAATAGACTAGAGCAGTAGCAGGCTAGAATAGTAACATACCAGAATAATAGACTGGAACAGTGAAAGGCCAGATTGGAAGAGGTCCTGAACATCAACAGGCCTTCCAACAAAAAGGCCCACAACGAATGGAAAGCGACGGGCTTTATGCATAGTGATGGTCCTAGGGCAGGCCTTAACAGTAACGACCTATGTGGCACATGCAGCTAATGGGCTACACATTGTTGGACCGAGATGAGCCTTAGTAAGCAGGCCGAAACAGTAACGGACCTGAAAGTTAACTAGCCGTAGCTAGGCTACAAAGTTGCGGGCCCCATTAATGTAGGGCAGGCCTCCAGCAGGCCGAAACAGTAACATGCCATATTCTTATTAGGCTTCTCTCATGGGCCAGCCCACTTAATGGTTAGCAGGCCTTGGCTTCCACCATGGTTTTTTGACCGTTAACGGCTTAACGGCACTTGCCACGTGGCAGTTTGCATAACGTCAGCAGTCAACGAGTCTGGAAAACCGATATACGACGACACGAATTTCTGTGGCTAAAAGGTGTGATCCTCCATGGTCGGGAAAAAAATCATGGTAGATTATTTGGTGACGGGGCTTTTACCACGGAGACCATCCATCACGGAAGACTTTTTCACCATGAAAAACATGCCTTCAACCACAAAAACCGTCTGTTGTAAAAGCCAACTTTTCTTGTAGTGGTTCCTGGGCTTCATATAGCTTGTTTACTTGGACTTCATGGCCTTCTCATGAATCATCATGTGGGCCTCTCATTGGGCTGGACCTGATATACTTATAATGGATACCCGAAGGGTCATACCCATATCACCCTTGTTCACTACCAGAGAAACATGCTTTATGTATCGATCGTGGTGGGCCGATGGCGTTCACGAACCGTCGGACTTCATTACACCTATAAGATCATGTGGTAACAAGGAGAGCTTAAAAACTGCATGTTAGACGTGTGACCAAGAGCGGACGTCGAGGCATCTACATCATAATGGTCTCGATAACCACGACAACTTAAGCAGGACATAGAATGAAGCATCGCACCCCGTTGCCACCACAATCAAAGTATGCACTAGCCGAATAGGCCTATTTGACGGATGTAATGGAGCCTATTGAGATTCCTGATGAAGTAGCATAAGCATGCCCCATCAATACGCAGACACCCACGGGGGTGGCTATGTCACTGGTAGTTATGTTCCTCTACATGAAAGACGAGATGATAGGAAGGGACGCACCGCTTACCCTCGCCTTGAGCTAGCTTGGCAAAGATGACTAGAGGGTGCACCGTAAGACGTCAATACACGAAGATCGTCGTCTAAGGAGTAGCCGACACGGGGAGAAGATCACCAATCAATCGACTAGAGGACTAGCCGGAGCGCAAGATAGAGATAGCTGAGCGAAATCCTCACGACCCGTTGTAACTGTAAATCCCGTGCACGCCTTTTTCTAGCCGCACACGGGCTCAGGGCCTAATAACAGGGTTCTAGGTAACCGGGTACATATAGAAGTATAAACATTAGTAAGGCAGCTAGTTGGTTTGTGGCTAGCTAGAAATCGCGCGGCAAAGCAAGGCTTCTTGTCGTTGTGAGTGTGGTGTCCGCATGTCGTTAGTGCTTCGCCGAGTGCGGTGTCTCGGTGTTGATTGTCTAGGTGTGCTCTGAAATCCGTCGGTGTTATTGGCGATGTAGGTTTAGGGCAGGTGTGGCTATAATCGTTTGTTTATTGCTTCCTTGGATGGATGTGAGGCAGCTGGCGCGAGGCCGCCGCAGTTGGAAGTGTGTTGGTGGTTTATGTTTCACTCTTTAAATTTTGTGTGGTTTTCTTATTTCGTTTCTTTGCATATCTTGTTGGTTGTTATAATGCGTGTGTGTTGTGTTATGTGGTATCCGTGATATCCAATAGTGACTATGTTGCACCGTTAGGCACGTCGGCCGCAGGTCGTCACGTGCATGCTTGCGTTTTTGTTGCTCATGGTTCTGCTGGTTTGTTGTTGATTTGTTGCGCTAAAAAGGAAACCATAAATCCACCATAGAAAGAACACCCCCATCGCCGTTATGAGAGAACGGCACAACAGAGCGCGTTGGGTCCATCTAAGGCCTTTGTTTACTTCTCTGGTATTTTTATCTACTAGAGTTTTGGAGATATGCGGGGATTTGTGTTCACCCAATGCTTTCCAATCCCCGTAAATACTCTTCCCCGAAAATGCTCTACTACGTAAGAGAGTTTTTAATCTTGACAAAAATAAGAAGGATTTGCAGGGATATACCGGAATTATCCCGGTCAAATCCGGACTACGGGAATTTTACAGAAATTGAAATAATCCCCTTCATTTTTCGCAAATATATTAATGAATACGAGAGAAGTAAACAAGGCCTAATACTATAATACTATGTATATTCCAGATACACCGAAAGTTTCGTAATACAATATGACATAGCTCAATTCGACACCGAGACAGACACGTTTCATTCCATGCCAAACCAGAATACAACATTATTGTCACAATAACAACATTATTCGTATCTAAAAAAGCATTAATCAATCCTATTTACGTTCGAGACCAGCACCCGACCAACGTCTTCGTACACGTAGAACCATTTCATTTTTCAAGACAAAAGCACGCGCATTTTTTCTACATGACTTTAGTGACATGATTTGAGCAAGGAAAGAGGTAGCGAATTATGCATCTTATCGCCGCTGCCGCCCCGTTGATTGGATTCGCAGCTAAGCTCCGACCACACCTTACCGGATCAAAATAAGATGGATTATGCATGGCTCGTCGGCTGGGCACTGGAGGAACATGGAATTTGTTCGGTCGTCCGGGAGAGCAAGGGGAAAAGGGCGGCCCTCCATCGCTGATCAACCCGAACCATTGGTCTGGTCAGAAGGGCCAGTACTTCAAACAACTTTAGGAAGATTGAGTGCATTGGGCGTGTGTGATGCGAGTTTGAATGGTCTAAAGTTTACATCGTGGGCCAATTTTGTTTCAGATAATGAAAGGATCGTCCTCTCGCAGTCTCGCCCATGTTTCACACAGTCCAACGGCTGTGGATGGATGATGATATATAGAATGGACAACGCGATGCTTTACATTTTTAGTAGATCATGATGGCACGCGTTGCCACGTCCGTCTATTAATGCTATTTATTGAAGGTATTAGCATCAAGGGTACAACAACTTGTCTGCCCAGAGCAAATTCATACAACAACCTGTAAAATGGGGCAGAGTGGTACATAAACTTGAGCCGTCGTGCAAAACTGGTCAAAATGATCCTGGTACGGACATGTGGCAATGTTCTTTTTGCACAAACGCCCTTGCCCATTTTTACGTAGCACATGTGACCCTAGTGTTGCCTTATATGTGGGTCCTACCTATCAGTGAAGAATTAAAATGGTGCTAGGTGGGGATTCGAACACTGAATCTAAAGCTATCACCAAAACGTCAAGCCACTGTGCCCAACAACGTCCATCATAAATGTTCAGAATATTTTTTACTTATACATAATCAGCGTACACAAACACATTTATAGTGGAGCTCTTGCCCAATAGCGTGAAGTTCGTTCTGATCTCAGTGATGGCTGGCCTTCGAAGACAACGTATGTGGATATTGTCGTTGGAACAACTCCGGTCAACGTGCTTTCCGACATGATGTGCTCGTCTGTCACCAGGTGCGCGCCAGCTACAACGATACTGCTTTCAGGTGTTCACGTCCGAGGCAGGCACCGGTTGACGGACGTGCTGGCGCCTGTTGAAGGCCTCCATTGGGAATGTCAGCCCATAGCCCGCGTGGAGGCGGTGTTCACATAGGCAGGATCATGAGTTCAACCCGCAGGTGGAGGTGGTGCTCTGTCCCGGTGTCAACACCAAGTGTGATTCCACGCTAGGAACATGATGGACACGTGGAGTTGAAGCTCGCCGGCGACACCCATGGCGCTGAGATTTACGGTGACGTGAAGGGTGGGAAGCTAGATGGCCATGGCGGCACCTAGAGGGACACACATCATGCAGGAGCACTGCAGGAGCACCTAGTGTGATGCGCAGCAGTAGTAGCTAGCACGATGTGCAACCAGTAGCATCTAGCATGCACCTACAGTAGCTAGCGTGCATTAGGGGCGTGGCGCAGCGCCGGCGACGAGGCTGGCGCGCGAGGGGTCTGAGATATCTACAAACGGTCTCGTTATTGGAGGATCACCATGCCAATATGCCATCCTCTCTTGCGCGCGTGTGCGTGCATATATTATATTTAAGAAAACTACGTATTAATTTTTTTTAAGACATCAAGTGTTGTATGTTGTAGTGCCAAGTGTAGGACGTTACTGCCTCCAAGTTTTGTGTTCGATTCCCTGCCTAGTCTTCGTAATTTTATTTCATTAATTCTTTGCTGACAGGTGGGACCTATATGTAAGGCAGCACTAGGGTCATAGGTTTCAGGAAAAAATGTATAAGGGCTGTTTGCACAAAAAGAACACTGCCACCTGTCCACACTAGGATCATTTGGACCAATTTTGCATGGCGACATAAGTTTATGTACCACTCCGTCCCATTTTACAAGTTGTATGAATCTGCTCCGCGTGGACAAGTTGTTGTACCCCGGGTGCTAATACCTCTATAGATTGCTAGGTATTGATAGAAACATTTGGATTTAAGCTAAAAATTCGTTACCATATTTTTGCATGTCCAAAGTTTATGGTAATAAATTAGTATCCATGGACGTACCAAAGAATCACTCATGCGGAAACACTACCAAAACCACATTTTAGACATTCTAATCAACAACTCTTCAAAAGTACATACAATATACACCTTACTATATGTAAACTTTTTCGACATGCATGTTTGACGAAGAATCAAGTAAGCAGCACCAATAACTAAACAAAACAAGGCTATGTTGCCATTGCATACATTTAATACAAGGCTAGTATAGTCAACCACAAATAAATATGTCAAGTGAAGCTATATAGAAATCGAAACATGTTAACATAGGAAATTATATATTACCTTGCTATTGTAGTTCCATGAAAATCAAAGAACCAATATAATACCATAGTCTACATAGGCGGATAGTTCGAAACCGACTCCTCACGTGAGGTAATTCCCAGAAAGAATGTTCTAATGACAGTGAATTTGCTAAGTAAACTTGGAAGGCCCTAGAAGACAACTATGCAAAAACACAATATCTCGGGCTAGCTGCAATGGTTAGCTTCCCAGTGTAATATTCAGATAAACATGGAAGTAGTGTGTAGTGCTGAATTTCACTATTATACTCTTTAACTATTTACCGTGTATATATTTGTTTACAAATCTAAATTAGCAAGATATTTTATCAACGAAAAATTGTATACAAGATTTAAAAGTCTAAATTCAAGGGCCCCATCAAATAGTTCTCTACAATTTATTTTCAACTCAGGTGCATGCAGACTCAGAGTTGAATTAGGACACAACAGAATTGCTATGAAACAATTACCGACGAGGGTTTAACTCATCAATGCCCATTGTTATGGACTTGGGTTTTGGAGAAGGAGGGAGCGCTGGAGACATCTATCGGCTAGCAAACAAGCACACAGGGGACAAAGAATTTACACAGGTTCAGGCCTCGTAGAGGTCCCTACTCCTGCTTGTCTGCTCGTGGAATTATCGAAGGAGTCGAAAGTTACAATGGTGCGCAGATGCAATCTGGCAAGGGTTGTGGAAACTAGGGTTGCGTGTGTCCTCTTCGCCGCCTCCTCCTAGCCTTTATATATATAGACTAGGTCTCGGGTAGCAGGTCGAGTCGGTTACAAGTTAGGGTTTTCCCCTTCAAACTTTCTATCTTTAGCTTCTTCTTGTCCTTCAAGCAATCGAGAGTCCGCAGGTTACTCGAGTCCTTTCATCTGGGCCTTAGCGACACCGTGGGCCTGTACATATTTGGACCATATATACCAAGCTCGAGTACCTGTAGGGTATACCCATGTCAGTAGCCCCCGAGTGTCCAATGGAATCGCAGATTCGACTGGGGACGTTTTGAAGTCTTCGGAATTGTTGATATACGTGCCTGATATAACCGAAGTATCGGTATCAGTTAACCACCTTAGGGTGAAACAACGCAATCTACTCGAACTCGAGTCCCCGGACTCGAATTCGGAAAAGTGCTGGCGTAATTCGACTCAGGCCGCGGAGGTCTTACAGGAGTCGAATTCCAGTTATATGGGTGTGAGCACTCGACGCTTCCGTCAAGGCATGTTCATCGTGCCTGTAGGCACGGATATATTTCTGGTAGTGCGCATTTAAATGCGTTGTCAGGCTTTATTCAGGTCTTACCTTCACGCTGTAAGCGCGGCATCCGAATTTTATCATCGCGGAGACGATTCGGGCGACCCAGGAGACGTAGTCTCTTTGTAGGGAAAATTATGAGGCGGTGTCGCCATGAGATGCGAGTGCGGATGTTATCAACATACAGTTTTTACACAAATAATCATAGGGTGCGCGACCAGCGCTCCCTATGGGAGTAGCCCCCGAGTGCCTGGTTGAGTCGAAGACTCAGGCAGGGACTAAAGAACTTTTGCGACTGCTGTCGTCTTTTGCTTGCTTGTTTCAGTCGAAATTGTTTCTGGCGCTCCCTATGGGAGTAACCCAAGTCCGTAATCGAACCGTGTTTCGAGTGGTTGGGTTTGATTGTGATTGCCCACGTTCCTGCAATAAGAAAAGAGAAAATCGTAGGGTGCGCGACCAGCGCTCCCTATGGGAGTAACCCCCGGGTGCTTGGTGGAGTCGAAGACTCCAGCAAGGACTAAAGTAGTCGAAGTTTTCCGCTGCGTAGCTTTGATGACGTCAGTGCTGACGCTTGTATGACCTCAGTTGCCCGCGTGAGCGAGTTTGACGGGACGTGACGAGCGGTGGGTCCCACCTCCTGACTTTGATTTGACTGGGCGTGCGTAATCTTATTTTTAACTGCGCCTCCTCGATTTCCGCGCGTAATGGGAGAAGTGGGGGGGGGCGGTTCGCGCTTCCTCTTCTCCACGTGTCCAGCGCGATGCGTGCCGCGCGTCCAATAGGGTTTTTGTGAGCCGTTGGATTGCATCTCCTAGGGGTTAAGTAGCGGCGCTGCGGCGGTAATTTTCCATCTGTGCTCTTTCTTCTTCGTTGCCGTCGCCATTGCTGTTGTTCTTCTGCTTTTCCCTGCGCTCGTTTCCTCCACAGCGCTGGACCACCTCCACTCATTTCCAAGCTACTTTTTGCGCTCTCATCGCCGCCGCGCAATGGGGAAAAAGAAAGGAGGCGCTGCCGCTGATTCCGCGGCCGCCATCGCCTCAGGGAAGAAGAAGGGTGGCTCCGTTGCTGCGGGCACCAGCGTCGCCACCGGTAGGAAGAAGAAGGTTGCGGGCACCCGCGTGACCAATGGTGCATGGCGCCCCTCCATCATCAAGGCGTCGGTTCTCCGTCTTCTTCGCCAAGACGGAGCTATTCCTGCAGCAGTCGCCGATGCGCACGTCCCCGGCGGTGAGACCATTCCTGTTCCTCCCGGTGGTTTTCGGGTGATGTTTCTCGCATTCATCATTCGCGGTCTCTCCTTGCCTCTCCACCCCTTTCTTAGGGGTCTTCTTTGTTTCTATCGGCTCCAGCTCCATCAGCTGTCCCGAAATTCGATTCTCCACATCACCTGCTTCATCACCCTTTGCTCGTGCTGGCTCGGAATCGAGCCACACTTTGGTATTTTCAAGCGCTTGTTTAAATTGAAGCGTCAGTCCGCATCTGGCTCTTTAGTTTATGACGTAGGTGGTTGCGGAATCCACGTCGACCCATCCGCCACCTACTTCGATATCAAGCTCACCAAGTCCGTCCAGGGATGGAGGGACAAATGGTTCTATGTCCGCGATCAGAAGGCCGAAGATGAGCACTTGGACTCGCGCCCTTCGATCCCGCGACTCCCTGCAAGAAGATGCGTTCTTGGAAGAACGTAGTGATGCCTGGCGAACTTGCGGAGACAGACGTGCTATATCAGCGCGTCTGCGACCTCGAGAGTCACATAGGCACAGAAGAGGGAGGTTGCGCCCTTATCAGAACTTGGTTGCGCCGTCGCATCCAGCCTCTCCAAGCCAGAGTCCATCCCATGTTTCAATGGGGTGGCGCTGATGATACCACTCGCGTGTTTGTCGATGGCATGTCTACGAGTGAGGTGGATAAGAGGGTTCGATTGGTCACGAAGTACACTGTCAAGGATGTGCTTCCGAGTGAACCAGTCGTTCCTCCTTTTGATGCTTCGAATCCCCCTCCTGAGGTACAGTTATGCTACGCAGTAGGTTATTTGCACAATTTTTTTTTTGTTGCTTACTTATGCCTTTTGCTGATCTTTGCTGTTTGTATGCAGGATTGGGCGGTGTCGCCCTGTATGCCTCCTCTTCCTGAGAGGATTATTCCTGGCAAAGCTTTGGAACAGGACGAGTCTGAATCGACTGTCCCTTCTGATGTAGAAGAGGAAGCCCCCGAGTCTGAGAGTCTGGATACTCGCAAGCGTTCGCGCAACGAGGATTCAGACGCGTCGACTCCTTCGACTCCAGAAGGCACGGCTGTTGGCGCGGAGTCGCCAATTCTAGCCGTTCCTGTGAGGGCTGTGGCACCGTCTTCTCGCAAGAAGATGCGATTGCCCAAGGAGTCTTCGTCGGAGTCGGCGGAGGCCACGTTTGATCTTGACAAGTTTGACTGGTAAATTTGCTACTTCATTCATTCTTTTCTGTTGTCTTCTTGTTGGCTTTGCCCTGGAGTTTGCCGTTTCTCAATGTTGATTTGATCTTGTAGTCAAGAGGCGTCGTCATCTTCTAGCGGCGTCGAGTTTTGAAAGAATCGGGAGTCGCGACCTCAAGGGCCAAGGTGGAGGTTGAGCGCGCTCCTTCTCCTACGGCGGCGGCCCACTCCGGGCACAATTCTTCGAGCTCTCCTCACGTAGGGGAGCATCGAATGGTTGCTCGGATGACGGTTCAGCAAACTTCTTCGGAGTCGCTAGAGGACCATGTACGTATATCTTTCCTTCTTTTCTTGTGTGGTAGTCGACGACTTCTGTTGCCCTCTCTGATTCCTTGTTTTGTGCGACAGTTCCTTGTAAAGGAGGCCGCGCAACTAGCGGAGCAGGTGATGGCGATGGGTCGCCAGCATGCAATGCTGGAGACGCGTCACCGCATCGTCGAAAGTGAGTGTTCTACACTTGTTCTTTTTCGCCTTCTCCTTTTTTGGTACAGTCGACTGATAGTCAACCTTTGATTGCTATGTAGCTGAGCATAACGCGTTGCTACGCAAGGTCGCCACTTTGGAAAAAACATTAGTTGCGGCTGTGAAGGGGCGCGACCAGGCAATCGCGGCTCGTGATGATGCACAGAAGCGCGAAGAAGATCTACGTGCCTCCTTTGCGGCCAGAGAAAAGTTGTTCGAGGAGCAACTATTCTCAGTCGCCAAGGCCCTCTCAGGTACCTTTGCTGGTAGATATTTTGTTGTTGTCCTTCTCTGTATCTAGAGTTTTGCCGGTGATGCTGGAGGCTTGATCCATGTGTGTTTTTTCTATGCAGATGCTAGCGACTTGAGCTTTGACTCGCAGGCCCTTCGTCGCGATGATGCTCTGGCAGGCATGGTGTCTGTAGTCGAGGACCGAAGCGCCGCCATCCAAGATACATTGTCTAAGGCCAAGGTCGCCCTCAGTCACCTCCAGGAGGAGTTGATACCGAAGGCGGAGCTGGTCGATAATATGGACGAGCTGGCGGAGTCACTCGCCGGGGGTGTGCCTGCCACCTACAAGAACTCCCTCGGCGCGGCTGGCGCGACCATGTCACTCGCCATGGTGCAAGCCCACGGAGTCGAGGTAGATCCCTCTGCGGTGTTGAATGCGATGCCTGTTGGCGCAGACGGTCAGCAGGTAGTCTTCGCTCCTTTCGCGACTGCTTGTGCCAAATATGGCCATTCCTTGATAAATACTGTTGCCAAGTATTCGGAGGAGCTCCAATGTGCGAAGAAGGCAGCGAAAGCTTCGGCCTCAGGGGCCGGCGGAAAGTCAGTGGCATCTGATACTGCCACGGACTTGATGAAGCCCCCGAAGCCGTCGAAGTCGAAGAAGCCAGCTGCTCCATAGTTAGCTTGTTGTAATAGTTGATGAGTTACCCTTTTGGTCTAAGAACATGCCTGCTGGTGAGTGTGTTTGTGAACACTTATGCTTATCTTGAATGCATCTGTTCCCCTTGCCTTTGTGTTAATTTGGTCGCCTTATTTGCCTCTGTCTTGACTTGTGGTAGGGTACGTCAAGTGATCCTGTGGGGGAAACCCAGGACTCACCATCTCTTGGTGAGACAGTGGCACCACCGCGCTCCAGGGTAGAGGAGCTGTCCTTGCTGTCGCGACTTCGTGACCGCATGAAGCAGCTGGAGCGTGAGTTGCCCCTGATCCACGGTCATGCAGACGTGTGGAAGTCGAAGGCGGAAAAGGCCGCTGCCCGCGAGAAATATCTGCTTGGCGAGGTGACGCAGCTGGGCGACTAGTTTAAGTGTTAGTTTGCTCATTCTCATCTTTTCCTTTGTAATTAGTCGCAACGGTACGTTGTACTCATGCTCTTGATGTTGCTTCGTGTAGTTGTTAGCGCACGCCATCCGCAGGAGGAGAAGGATAGGATTGCCATTTGCCTTCATGATCTCACCCAGGAGCAACTTCAAGAGAGTGGATACTTCTGGGTAGATCATGATCGTGCGACTGTGTTGGCGACCATGCAGGATCGTGCGTCGCGAGTGCTGCTCTTCCTGAAGAAATCGCAGTCATGCTTGAAGAACATTTGTCGGGCAATGCTCTCGCTGGATGATATTCCATCAAGCCTGTTGGCCCTTCTTGCCAAATTTCAAGATCTGTCTGCGGTTCGTGAATGCGTGAGGCAACAGTTGGTGGCTGGTGCCAAGGCTACCCTCTCGATGGTGCGATTGCACAGGCCTGACGTGGATATTGCCACCATTGCCTCTGGGCCGCCAGCGCCACCAGCAGGATCTGCCTGGAATAAGGTACCGCACTATCAGGCGGTGGACCGTCCAGCGGAGGAGATCGTCGACTTCTTTGAGGAACAAACCAATGTTCATATGTTGCAAGAGTAGCCAAATTTATATCCTGCACATAAGTGTATCTGTGTTGTAAAGTTCGTATAGATGTTGTAGATAATTAATTGTCGAATGTGTATAAAGGGCTCTGTGAGCGTGAGGTGCGTTGCACTGTGCGAGTCCTTTTCGTTAGCCTGGCCATCTTTTATCTCGGTCCCTTGTCAACCTGTCAGGTGTGTTGCAGCTGAGTTGAAGTCATGTTTTAAGGGTTTTGATTGATGTGCCAGCTACTCAGGATATCACGTTTTGGTTCGAAGAACAGATGTGTACAGGGTGGCGCAGCCCCCGAGTATATAAATTGAAAAGGTAAAGAAGAACACAGAGTTTTGGGGCACTTAGCTTTTATTTATTCGAAGAACAGTGCGAGGTACAATGTGTGGCTAAGTAGCCTTGGCTGAGTAGCCTTATTTGTGACGTAAAAAGTAAAAACGACTAAGGGTAGAAGCGTCGCAGCTGTGCGACGTTCTAGGGGTTGGAGTATGCGACTCCTGTCTCTAAATCTTTAAGGCGATAGGCGCCACCTGGGATTACTTCTGTAATCACGTACGGTCCTTCCCAGGGGGACTCGAGCTTGAGATGCCCCTGGTGCTTTAGTCGCAAGACCAGGTCACCTTTGACGAAGGATCTGGGGCGAAGCCTCCTACTGTGGTAGTTGCGCAGGTTCTGCTGGTAGATCGTGGATCTTTCTGCGGCGATTTCTCTTGCTTCGTCAAGGAGGTCGACAGAGTCTTCAAGTGCGAGGGATGATTCCTGTTCGCTCTGAGCGACCACGTGTGGCGCTTTGTACCGTACATCGGCGGGTAGCACTGCCTCTGCTACGTGCACCATAAAGAATGGTGTGTAGCCCGTGGCGCTGTTTGGAGTTGTACGAAGGCTCCAGAGTACGGATTGCAGTTCATCCGGCCAGCAGCCCGCGGCTTGTTCGAGTGGTCGGAGGAGTCGCTTCTTGATTCCGCTGCAGACGAGGCCGTTTGCCTTTTCCACCTGACCGTTGGTCTGTGGATGCACTACTGAGGCGTAGCTGATGTTAATCCCTAGGTTCTCGCAGAATTCTTGGAATTCCTTGGATGTGAAGTTCGTCCCGTTGTCAGTGATGATGCTATGTGGCACCCCGAAGCGGTAGATGATGGACTCAAAGAATTTGACTACGCTGTGCGCGGATTGGTTGGTTACTGGCATGGCCTCAATCCACTTGGTGAATTTGTCGACTGCGACCAGGAGGTAGACGTAGCCTCCTCGCGAGGACCTTGGAAGCTTGCCGACCATGTCGAGCCCCCATTGCGCGAAGGGCTAGGCCAGTGGAATAGGCCGTAGTTCTGCGCCTAGTGCGTGTGGCTTGTCCGCGAATCGCTGGCAAGCATTGAATTTGTGGACGATGTCCTTGGCATCGCGCATGGCCGTAGACCAGTAGAATCCAGCTCGTAGAGCTTTGGCAACGAGGGCGCGACTACCAGCGTGGTGCCCGCAGGTCTCTTCATGGATTTCAAGGAGAACTGCTCTTCCATCGGCCATGGAGACGCATCGTTGTAGTACTCCTGTGATGCTGCGTTTATACAGTTCGCCGTTGATGACGGCGAATGCCTTGGAGCGTCGCGCGATGTGCCGTGTGTCTATCGGATCGTCCGGTAGCCTCTTGTTGAGGAGGTACGTGATGTACGGCTGCGTCCATGATTTCTCAATCAACATGACGCTCATTGGTCCTTCGAGTCCGATGTCCAGCTCCAAGTCATCGAGTGTCATGGGCTCATTGGTTGGCGTAGCCCCCGAGTCCGTTGCTACGCTTGTTTTCTTCTCTGCGGCCTTTGGCTTGATGGAGCGTTCGCAGATGCGCACGAGAAATACCCCAGGTGGTATGGGGGCGCAGGTAGAGCCTATGTTGGCGAGTGCGTCTGCCTCCTCGTTGCTTTCGCGACCTACGTGTCGCAACTCGCAACCATCGAAGTCTCCCTCGAGTGTATCGTAGAGGTCGCGGTACGCGATCATGTTGTCGCTCAGTGCGTCGCACTCGTGCATTGTTTGGTTGACGACCAGCTTGGAGTCGCCATATATGATGAGCCTCTTGGCGCCGCAAGCTTTTGCCATCCTCATCCCGTGTAACAGGGCCTCGTATTCAGCCTCGTTGTTTGAGGCTGTGAACTGCATTCGCAGGATATATTTCAGCTTGTCCCCTTGAGGTGATGTCAGTATGACACCTGCGCCTGCTCCGTCTTTCCGCTTGGACCCATTGAAGTGCATTGTCCAGAGGTAGGACATATCTGGCTTATCTGGGAGTTGGTTTTCCATCCAGTGCACGAGGAAGTCAGGGAGAACTTGCGACTTGATTGCGTCGCGCTTTTCATATGTGATGTCTCGTGGAGACAGTTCTATTCCCCAAAGCGCGACTCGCCCCATGGCATCGGGGTTATTGAGGATATGTCCCAACGAGGCGTCGCTGACTACCACATTTGGTGCTCCTGGAAGTAGTGGCGCAGTCGCCGAGCGGTCATGAAGACGCCGTACACTAGCTTCTGGTAGTGCGGGTACCGCTGTTTTGTTGGCGGGAGGACCTCACTGAGGTAGTATACCGGGCGTTGTACGCCATGGACCTTGTTTTCCTCAGCCCGCTCGACGACGAGCATTGTGCTGACCACCTGGTTGGTGGCGGAGATGTACAGCAATAGTGGTTCTCTTTCTCGTGGAGTCACCTGCACTGGTGAAGTGGATAGTAGGTGCTTGAGATCTTCGAATGCCTCTTGTGCTTCATTGGTCCACTCGAATATTTCAGCTTTGCGGAGGAGCTGGTAGAAGGGCAGTGCCTTTTCACCCATCCGACTGATGAATCGACTGAGTGCCGCGATTCGTCCGGCTAGTTGTTGGACGCCTCTTATGTTCTTTGGCTTCTCCATGGCCAGTATGGCTTTTATCTTTTTCGGTTTTGCCTCGATCCCTCTTGCGGAGATGAGATACCCGAGTAGCTTCCCAGATGGTACGCCGAAGGCGCATTTGTCCGGATTAGCTTAATCCGGTAGCGATCGAGGTTGGCGAAGGTTTCGCGCAGATCGTCGATTAGAGAGGCTTCCTCCTTGGTCTTGTTTACTATGTCGTCGACATAGACTTGGATGTTGCGACCCAGTTGCTCCTTGAGGCAAGCCTGCATGCACCGTTGGTAGGTGGCTCCCGCGTTTTTTAGCCTGAAGGGCATTGTGTTGTAGCAGAACACACCAAAGGGCGTTGAAAACGCTATTTTCTCTTGATCTTCCTCCTTCATTCGAATTTGATTATAGCCTGAGTAGGCGTCGAGGAAGCAGAGACGCTCGCATCACGCGGTGGAGTCGATGATCTGGTCGATCCGTGGCAGCGGGAAGTGATCCTTTGGGCAGTGCTTGTTTAAAGAAGTGAAGTCCACGCACAGCCATAGGATATCCGTGTCCTTTTTTGGTACCAGCACCGTATTGGCGAGCCAAGTGCTTTCCTTGATCTCGCGTATGAACTTGGCCTCGAGGAGTCTGTTGATCTCCATTCCGACTGCCTGCGCTCGTGGCTCAGACAGTCGCCTGATTGTTTGCTTGACTGGCCTTGCGTCGGGGTTGACGTTGAGTGCGTGCTCGGCGAATTCCCTGGGAAATCCTGGCATGTCCGCAGGACACCAGGCAAAAATTTCCCAGTGCTCACGGAGGAATTCGACGAGCGCGAGTTCCTATGCGGGACTCAAGTTGTTGGCGATGAGGGCCGTCTTGGCGGGATCCGATGGATGGACCTGTACCTTCTTTGTGTGCACGGATGAGTCGAAGGAGAGATCAGGTGAGCTTGGCCTACTCAAGGGAGGCAGACTGTTGTCTGTTGTCTCTTTCAGTCTTGCGAGTTCCTCCTGCATGCCGAAGGACTAGGAGATTATGTTGAATTCCCCATCGCAAGCGTCAGATCGCTCAAAGTTCTCGTTGATCGTTATGACGCCGTTGGGTCCTGGCATTTTCATCTGCAGGTAGGCGTAGTGGGGCACCGCCATGAACCTAGTGAACGTGACGCGCCCGAGGATGCAATGGTATTGTGAGGGCCAGTCGACGACTTCGAAGTCGATGCGCTCGCGCCGGAAGTTCTTCGGCGTGCCAAAGATGACATCGAGATTGATTTTGCCCAGGGGTATACGCCTTTCCCTGGGACGATGCCGTGAAACGTTGTGTCCGATGCCTCCAGGCAGGTTAGAGGGATCCGCATTGCTCGCAAGGTACTCGCGAATATGAGGTTGATGGCGCTTCCGCCATCCATGAAGACACGACTCATGTCGAAGCCTCCAATTTGTTCCTCGAGTACGAGAGGGCAATGACCTGGGCGAGGTACCTGAGGTGGGTGGTCGCGTTTATTGAAGGTGATGCACGACTCACTGCCACTAAGGTACTCAGTGGTGGATGGTGGCGAGTGCATGGCTAGGTTGACTTGGCGAGTGATGGCCTTCTGCACCCTGTGTGAGGGGCGCCCCTTTTGTATCATCATGGTACCCATGGCCCATGGGTACGGTTCGCCCCCGTTGTGCTGGTCCGGTGCGGCTCCGTTTGGGGGTGGCCCAGGTGGTGGTGGTGGCGCGCCATGTGCCACGGCGCCTGGAGCGGCTCCGTAGCCTCTTTCGACTGCATTGCGGTTCATCCGAACTAATCCCTCGTGTAGTTTGAGGAACTCGTGGCAGTCCTTGAGGAAGTGGCTGGACTTTCTCTTGCCATCATGTTTGTCGATGTAGAAATGCACCGTGCATGGCCCGGATAATTTGTCCTGGATGGAGGTCGCGGGTGCCTCATCGCGAGCGCGGCGTTGCCACACTTGCGTGGTTTTCCCGGAGTCGTGGTATCCGTCACTGCGGTATCCGCTGTTGCGGTTGTCGTCGCGTCTATCGGCGTAGCCGGCTGCGACCATGTTGACGTCGTCACGATCGTCGTAGATGCGCATGCGACGCTTGCCCCGGCGGTCACGTCTGCGTTCAAGTTCCGCCTCTTCGTCGGAGTGAGCGCAATTCTTCACCGAATCTTCTCCATCGGCCCACCGATTCGCGATCTCCATTAGGTGGTCGATGGTCTAGGGCTTTGAGCAGCCCAGCTCCTCCCTGAGCTCTAGGCGGCGGACGCCACCGTTGAATGCATCAATCGCGCGGTCTTCCGAGATGTTTTCTGCGGAGTTCTTGATGATGGACCACCTTTGGATGTATGAGCACAGCGATTCGCCAGATCTTTGCTGGCAGCATCTCAGTTCTTCGATTGATGCGGGCCGTTTGTACGTGCCCTTAAAGTTGCGCACGAAGCTGTAAACCAGCTCATCCCAACTACGAATGGATCCGCGTGGCAGGTTATTGAGCCATGCTCGGGCGGCGTCCTGCAGCTATAGCTACAAACATTGCATGGCAGTACCTCGACTGCCTCCGTGGAGCCTGACGGAGGAAATGTGATCCTCCAGCCAGATTTTAGGGTCCTGCAGACCGTCGAATTTTGGATTCTCCGACAGGAGTTTAAATCCTTTAGGCATTCGCTTCTGCCTAATGGATATGCTGAAGCATCTGGCGCCGCAGAGCTCTCCATCTTCCTCTTCCGAGTCAGTCGACCGAGCACGTCGTGCCCTTGACTTGTCGATCTTGCGCTGCGTGAGGTCGTTGCGCGCATCGTAGTCACGATCGTGTCGTCGTGAGCGACGGCGTCGAGACAGGTCGTGACTGTCATCGCTAGATGAGGGCGAGGAGTAGCGCTTTGCCCTTTTTTGGGTCTGGTACCGGCTCCTTATCGAGGGCGGCCTCGATTAGCTCCAAACCCGCGATCGTAGATCGGTGCATGGCAGTTCGGGGATCTCCAGCTGGCGGCTGGTTATTGAGGAGGTACATGTTGGCTGCTGTCACCGCAGCCTGCGGCATCCTGGGAACCACGTTGCCTCTCGAGTCGACTGTCATAGAGCCGAAGTCGAGAACTTTCGCGGCCTCTATGCGCACTTGCTCGGTGAGGTGAGCCATCCGCGACTGTCTCTTCTTGGCGAGGTACTCGTTGCCTCTTGAGGAGGATCCTCCGTAGGAGGAGAGCCTAGCGCGACGAAGGCTTGACTCGTCCGCTGCCTTTTTACGCGCCTCAAGTTGCGCGATTACTTGCTTTTGGCGCTTGAATTCTTCTTTTAGGAGCCAGTGGTAGCCCATCAGCAGTTCCTGCGGGGACCCAAGGGGTAGAGGTGCACCTCATAGGGCTTCGCGGCAACGCTCCCACTCTTGCTCGTTGAGCCTGATTACGACGCGTTCGCCGGTTTGCTCATTGATTATGCTGGGAGGTTCGACTGCTCCCCCGTTGGCGCTGTTACCGCCGTTGCCACCGTTGGGTGGATCGGTGCCATTTCCGGTGTTACCGTCATTGCCGCGATTGGCGGAGGTGTCGCCTGCGTTAATGACGACGCACATGAAGTGATTGGGGGCTGCTGCTTCCACAACTTTCAGATTCGGAACCGTAGGTTCCGTCCTCTGTGGCCAGATCGCTCAGATCGAAGTCGCGACTACTGTCGCTGACCGTGTTCCCGACTGCCACCAGAGCATTGAGCTCGCTGAGGGTGCCGATCGATGGAGGGAACCATGATGTCGGGGCAATCGTTGGTGTTGTCGGTTGATCAGGCATGCGAAGCGTGCCCATCTGACCAACCTGGAAGCGGAAGCTCCCAATCGCCAGGCTGATTCCGTCGCCCACGGACTCGAAGGCTGGGCTGGTGGCTGGCGTGTGGACGGTGAAGTCGAAGGCACCGAAGAGCTGGCGAATCTCCGCTGTTGCGGAGTTGTAGATCGCAGTTGATGGGGCCGAAGAAGCCGCAACATCAGCACTCCCGAGTCCCATGGACGACGCCAATTGACGAGGGTTTAACTCATCAATGCCCATTGTTATGGACTTGGGTTTTGGAGAAGGAGGGAGCGCTGGAGACATCTATCGGCTAGCAAACAAGCACACAGGGGACAAAGGATTTACCCAGGTTCAGGCCTCGTAGAGGTCCCTACTCCTGCTTGTCTGCTCGTGGAATTATCGAAGGAGTCGAAAGTTACAATGGTGCGCAGATGCAATCTGGCAAGGGTTGTGGAAACTAGGGTTGCGTGTGTCCTCTTCGCCGCCCCCTCCTAGCCTTTATATAGATAGGCTAGGTCTCGGGTAGTAGGTCGAGTCGGTTACAAGTTAGGGTTTTCCCCTTCAAACTTTCTATCTTTAGCTTCTTCTTGTCCTTCAAGCAATCGAGAGTCCGCAGGTTACTCGAGTCCTTTCATCTAGGCCTTGGCGACACCGTGGGCCTGTACATATTTGGACCATATATACCAAGCTCGAGTACCTGTAGGGTATACCCATGTCAATTACCTAGATGATAAATCAGGGCAGGAAATGTCGCTAGATTTGTGCAATTCTCGATATAAAATATATGCTCACGTCAATCTCACATGTGGGTACGGTCATCAAAGGATTTCTAAACTGTTGAGATATTCAGCCGTTACTGCATGAACTGTCTCACCTTGCATAATGTCTATTGTCAGTTCTACAATGACTGAACCTGAGAAACAAAAAGACATGTTCATGTAGATAAGATGAACAGATGAGTTAGTCTTACCATGTGGGCAGTCGGCTACATGGAGGGGCACAAGAGCGCCGTCAAACTTGTTGTTGTGCCATAAACTGTATCGCGGGGGCGTCAAGGAGGATCTCAGAGCGGGCAGCAGACCTTACGGTAGCAGCAACGCTCTGCAGCTGGTCGACATCATGGCGGTGCAGGGAGTCGAGAGCGGAGGGACGAGGATGAGCCACAGGAGCCTCGTGGAGGTGGTGGCGGCGTCGGCGATGAGAGTCCATCGGTCGCGACTCGCGAGAGAGGAGAGGTCGGAAGGGGAGCGACTCCACGATACGCCACCGTTCTCTCTGTTTCTTTTTTCCATCAGAGTGATGCGGCAGCCGATGTATTCTTTGATGCATCTTAGGAGAGTCATTCTAGGACCAATTAATAATGGAAAGCCTATTTGATGTCCAGAGAAGCGTCTATAAAGGATGTTCGGCCCAAACGGGATTTGAAGAGGATCTGACGGCCATAAACAGGCAGATGAGGCGATCTGACGATCAGTGATGCATAGATCGATGAGAGGCTTCCTCTTTGTCTCTGTTTTAATATCCCTAATACCACAAGCTGTCAATTTTGTACTAGCATACGAGTTTCATGAGTCATGACCCTAAACTAACCGTCTTTATTTCAGCCGACTATGTTGGATATGTCTATTTTGATCCAAAACATCGTTCTAATAGAGTCGCGCAACACGTTACCTTGTAGTAATGACTAGGGTTGACCAAAGCTGGAAATTAAGTTGCAAAGTTCATGTTGAACCTGGTTAATGGGATACAATCGGACGAAGAATATAAGTTCTATCGACATGTTATTTACCGCGTCATGAAAAATTAAATGTAAGTTATAATTTAAAAAAGATGTACTGTAAGTAGAAATAAGATTGAAAAAATGCCAATTTACTTACTACTTCACCTGTAGGATGTCCCTGCGATACCAAGGTACCGCCAAACCCTACTGTAGAACGTACTAAATGGGCTAATGATGGCTTCATCTAACTAC
Organism: Avena eriantha; assembly: GCA_910589775.1. Lineage (NCBI taxonomy): Eukaryota > Viridiplantae > Streptophyta > Magnoliopsida > Poales > Poaceae > Avena > Avena eriantha. Next base: position 485,005,344 of record OU342742.1, read on the forward strand.
TGCAGTGATCGCTTCATTGGTGGACATCTGCGGTAAAGTGGACGAAGGGCAATGGCTGATGATCACGACGCTTGTGAGCATCCTCGAAACAAACAAAGAGTAAAACTTGGCCGAACAAGGATTTTCTACAGTGAACCGGTACATACCGGAGTGCCATGTTAGCATGATGTCACCCATGTTCTGACCAATTTTTCTTTTATATAAAACTTGACTGAAACTTATGAAACATTGTGTACTGTTTATAGACTGTTTCATAATATTTTAATGTTTCAGTTCGGTTCAATTCCCATGTGCCGACCGGAAAAAGGACCGACTAGCGCATCAATCTCAAAGTAAAACTAGACTATGGATGGGACACCAGCATGCACCGTTAAATGTAAAAAATAGTTTTCGGTAAGGAGTCCTTGTTGGTAGCTAGATTGGTCAGTGGTACTACGATCGCTCTTGTGTTACATCACGGTTGGTTTGGCTTATAATTTCATCTTGGTTTCATACATCTAGTGTCTATAGTTAATCCGGAAACACCTAGACCTGCTATCTAGCCACCCATTTCTGCATCAAGATCCGTACATGAAAGTTTTCACTTTCTTGTCCCCAATAAACAACATTTATACTTCAAACTTATAGGTCAACAAAACCTTGGAACAAAGAAATGCGAAAAGATTCGGATTGTTTTGTGCAATATAAATACTTAAAACAATATAGTTTAATACATAATCTTATTTTATATATTTATGCTACACCAAAAATACTAAAAGGGAATCACACAATTTTGCTCTAAGTTTTGTTGGCTCGAAAAGTTTGAAGTTCATACTTTTTTTGGGAGACAAAAAGTAACAAAAAAAACTTCTAAGATAGGGTAGTTAGATCCCATCGTAACATGGACGATCAAAATATGGGGGTAGGGGCCAAGAGCGCGCAAATGGAGAGGGAGATACAAGGAGCCCTTTATTTAAAACAATTGAAAATCATATCTACAAGTTTAAAAATTTCAAAAAATTCTAAATGTAGTCAATGGTGTATCTTCAAGCGCACAAAACCTCAATGCAATGTTCTTTGCATTTTGACCTACACAATGATGAAAATGTGATAAACTTTTGTTTTAAAATGAGCATTGTTCACTATACTCTACATATCCACACTTTTTTCATTTTTTTGTATCTTAGAATAAAAAGTATTATGCGTAGATTTGCATTCTTATAGTATATACATCATTGACAACATTCAGGCTTCTTTCAAAAAAAATTGAGTAATTTGTGTAATTTTAAAAATAAAGGGCTACACCATCCGTTCCAATTTATGTCGCGTATAATTTTAGTCAAAGTACAAAAAATTAAAGTTTGACTAATTATATATGAAAAGGTATAAAAATCCAAATTATCAAACTTATACTACAAGGACCACGATAAAATATATTTTCATGTTGTATACATTAGATATTGCGAAGATTAATATGTTTCCCTTTATAAATGGTCAAATTCTACAAAGTTTGACTTTGACTAAAAATTGTATGTGACATATTTTGGGATAGAGGGAGTACTTCGACATCTACATTCATTTGGAGTTTCTAGGTGTACACCTGAGTTTATAGAACCCACACTACTAATTAATCAGGGAATTATTTTATTAAATTAATGGATGGAGTCTTCTGAACTTCTTTTAAAAACTGATTGTTGTGTCATGCAATTGTATCGACCAACAAAGAACTAGAAAGGCAACATTCAATGTATTTTTGAAATTTGGCATGAGTTTTACATTTATTTTCGGGTAAAAATAATGGATGAGCAAATTTCTTGGTCCAAGGAAATCGACATTGATGTTGGCATTTTGTTCACATCTTCAAACTGCCGATTGTACCCTCTTCAGATTTTATACTACTCCCTCTATCTATAATCATCTGACTCATATTTATCTATATTCTTTTATTTTGCAAGCGCACATTTATCTAGATTTGCATGCATCTATGTACACAATAAATCGTGTTTATACACATCCAATCTAGACAAATGTGAATCAGTTAATTCTGGACCAAGGGAATACGGTTTTTTTTGCCAATTTTTGTGCGATTACAATTCCAATCGTCCCACAAAAAGAAAGATTATTAAATTAAAGCTAAAAAGATTAGTTCCAGCCTCTCTATGAGGTAATCAATGTAAATGGGGAGATGAGTTCTTATTTCACACCCTCATGTGGAGTAAGACAAGGGGATCTGACTTCCTCCCTTCACTTTAACTCTACGGTAGATGCCCTGATAGAGATCTTGGATAAGGTGAGATTATCCACCTTCAATATGCGGATGATACTATGATCATATGATCATGGTTCGGGGCTCACATCTTTACATCATCAATCTCAAGTTCCTTCTTCTTTGCTTTGAATCCATGTCAGGACTCAAAATTAACTTCGACAAGAGCGAGGTTATGATTTGGGGTTTCTTAGACGGGGAGAGGCAACGCATCGCGGATAACCTCAACTGTCGGCTGGCAGACTTCACTATTACCTACCTGGGGATGCCCATTAGTTATTCTCGGGTGTTGATCAAGGATCTTACTCCCCTAGTCACGAAGGTTCGGTCTAAGGCTGAACCTTGGTGGCCTCGACTCACGTCCAAGGGAGTAAGACTATCCTGATCAACTTGTGTCTGTCCAGCCTCACCATGTATCAGATGAGACTCTATCTCCTACCCCAAGGCCCCCTGGAGACTTTACTAAAGAGTTGTCTAGATTCTTTTGGGTAGCTAGAGATGGGCACCAGAAACACATGGTGAAATGGGCAGATATTTGCACCCCCAAAATTCTTGGGGGTTTAGGAGTGCTTGACTCTCGCCGCTTCCATGTGGCCCTCTTGATTAAGTGGGTTTGTCGCATCCTCCAAGACGATGGAGGCATGTGGCTGCAACTCATTAAGAAAAAATACCTCCGGGATCGTCCCCTCAAGGCTTGTGAGCGTCGGGAGGGCTCCCAGTTCTAGCAAGCCATCTAGGACATAAAACACTCCATTCGTAGGGGGCACTCTTTGTCATGGGTGATGGCCGAGAAGTTCTTTTTTTGGATCGACTCCTGGTTACGAGGAGCCCCCTCTACTAGGAATTGATGACCCACAAGTATAGGTAGTGTATCACAGTATTTTCGAGAGAAGTGAAACCCAATTTATTGATTCGACACAAGGGGAGCCAAAGACTATTTATAAGCCTTAACAACTGAGTTGTCAATTCAGCTGCACCTGGAAACAATCTTGCTAACAGCAGTTTATCAATAGCAACAGTTTTGTAATAGGAATAACAAAGTAACAGCAGTAGTAAAGTAAAGACATCAGTAACAATAGTAGTAAACAGTAGGATTCGAGTGCGGTAGGCATAGGGATGTATAGACGAGCGTTGCATGGACAAGACAATTCATATAGAAATCAGAACATAGGGCAATTATAGATAAATAAGATAAAGCATCCAAGTACTAGATAATCCTAGACATGTGTTCCATATATAGTCATACATGCTCGCAATGAGAACTTGCACAACATCTTTTGTCCTGCGAGCCCGTTTGCAGCGGGGCCTCAAGGGAACTACTGGCAATTAAGGTGCTCCTTTTAATAGAGCACCGGAGCAAAGCATTAACACTCCATGAACACATGTGATCCTCACATCAATGCCATTCCCTCCGGTTATCCCGATTTCTGTCACTTCGGGGCCTTTGGTTCCGGACAACAACGTGTGTACACAAGTTGTAGGTAAGACCATAAACAATACTATCATAATGAATCAATAACATGTTCAGATCTGAAATCATGGCACTCAGGCCCTAGTGACAAGCATTAAGGATAACAAGTTGCAACAAAGTCAAATAGCACTAATAGAAGATACTAGGCACCATGCCCTAACAATCTAATGCCATTACATGAACAATCTCATCCAATCCCTACCATCCCCATAGCCTACATCGGGGGATTACTCACTCATAGATGGGGGAAACATGGATGGTCGATGGAGAAGCGATGGTGATGATGATGGCGATGATCTCCTCCAATTCCCCGTCCCGGCAGGGTGCCATAACGGAGTTTCTGGTGTTGTTTCATGGAATCTGGTGGTGGCGGCGGAGCAGAACTCCTTCTGGAAAAACGTCAACCCCCCCTGAGTTTTTAGGTCAGAAGGCATCTTATAGGCAAAGAGGGAGACCGAGGGGGTGTCTAGGGCGGCCAGACCACCCCCTGGCGTGGCCAGGTGGTGTGGCCTGGGCCCAGCCCTCTTCCGTCTCGTATTCTGGCTCTGGGAGTCTTCTGGTGAAATAGAATTTTTGGCATATTTTCCGGGATTTTTCCTGATAGTTGATTTTCTGCACAAAAACTAGACACCAAGGCAATTCTACTGAAAACAGCGTCAGTCTGTGTTAGTTGCATCCAAATCACACAAGTTTAGAAGAGAAACAATAGCAAAAGTGTTCGGGAAAGTAGATACGTTTTGGACGTATCAACTCCCCCCAAGCTTAGCTTATTGCTTGTCCTCAAGCAATTCAGTTGAAAACTGAGTGCGATAAAACAAACTTTCACGAACACATTTGCTTCATATGATGTATATATTCTCAGCATGTGATCAACTACTTAGACAATTCATAATAAAGAGTATGCAACTAAGTTTACTTAATAGGCATTGCAAGCTATGAAGAGATTCCAACTTAAAAATAATAAGCAGCATGAAGTATAAATATAAGCAACATTACAATGCTCATAACAAGGTATGATAGAGTGGTATCTCGCTTGCCTTTGATTATGAATGCCAAGGCACCTCTGAAGTTCAGGTGAAGACTAGAAGTAAAGATATCAAAGATACAAGCATCAAAGTCATAACACAAATAATCAAGTTTTGAGGCAAGCACATTACACTAAGAATGACAACTATGCTCTTAAGAAGGTGCTCATAGAATAAGTGGAGACTCAACAAAGAAATGAAAAGGTTTTAAATAGTTTGAAAGGCTTCCAAATGCTGAAAGTATGGTACTCGTTAGCTTTGAGCTCTCATTGCCCCTATCATAAGCATATTTAAGTGGTTAAGGTTAAAGTGACACAACTAAGAGGATATGCTTGACAAGTTATAAGTTGAAGTCTCATGCCCCTTACTTACGAAGACCGAACCTCATGCTACTCAACTTCAGTCACAAGTAAGATCTTGTCATTATAAGTACATATGTATCATAGAGAACCGCCAACGGGGTACCCCTTGCACATGACACAGGAGCTATCCCATAATCAAAATGACAAGGCAAGTAGACAATGAGCATCTCAGTGATCTTTTTATTTACTATGTGTATAGATTTTTATTGAGGATGCTTCATAGAATGCTCATTATGGTTATGCTGCAAGTTTCCACCATGATTAGGCATGGCTTAGGCTAGCGGCCCAGGCGTTTCCCTAACACATATACAAACTCCATGATCTTATAAGTTCCACTTTTATTTCACACAGTCGGGATCCATGAGCAAAAGAACATGATATCAACGGGGTACAAAGTACCCGTGGAATGTTGAAAGTGTTCCCCATGATACATGGTTCTGCTAGCTTCAACTTATAAAATGCAATCATACACGCAACAAAGATGGACGCAATGGTTCAGGTTTATTAAATGCAAGAAAACAAAGTGTGCCATCAAGTTCGTGAGAGCTTTACTAACTAACTTTCCCAAAACAAACAAGCATTTTATTCATAAGAAAACAAGGCATATTGAATATGCACGGAAATAGCAAATGATGCTAATAGATAGGCGTGGTGGACACTTTTGGCAATATTTGGGTTTAGGGAATTGGAGACACGAGTAAAACATACTCAGTATAAGTGAAGGCTAGCAATAGTAAGGGAGCGACAAACGAGAGAGCAATAGCTGTCATAATCATGCTTGCAACAAAACATGACTAATCATGGCATGAAAGTGATTCAAGACCCTCAAGGCAAAATAATTCATCGAGGCTTAACTGATTATTTCAGTCATATGCATGCGTGAGCATGTGCCAAATCAATTCAAATGAAACATTCAGAGGAGGATACCATGGTGTCATACAAGGTTATGAATAGAGTAATGCAAGCAAACATTCATAAGACATGCTACAAACTATTAGCAAGCCAGAACTAATCATATGAAAGCAAGAACTACTAAGCATCCATAAATAACATACACCCTACACGAATAGACTAAGCATGCCCACAATGATGAGTATATGTATAAAAATGAAAACAAATAGAGTTCGTTACCAGCCTCTTACCACACCTCAAGTTGTTATTAATCCTCACTATTGCCCTTCACTTGTGTGGCTTGAATAATAATATGAAACCAAATCCCACTGAGGACTGATGAACCCTGCAACAAACTCACAAAACCAAAGAAGAACAACAAATATTTTTGGTGTTTTCGATTTTAAAAACAAGAACCAAAAAGGAAGAACAAGTAAAGCAAAATCTTTTTGGGTTTTTCGGATAGTTCAAACAAAGCAAAAAGGTAAAACAAACCAAGGCAAAAAGAAGCAAACCAAAGAGAAACAACAGAAATATTTTTGGTCTTTTTGTGTTTTTAGAAAGCAAAATCAAAGAAAGAACGAAAACTAAAAAGAGAACGAAACATGAATACAAAAAAGTACCGATGCAACATGATAAGGAGATGAGTGCGATGTCGGCGTATCTCCCCCCAAGCTTAGGCTTTTGGCCTAAGTGGGTGTCAATCCAGATATGGGTAAGGGTTCCAAGCAGGAGGATTATGATAAGAATGATCGTAGTTGGGCTCTTGGGAGGAAGAAGAAGCTCCCCAATCATAGATAAGCTGCTGATATGAGGACTCCCCCTCATTCGAGGGCTGGACCGAATCATCCGTGACCTCCCTTCTAGTATCCTGCTCCTACTGGGAGAGCTCTCCCAAATACGTATCAAACTCCTCCTCCGTGAGAGACCATCCTACCATGTTATCAAGGTTAAACAAAACAGGTGCAGGCAAAAGAACAACACGCTCGGACTTGCTCCTTCTCCAACCAGCTTTGAGGAAGGTTATTTCATAAGACAACTCACTCAAACTAGCCCACGAGGAAACAAATTTATGTTGTATCATGGAATTAAGATCAAGCCTTTCTATGGGAAACTGTAGGCCTAGATGATGAGGCACTAAACCATGCGATGCTAGTAAACGAGAAGCAATGAGGAACCAACAAATTCCACCTTTCTCGCGGTTAGCGGCAAGACGGAAAGCTATCAAAGCACCCAAGTTGTAAGACCTATCTCGTTTAAGAGCAGCAGAGATGAATGTCAGATCATATGAAGATAATTATTGTCAGTTTTCCTACCAAGAACACACTTGGCAATAAAGTAGGCAAAGTAGCGAATGGAGGGGAGATGAATGTTACGGATTTTTCCACTCTCCTTCGAGAAGCTGCTCCCTTGGAAAATTTCTGCGTATAAATCCATGAGTGGTGCAGGTCGCTTTTTAATCCTTCTACATGATCCCCACTGAGGTACCTTAATAGCTGCACAAAAGTCATCGAGAGAAAGGTTGACAGCAATATTGTAAATTTTGTAGTGGACCATGGGGTTAGGCAAAGAGTAACTAAATTGAAAGTCCTGCACCACAGACATGGTTAGCTTCACAAATTGACAAGGTTCATCTTCCAAAAAGTGCTCAAACCCTGCATTAGAAACCAAAGTGTGGAAATCCTGGAGAATTCCTGCAACTCTCATGAATTCAGGGCATGGGTAAATGGAAGGAAAAACTTCCTCCTCCCGGTGAACCTTCATAACCTCAGGCACCCATAGTTCATGTTGGTTTAGTTGATGCTCATTCATCTTCTACTCTGAAATTTAAACACCTATTAAACAAGTGATTGCAAAGTGAATATAATGAAGGGCACTACTCATAGGGACTTGTAAGAGGCCTAAACATGCATCAAAACTATATCTCTAAGCATCAAACAAGCTTAAAAGGTCTCATAACCTGTCACCTACAGCAGCAAAATACTCAAGATATAATCCACTAAACACAAATCTACTTGGACAAGTGGAGGAGTCACATACCGGTGAACAAATGCTCCAAATTTCAGCAGCAAAGATGGGCTGAGCAAGGAGATCGAAAAATCAAGGGCAAGCACAGCAAGGATGTGATTTTGAGCAATGAACTGGAGCTTACTCGGGAGAGAGAAGAAAGTGGCAAGTGAGAGAGTGAGTGGAGGGCCAGGGGTGGCCCACACCATGGCATGGCGCCACCCAGGGCAAGCCACGCCACCAGGTGGTGTGCCTGCCTGGTGGGCCCCCCTGGTACCTTCCAGGTACTCCTCTGCCCCTTTTTTCACGTAAAAATTTAATATGAATTTTTTAGAATTTTTCGAGACACTTTATTTTTGGGAAATTTTCAGGCATAGATAAATGATTTTCTGACAGAAAGAGATTTTTTTGAAATGATGCAATGAAAAAACAAGGTTAGAACTACAGAAGTCCTAAGACACTCTAATCATGCAAGCAACTAACAACAAAGAAAACTAAACAAAAGCAAAACTAAAATGGATAGAATAAAAGTAAATGGAGCTAATCACGGTGAAAACATTGTTTTGTTCAATCAAATCCTTTTGTTAACAAAGTTGATCAGGTCTTGTTACCAAAACAATTCCATATGAGACAAAACTTTGTATTCCACTAATGATTATGTTACCTCAACCTTGATAGCAATGGTCCCAATCATAATAGTTCCAAATTTTTCTCTTGGTATGGGACAATATATCTCTCCAACTTAAATGCCCTCAACATGTTCAATTGAATTCAAACCATAAGTACTTTCAATCTTCTTGGGGAAATAGACAGTATGTTCCTTGTCATTAACATTAAAGGTCACCTTTCCTTGGTTACAATTAATAATAGCCCCTGCAGTATTAAGAAAAGGTCTCCCAAGAATAATAGACATATTATCATCTTCAGGCATTTCAAGCACAACAAAATCAGTTAATATCAAGAAATTATGAGCCACTTGAACAGGTACATCCTCACATATACCAACAGGAATAGTAGTATATTTATCAGCCATTTGCAAAGATATATCAGTTGGTATTAATTTTTCTAGTTGAAGCCTCTTATAGAGAGAAAGGCATAACACTAACTCCAGCTCCCAAATCACACAAAGCAGTTCTAACATAACTATTCTTAATAGAGCAAGGGATAGTTGGAATCCCTGGGTCTCCAAGTTTCTTTGAAACCTTACCATTAAAGGAATAATTAGCAAGCAAAGTAGAAATTTCTTCATTAGGGATCTTCCTTTTATTCAAGACAATATCCTTCATATACTTTGAGTAAGGAGGCAATTTAATAGCATCAGTCAAAGGAATTTGCAGGAATAAATGTTTCATCCACTCACAAAACTTATTATAGTGTTCATCTTCCTTTGACTTGTGTTTCTTAACAGGGAAAGGCATAGGTTTTTGGACCCAAGGTTCTCTTTCACTACCATGTTTCTTAGCAATAAAATCTTCTCTAGTGTATTTAGTATTCTTAGTGTGCTTTTCAGGTTCTTCTTCAACTTTTTCTTCATTTGGAGCTTCGTTACCACTTTCAGTTTCAGCATCAGAGACAGATATACTATTAGGATCTATAGCACGTTCAGAGGGTTCTACAATAGTTTTATGTTTCTTTTTCCTTTTCTTACGAGTAGAGCCACTATTTTCAGCTTGTTGAGAATCCTGCTCAATTCTTTTGGGATGCCCCTCAGGATATAGAGGATCCTGGGTAGTAGCACCACTTCTAGTTCTAATTTCATAAGCATGTTTTTCTTTAGCAGCGTCAACTAGCAAGTCTTTTTGCACTTTAATGAGTTGATCTATTTGAGTTTGAACCATTTGAAAGTGTTTACAAATCATTTTAACATCATTAGAGGTTCTTTCCACAATATCTTTTAACTCAACAATAGCTCTAGAGTTTTCCATTAGATGATTTTGCACCCTTTTATTAAAATTATCTTGCTTAACAATAAAAATATCAAATTCTTCTAAGCATTGATCATGAGGTTTAGAGTAAGGGATATCACCTTCATCAAAGTGTTGGAGAGAGTGTAACTCAATGGTGGATGAGTAGGGAATAGGCTTACATAATTCTTCTATAGGAGGTAAATTCTTGACATCTGCAACTTTAATTCCCTTCTCCTTAAGACATTTCTTAGCTTCCTTCATCACTTCATCATTTAATTCGATAACTCCCCTCTTCTTTGATGTTGGAATAGGTACCGGTATAGTTGGTTCAGGTATAATTACTTCAGGTATAGCTGGTTCAGGAGGATTCCAATCCTCATAGTTCTTGCTTATTTTAGCCATTAATTCCTCAGCTTCCTTGGGAGTCCTATTCCTAAAAACACAATCAGCACAACTATCTAGGTATGTCCTAAATTCCTCGGTTAGTCTATTATAAAATATATCAAGAAGCTCATTCTTAGGTAATGGACTTCCAGCCTGTGCATGAATCAAAGCACAAAACCTTGCCCAAGATTTGCGCAATATCTCTTTTCTCCCTGTTTAAAATCAAAAAGTTCTTGCAAAATAGCATGTCTAGCACTAGGAGTAAAATATTTATGCAGGAAAGTACTAATCAAGCAATCCGGGCTATCAATAGATCCGGGAGGTAAATTACTAAACCAAGTTTTAGCTTCTCCTTTCAGTGAAAAGGGGAAATCTTAGCAACAAAGTAAGTTCGCATCTTAATATCATCAGAAAACAAGCCACTCATGGTAGAGAGCTCATTCATATGTGCTACCGCACTTTCATTCTTAGTCCCACAAAAAGGTTCTTTCTCAACAATAGCTATGTAAGATAGATCAAGAGAGAAATCATAATCTTTATCTTTAATGTTTATGAGAGAAGCAGCAAACTTAGCAATAGGAGACAATTTGGGTCTAATAGTATGCCTCTCAAGGAGACTCTTAGCAGCGCTCCTATCATGGGTGTTTTTACATTCTTTAATAAATTCATCGGTCATCTCAACATAACCGTATTCAATATCATAACTCTCACTAGACTAAGGCGAACTAACAGGTGTAGTAGTGTATTCATTAGGAGTTTCAGTATTTCCAGCTATAGTTCTAGCAATCGTAGCATCTAGAAAAGGACCTAATGAACCACTCTTATCAAGCACGGTAGAAGCAGCATCATAAGTATCAGAAGTTTTAGATTCAGTAGTAGTAGCAGTATGCATAGCATGTGTGTGTGGTGGTGTAACGAGCTTACTCATAACAGTGGTGAATCAAGAGCAACAGATGTGTTCAGAACAATACATGTTCTTGTAGTGGATGGTAAAATAGGAACCTTGCCATCACGAGACTTATCCATGATGGATGGATGGCAGTGAACAATAGAGAATCCAAGTGAACTTGATAAATAAAGCTATGCTCCCCGGCAATGGCGCCAGAAAATAGTCTTGATGACCCACAAGTATAGGGGATGTATCATAGTATTTTCGAGGGAAGTGAAACCCAATTTATTATTCCACACAAGGGGAGTCAAAGAATATTTATAAGCCTTAACAACTGAGTTGTCAATTCAGCTCCACCTGGAAACAATCTTGCTCACAGCAGTTTATCAGTAGCAACAGTTTTGTAGTAGGAATAGCAAAGTAACAGGAGTAGTAAAGTAAAGACAGCAGTAACAATAGCAGTAAACAGTAGGATTCGAGTGCGGCAGGCATAGGGATGGATAGACAAGCATTGTATGGACAAGACAATTCATATAGAAATCAGAACATGGGGCAATTGCAGATAAATAAGATAAAGCATGCAAGTACTAGATAATCCTAGGCATGTGTTCCATATATAGTCATACATGCTTGCAATGAGAACTTGCACAACATCTTTTGTCCTGCCAGTCCGTTTGCAGCGGGGCCTCAAGGGAACTACTGGCAATTAAGGTGCTCCTTTTAATAGAGCACCGGAGCAAAGCATTAACACTCCGTGAACATATGTGATCCTCACATCAAAGCCATTCCCTCCGGTTATCCCAATTTATGTCACTTCGGGGCCTTTGGTTCCGGACAACAACGTGTGTATACAACTTGTAGGTAAGACCATAAACAATACTATCATAATGAATCAATAACATGTTCAGATCTGAAATCATGGCACTCGGGCCCTAGTGACAAGCATTAAGCATAAAAAGTTGCAACAAAGTCAAATAGCACTAATAGAAGATACTAGGCACCATGCCCTAACAATCTGATGCCATTACATGAACGATCTCATCCAATCCCTACCATCCCCATAGCCTACAGCGGGGGATTACTCACGCATAGATGGGAGAAACATGGATGGTCGATGGAGAAGCGATGGTGATGATGATGGCGATGATCTCCTCCAATTCCCCGTCCCGGCAGGGTGCCAGAATGGAGTTTCTGGTGCTATTTCGTGGAATCTGGTGGTGGCGGCAGAGCGGAACCCCTTCTGGAAAAACGTCGAACCCCCCTGAGTTTTTAGGTCAGAAGGCATCTTATAGGCGAAGAGGGAGACCGAGGGGGTGTCTGGGGCGGCCAGACACCCCCTGGCGCTGCCAGGTAGTGTGGCCTGGGCCCAGCCCTCCTCCGTCTCGTATTTTGGCTCCGGGAATCTTCTAGTGAAATAGAATTTTTGGCATATTTTCCGAGATTTTTCCTGATAGTTGATTCTCTGCACAAAAACTAGACACCAAGGCAATTCTGCTGAAAACAGCGTTACTCCGTGTTAGTTGCATCCAAATCACACAAGTTTAGAAGAGAAACAATAGCAAAAGTGTTCGGGAAAGTAGATACGTTTTGGACGTATCAGGAATCCACATCCATGTTTGCCATTTGCGTAGCTCCCACGATGTTAGTGACAAGGCGGGACAGGGAGGCAACTGGAATATCCCGTTCCGGAGGACCTTCAATGACGCCGAGGCCGCTGACTTCTTATGACTGCGGGGTGATACATTGCAAATGTATCTATAATTTTTGATGTTCCATGCTTGGTTTTAGCTACTTTCTTATGTTTTGTTCCAACTTTGGAGTATTTTTCATAGACTTTCTTGTACTAACCTATTAACAAGATGCCACGGTCCCACTTGCCTGTTTTCTGCTGTTTTTGGTTCCACGAAAGTTAGAAAATCAATATTCTCGGAATTGGATCGGACAAAAGCCGAAGTCAGCATTTTACCGGAAGACCCACAGAGCGAGAAGACGAGACGGAGAGGGGCCAGGGGCTGGCCACGCCACCTAGTGGCGCGGGCTAGGCCAGGCCGCACCAGGGGGTGGTGTGGGCCCCTTGGGCACCCCTCGGTCTCCCCTCTCTCCTATAAGATCCTCCCGATGCATAAACCCTAAATCGTCAAGCCTCCAGTCACGAAAAGTTCCGCAGCGCCGCCGCCACCAAAGGGGAGATTCAGGGGACAAAAACTCTCTGTTCCGGCACCCTGCCGGGACGGGGAAGTGCCCCAGGAGCCATTTCCATCGATCTCCATCACCATTGCTGATTCCCATGATAAGGAGGGAGTAGTTCTCTCTCGAGGCTAAGGTGTGGCATCCCGATAAAACCACTACTAGAAAATCGCTTGGAGTTTGTGCTTTGTGCACCATCATGTCATCCTCATGCATATCATGTTCGCATGTTTTGACCACAAATTATTTTGCTAAGAACATATTTTTGTTTTACTAAAACATCTCCACGGTTTCATTAAAACCGTCCCTCTTTTTGTTATTTGAAATTAAAACAAAATAATATTTTTGGTCCGTACGCGACCACAGGGTTTTCTTATTTTATTAAAATAATAAAGTGACAAAAAGTCTGCCTAAAGTTTTGTCCAAAACTAGTCCTATCTAAACTACTTTGGACTATATAAATACTCCTTTCCCTCTTTTTATCCCTAACCCTAGACCTACCAAACCAACCACACCACACCGACCGACCCATCCCCTCTTGTCCACCCACCACTCCAGCCACCACACCCTGCTGCCTCCGCACACAGCACACGCGCGCGCGAGACCAACCCCCCTACCTGTCACGTTGCACATGACATGCACCCAAGCGCGCTACACGCCACCCCACCTGACGCGGCCCCCTGGTCCCACCCATGCATCGCACGCGCCCCGCCCCGCGCACGGACCCTGATCCCGCACGCGATCCTCACGCCACACACTACACCCAGCACCAACCCCCGCGCACCACACCACCTGCCTGTCACGCCTCCACCACCTGCCACCGGACGTGTGCACCCACACGCGGCACACTGACCGCTCCATGTCCCTACTACCGACAACCTCCCGCACGCGGCCCACCCTGGCGCTTCTCCCTGCCAACCCCCTCTCTCTCCCCGCACCGAACACCGCGCACCTCACGCGACCCCCACCTACCGCTCGCGAGCCCCATCTCCCCAATCACCGCCGCCTCCCGCGCTCCCTCCTGCGGCCGCCTTCACGCGTGCCTCCCGCCGCTGGAAATCGCGCACCTCCGCCAGCTCTCCCAGGAGCTCTGTCGCTGCTTCTCTGCTTCCCTTCTTCCTCTCGTGAGACCCACCGTCAGCGGGCCCTCTCGGCCTCACCTTGAGCCAGCGCCGTCGGCGACCCCGTCCCCTGCCCCAAGCCACCACCGGAGCGCCGCGAAGCACCGCCGGCCTTCCTCCGCCCCACCTCAAGCTCCGCGTGCCCTACCGCCATTGTCGTGTCTGCGCGTATCTCCGCCTCGTCCTACTTTCTTCCGCGGACAAGCACCGCCGTCGGCCGGTCCTCGTGAGCCCCTGCGAGGCCGCCCTGCTGCGACCTTCTGCCGTGGCCAGCAGCCGTCACCACGGCCTCCCCTCTGCTCTGCGTCAAGCTCTGCCACCCCGAGCCGCCACAGCGCCACCTCGCGAGACCCCAAGCATCGACCTCCCCATGCCACGTCCCTGCCCCGAGTCGATGTTGCCCTGCTTCGCCTCTGCCCACGCACGACGACCATGAGCTGCACAAGGCCGGCGAGGTAGTACCAGCGTCGCGTTGCCTCGCTGCTCCACACACACATGAACAGGGGCACAACCACACCCTAGCCGCACACACACATGTTCCCTACGGGATAATTGTTGCCGTTGTCGCCAAGTCAAGGACCTCCACGGCTACGAGTTTCGAAAGAATGCTTCGATAATTTGTATGCATATTCGTCAAGATCTTCTATAGTCATCTTCGCCAGAAGACCACCGACACAAGTTCTGGGACGACAAGAACTCCTTCACGGACCGCAAGACCGTCGTCATGACCCGAAGACCGTGGATGCGACAAGATCGTCTCTCGGACGCCAAGTCCTTCGGCCCCGGAAAACCGACGACCCGACCAAGATCCGAAGACCGAACCCTGGAGCGCCAAGTTCTTCGACCCCGAGGACCGACCCATCGGATGCGACAAGACCTCCTTCTCGACACCACCAAGCACTTCCTCGCAGACGCCAAGACCCGGGTCCGAAGACTGCCAAGTTCTTCATCCCGGACGCCATGACCGTCTACACGGACCCAAAGGCCACCGGTACCTGATCCATTCTAGTTCGCCATCGACGACAAGATCGACCGCTTGGTACTCAAGTTCTCCATCTTGTATCTGAACCTCGCCGACCCCGTCGAACCCTGAGACCGAACCCCGAACCCCCGGAACCCAAGATCTTCCGAACCCAGATGTATGCCCCTAAGCCCCTATTTTTATAATATGACATTATCAACTATGGCATATTAATTGTTCATCTCGCATGCATATCATGTGGGTTGGGGCATTATGCCGATTCACCTCACAATTAAATATGGAGTGTTTATGCGGGATATCCTAGTCTTATTCCGGACTCCATTTAAATTTGCGTAGCGAACCGATGCCATGTTTTGCCTTGTTAAATCAACATTTAAATTGCGGGGTTTTAAATAACTTGAACCGTGTAATTAATTATCGGGACCGCGGTTCCGCTTAATATTGCCTAATTGCACCACATTTGTGCCATGCCATGCATCATATCATAAGCATGCCGGATCTTCTGCCGTAGTATTAAATATTGCATCCGGTGTTTCTTCTAGTGTTTGCTTCTTCGCGGATTAGGCTGATGAGTGGATGCGAGTATCGACAAGTTCTCCGGATATGATCCTTCGGCAGTGTTTTCCCAGGCGAGCATTCTCCCCCTTTCTACCTATTTTGCGTTTATAGTATTTACTTCCTCATGTTGATCTATTGCTACTCGTATTCCGATGTTTTAGTTTCCGTGTACCATTTAAACTCCTTGCAGCCTCTATGTTGCCATGGACACATCCTATTGCCTGTTGTTTGATAGATAGTCGGCCTTGCGAGTCGTAGTTGCTTGCTTCAGTGTTGCTTCGCGTCGTTGTCGTTCCACCGTTGACGGCAAGTTGGCACATGATAAACGGTGGAGATGCTTAAATGGTGGAGAGGATCATGACTTTAAACACAACTATTAAATTGCTAGATATAACTAATGCAGAGGCATCAGTGGGCAATAGATGTTATTTGGTTCTTCCACGCTCACTTGTGTCCCGTAGGACCCCGAGTACTTGATACCTGTTCCTTGACTTTTCGCACTATCCACATCCGGGAGGCCTTATGGACCCCCCCTGAGCCAAAGCTTGATTCATTTCTTCTTGGGGCCACAAACTAGTTTGGGGTTTTATTTACTATCCTGTACTTATGCCATGTTACTGTTTATTAAGATTGTGTGTGGAGCACCTGTACTATTTTGGAACGTGGAATGATTTTGCGGTATCGACAAGCCCAGTCACACTTTCGGGTTCCCAGTCGTTTACAACCATTGACACAAACCCTGGGTCCGTTCCGGAGCTGGCCAACTTCGTTGCGGGTAGCTTAGTGGGGTGGCCCCCTGAAATATTTATGAATCCTGTGATCGCTTTGTCGTGAATGCCTCGTTGGGTTTTGAGTTGGTTTTTCCAAGGTTGATCGAGTGTGTGTTGCTATTTGTGCACCCCTGCAGGGTAAAACTTTCTGAAAGCCATGTCCGTGGTTATGGACGACTTGGAGCACAGTATCTTGATCATAGACAAGCATAATTAAAGTAGTGCTATAAATTTGACTTAATATGTGACTAGTAATCAGATTCAAATACAACGGAATGGATATTAAAAATGCCAACAACTGGTGGATCTGTGGTGATCTGTGTCATACTATACCTGCCTAGTAAGTATTGCAACTCCAATGGAATGTGATAAAAGTGCCAACAACTGCTAGGTTTTGGGATTCCTCGGGACAATTATATCTGACAGTAAATGTTCCAACTACAACGGAATGGTTAACTAAAACTGCCCACTACTTATGCTATCAGGATAACTCATGCTATATATCTGACTAGTAAATGCTGTAACTATAATGGAATGAGTAAAACTGCCAACTGTGTGAGTTTCTTGGTCCGACTTCCTCGTTTGGTCTCGAGGGGGAAATACCAGGATGGGTATATTTGGTGTTAGTATCAGGTAGGACCCGAATAGGTCTTTCTTACCCCTCTCTAATAGTCGTCAGTGATACCGAGTCTCTATAGGTTGTTTAGTGCCGCTGCGCTGCCGCTTCAGTCCACCATACCTATGTAGGCGAGAGTCACTGAATTCTAGCCTCGCCGTGTACTGGCCTCAGTACTGACGGTCCTCTTTTTCCTTTGCCCTTTGTTGGCACCCCCTTTTGTTTTAGCAGGTTTGAGATCGACGTCGTTAGCAGGGTTACCCTTCCAGCTTGGCCTGGGCAGGGTTATGGACGCCATTGGTTATTCTTCAAGGCTCTTAGCCCAATTTGCTTCTTGTCCGTACTCGGACGTTGTATCGATTTCAAGGTGATTTGGATGTTTGTAATGTATATCTGTATTCTTGACTCGTTGAGTCGCGGTTGTATATATATCTGTGCTGTGGGTCCCATCGAGGACTGTTGTGTAATGGTATTACTTTGTTTTCCACCCACACGAAAGTGCCTGGTGGGCGTCCTTGAATCGTTTTTATGCGGGTTTGGCGGAAATGGCTAAAACTTGCATAGGGCCGATTCGAGGGTGTTACAGAGTGGTATCAGAGCTCAGCAGTTATGATACCCCACAAGTCCAGCCTGTAGGATAACCTAGCTAACGGCCGAAGTAGAGTGTCAAAACTATTTTCGCAAAAACGGTTGGATAGATCTGATGAGGCCTGCGTTTACTCCTTATCCCTCTGCTGTTCTCCTCTTACCTCTGCGTGTTTTAAATCTACTCTCTTACCTTTTTCTAGTCCAGGAATTCTCGTGGTTGGGTTTCTGTCGTACCTTCAGGGTTTCGCTTCCTTCTTTGGCAACGGTGTTCTACCATCCGGTCTTCGTGCTATCTGAGGAATCCTTCATTTGTTGGACTTCTCTCTGTTCCTTCTTGTGCCTTCTGGAGTTTCCGAGACGACATCATCATCAGCTACGCCAGATCCGATGCAGAGTCTGCATCATCCGTTGTTTCGAACCTCGTTTGTCCAGATCTTCCGTCTAATTCCGAGAGTTGGTTGCATAATTCTCCGATTCGTGTGCAGAGTAATGGTTTGGGTGCACGATGGACTGATCACCATCCGACTACTCTTATCATTCGCTTTTGTATATTGAATCGGTGGATCTAGCAGTTTTACTCCGTCCACGAAAGCTAGAGGTGGCTTTAATCGTTGATACCTCTACCTTCGCCCTTTGTTCCTGGAGTGTTCTCTCGACGATCACGGACAGCGACCTCTTGTTAGTGGTGTCGCGAGGATCTACCCGAAGCAAGAAGATTCTGATCGTCGGCCTTCTTCCCGGTACCATGAGGCGGATCTCGAGGGCGAGATCCCTTATTAGTGGTGTCGAATTGTGGCATCCCGGTAAAACCACTACTAGAAAATCGCTTGGAGTTTGTGCTTTGTGCACCATCATGTCATCCTCATGCATATCATGTTCGCATGTTTTGACCACAAATTATTTTGCTAAGAACATATTTTTGTTTTACTAAAACATCTCCACAGTTTCATTAAAACCGCCCCTCTTTTTGTTATTTGAAATTAAAACAAAATAATATTTTTGGTCCATACGCGACCACAGGGTTTTCTTATTTTATTAAAATAATAAAGTGACAAAAAGTCTGCCTAAAGTTTTGTCCAAAACTAGTCCTATCTAAACTACTTTGGACTATATAAATACTCCTTTCCCTCTTTTTATCCCTAACCATAGACCTACCAAACCAACCACACCACACCGACCGACCCATCCCCTCCTGTCCACCCACCACTCCAACCACCACACCCTGCCGCCTCCGCACACAGCACACGCGCGCGCGAGACCAACCCCCCTACCTGTCACGTTGCACACGACATGCACCCAAGCGCGCTACACGCCACCGCAGTGAGCGCACGCTCCACCCCACCCTACCTAACGCGGCGCCCTGGTCCCACCCCTGCATCGCACGCGCCCTGCCCCGCGCACGGGACCCTGATCCCTTACGCGATCCTCACGCCACACACTACACCCAGCACCAACCCCCGCGCACCACACCACCTGCCTGTCACGCCTCCACCACCTGCCACCGGACGCGTGCACCCACACGCGGCACACCGACCGCTCCCTGTCCCTGCTACCGACAACCTCCCGCACGCGGCCCACCCTGGCGCTTCTCCCCACCAACCCCCTCTCCCTCCCCGCACCGAACACCATGCACCTCACGCGACCCCCACCTACCGCTCGCGAGCCCCATCTCCCCAATCACCGCCGCCTCCCTCGCTCCCTCCCGCGGCCGCCTCCGCGTGTGCCGCCCACCGCAGGAAATCGCGTGCCTCCGCCAGCTCTCCCAGGAGCTCTGTCGCCGCTTCTCTGCTCCCCTTCTTCCTCTCGTGAGACCCGCCGTCAGCGGGCCCTCTCAGCCTCACCTCGAGCCAGCAGCGCCGGCGACCCCGTCCCCTGCGCCAAGCCACCACCGGAGCGCCGGGAAGCACCGCCGACCTTCCTCTGCCCCACCTCAAGATCCGCGTGTCCCACCGCCGTCGTCGTGTCCGCGCGTATCTCCGCCTCGTCCTACTTCCTTCCGCGGACAAGCACCGCCACCGGCCGGTCCTCGTGAGCCCCTGCGAGCCCGCCCTACTGCGACCTTCTGCCGTGGCCAGCAGCCGTCGCCGCGGCCTCCCCTCTCCTCTGCGTCAAGCTCTGCCACCCCGAGACGCCACAGCGCCGCCTCATGAGACCCCAAGCATCGACCTCCCCCTTCCACGCCCCTGCCTCGAGTCGATGTTGCCCTGCTTCGCCTCTGCCCGCGCACGACGACCACGAGCTGCACAAGGCCGGCGAGGTAGTACCAGCGTCGTGTTGCCTCACTGCTCCACACGCACATGAACAGGGGCACAACCACACCCTAGCCACACACACCCATGTTCCCTACGGGATAATTGTTGTTGTTGTCGCCAAGTCAAGGACCTCCACGGCTACGAGTTTCGAAAGAATGCTTCGATAATTTGTATGCATATTCGTCAAGATATTCTATAGTCATCTTCGCCAGAAGACCACTGACACAAGTTCTGGGACGACAAGAACTCCTTCACGGACCGCATGACCGTCGTCATGACCCGAAGACCGCGGATGCGACAAGATCGTCTCTCGGACGCCAAGTCCTTCGGCCCCGGATAACCGACGACCCGACCAAGATCCGAAGACCGAACCCTGGCGCGCCAAGTTCTTCGACCCCGAGGACCGACCCATCGGATGCGACAAGACCTCCTTCTCGGCACCACCAAGCACTTCCTCACAGACGCCAAGACCCGGGTCCGAAGACCGCCAAGTTCTTCATCCCGGACGCCATGACCGTCTACACGGACCCGAAGGCCACCGGTACCCGATCCATTCCAGTTTGCCATCGACGGCAAGATCGACCGCTTGGTACTCAAGTTCTCCATCTTGTATCTGAATCTCGCCGACCCCATCGAACCCTGAGACCGAACCCCGAACCCCCGGAACCCAAGATCTTCCGAACCCAGATGTATGCCCCTAAGCCCCTATTTTTATAATATGACATTATCAACTGTGGCATATTAATTGTTCATCTCGCATGCATATCATGTGGGTTGGGGCCATTATGCCGATTCACCTCACAATTAAATATGGAGTGTTTATGCGGGATATCCTAGTCTTATTCCGGACTCCATTTAAATTTGTGTAGCGAATCGATACTTGATACTTGTTCCTTGATTTTTCGCACTATCCACATCCGGGAGGCCTTATGGACCCCCCTGAGCCAGAGCTTGATTCATTTCTATTTCTTGGGGCCACAAACTAGTTTGGGGTTTTATTTACTATCCTGTACTTATGTCATGTTACTGTTTTATTAAGATTGTGCGTGGAGCACCTGTACTGTTTTGGAACGTGGAATGTTTTCGCGGTATCGACAAGCCCAATCACACTTTCGGGTTCCCAGTCGTTTACAGCCATTGAAACAAACCCTGGGTCCATTCCGGAGCCGGCCAACTTCGTTGCAGGTAGCTTAGTGGGGTGGCCCCCTGAAATATTTATGAATCCTGTGATCGCTTTGTCGTGAATGCCTTGTTGGGTTTTGAGTTGGTTTTTCCGAGGTTGATAGAGTGTGTGTTGCTATTTGTGCACCCTTGTAGAGTAAAACTTTCTGAAAGCCGTGTCCACGGTTATGGACGACTTGGAGCACATTATCTTGATCATAGACAAGCATAATTAAAGTAGTGATATAAATTTGACTTAATATGTGACTAGTAATCAGATTCAAATACAACGGAATGGATATTAAAAATGCCAACAACTTGTGGCTATGTGGTGATCTGTGTCATACTATACTTGCCTAGTAAGTATTGCAACTCCAATGGAATATGATAAAAGTGCCAACAACTGCTGGGTTTTGGGATTTCTCAGGACAATTATATCTAACTAGTAAATGTTCCAACTACAACGGAATGGTTGACTAAAACTGCCCACTACTTATGCTATCAGGATGACTCATGCTATATATCTGACTAGTAAATGCTACAACTATAATGGAATGAGTAAAACTGCCAACTGTGTGAGTTTCTTGGTCCGACTTCCTCGTTTGGTCTCGAGGGGGAAATACCAGGATGGGTATGTTTGGTGTTAGTATCGGGTAGGACCCGAATAGGTCTTTCTTACCCCTCTCTAATAGCCGCTAGTGATACGGAGTCTCTATAGGTTGTTTAGTGCCGCTGCGCTGCCGCTTCAGTCCATCATACCTGTGTAGGCGAGAGCCGCCAAATTCTAGCCTCACCATGTACTGGCCTCAGTACCGACGCTCCTCTTTTTCCTTTGCCCTTTGTCGGCACCCCCTTTTGTTTTAGCAGGTTTGAGATCGACGTCGTTAGCAGGGTTACCCTTCCGGCTTGGCCTGAGCAAGGTTATGGACGCCATTGGTTATTCTTCAGGGCTCTTAGCCCAATTTGCTTCTTGTCCGTACTCGGACGTTGTATCGATTTCAAGGTGATTTGGATCTTTGTAGTGTATATCTGTATTCTTGACTCGTTGAGTCGCGGTTGTATATATATCTGTGCTGTGGGTCCCATCGAGGACTGTTGTGTAATGGTATTACTTTGTTTTCCACCCGCACGAAAGTGCCTGGTGGGCGTCCTTGAATCGTTTTTATGCGGGTTTGGCGGAAAGGGCTAAAACTTGCGTAGGGCCGATTCGGGGGTGTTACATAAGGGTACTACCGGTAGCTATGTGTTCATCTCTCTCTATATGCATGATCATATTGTGATCATGAGCTTTGTAATCAAGTAGATCTACCTTGCTACTCAAGTGCTTTAATAGATCTCTGCTCTCCCCATGTGTGTGAAAGTGACAGCGTGCACACCATGGTGGCACTTAGGCTAGAGATTACAATTACTTGTTATGAGTTATATTTGGAGTTGGATGTTTTTATGAAATTGTGGTGTTTGTTGGAACCATCTAGTGCTCAAGGTGACAGTGTGGGGTTATCTAGATGCGGAAAGCGAACTTTGAGGTGTGCTGTTATAGCCCTACCATCGATTAGAGTGTCCAACCGGAGAGTAGTTAAAAGTAGTATCATAAAGAGAAGATATGTATATGGGAAGATATGGTGTTCGTGAAAGTATGATCCCTAGGCCTTGTTTCTAAGCATTGATACACCGTTTTCAATTAGATATGTTACATGTTTGCTTGCTTCCATCTTTATTTCAGTTTGCCTTTAGTCTCTTCCACGCCATCAAGTTATTTTCTAGCACCGTTGTCTTATATCTATACCACTTGTATTTCATTATCTCTTCGCCGAACTAGTGCACCTATACACCTGACAAGTGTATTGGGTGTGTTGGGGACACAAGATACTTCTTGTATCTTGATTGCAGGGTTGCTTGAGAGGGGATACCTTTGGCCACTTCCTCCCTGGGTTCGATAAACCCTGGGTGATCCACTTAAAGGAAAACTTGCTGCAGTTCTACAAACCTCTACAATTGGAGGCCCAACAACTGTCTATAAGAATAGAAGTGCGTAGACATCACGTGGTGACCTACCCTTGACCCTCTCAAAGGAGAGGAACAAGGTGTCTTAGCGCCAGTCTCCCTCTAGAGCTTTTTCTGTTAGTTTGGCTTATAGGACCCTCTTCCAGGGTCCAGAACTTTTTGGACGACCCACCTCTAGAAGGCATCCCTGCCCTTGAGTTTGTGGATCTTTCTGTGGCAGCTGCTACGGGACCGCCTCCCTTCATGGGTAGAGGTGTTGAAATGTAACAGACCGGGCATCGGGTTGTGCCCGTTATGTGGGACGCCGAAAACATGCGCTCACATTATGTTCACATGCCTGTCGTTTTTTTTAACTTTATCCGGGAAGCTCTTGGGCCTGCCTGATCTCGGCGAGTTCCTGGAGACAAAGGCAAACCATACTGGAAGAAGGTGCCACCTCTTCTTGTTGATGTTTGCGGCTATTACGTGAATGCTTTGGAATATTCGTAATAAGATGGTGATCGAGAGAAACTTCCCTCGTCGTGCTTCTTACTCTATTTTTGCTCTTCTTGCCTTCCTTCAATAGTGGTATCTGCTGTCTAGGCAGTGAGACCGGGAGAGCATGCACGACATCATGCATGTGTTGAGGACGTCAGTGCAGGGCTTCGCGGCTCCTGCTCGTGCCTCACCGGATCCCTAGAGGGCGCGTCCTCTTCATATCTGGCTTGCTCTTCTTTTCTTTTTTGTGCTTTGGGCGTTTTTTTGTTGGAATTTTGCCTAATAAAGGCCTAGTCTATTTATACTATTCAACAATTCCTAAAATCCTAGAGGCCCACTTGACCCATTCATGCAAGGCAAGAGGTGGGACAAGAGTTTAATCCCACATTGCTAGTTGAGTGGAAATTGGACCAGCTTATAAGGTGAGCTCTTCCACCACTTGTACGAGCTTGAGAAGAGAAGACATATACACACGCGCTCCTCCTCCACCGCCCGCCCGCCTGGCCATGCCTCGTCACGTCGCGCACGCGCACGGATTGCGGGAATGCCTCGAGCCGAGAGCTTCTCTCTCTTTTTTCCACGCATGGATGGATAATAATCTGAACAATATGTGTGAGTGGATGTTTAATACGATCTCAGTGGAGAATTAATTCGAGCTTAATGGAGGTTGTTCGGTTTCAACCGATGCATGTTCGTTTCCTCTCCCAACGCCAACTGTTCGCTTGCCTACCTGTGTCTATAAGAGTGAGAGGTCGCTCCTCTCCTCAGAGACACGAACACACACCCTTGCGCCTCCAGTTTCAGAGCATTGCACTGCTTAGATCTTCCCCATCCCGTCTTGCGGCGTGCACCGCGAGCTGGGACAATAGGCCTCCGAAATCCCGCTGCTTCGAGTCCTGTACGGGAGAAGGGCGATAAGGTTTTTGGGGAGCGCTACCAGCGCGACTACTGGCTTCATCACGGACTCCTTCACGGATAGCGACTCCGTCAACGTCTTCCCTAACGACGATTTCTTTCCCGACATCAACAACCTTTTCCTCGACAACATGGCTGACGACGGTGCCAACGCTAACGCGAACACCGGCGGTTCCTCTACTGTGATGTATATCATCTTCTGGTCCTTTTCTATTATTGTGCCTGTGTTTTATCTGTCTTTTACTATGGTTAAATCTTTTGGAAAATTGCTCTTTTACTCAATAGTTTTGCTATTGGTCCACTAGACCTTTTTATTTCCTCCTTTTTTGGTGCCTCGGCACCGGTGACGTTGCCGTATCCTATACTCCCTCCGTTTAGAAATAAAAGGTGTTTTAGCTTTATTAATCGAATGTATAGACATCTTTTACTGTATAGATTTGTAGAGGTTTAGAATGAAACTACTAAAAAACGTCTAGATACATTTATTTTACAAAGCTAAAATATTTTATATTTTTAAAGGAGGAGTACTTGGATATTGTTTTATTTATAAAGCGGGACTAACCGAGACGGTTTATGTACCATGAGAACTAGATCACGTCCTGATAATCCGAGTGCAAACAGATTATCTTCTCAGGCAACTTTACGGACTGTCGTCAAAGGATTTTCCACTGCTCTCGTCCCAGACGGGTGTCCACCGATCATCGGACATGGCGCACCAGAACTTTTTATTTTATTTTATCTTAGAATCACGGCGCCACAAGATTAACAGCGGATAAACAAAAGCACAGACCCCTTTTGTACATTTCACTTTTTTACCACGGCCCGTCGTACTCCCGGTTGTTGAGCTGCCAGAAGGAAGAGGCGACAGAGACGAGAATAGAAAAATACAAAGAGAATTGTTTAAAAAAAAAAGCAACAACGAGGCCACGAGCTCACCACTGTGGGTCATACCGCCCACCTCGGAGAGGCGCACCACGGACGGTGGCGAGGCGCTGCCGCCGCCCACCCAACGCGGGCCCCTCTGCTCTGACGACGCGCGTGACGTCGCGCCCGAGGCCGCGCGCCCCGGCCTGGCGCCGCGGGGGACACGTGTCGTGTTCCGAGAGGCGGGAAACGGTGTGGGGGACCGGGCCCCGGGGCGGGGAACGTGCGCGCGGGCGACGGCACACGCGGCTGCTCGACGGCTTTTGGTTCCAAGAAATTTCTACGTAGCAAAATGGTTAGCGTCACCCCGGCGTGCGTCCCAAGCGGCGCCGCACCGCCGAGTAGGCACGCAGGCTCCTGCCGCCACCCCAGCGGCGCCTACGTCGCGTTGGCGCCTTGCGCTGCGTGCACCCCGCGGAACGCACCTGGATAGTTCGGATCGCTGGGAACGTGTACAGGTTCAATGAACCGTGGATCTTTCGTGATTTTCGGGTGCTCTCGGCGGATTAGACAGCATCAGCGTGTTTGGAGGCACTCTACTTGAGTATGTCATTGGTAATCTCAATATTTGTAGCTGTCTGCGTGTGGAACTCATCAACCTAAGCTCAGATGTTTATTGTCTTTGTACTCGTGCAATCTAATGCTAGTAAACTTTGGAATAATCCTTTTTTAAAAGAGAAAAGAAAATTTGTTAAAACAGAGATAGTATGTCCTCTGGAAAATAATGCATTCAAATACCACATTCGCCCTTTGCAAACGAAAATTAATACTTCCTCCAATACAAATTAATTGATTTAGATTTGTCTAGATCCGATTGTATCTAAGCATAATTTAGTATTAGATACATCCGTATCTTGAAAAGTTCGAGTCAACTAATTTGAGTCGGAGGGAGTACAATACTAAGAGCAACTAATTCATAAGTGCATATATAATGGGCTGAAATCTGACTCTTCTTAGAGTTGTCACGTAAGAATTGCGCGAGGATGTGTTGAACTGGATATCTAGCCCCCGATTGCGCGGATATGCCAGTTTGGGGGGGGGGGGGGGGGAGGGGGTGGTGGAATTAAGGTTTGTTGGAAAAATACAGACCGATCGATTATATGATAGCTTCTATGATTTTCTTTGGCTCAAAACCGAAAACAACGGTTATTTTGCGGTATCTACGGTTACTCTAATGGCATGTCATCTCATTTGGAACATGCATTTTTTTTTGCAGGCATGCACATTTTAATCCGGTACAATAGGGATGAAATCATGTGATCCATCAGCCCACTAGTTGAGGATCAGCTAGTACTAAAATACCTAAAAAATTATAATAGTAGGAGTAATCAAATCAAGTTTCCCCTTAATAAGAACCGTATCAATGCAAGCCCAACGTCTCCTCTGTGTACCGATTTGAAGCCGTATCCTTTGGAATTATACGAAAGGCCATGTCAAAAATAAACCTAAAAAGCCAGTTCACTCATACTAGTGCCTACTACTACTACTACTGGTGTCCGGTGGTGGATGAAACAGAACCGGTCGTACCTGGACAAGATGCCAAACCAGGTGGAAAAAGGAGGAGGGCACGAGTGCGTCGCCTTTCCCCCACTTTCCATTTCCCACACCTCACCTCACCTCACCTCACCTCGCCGTGAAGGGAGAGCACGGGGTGGCCTCAGCGTTTTGTCGCCCCCACTCCATCTCTTTCTCTCCTTCTTTTATAGCGCCCCCGGCCCCGTCTGCGTCCTCGGTTTTTCTCCTCCCCTTCATTTCATTCACCCGCTTCTCTCTCTCCTCTTCCTTCCGTTCCTACAAATCTGGTGGGCGCTGTTCGCCGCGGCGGGTCTCTCGCGCGCAACAACCTCAAAACCCTAGCACCCCTCCACACCCACACGGGGGGAGCGAGACCCAGTCGGGGAGCGAGATTGGATCGCCCGCGACCCGCGAGCTTCCTCCTCCTTCCACAGGTGCGTCCCCGCCGCCTCCGTGCCTGTATTATTCATGATTGTTTGCCTTTACATACCGTTGGTTGGCTGTTTGCTTGGATGCGGCGAGGCGCCCGGGCTCGTGTCGGCTATCGTCTATCTGATTCTCGCGCAGGGATTTCCTAGCTCCCGTTGGTCGTGTGCCAGATTTGCGAATTCCATGAGCTGCTCTTCTTCGTGCGTTTCTTCACGAAGAGAAACTCATTTTTTATTTAGTACTAGTATTAATTTCCTGTATTTGTTATGAATTTTTATATGCAAAGCCATGTGGAATTTTCTGTGGGAGCTCGGCTAGTTTTCCCTTTGAGAAAAGGAATTTTGGCGCCTTTCGTTTATGCGCTCTTTCCTCTTATCATGCAAGCCTTTTGCGCTTTTTTGTTTCTTCCTCTTCAGGGTGAGCAATCTGGTGATAGGAAAAGGTCACCGTTAAAATCTGTCGGTTCACTCTTTTTTCTCCTGGGTCGTTATGGTTACAGATTTATTGTTTGTTTTTCTCATGGATCATTCGTATCGTACAGGACAGGTGGATTTATTTCATGTTTACGCTCAGATTTGTCCTCTTGTATGGCCCACTCTTGTTAATCCGATGCCTAAAATGGATGATCATTCCTGTTACTGCTGTTTTTATCGACCGTCACTTTTCCTTACTGATTACATAACGTTAATTCTTGAGCGGGGTACATAAATTTTAGTTACAGGTTAAATCTTGCGTTGCTGCACATGTTTATTTTCTCTGTTAGGCTATCCCTTTTAGGAGCAAATATATACATTTCCATTTCCAGCCAAAAGAGTAGCTGGACACTCACTAGTGTTTTCCTAAAGAGCTTGAGTGAGAACCAGTCATAATCTTGCTTACTTACATGGTTTGAGTCATCGTCAAGGTCTTAGGAATCAGGACTTGGTCGGTTGCCATGGATAACCGGCCAGCTATCTCGTGACCTTTTGGTGTAAATGTTTTATCTGCGAAGCAAATCATTATCATAGCTTACGGAATCTTAATATCTATCAAGTGATTGGAAGGCTCGTATGAGCCCCGGCGTTAGTCCTATCAAGAAAATAAAACTAGAAATTCTCATATTAATTCGAGGAAAATTAATCCATCACCCTTTGTGTGATTGATAGGACTATGTTAAGGCATATACTGCTTCCTTCACCAACTGCCCCATTTTTCCTACTGAACTGGATCATTTTGTGAAGAAATCGGTTGCCTGCAATTTTTGGAAGTGCGATCCTATAACAGCTGAGGCAGGCTGCTAAGAAAGTGTGATGTGTCATAGCTGTGGCAGGAAACAAACAAGAGAATACTCGAGTGCCACGCTCCTGGCTAAGTGTTGTTTTGAACCACAGATACTCTAAAAGTGTAGTGATGCATAAAACATGATTCAGTATCTGTTGAAGTACGATGTCCTAACTTCTTATTCAAGAGAGGGAATATAACCTTCCCTTGGTGATGAGGAGAGTATTAAGTGATAGAGATGTCAATTAAAGAGATCAACCAATCAATTAATCTTTTCATTCTTCTGTGTGTTGTTTCCTCTCACCTGTACCCTCAGAGAATGCTGCTTTACTTGGTATAATTCATCATCTTTGATGTCTTCTTTATTTGGAGGTCCTACATAAAGATAATTCCTGCTTTACTACTGCACGTTACAAACAATTTTTATATTGTAGTCATAGTTTATCAGTTTATGCTATTCAAAGATATATACTGGACATCCTAGTTCTTGTAAAGGGATTAACAGGAAATGTGTATTCGTGTTCAGGGCAAAAGGTGCCACACTGTTCAGCTTTGTTACTTGTTCTGTTAGTCATTAGATAATGTAGTGTTCAACTCAATTGAACTGCAAAATTGAATTAGATCTAGTCATTTACGGGTTTGCTATGTTACTCCCCTGAACTGTTATAGTACAGTGTAATCAATCTATGTAAACTTTGACCAGGAAATGATACCGATAGATTCCTGTTGATACATTGCTATTTTCTGTTCTGTCCTGGCTGTAGTCTCCTTTTCCCTTTACACAAATGTTTATAGTTCAATTCAGTACCCTTCTGTGGATCTCTTTTTTGTGCTACATTAAGTTTCTAGTTGCAACTTACTAGATTCTGATCTCATATTTCTTATTAACAGGATTATTGCCTTCTGTTTGGCCTGGATGGTGCAATTGGAAGTTTCTGAGTAGAAACTGAGGCTCAGTTCAAACCTTCATCGCACTCATTTTATACATACTGGCTAGAAATGGATCGTGATGACGTCTCTGGTTTTGTTAGCGGAGGCTGCAAGCTGTTCTGAGTTTTCTAACCCAGTAGAAGTTAATAAAGTTATGATACCAGGGAGTCAGTCAACTGGTTCTTTTCATTTGCTAATTGGTTGAGGTTTGATGTTTCTGAATTGGAATGGACAAAACTTCCCGTGGCCTTGTATTCGGTGATTGTATCAACTCCTTGCGGTCTTCCCATTATTGGAGTACAGTCCAACACAGTGCCCAGCTTGAAGATACTACACTTGACTCTGCGTCATACTCCAGGTTTTCTGTCCCTAACACAAAAGCCCTGAAAAGAAATTGGGATACTATGGCTGGAGCAGAAGGTACTGGGAATCCATTACTCACTCTGGGTTTAGGCCGTTCACAAAGTTCATCTGACAATAGCAAAGTAAGCTCTGCCACAGCTTGTGAAATGTCTCCATCTTCGCTAAGGGAGACTGATGAGGAGTCATCTGTAGATCTTAGCTTGAATTTTGATCTTTCCCTTGGCTATGATGGTGCACACTTTCAAAAAAAGTCCTCTACTGGTTTGGTGGCCAGCTCTCCTAAGCTAGATCTTCAGTTGAGTTTATCCACTGGCCCACCTGTATCTGCTGTCACTTATACAAATATGGTGTCACCAGACATACCAGTGACCAACTCGTTACCAGCCACAATACCGTCTAATTGGGGGTTTGAGCACTCTGCGGTTTCATCGTCTTATGCATCTGAGGCAACGTATGCCTTTCCATGTCCGAAGATACCCAGAAAAGAGCAGTGTACTTTGTCTTCTCCAGTCATATCATCACCTATGTTAACCAATGTTAAAAGCCCGGTTGGTTGTACTTCTGTGGTAACTAACCCTCAACAGCGCAATATGAACACTAAAACCTGTCAGTTCCCTGGATGTGGGAAAGGAGCAAGAGGGGCATCAGGCCATTGCATAGCCCATGGCGGTGGTAGGCGATGCCAGAAACCTGGTTGCCAGAAGGGTGCGGAAGGGAGGACCATATATTGCAAGGCCCATGGAGGAGGGAGGAGATGTGAGTTTCTTGGATGTACAAAAAGTGCTGAAGGGCGGACAGACCACTGCATAGCCCATGGTGGTGGTCGCCGCTGCAGTAACGATGGTTGCTCCCGTGCTGCCCGTGGGAGATCTGGCTTGTGCATCAGGCATGGAGGTGGGAAAAGGTGTCAGAAGGAGAACTGCACCAAGAGCGCAGAAGGTCATTCTGGCCTCTGCATCTCTCATGGGGGTGGGAGGCGTTGCCAGTTTCCGGATTGTGCTAAGGGTGCACAGGGAAGCACAAAGTTCTGCAAGGCGCACGGTGGAGGAAAGCGCTGCACATTCTTGGGCTGTACCAAAGGAGCTGAAGGTAGCACTCCATATTGCAAGGGACACGGGGGAGGCAAGCGCTGCTTATTTGAGGGTGGCGGTGTGTGCCCAAAGAGCGTGCATGGTGGGACTCAGTATTGTGTTGCGCACGGTGGTGGGAAGAGGTGTGCCATTTCTGATTGCACAAAAAGTGCTAGAGGGCGGACGGAGTACTGTGTACGCCATGGAGGTGGCAAGAGATGCAGGTTTGAGGGCTGTGAGAAGAGCGCGCAGGGGAGCACTGATTTCTGCAAGGCGCACGGGGGAGGCAAACGCTGCTCATGGGGCTTGCCAGACTCGGGCTATGGTTTTGACACAGAGCAGTGTGATAAGTTTGCTCGCAGCAAGACCGGTCTCTGTTCAGCTCACAGTGCTCTAGTCCAGGACCACTGTGTTCATGGTGGTGGCACATTGGGCCCTGTAATCCACCAGCTTACCGCGGATGTTAAACCAGACGAGATGGAAGTTGCTGCGGTGAAGGTTGATCCTATTTTGATGCAGTCCACTGTGGAACCACTGACGGAGGGCAGAGTGCACGGCGGTGGGCTGCTGGCTCTACTTTCTCGCGGTGGAGGCCATACAAGTGCTCCTGGTAACTCCCTGAACGGCGCTTCTGTTATGATGGCGTGGATGTGAGTGAGATTCTCATCAAGAATTGATTGCTTAAAGTTTTGATCTGTTTCCAGAGCTTAATGCTGTGGCGGGATAAAGTAAGTTTCACATTTCACAAATTGTTGTCCTGATCGTTTGGATCTGATAGGATCCTCTGTGTACTATAAATAAGGGAGAGCGTTATGGGCTTCTCTGCTATTGTAATTAATTAATGTCGTCAAACTGCCCTTGATTTGTGTATCTGCTACTATTTGGATATGATCTGTCCGTGATTTGATTTCCTGTCTTTTTTATAATCCTGGAGCTACTCATTAGGTAGTTCCCTCGTGGACAGGATTTTCAATATAATTGCTGTATGTTTTAACTTCATTGCAAAGTAGATGTAGTCAAACTATCTTAGACAAATAGTTCTAATAAGGTTGGTCAGGTGAGGGAGAATACCATGGATTTGTAATGAGCAAGTTTTTGCTATCATGTTTGTTCAGCCTTCTTTTTTCGCAAGGCAATCTTACAAGATTATCAGTGTCACTCGGGCCGTAGAACCTGCTGCCTTGCTTAGACTAGCCCCAACAGGGATATAGGTGGTATCATGCATTCCACACATGTAAAATGCTTATGTACCACTGCAATTAATGATGAAAAAGTTTGTATTGATATTATAAATAGATATTATAGCACGTAGAACTGAAAAACTAATCCCAAATAAATCTTGTACACAATTACATTGAGATATACTACAATAAATACACTAAGATTATGATACTACTCTCTTCGTTTTAAAATATAAGATGTTATAGCTTTGTCAAATGAGTGTAACCCTTTTTAATGTGTAAGTTCATGTAGGTTTGGAGTGTGAACCTACACACTAAAAGAGATACACTTCTTTCATAAAGCTAAAACATATTATATTTTGAAATAAAGAGTACTACTCTACATGATACTACTATACGATACTCTTCATTGTCTTACAGAGATGACACGAGTAATCAGAATTAGGAAATAGAGATGAGATGAATGCACACAAGCTTTTTCAACCAATATATGAGATAGAGGCAGTATTTTACAGCACACAAGCTTTTTAGACAAGTTTTGATCAACATCTCGGTATGTTAGACTCCTGATATAGGTGGATTTTTCTTCAAAAAAAAACTCTTTCCAATGATAACAACTTTTTATCAAATAGTCCTCATATACTTGAACTAATTCTTGATCAAAGCAAAATCTTAGAATACATGTGCCCTTTTTAGTTGGAATGGAGTGAAATATGGACAGGACAATATGCAAAGCAGCTGCAGCGAAACATGAAGGGGTCAACAAAAGTTCCATCGCAAATCCAAATTTACACCTACGAACCTAAAGCCCCTGCTTGATGGCCTAGTCATGTTACAGAGCAAAACTGGACAAAAATGATCACACCCACCATGGCGCAACCAGTTAGGATATTAGCCGCAACAAAGAATGAACAAAATTTTCTGAAGAAAGAATCATTGCCCTAACTATCTGGTTAAATGCTACTCAATCTACTGTCCTTGTGTCGTTTAAGCGACCTGCATCATCTGGTTGTGGCTTTATATACCTCCCTATCGTCTTTTGCCGAGCTCTTTTCTTGATTCTCTGGATTTTGTCTTTGGTCTGTTGCTTCCTGCGCTCCTTCTCCTGCTGCCGCATGTTCCTCTCCCGCTCGTACAGACCCTGCCACATCACTTCGCCTGTTTGTGGCCAGAGCCACCTTCTGTCGGGGTGATCTGCATCATACTCTTCTGCCAAGTCTTCGTCCATGCCCTTCAGAGTCGCATAAGAGAACCACTGGATTGACATCCGACCTCTCCTGCTATTGAGTGGATGCTGCTCCCGCATTGCACCGGTCTCTGGGTCCACGTAGACCATCCGCCGTGCACTGTGGAACGCCCAGACGTTCACAATCAACTCAAGAACACGAGAGTAGCAGTGCTTGTCCTGTACACGTCAACAAGAGAGCAACGGTCTCAAATTTTTTGAAATAGAACATAGAACATTATATCATTTATCACAAGCATGTAGAGGAAGTGGCCAGAGATAGTCACACGGTGACCATGTTATGCTGGCAAGATTTATGTTATGGTTTCTTCTAGGGTATGTTCAATAGACAAGTTAAGTGTCCAGCTGTTCTTCCTTTCGACAGAAGTGTTCAGCTGTTCTATGCCAATGAGACAGGTAACAATATTCTGAGTATGTAAAAGAATCACTCACACTGTGGATACTCAAGATGCAATGCCCAGTTTGATGATGCTTGTCGTACATTTGTGCATCCAGTGCATCTACAAACATCCTGAAAAACAGCATAACTGTAACATTAACCGAGTATACATATAGAAGAATCAACCATTTCAGGCTTAAAACTTAAAACACAGTTCTCATAATCTCATTGGACCTTGGCTCAATGTCTTAAAAGGAGTACAGCCAAGCCATGGTTTTACTATAATACTTCAAAAACACAATCTTACCTTGAGAACATTACAAATTCCAAGAACGATCTTGTAGGTAAAACCCAACTTTGCATCACAGACCATGTGTCCCCATCATTAGGCATATGTGGTAGAGAATTCAAATCTTCATCAAGCTGCAAGCCATACATCCTCTGAAAAGCCTCCGAAACAGCTAACCTTCAAGACAGAAATATGAAGTAGATTAGTTTAGTAAAAACAAAGCAGTACAGTTTGGTAGCACAGCTAATACTCTACAATAAACCATTAATGAAATCTACTTTTAGTTCTGTAAACATGGTACAAAGGAGGCAACGGTATCTTTTGAATGTTACTCTGTAAGAAATGATGGCTGGTAACATGTTTCTAGAATAACTTAACATGTTAAAACTAGAACATTTGTATAACAATGAAACTTAATAAAATAGTGCAACCTATGAAACTTGGCTAAATGGATAACCTGCAGTTCCCAGCATTAGTTGCATCACAGAGGGACCAGAATTTCTGATTGGCATGATATCTTGGATCTTGGTCCATCCGAACCCAAAAATAGAAGGCATCTCCATGCTTTTGGGTTTGAATAGCTTCCAGTATAGCAGATTCAGCATTTTTTGACAAGTTAACCTGGTTTGGAAATTGGAGCAAGTATAAATTAGATGCTAGCCATTATGTAAGACCTGGATACCTCTCTCCGCATTGCCTCGTTGAAAGGAAAATTCGTATGAACAGCATGGCTAACATTCAGTGACACCCAATGACAGGTTTTGTACAAAGAACACTGCCCTGATCATTCTTACAAGTTAACTATTCAGTATATCATCTTCACAGAAAGTTGATCCCAATTACAGTATTGAAAGATTGAAATACAAGGACCTCCTTGAGGTCAAAAAATGATCTGTTACCTTTCTTGCAGTCATTCTCCAGGATTGAAATCCTATCCAAGAATTCTTGTGTATCCGGTCAATCCTGTTAGCCAGTGCAAAGAAAGCCCCAAATTCACCAAGAATGTCTCTGTAGTACCCATTGTTGAGCAGTGGGAGACGAGAAGAAGCATCGATGTCATCTGCTCCAGGTCTTCGACCTTTTGAAGACTAATGCAAGAAAAACTTCATGTGATCAATTTAAGCCATTGGAACATTTGTAAGAAGTAATCATTAGTATTCCGACTAGCCACGTATCCATACACCCTATTAGCAGCATTTTATGATATACTCCCTCCGTCCCATAGTATAAGATGTTATTACAAACAATGTGAATATGTTGGTTGTAATATCTTATATAATGGGACAGAGAGAATATCATTTAACAGCTTTCCAGTCTATAACAACTCCATAGCAAACGATAATTTAGAAACAGAAGAGATACGTAATGTGAACCCATATTTGGGTCTACATGTAAAGTGACCACATGGTTGTTTAGATTAAGTTTAATTGGATCAGATTTGAAGTTATTTGAGGCTTAAATGGATTTAATATTTTCAGAATAATCCCCATGTTGAGAAAACATGAGGGGGTTCTAATCCACCTCAAATGACTCTAAATCCGAGCCACTCAAATCTGATTCAATGGTACACATGGCAGTTATGTAACACCTAGATGAGTCTCCATTATACAATTTCTCCATTTAAAAGTATCTCTGTATGACAGGAAGCAATCTTTGTTTTACCAGAAGTTAGAAAGTCACACGTCCCATCTAAGATGTATAACCAGGAATGATAATAAAACCTTTACAAGGACAGCGACATATTTTAGACCTCACAACAAATTTTACCAATTTATTGGTTTATAGCATCAGAAATGTTTTTGGAACATATACGGTTGGAACACTCAGGCTGGCCATTTAAGATTCTGAATAAATTGGTTGGTGCTAAGCGATGACAAAAGCTTACCAGGCCAATTCCACGATACATAGAGCCTTGATGTAGAAATGGCCAAGTTCCCTCGCCAAAGAAGGGTTCGTATATACAAAGTGGCTGACCTGTCCGTTCAAGCTCATTTTCATCCCTTTCATGCAATTCATTTTTCATTCTGTCAACCCTTTTGACATTTCTATACACTTCTTCCCATGTTCCATGAGGCTGGTCACTCCTCTCCTTCAACTGCATAACAATCCCCTCAAATTACTTAAAAGCATTCTTCAAAAGGTGAGAAGTGACGTGTCAAACATCAATTTTGCATCAATACTTACCTCCTCTTCTTCCAATTTCATTTTGGTGCTCATAATCTCATTTGCCCGTTCTTCATTCCATGCAATAACAGAGAACGCTTCATCAATCTTTTGTGTACTACTGGGAGGATCGTCCTTTCGACTGGTAGGCCAATCCTCTATTTTCTGGAATATCTCGCAGTCATTCAAACTCTCATTCATATGGTACAAGTGCTTCACATCCTCAAATAGATGCCATTTCCACTCTTTTTTCAAAGCCAAAGGTATCGCTCCAGAGGTTAACGGGGTTAGTGCTTCAGCAGGAAACTTGAGAACATTTTCCAACAGAACAGCATAGCCTTCAATGGCTTCAGAAGCCATCAGATCCTTGGCATGGGCTTTACCAACCGATGCAACTTTTTGCCCCAGAACAGATAGTTCCCCGTTCGAAACCGCTTGCAGTAGGACTTGAGTTAACATGGGAACATTTTTCCTTGGAAAAAGAAGACCATTGATCCCATCATCAATCTAAGCCATTAAGACAAACTGTGTTAGCTTATTATAAGATATGCAGTACTAGGTATTTGAGTTAATAAATGCAATGCCAAAAGAATATGAGATGTGATGGGCATACATATTTCGTTATCATTCCAAGGTCCGGAGCTATAACCAGCTTCCCAAGAATCATGGCTTGGACTAGCACACTGGGGAAAGATTGCTCATCAAGGCAAGAACCATATATGACAAGGTTAGCTATGCCAAGGAGATTGTCCGTATCTTCAACAGGAACATGCTCCACAGCACCTCGTGGGAAGCCAACATTTAAAGCGATGGCCTACGATAATCAGAATAGTACAAAGCAGTTAGATGCAATTCAAAGGTTTATGTCATCTAAACAGTCAAATGATATAAGAGAATACAGTGGTAGATCATAACCTCAAGGGCCATCCTATGATTATCAGTCACGTTTCCCATCAAGATTCTCACTTTCAGACCAGTCTGTGTGCTATTCTCAGAAGGATACTGCTGTAAAAGAGGCCCTACTGCTTGTAACACAAGTGCCTCTTCCATCAAAAGCCCACCATAGGAAAATTGACTGCCAACTAAAGCAATTACAAAATCTCTTGAACCTAAACTCAGCCCGATTCTCACATCCTGGTCATAGCTTTTGGCAATGAATCTATCAGCTTGAAAGGCTACTGCAGGAGAACCTGGAATCACGAAATAGTTACCAGAATCAAATGGAGCATACAACACCTGCAGGAAATAAATATAATTAAATAATCGAAATGTCAGATTGGACTATTGGAGGCTCTAAATCAAAACATAAAACAGCAATTAACACATCAAATTTAGTAAGAGAATTTCTGTATACCGGCAATATGTAGTTGGGGAAAACTATAACATTTGCCCTGCTGAAGACCTCTTTCCAACCAGCTAGGAGCTGAATCATTCCACTAGAATTATATTCACTAACACAATGAGCCAGGGAACTCTCTTGCACATTCCAGATGACAGGTATGGATTTGAAGGGTTCCTGCAGAAGACTGCAAAGGAGACATCAAAATCAAAACTAAACTTTAGGCAAAACATTCGGTAGAAAGTCAAAATCTAATTTGGGCAAACATCTTATAATAATCTGAAATGGATAGTCAGAGCCATTGTTTCATAACTACCTTGAAAATATTGGCCTTGCTTCGATTGAATTTACAAGCATGCCATCATAGCTGCAGAAATGCAAATGTAGGTGGTGAGGAAATGATTAGGAAGCGAGGCTGAGGGCACATATTATGTAAGAAAAAAAAGTTGCATTACGAGACAATACACAGTAAGTAATGTAAGCAAAGAACTGACAATATAGACTTAGAAACTTACTCTAGCCAATCTACAGAAGTAAGTAATTTTGTGTCCACAGGTAAGATTTTA
Source organism: Avena eriantha (assembly GCA_910589775.1). Classification (NCBI taxonomy): domain Eukaryota; kingdom Viridiplantae; phylum Streptophyta; class Magnoliopsida; order Poales; family Poaceae; genus Avena; species Avena eriantha. The sequence goes on from OU342742.1 coordinate 485,043,810, forward strand.
ACTGGTATGCCAATGGTCCTCCAAATATTACTACATGGGCCATCCTCAAATGAGAAAACCTGCATTGACAATTTGCAAAGTGGATTAAGAACAATGGGCAGACAGGAACTTCATGATTTGTCAAACATGTGCATCCATTATTGGTTTGGATACTTGTGCACTTCTTTTTTTTTTTGCAAAAATGCATAGATGCAGACGATAATTAAGAGTCGTTCAACTAATCTATAACTAGGTACTTGGGTTTGTTGTTGGACCAGGCAAACAACTTGTCCACTAGATGTGACTCCTCAAACATCAACTAATTGGTGCAACCCACTATGAGATTTAGCTCCCGTCAGATCGAGTCCATTTTGAAAGAGATGTGCATCCTTATAAGCCCAACGGATGAACCCTAGCTCCCTGCCTCTAATGACCTGATAGCAAGATGCTATGCTTCTGATTCAGCATGTAGTCATGTATTTCCGCCTCCCTGCCTCCATTTGTCTTCTTTTTTCGTGTAGTCAACTAGTAGTGTGGTATTTGTAGCAAGTATGGTCCACTAGTCGATGCATTCATACCAGAAAGTAGACTTGACCCTTTGACCTCTAGACCTATGACAGCATGTTATAACATATGTAAATGCAAATGTTTGTGCAACATAATGATCATACATATTCACTGTACAAAAAAGGCAGAATAATACAACTGCACTATTTGAACAATGGGTGCATATAATACATGTTTTATTTCAAATCCACATCCTATTTCATCTCTAAGGGCCTAAGAAGTATGTTTGGGGAATACAAAACTAGTTCAAGCATGCCACAGGGTTCCAAATTAAGTCCACAATAATAATTAGAATATGTAGGCAAGATATACTCGGTTAGGCTAACAAACATATCACCAACACTCACCCTTACTAAAACAAGGCATAAATTTGACTGTTACCTCCTCGGAAAGTAAAAGGTGCTGATACCTCCTCGGAAAGTACAGGTTTGATTTCAAATCTACGTCCTATTTCATCCCTAAGGGCCAGTAATCAAAATGTCGATCAACCCATACATTTGATTGTTACCTCCTCGAAAAGTAAGAGGTACCTATCATGAAACTGCTAGACTAGGAAGTGAGAACATTGAAGCGCTTGTACATACATGTCAATGTAACTCCTCTGAAAGTAAGAGGTTCTGATACCTCGTGGTGGTACCTAACTACACTGGGAAGTGATAACACTGAAGCGCTTGTACATGCATGTCAATGTAAGTCAGAAATTGGCTATATAAACTTGCTATGTGATACAGAATGTGATCACGACAGGTAAACCATCCAGTCCAGGGATATCGAACTTGTTGAAGCAAACAAATCGGTGAAACAAAAGACACAGTAACACGTGTTTGGTTCAATCGTTCGTCAGTACATTCAGAAGAAATCAGTTGGAGCGACGCACCTTCATTTCGTAGCCCATCGCCTCCAGCACAGAGGCGACGCTAAGCATCTGAAGCTGCATTGCGCTGGGAGAGAGATTCGCAAACACCTACACGGAGTGCGAATGAAGATATCGAACAAATTAGAACCAAAATCGCGAGGAAACAGAAACCAATATGCATCGAACGCCACCTAGCTCAGCAACTCACCAAGGCGAGGCGCGGCTTCCGGACCCCGACCCTCTTGACGGGCCTCCCGAGCTCCGCCAAGCTCTGAGCCTCCTCCCTCCGCTCCCTCGCCCACTTCTCCCGCAGCCTCGTCGGCTGGAACGCCAGGCCCTCGCCGTTCTCCAGCCCGCGAGGCAGCAAGGGGTCGGTCCTGTCCCTCCCAACGCCCCCGCCAGCGCTGGCGCGTCTGGAGGGAAACAGCGTCGTGGGGTTCTCGAAGACGACCGATCCGGGGAAGAAGGCGACGACGAGGATGGTGACGAAGAAGAAGGCCGCGGCGGTGCCGATCCACTGTAGGTAGTCCACCTTGTCGACGAGCAGGAAGCGCGCGAGCCTGGATCTCACGCTCGGCCTCCGCGCCGCGGCTCCACCGCCCGCCGAGGCGCGCGGAAGCGGCAGCGGCACGGGCGCCGGCGCCGCGCGCTTGTAGCTCCCCGACCCGGCGGTGCTGTCGAGGGAGCCCATGGCCGCTGAGCCTAGGATTTCGGGGCGGCCGCGCCGGTACCAACCATGGCCAGCGGGCGAGCGATTAGAAGCGGGGGCAGTTGAGGAGGAGCTGGAGTGTTGCGGACTGTGGAAGACTCGTGAGTCCTATTTGGCGAGGCGTTTGTTTCTCGTTTGGTCCCTGAGAGAGATGGGGGAAGGAAGGAGGGGGACGAAGAGGGTGCTGTGGTTTAAGACGGAAGCCTACGTGGATAGCGGATGTGGAGCGTTGGATACCGATCGGACGGCTCGGTCGTGGGGTTTAGCCGCGCGGAGCATGGGGCCATGTGTTTCGGGAACCGGGAGCCTGGATGGAGTGATGACGCCTCGGGCTCCTAAATTGCCATCCCTGCAATGCTGTTGCCACGCCGACATGTTGCTTACAGGTGGGTCTTCTTCCGTTAGGCCCCGTATGTCAGCGTTCAGGGTATGCACTGAAGCCGGTGTGCATTTATTTTGCTGTTTCTAGCGACATGTTTTTCCTCGTGTGCTGTTGCCTACTTGCCTGGGACGGTAAAAATTAATCAGAAAAGGCAGGTGGCTAATGAGGAGCCGCGACATGGCTTAACGCCGTTAACAGTACGTATGAAAGAGAGCACGCAGACGCAGGGGCAAAAGTGGCAGGGATTCGTCAGGGAAAAGCAAGAGCGTTGATTCGTTCGCCCGTAAAGTCTCGGCACGGTGGGGTACATACATGGAAAGAGAGGTTTGCCCAGGCAGAGGTAGCAGAGAACCGTGCGGCTCTGAGGCCGAAAGCTCCGGCCGTGGCGGCGCCAAAGCGACCGTTGCGTCCGGTAGAAGGAGAAGATATGCCGCCGCCGCTGCCGATGCAACGCAGCGCCGGTAGGTGGCCGGGAAATGTGCCGATACAACGGGTAGTGTTTGTTTCGCGATTGCGATCGAACAATTCATCATTTGCTTTTGCCATGTTCTTTAGTGAACTGATTTTTTTTAAAAAAAATGGGTGATATATTAGGGCATGCGACGTCACTCTTCACTTATGGTTGCCACGTTAGATTTTACTTAGTTTGAGAAGAGAGAAATAAAAAAGAGAAGGTGTCTTCTCTTAGCTAAGAGATGATCTCTTAGAAATAAGACAAGACTATTTTTTTTATTGTACCATACTAAAAATAGTAAATTTTTATTAATTGTTAGAGAAGACAATAGAAGATAATGCATTATACAATTTATTCATATTGGCTTCTCTAGATGATGTGGATGGCTAAGAAAAGACATGCCTCCCCTAGCATTATACATGCTGCTACTGCCCAAGACGCTATCCGCTCCTTCATTGGTTGCGGCAACGCCATGGGGCTCGACTTTGCCCAGGCGACATGTAAAACCGGGATCCTTATCTCCCCTATCTGCGAATCATTCCCCGCGGTCCCAATGACTGCGTCCATCCACAACTCGTCCATCCAGTTCGATGAGCTCCTGATGGCCGTCCTCCTCCAGTCCTGCATCGCAGGCTCCGCCAATATGTTCCGCGTCAGCAAGATCAACTCATTCTGCTTTCAGTCCTTTGTCTCATCCATCCGATCCATGGAGCTCCTCCTAGCCCAGAGATCGATTCGGGCCAGGCGGCTCACGCTCGTCTTCGACCACATCGCGGTCGCGCCGAGCACGGCAACGCCCCTAAGCGGCACCCGCTGCGACGCCTCAAGCTCTGTCGGCCGCACCGCTGGCGCGCAAAAAGGCCACGTCCCCGGCTGGGGGGCACGCTCATCGCCCCGCTGCACGAAACCCTGTCTCGGGAGGTCCAGGAGTCGCGGCCTGCGGCTGCGCCATCCTGCTGCTCTGGAGTGGAGGAGCAGGCTCGCCCGCATTGCAAGGTACGTCGGTTCCGCTCTGGTCTCCTCTTCAAAGATTTCATTATGCAGAACTATCACTCAGATGTCGTTCACCCCTCTTGCCAAAAAAACACCAAAACACACCGCACTACCTTCTAGCTTATACTAGTTTCAGCAAAAGTCAAATCATCTGTGCGCTTCGTAAAAAACACTCTAGATTCCCTGTTTTCCTCGGGAAGCAATTTCTCTGTCCTGCATGACTCCGGATCACCATTCTCCTCCTCCGTGGCGTCCAAATTCGTGCTTGCCGAGCTCCTCCTTCGATCCCCTGTCCTGCTACCTGGGGCGAACCCTCACGTATTCGCCTCGCGTGAAGCGGCGCAACAGTGCCTAGTTTTGAATTTTGAACAGGGCCTCATCCTTCCCCCGCTCCAAGCCCAGCCCGCTCCTCTCGCGGGGCCGCGTGGATCAATCATGGGCCGCAGACCGTCCTGCCCAACCAAACCTAGTGGAAACCAGCCCCAGCTCTACACCGACCTAGATGCCCCCTACGTCCCCTTGGGTGCGAAAGAAATTGCCTCGCTCGCTGAGTTGCGCGGCTCTATGGCCTCCACCGCTGCCCTCGCGGACCGTGCCCAACGCGTTGGCGGAAAAGAAATAATCGCATCGCCACCGGAGCACGCATCTACGGTCACCATGCTGCAAAACACTCTACCAAATCCTCACCCCGACCGCCACATCGGCAATCCAAGCTGGGCCGTGGAGGCTGACATAAATGCTGAGCCGTCCTAGGAGTCGCTTGTGGACTCCGTCCATGCACCTTTGACATGCCCCGCTCGCTCCACCCCTCTTCTGCATGTGGAACAAGCCCACGACGCCCTGCCCCTACTGCGACGCCCTCCTATCGCCCCCAAAGGGCAACCAAGGGATGCACGCGGCCTCGCCAGCTACCGCTCTGTAACACCCTCAAATCGGTCCTATGCAAGTTTTAGCCCTTTCCGCCAAACCCGCATAGAAACGATTCAAGGACGCCCACCAGGCACTTTCGTACGGGTGGAAAACGAAGTAATACCATTACACAACAGTCCTCGATGGGACCCACAGAACAGATATATATACAACACGACTCCATGAGTCAAGAATACAGATATACAATACAAAGATCCAAATCACCTTGAAATCGATAGGGCGTCCGACTATGGACAAAATGCAAATGGGGCTAAGATCCCTGAAGAATAACCAATGGCGTCCATAACCCTGCCCAGGCCAAGCCGGAAGGGTAACCCTGCTAACGATGGCGATCTCAAACCTGCTAAAACAAAAGGGGTGCCGACAAAGGGCAAATAAAAAAAGAGGAGCGTCAGTATTGAGGCCAGTACACGGCGAGGCTAGAATTCGGCGGCTCTCGCCTACATAGGTATGGTGGGCTGAAGCGGCAGCGCAGCGGCACTAAAACCACCTATAGAGGCTCGGTACAACTGGCGGTTAATAGAGAGGGGTAAGAAAGACCTATTCGGATCCAACCTGAAGCTAACACCAAACAAACCCATCATGATATTTCCCCCTCGAGACCAAACGAGGAAGTCGGACCAAGGAACTCACACAGTTGGCAATTTTACTCATTCCATTATAGTTGCAGCAATTACTAATCAGATATAGATAACATGAGTCATCCTGAAGCATAAGTAGTGGGAGGTTTTAATTAATCAATCTGTGGCAGTTGGAACATTTACTAGTCAGATATAATTGTCCTGAGGAATCCCCAAAACCCAGCAGTTGTTGGCACTTTTATCACATTCCATTGGAGTTGCAATACTTACTAGGCAGGTATAGTATGACATAGATCACCACAGATCCACCAGTTGTTGGCATTTTTAATATCCATTCCGTTATACTTGAGCTGATTACTAGTCACATATCAAGTCAAATTTATGGCACTACTTTAGTTATGCTTGTCTATGATCGAGATACTGTGCTCCAAGTCGTCCATAACCGCGGACACGGCTCTCAGAAAGTTTTACCCTGCAGGGGTGCACAAATAGCAACACACACTCGATCAACCTCAGAAAAACCAACTCAAAACCCAACGAGGCATTCACGACAAAGCGATCACAGGATTCAGAAATATTTCAGGGGGCCACCCCACTAAGCTACCCGCAACGAAGTTGGCCGGCTCCGGAACGGACCCAGGGTTTGCGACGACGGCTGTAAACGACTGGGGACCCGAAAGTGTGACTGGGCTTGTCGATACCGCGAAAACATGGCGCGATCCAAAACAGTACAGGTGCTCCACGCACAATCTTAATAAAGCAGTAACATGGCATAAGTACAGGATAGTAATAAAGCCCCAAACTACTTTGTGGCCCTAAGAAATAGAAATGAATCAAGCTCTGGCTCAGGGGGTTCCATAAGGCCTCCCGGATGTGGATAGTGCGAAAAATCAAGGAACAGGTATCAAGTACTCGGGGTCCTACGGGACACAAGTGAGCGTGGAAGAACCAAATAACATCTATTGCCCACCGATGCCTCTGCATTAGTTATATCTAGCATTTTAATAGTTGTATTTAAAATCATGATCGTCTCCACCAATAAACATCTCCACCAATAAACATCTCCACCATTCCAACAACTATGGTACTCGACAACACGAGATCGCACCTGAGCAAGCAACTACGACTCGCAAGGCCAGCTATCTACCAAACAACAGGTATTAGGAGGTGTCCATGGCAATATAGAGGCTGCACGGGATATAACTGGTGCATGAAAACTACATCATCGCGACACAGATAGCAATAGATCAACAGGAGGAAATAAAGACTATCAATGCAAAATAGGTAGCATGGAGAGAGATGCTCGCCTGGGAAACACTGCCGACGGATCATATCCGGAGAACTTGTCGATACTCGCATCAACTCATCGGCCTAATCCGCGAAGAAGCAAACACTAGAAGAAACACCGGATGCAACATTTAATACGACGGCAGAAGATCCGGCATGATTATGATATGGTGCAGATGCGATGCAATTGGGCAATATTAAGCGGAACTGGGGTCCCGACATTTAATTAAACGGTTCAAGTTATTTAGAACCCCCGCAATTTAAATATTGTATTAACAGGGTGAAACATGGCATCGGTTCGCTACACCAATTTAAATGGAGTCCGGAATAAGACAAAGATATCCCGCACAAACACTCCATATTTAATTTAGGTGAAACAATATAATGCCCCCAAACCACACAATATGTATGCGATATGATCCATTAATATGCAGCAGGTATATATCATTTATTATAAAAATAGGGGTCTCGGAAAAGGGGATCACACTTTAGGGGTCGAAGATCTTGGGGTTCGATGTGGTTCGGGTTCGGTCTCGGACTCCGGGATCGGGCTTCGGATCGGTGAGGGAGAACTTGGCGTCCCATGGCGATCTTGGTGTCCGGTCCTCGGGCATCGGATCCGTGAAGGTCATGGCGTCCCGACAGCAGATCTTGGCGTCCCGGATCGGTCTCTAGGGTCTTCGAGGATCCGCCTCCGGATGTCGATGATGGACTTGAAATGGCGCCGACGATCTTGTCGATGGATCCCCGAGTGGCGTCGGCGGTGGGTGCACTTGGCGTCTCTCGACAGTCTCATCGTCGATGAAGATCCTCAGGGTCTTGGTCTTGCGGACGGCACGGGTTCTCTAGACAGCCTCGAGGCGAACTTGGGTAGACGTCAACACATGGTACACGGATTCCCGGAGGATCTTGGCGTTGGCAAGGTTCTCGTCGTTAGCTCTTCGGGTTCTCGTGCAGACGTCGGACACGCAGTTAACACACCTGCAGTACCCCATCCACAAAACAACAGAGACGCGCGGTGCTGAGCTTCGGAGACGCGACCACCTAGGATGGTCTCGCAACACATGGAAGCGAGGGGCGCTGACGAACTTGCCGAAGACAGACAGAGGGGCTCGAGGCGGCTCGGCCGACGAGGTGGAGGTCACCCGCGGTAGCGATAGGGCGGCCAGATGCGCGGCAGGCGGCGCGGGGGAAGGCGAGGTGCTGGCGGCGGGGCTCGACGTGAACGGCGGGGCGGAGCTCCGGTCGGCGAGCTCAGGGGCACGGTAGAGAGGGCCACGGGCGGCTGCGAGTGGTTGGAGGAGAGACGGGGCGAGGCGGTGATGCAGCCGGAGGCGGCAGCGCTTCTGGTGGCGGTGGAGGAAGGAGAGCAGAGGCGGGGCTCGGGGAGCTTGAGGACGGCCGCCGGGGAGGGAGGGCTCGGCAGGGACGGGCGAGACTGGTGAGGTCCTGGTGGCGAGGGTCAAGAAGAGGCGAGGAAGGGAGCGAGGCCGAGCGGCGGGGCTCGGGCCGGAGGAAGGCCGGCGGCGGCGGGAGCCTGGGAAGGAGGCGGCTCGGGGGAGGGGAGAGGAGCGAGCGGTGGACGCGGGGTAGGTGGCGTGCAGGGGCACGGGGGAGGCGCATGTGGTGGGTCCAGGCGCGGGTCGAGGCGGGGAGGATCGGGAGGGGGTCGGGGCGCGTGCCCAGGGGGCGGCCGGTCGGTGCAGTGGGCGGGAACGGATGGAAGCGGGCCAGGGGAGTGGACCAGGGGAAGGCGACGTGGACTGCTGGTGGGCTGGTGGAATGAGGTGGCGGCGTTTGAATGGATGGAGAAAGGGGCCAGGGTGAGGTGGCGCGAGGTGATAGGGTGGGGTGAGGTGGAGGGGCTAGGTAAGATAGGCTGGGTAGATTATTTGGTAGAAAAGGTTTGGATGTTATCTGGTAGGTAGGATTTTTATCTGGAGGTGGCCGGCTGGGCTTTCGGGCCTGGCTGGCTGCCTCCCAAAAATAATTTAAATGTTCTATTGTTTAAAACGGGGCTTTTGAGATCCGTTGGTAGACAAAACAAAATCATCCGGAGACCCGGGGTTTTAATTTGAATTTAAGACGGGGCGTTTAGAAAACAAAACCAGGCTTTTCGAAAATAGTTTTAGACAAAACCATGCACGCTGATGACGATGCTCAAATGCAATGTGGCATGATGACATGAGCATGCGGTCATGATGATGCAATGCACAAAATCAACGCGGTTTTCTAGTAGTGGTTTTTGTGGAGCGCCACACGCTCCCCGCCCTTTAAAGTCACGCCCGACGTACCCAGCCATCTCACCATCTCGCAAGCCTCGCTGCTTCTGGTGCCTTTCAACCGACCACCTCGTAGACGACTGCCGCGACCCTGTGCGATGTGCGCGCTGCGGCGTGTCTGGCCACCGCAGCTTCGACTGCAGGGCGACCATCCCCCTAGCCTTCCTCTTACCACCTTTCAACCAACCTCCCGCAATGGCGCCCACCTCCCCAAACGCTGCGCCCTCGGCTGCTCACGTGGCGGTTGCTCCGTCCTCGCCACCGTCGAAGATCTGGTTTGGCTTGCACAGGGTACGCATCGACGCGCCGATCCTGCGATCCTATGCCGCTAGCCATGCGAGCTCCTCCGCGCCGGCGGCCATAGGCGAGACCATCATCATCTCCTCCGACGACGACTCCGCGCCGTGCTCCCTTCGAGCCTCGGCCTCGAACAACGAGCCCTTCCTCACCAGCATCGACATCTCCGAGGCGGACTTCGTCCAGTTCCAACCCGCGGCAGTTGCGGACAACGACGCACATGACACAGAAAACGATGTCCTGCATGGGGTGCCTGTTGCCTTCCCGCTGCATGGCGGTGCAATGCTAGGTGGGCCGCCCGTCGACGTCTTCGTCCCGGAAGACCTGGTACAAGACACGGGCCACTTCGCTTTCGTTGTCCTTGAGACGCCCCTGCTCCACCCGTTCGGCCACATCCGCATGGCTGTCGAGATGCACATTCCCGACGTCGCCTTCACCTTCGCCGCTTCCTCCCATGGGTCGGCGCTCATGGTGTTCGACTCCCACGTGCAACGCGAGGAGGCTGTCCATGCTTCCCCGATCCACTTTGCCGGAATCGATATCGCATTCGTCCGCCCAGAGGACACCGACGACCGCTCCTCCACTGACTACGACCTCCTCGTCGAGATTGAGGCCTCAAACTTCCCTCTGGAGCTTTGGAGTGTGCCGAGGGCCACCTTCATCTTCGGCCACGTCGGTCGGCTATGCTGGGTCGACCCTGCTTGCTTCCGCGGCCACGACTACTCTAGCATGCGCGCCTTCGTGCAGATCGAGGCAGCGGTCCCAGCCACTCCCACCCTCGTGCTCCGGCTCCCTGACGGGGGCATCATCTGTGTCTGGCTCCGCATCATCGCTGGTAGGTGCGTCACTCCGGGGCACCCCAGCGACTTCACTGGTGGAGCCCCGCCTCCTTCCCCACGTGGCGGCACTCCGGGGGCCCGCCATGGCTTCGGCAGCGCCGGCCAGGGCATGCTGTCTAGCATGGACGACATCGATGATGAGGCCCCACAGGTGGTGCCGGACATTGGCTCCGCCACGAACGGTGGTACCGCCGGCCGCGCCTCACGCCTCCAGGAGCTGGACCTGTTGTCCGACGCTGACCACGGCAAGGCCGTGGCTATGGCCAAAGCTGTCGTCGTCGATGCCCAGGAGCTGATGGACTCCATGCGCCCTTAACCCCGATGCTGCATTCGCGTTCTGCGCATCTGGTGGGCCGCTGCTGCCTGTCGACCACGTCAACGAGGCTCGCAAGCGACGCGTCCGCACCAAACGCGCCCACGACTCTGCCGCCAAGCTGCACCGTAGCCACCGCCTTGCCGCCAAGGAGGAGGCATTCTTCCTCTCCATCATCGACAAGGCCATCCGTGCCAAGGCTGCCAGCTTCGACCTCTCTGCCGCGACTGACGGTCTGGCTGACGCCCTGCGCGGCACCAGGCTCACGTCCAACCCGGAGGTCCCCTGCTGCGACCATGCTGCTCTGGCGGGTGTCGCTCCTGCCTGCGGTGCCGACGAGGGTGATCTCGGGGCCATCTGCGGAGCTATGGTGCTGCCCAGCTCCCCATGAGTGACATGCCCTCCTTGCGGCGCGTCCTGGATCAACGCCACGATGTTTACCAGGACCAGCGCCCCCAATGCTATGCTCCAGCGGTGTCTAGTGGCTTACCCTCCCCTTGGTGTCAGCTACAGATCATGCCTAGCTTCAGTCAACTCCCCCTAGTTAACGCAAGTAGTTAGTCGCACCCTAAGTACCACCACTATGTAAGCAGTTTGTCCTTTATTAAAATGCTGGGGCTACTTTACTACTTGCGAGTTGTCCGTCCCACACACTGCCTATTCTGGGTGCACTGCCCTTGCCTATGTTAAATGTCGCCTTCTCTATTCTTTCGTGGAACGGTAGGGGCCTGGGCGATGCAGACAAATGTGCCGAAGTGTTGGCCGAGCTAATCTCTCTCAAACCCTCTATCGTTCTACTCCAGGAAACCAAACTTAGTGAAATTACGGCAACTAAACTTAGAACGTTCCTACCTAGATCACTAGACATCTCTGCCTTTAACCCAGCCATAGGCTCAGCTGGCGGAATCCTCTCTGCACTCTCCTCTAATCTATTCATCACCGTTTCGCACTCTACTCGTCTGTCCTCCTTCTCGTCCCCTAAAGAATTTACTATCACTAATGTCTACGCTCCCACGGACCACTCCCTCAAACAAATCTTCCTCGAAGAAATAGCCCAAATCGTCCCCTTAGATAACTCCCCCGGCTCATAATGGGCGACTTTAACCTCATGCGCTTCGCCTCCGAAAAGAACAACTCTAACTTTAGACAATCTGACGCAGACGCCTTCAACGACACAATTAACTCTCTCTCCTTAATTGAGCTCCCGCTTATGGATCGGGCATTCACCTGGTCTAACAACAGAGCAAACCCAACGTTGGAAAAAATCGACCGTGCCTTCATCAACCTAGCCTGGGATGAAAACTTCCCAAACTCATCAATCTCCTCTATAACCCGCTTCATCTCTGACCATGTCCCAATCATCGCTGCCATTTCAACATCGGTACCGTGGCCCGCGTTTTTTCAATTTGAAAATAGCTAGGCCACCTTCCCTTCCTGCCGGCCCACAATCATCAAAGCTTGGGCCGGGCCCTCGACGGAGTCAAACTATGCTATGGGCCTTGTTGCCGCGCTAAATAAATGCCGCTTCACACTAAAATCCTGGCGCCGACCCAGGCTGCCTCCTCACTTAGCAGAATCAAACTCTAAACTAGTGATTAATTTCCTAGACATGCTAGAAAGAGTCCAGGAAACTATCCCCCCACGAGATTGCGCTGTGGCGTGTTGTCATTACCTCTCTAAAACGGGCAATTAGACACCGCATGGAACACTGGAAACAAAGATCCAAAATCAAATACGCAATCGACGGCGACGAGAACACAAGATTCTTCCACGTCTCAGCATCTTCACGTATGGGCCGTAATAAAATCGGTGCCCTAGATCACCTTGGGGCCGAGCTCACCAACCACTCCCAGAAAATGGAGATCCTAACCTCTTTCTACAGGAACCTGCTAGGAACAACGTTCACCCCGGCCTAGCACTTTGACCTTCAAACCCTCTATCCTGCACCTATCCCACAACTCCGGTACCTAGACAACACATTCTCGGATCAGGAGACCTTTGATGCTTTCCTACACATGCCTAAAACGGCGAGCTCAGGACCCGATGGCTTTGGGGCAGGGTTCTACAGGCTTTTCTAGGGAATCATCAAACCTAGGATTATCCGTCTTTTCAGACACTTCTTCCACCACAACGCGAACCTAGACGCCCTAAACAGGACCTACATGGTACTCCTCCCCAAGCACGAAGGAGCAAGGACACCAGATGCCTTCAGACCTATATCCCTATAGAACTGCCCCATGAAAGCAATCACAAAGCTTCTAACAAATAGAATTAAACCCCTAATCCCGCTGCTCGTAACATATGACCAAACTGGATTCATATCTAGCAGGAGTATCTCCGACAACTTCGTCTACGCAGCAGACCTTCTAAACTGCTGCCACAAACGAAAAGCCCCCACTATGGTAATTAAGCTGGACTTTAGAAAGGCATTTGACTCCGTCTGTTGGGTATCCTTGCTAAAAATCCTTCGCTGTCGTGGCTTCCCCCAGCGATTCTGCACGTGGATCTCCCAAATCCTGCTCACCGGGAAAACCGCTGTCCTCCTAAATGGGGTCCCAGGACACTGGATAAACTGCAAAACCGGCCTACGGCAGGGTGACCCGCTCTCCCTACCTCTTCATCATTGTGGCAGACATCCTCCAGCAACTAATCCGAAGGGAACTAGCAAGCGGGGTGCTCACGCATCCAATTGATAATCAACTACCATGCCCGGTGCTCTAGTATGCCGACGACACACTACTTCTTGCCCACGCATCCACCGACGCTGCTGCCCGCCTCAAAGAGATATCCGACCATTTCGCAAAAGAAACTGGTCTCCAAATCAACTTCCATAAAACAACTTTTGTCCTTATGAACATCCCCGAAGACCTCTCCCACTCCATCGCAAACATTCTACAAACGCCCATCCAATCCTTCCCTCAGACCTATCTCGGACTACCCCTCTCCCCAATCAAGCTACCAGCATCAGCCTTCCAACCTATAATCGACAAATGTGACAAATACCTGGCAGGGTGGCGAGCTACCCTCCTCTCCAAAGGAGGAAGATTCATCCTACTATCCTCTGTGCTCGACTCCCTGCCCACATACTTCATGTCCTCCTTCCTACTTTCCAAATCAACTATCCAACTAATTGACAAGCGTAGACGTGCCTTTTTCTGGGCGGCGGAGGACACATGCACTGGCGCACAGTGCCTGGTTGCGTGGGACAAAGTGTGTTCCCCGAAGATTCTAGGAGGTCTAGGTGTGAAAAATATTAACTCACAGAATGTATGTCTTTTGCTGAAATTTTGTTACAAGTTTTTACACGACAACCTCATCCCCTGGAGAGACTGGCTCCTCCACCACTCCCCCTTCCACCCCCTCCACCAGACAAAAAAACCTACCTTGGAAAAATTATTACTACCCACCTCCCCCTCCTCTCACAAATCACACAGTGGGTAGTACATAGTGGCTCCTCATCATGTTCTGGCACGACCGTTGGCTACTCTCTGAGCCCCTGCAGATCGCCTTCCCAACATTTTACTCCCACCACACCAAACCTACTGCATTTTTTATTGATATTCTGCATAATGGTATCTAGGAGGGCCTGCGTAACCGGCTAACTGTCGCTGCCACGGACGAGCTTGCTTCTTTGTCTTCCTTGTTGCAGGATATCACATTGTCCACGGAGCCGGACACCCGCCTCCTTCTTGGGGGACGTGCTTCTCCTCGAGAGGTGCATACCTGCTGCTCCAAGAGCAGCTGCAGGACCCAAGGGCTGCGGTTATTTGGGCCACGTCGGTGCCCAACAAGGTCAAGATCTTCACCTGGCTACTACACCTAAACAGACTCAACACAAGGGAAATCTACTACAGAAGACCATCATCGACTACGACACCCGCCCCCGCTGCGGCCTACTTCCCAAGGACAGGGGACACATGTTCTTCCTCTGCCCAGCCGCCGCTGATGTTTGGCGCAAGATCGGCATCATCCCCACACACTCCCCCTTCGCGGAAGTGTGGAACACACCTATGCCACCCCACCTCCCCCCATATGCATGGGCGTCTATACTCATGATCATCCTATGGAAAATATGGGACGCGCGGAACGTGCAAATCTTTCGACATTACGACTAGCCCTGTAATGAAACGATTAGGAACATCATCTCCGACCTCACCTTGTGGACTCACCGATTTAGAACTACGGAACTAAAGATGGCGTCCAGCTCTTGGCGCGACCATCTCTCCCTCTGTAATATGTAACTCTATACACTTGAGTAAAATTCAGGTGGGGACTCTCTCCGCCCCGGTGATTGCCTCAAAAAAAATTAATGTTCTCAGATTTATCTAGATTCAGATATATCTAGCACTAAAATATGACTAGATACATATGAATCTAGACAAATATGAGAATATTAATAGTGGAGGGACCAAATAGCATTGTGCATGGCCTATTAAAATCACTAGATCATGTTGGCGCGTGTTGCTGCGCCCGTCTATTACTACAATAAAATGGTTGGATTTTATTTATAATTCTATGGAGATATAAAATACGGAATTTTATAATAAGTTACTCATATATCGGGTGTAATGTGCTAGACTATTTTCTTGTGTGTACTGGACTTGTAGTTGGTTCGAGTTTGGGTCTCAAGTGCATTGTTTCTGAATTAGGATGGTTTGATGGATAAATTTGTTTTAATTGATCCGGGTCTACTTGGCTACTAAAATAAATTAAAATCACAACGAAAAGCCCATAATTTTTTAAATATTTAGGAAAAAATTACAGATATAGAAGAAAAGAATATGGCAACACTAACACTTAAGTAAATTTGGAGAGTACATATTTCTAAGAATTTTTGAACAATCTCAATGCACTTCTGATACTTATCTGGTATGTAAAATAATACTATAATTTGGTCTAGCGGATAAAGATTCAAATATCAACGGCCCCTAGTCCGTGGGTATTGCACCAATACAAAGATCTCATCGCCATGTTTACCAAAAACTGAAGATACCATAATCTTGACAACATTTGATGGATGATTACTGTTTTTCGATTTCAACAACGCTGGCTTGAGCCTACCCACACGCGGCTCCAGGATGCAAGTCGGCTCTACTTGGCTCCACACCTGTTTATTTACCACGAGGGTTGATTCAGGTTATTTTTTTGTTCATATATATTCCCTAGGTCGTG
Organism: Avena eriantha; assembly: GCA_910589775.1. Taxonomy (NCBI): domain Eukaryota; kingdom Viridiplantae; phylum Streptophyta; class Magnoliopsida; order Poales; family Poaceae; genus Avena; species Avena eriantha. The sequence continues at coordinate 485,059,451 of OU342742.1, forward strand.
AGGAAGCATGCCCATGCTTTCTCAACTATCCGAAAACAATCTCCTTGCTTGTGGCCAGCTTGTCAGGTTTAATCACATTTGGTGAGAGATAGCTTATCACATACAAAAAAATAGGTGCCGATTCGGTACCCTAGTAAAACCACTCACTAACAAATTAGAGAGAAAAGATAGTACTACCTAGTGTATTAGCATCATTAGTAATAAACCGAAATTGGTATACATGATTTAGAGTAAGATAATCCATGTGATGGGCGAGTGTAAGTTTTAGGTGCTGATATATAGTGAAACAAAAAGTTAAGATGCTCTAGACATTAGTTTGCTTTTAGTCACTTAAATCGGCACTTTTCCCCATGGTTATTTCAACGAATGATTAGAGCTTTAATGAACTGTCAAGATACTAAAGCAGTACTCGAAACAATAAATCGTAAAGTATATGCCCAACTAAAAGAATGTACCTCTACATTCTTATTTTTCACTTTGGAAAGAAATTGTACCTCCGATGGAATAATATAACTTTAGCATTCTAGAGCCTGAAGATAAGAGAACTGGATAAAGATGGCAAGAAAAGTATAAATCCATAATTTGCCACGAAAAATATCACTTCATTATTTCTTGTGTGAGTTCCAAGATTATCACGTCCATCAATACAACCTAATCAGGTAAAAATATTAATACAGTTCTACAGGAACAACCGCCCCGCTGAGATTGAAAAGAATCTTTTCCAGCCAAAGTTGTCGTTGCCTTCATATGGTTTTTGCAGTCTGCCATCCTATCTTGAGTCTTGATTCCAACAGACACACCATAGGCCACAGGGCATGAGCCACCCCTGGGATCGAATTGTTTTAGTATTAATAAGGCCCTGAATTCAACAAAAAAGGCATGGGAAGGAGTAGTGGTGGAATACCTCTGGACACCACACGAACAGGTGGAGGAGCGAGACCATGGGAGACGTCTGTTGGTGGTGTGTCGGGGTATGGATCCATCGTCATATGAGCATAGCGTGTGTCGCTGCGTCTCGAATGTATGGTGGGTAGGCCATGGGACACCATCGCCGGCTCGCCGCTGCCATCGACCCGATGGGAGAGGGGCGGAAGGGGAAGTGGACGATCGATCTCATACGTGTGCACTTTGTTGAGATCTAGTGGGAGCATCCAGGCCCAGTTAACCACAACGGGCCGATTTGATCTCGAGAGAAGCTTCCCTCAGGGACATTCGACCCAATGCGGGAATAGCAAAAGATCTAATGGCCACAAATGATTAGGAAGGACAATCGGACGGCCAAAAATGCTGAGAGCGTGAGAGAGCTCCCTTTTGATTCAGTTTTAATATCCCTAATGTTGAAGAAGGAGAACAAGAACAAGAAGAAGAAAGAAAAGAAGATCAAGAGTGTTTTCAAAAATAAGATGGAGTTACTCGTGTGTATCTTCAAGACATCATCCTAATAGAGTTAGAAGAAATAAAGTGCAAGATCAAGATGCACCATCTCTAGGAGATTTCATGTTTGAAGCTTGCCATCCTTGGTGATTATAGTTTGATGAAGACAAGTTCAAAGAAGTGGCTTCCCCATGATGTATGGGGGAGCAATTCACAAGTCTTCATTAAGTAAGCACGAGCAAGAGCAATCAAGAAAGATGTTTTATCTTGAGGAGGATAAGATTGTCTTTATCAAGTTCAAGTGGAATGCTCAAGGCAAAGGTATGATCTTGATAGATTTTACCTTTTGCCGCCGATGATTTGTCACCACAAGTTCTCTATCATGGTTTTCCTTTACTCTAGATAATTCTAGAACAAAAGTCTCCTCAAGAGATTGCTTGGTGGTTTGTTCTTCTTTATGGGAGTTATTTAGATAAGCAATCTCGAGTGCATACTGACGCTCATGATCATTCTTTGGAAAAATGATGTTCTTGACGGAATCTCTTGTTCAGATAAGACAGGGAAAACCTGGCGAGCCGAGTTCCTCGCTGAAACCAACCGGCGGCCGCCGGAAGTTCCGTCGTCAGCCTAAATGCACCATAGAGAGCGGTTTCAGATAAAATAGGGAAAAAACAACGGCTGCTGAAATGTGGGACACTTGAGGGCAATCACCGAACCCGTACAAGCTTGGGGAATCTCCACAACTCAATTGGATGGCTCCCAAAAATCACCACAAAGGCCTCGACCTTGAGGAATCTCCACAACTCAATTGGAGGCCCCACGGGTATCATACAACTACCACACCATCGTCTAGGGTTCCAAGAACCCAGGAGAAACAAGTCCTCGAGCCTGAACTCACCGAATCTTAGAGAAAAACTGAAACCTATGCACAAATGCAAGGGCAATTCCTTCACTCTCAAATTCCACCAAAGCTATAAAAGTTATTGGGAGAATAAGAGAGAAAGAACACAAGAGGAAAAAACAAAACTCTTCAAGATCTAGATCCCAAGGATTCCTTCACAAAGAAGGGATTTGGTTTGGTTGGGTTGTAGATCTAGATCTTCTCTCTCAAATCCCTCAAAAAGATGCAAGAATCATAGGAGGAAGAAGTGGAGAGGACAAGATATTCAAGGTAAACAGTGGAGGAGAGAGAGAAAGAAAAAGGACCAAAAAAGCTAACCCCACGAAGGGAAACAAGAGCCTCTTTTAAAGGGCTCCCAGATTTGACCGTTTGGGTCATTTATGCGCCTGGCCGGTGATGGCTGCAAGTGCATAGATCAATTGTAGCTAGTTCCGAAATAAGAGTACCGTACCCACAGAGAGCTATTTGGTTAAGGTATTTATGCCCCTCGTCACTCTCCACCAAAGGATACTTATAAGCTGCATTTGATCTCAAGTAAAGAGTGTTTGAAAGGTTTTTGGTTGAGTGCAGAAAAGTAATTAAAACAAGTAAGAGAAAGCAAGTAACAAAGTTGTGTGAAAACGTGGTTGAACTCAATAGGGCTAAAACGTTCTCGGGGGTGTAGGATACACCACTGGCATGATATTATTATTCATAATTACGATAACATACTTCTTGTGTCATGATATGTGTGGAGAGAGATCCATGATAAGATGTTCACTACAAGGCTCATAGGAAGCCACTTTGTTGAGCCAAGAATGAGTTCACCTCTAAATAACCACCGCGATGTCTGAGAGCAATCACCCATATAGACCACCACAATTAAGGATCTCCCCATGGATATCGTAATTAGCTTAGAGAGTCTCTCTTTATCCTCCTTTGACCATGTAGGTTGCTAGCCGACGCCAATTGTCACGAAGCTCTCTGGGCACACATACAAAGGATTTCTCCCTCACCTTAGTCCCGAAGGCAAATGATATGTGGCCAACTACACATACCATCCAAAAGAGAGATCAAACACAAATCATAAATCTATCATAGACTGGTCAGTCATATGGACACAAGAATATATCATCTTTATTGCAACTTCATAATAGTGCTAGGGTTCTCCATCTTCCCCAAGAACGAGTGAAAACTACCCACACATGGAAGAAATCAACAACATCGTCATAATCAAATGGATGGATAAAAGTATGGGAATAAATCTAGTGCAAACCACAGTTGACTCTGGAATTACAACAAGATCTAATAGATGAGATATGGGGTAGTGATGGTGATGGAGATGCAATAGTTGATGATGAAGGGGATGATGCAATGTCCTCCAATGATCTGTGAAGCAGCAGGGATTTGCCCTTCTCCAAGTTCCTCCTTCAGATTCCTTTCTAGTGTGTTTTTTCGTGGTTCTAGGTTGTTGTGAATGTTGGATCTCCCTATCATCTTCGTCGAGAGAAAATATTTGACGAGGCGAATGCACTGCCGCGTGGTACGGGCGGATGGTACGAGCAGGCTCCGCCCGTACCATTGGTTGTTATCGAGACAGATGCTTTCCCCACATTTGGTATTCTTCCAGGTGCGAAGGTAAATCAATAAAATGAATTTTATCACTTAAAAATATCATATTATAACATAATATGACAGTTCCAGTTGATATGTTCACAAGCGACTTAGTAATTCGGGATCCTGTTGAAATAAGGACAAAAAGGTGCACAAACGCAATGAAATGCCAAAACCCCTATTCTATTTATGAAAAAACAAAAGTTAAATATGCTTCAATTTTGGACTCATCAACTCCCCCAAGATCGACTATTGCTCATCCCCGAGCAAGATGGTGGCTTATGGATAAGATCATCATGTTCATGAGGCATGAGTCGTTATAATAAATGAGGCAGAAATTCAAACAGGAATACAATATTAGATGTAAAGTTACTTCGGGGGTATTATCATACCCTTACACATCACATGACTTAGAGGCTCCCACACCCTTTTAGTATCAATGAAGTTACAAGAAGCTTTTAGTGATTTAACATATTATATAATCATAAAGTTAAACTAACTGAGCACTTGATTTAAGTGATGAAGATTCATGATCATTCTTATTCTTGTATCTTTCTTTTGACTTGGGATTCTTTTGATAGCTGTTTTTTTATCTCTCTTCTCTTTTTTAGTATAGCCACTTGATCATGCTCACTACTTTTATGGCTTTTAAAACTCGTGACTATAATATGCTACCAAAATAGTTTAGTCAATACTTTATTGGTGTGGAAGTCCCTAAAATCATGATAGATGTACAAGTATCATAACACTCAACCTAATTCAATCATCTAATATAATAATCATGAATCAAAAGATAACTTCAAATATCATAAAGTCTCGAAACTCAACAGACATAAATATTCTCTTGAACAAGAGGGAGCTTGAAGTGATGCAACTAATGTAAAATATTGTATTAAAACCTAACATGCGTACAAGAAAGTAAACATGCTAAAACTGTAAGATAGATTACAAGATCCCAACAGATCCCCCCAATGTTGGAATCAAGACGATGAGATCAACTAATCCCTTGCGATTACTTACTCCTTCTTGGGAGTGAAGAAGTCATCATCTTCCTCTCCTTCTTCCGCCTTGAGGCTGCAGGCATGAGCAATACATGCGAATTGAGTACATCTCTGTGATGCTAGCATGCCGTTCTGTAATTATTTTGCTTAACGTCTTCTTGTCATCAGCCATCTCCATGATGATCTTGGTTAGGATTTGAACTCTACCGTTGATGTCATCGACCTTCTTTTCGAGGTATTTACCCATCATCTAGTAAAAGTCAACTCCTTCCCCAATAGTTTCAACACAAGCTTTGGAAATCTTTTATCGAATCTCATTCTGTTTTTTCTCTTTTCGAGAAGAGGATCCTGGAGGAGATTTGAGAGAAGATCCATGAAGGTTATACCCATAGGGGTTGAGTGGATATTCTTCTTTGTTCTTCCTTTGTTCCACGTGCCTGAGCATCTCCAACTTGCACAGAAACATATATTCCCAGTTGGAGAGTGGAACCACTTGAGTAGACTCTTGGGTTGAGGAGGACGAAGTATCCCTCTCGGATCCCCTTATTTTGGCTTGCACTACACGGACATCTTTCTTCTTGGTCCAGATCTGCTTGATATGAAAAGGTTGCATAGTTCTTGAAGGATCAAGTGAAATCTGAGGCGTCATGGTAGAAAGCGAAGAAAGAAAACTCAAGATCTGAAAGACGATGGCGAAAGAACAAGACAAAGAAAGAGAAGAGGTGCAAATAAAAGGCAAAACCCTAGATAAAAGGGTAGAGTCAGCCACGGGTAACGGTACGACAAGCCCTGTCCGTACCATGCACCTGTACTAGCATCTTACCAACTTTTATCTTTTTTTTAAGAATAGTCGAACACGATGAACGAGCGAGGAAGAAAACAACATCAATAACGACCACTGGTATGAGTGTGTCTTCCCATATGGCCCGGTCGTACCGAAATGCAAGAAAATGAACGCGATTCTGACTGTTTGATGACCACTCATACGGTTGCGTCTGCTCATACGGCCCGTCCGTACCAGGTCGGAAAATAGTTCAGAAAAATCAAAAAAAATGAAGGGAATGGTAGAACAAGACTAAACAAACTAAAAGGATTTTAGAACAACAAAAATTAAGCAGCCAAGATATTGTTACCTTACTTTACTATATTCTTTAGCTGAGATTAAGGAGATCAGCTCCATGATACGTCGTAAACGTATCTATAATTTTTGATGCTCCATGCTTGTTTTATATCAAAAAAATTATGTTTTGTTTACACTTTGAGGTATTTTTATACATTTTCTGGAACTAACCTATTAACAAGATGATACAGTGTTAGTTGCATGTTTTCTGCTGTTTTTGGTTTCAGAAAAGCTAGTAAGGAAATATTCTCAGAATTGGACGGGACAAAAGCCAAAGTCAATATTTCACTAGAAGGAACACAAAGTCGGAAGGCAGCCTAAGTGGGGCCATGAGGCGGCCACACCATAGGGTGGCATGGCCCCCTGGGCGTGCTAGCCTCTGGTGCGGGCCCCTCGGGCAGCCATCAACCTCGCCTCTTCGCCTATAAAAGTACCCCGATGCAGAAACCCTAAACACCCGATCAGAAATCCACGAAAGAGTCTATAGCCGCCGCCATCTCCATCCCTAGATCGGGGGATCCAAAGATCTTCTCGGCACCTTGCTGGAGGGGAGAGATCACCTGAAGGCCTTCTTCATCACCATGCCAGCCTCTGGAGTGATGCGTGAGTAGTTCACCCTTGGACTATGGGTCCATACAGTAGCTAGATGGTTGGTTCTCCTCCTTTGTGCTATCATGTTTAGATCTTGTGAGCTCCATTCATGATCAATATCATCTATTTATAATCCTATATGTTGTGTTTGCAGGGATCCGATGGATATTGAGATACTATGTCAGATTGATTATTGATTCTATCATGTGTATGTTATTTGTGATCTTGCATGCTCTCCGTTGTTAGTAGCTATCTTGGCCAAGTAGATGCTTGCAAATCCAAGATGGAGTATTTATGCTCGATAGTAGGTTCATGCCTCTAGTAATATGGGGAAGTGACAGAAATATATAAGGTTGTAGACGTGTTGTTGCTACTAGGGAGAAAACATCAATCTTTTATCCATGGGGCAATTGTATTGTTTACTTTACACACTTTGCTTAATGCAATTACCTGTTGCTTGCAACTTAATACTGGAAGGGGTTCGGATGATAACCTGAAGGGATTATTAGTCATAGATGCAGTTGGACTACGGTCTATGTATTATGTTGTAATGCCCAATCAAATCTCGTAGGAGTCAAGATGTCTAATATATGCATTGTTATGCTTTCTCAATCTGTCAATTGCCCTACTGTAATTTGTTCACCCAACATGCTATTTATCTTAAGGAGAAACACCTCTAGTTAACTGTTTGGACCCCAGTCCATCCTTTACCATTGTTATACCATCTACTGTTTCCCATTTACTATTTACTTTCTGCAAGCAATTACTATCTTCCACACTATACGTTTAATCCTTTGTTTTTAGCAAAACCAGTGAGATTGACAACCTCACTGTAAGTTGGGGCAAAGTTCTGTGGTTGTGTTGTGCAGGATTTCAAGTTGTTAGCAACACCTTGGAGTTTTTTCCTTACTCCTACTGGTTCGATAACCTTGGTTTCTTCACTGAGGGAAAACTTGCTGCTATGCTCATCATACCTTCCTCTTGGGGTTCCCAACGAGCTCTATATTTTGAGCCATCACTCCACTTTGTCAACTTCCCCAACTCTATAGTCCTTCAAACGCTATCCATTAACAATTCAGGATGAAGAAGAGGGTGTAGTATTTTTAAAATTTACCGCTCCCGAAGGGTATTCCTCCTAAACTTCATAAGGTCCTTCCCACCTGGATTTTAATTTACCTGCAAAAATCTTAAGCCTAGAGTTATAGAGCAAAACTTCATCTCCAGATTTAAATTCGTTATTCTCTAACTTTTTATCATGTCATTTCTTTACCTTTGCCTTGAATATCCTAGCATTTTCGTAGGCCTCATTTCCGAGTTCATACAAAGCATGAATATCTAAGAGTCGTTTTAAAATCAAAATTCATAGTTTTGATAGCTCAATGGGTCTTATGCTCTAGCTCTAATGTGACAAGTTTTACCATAGACCATCTTGTATGCGTCATTCCCATTGGATTTTTGAATGCTATGTGATACACCCATAATGCATCATTAAGCTTCATAGCCCAGTCCTTTCTTGATCTGTTCGCCGTCTTCTGGAGTATGACTTTAATTTCTTGGTTGGACAATTCCACTTGCCCACTAGTTTATGGGTGATAAGGTGAGGCTACTCGATGATCGACTCCATATTTTTGAAGTATCTTGCTAAAATTACCTTTCATAAAATGATTTCCACCATCAGTAATAGAAAATCGAGGTACTCCGAACCTGGGAAAAATGATGTCCTTGATCATTTTGTTGGAAGTGGTTGCATCTGCATGAGAAGTGGGTATAGCCTCTACCCACTTAGTAACATAGTCAACAACAACAATAATATGAGTATAGTCGTTAGATGGGACAAAATACCCCATAAAAGCCATTCCCCACACATCAAATGCCTCTATTACTAGATTATATTTCATACACATTTCCTATCTTCCGCTAATGTTACTCATACGTTGGTGAGCATTGCAATTCCGAACATATTCATGAGCATCTTTAACCAAGGTAGGCCAATAAAAGCCTGACTGCAACACTTTGGTTGCCGTACGATCACCAACATGATGTCCTCCATAAGGACTATCATGACAAGCCTTGAGAATGGCTCTCACCTCGTGGTCAGGTACACATTTCCTAATTATCGTATTAATACCATGCTTGTACAAATAAGGGTCATCCCAAAACTAATGTTTTAAATCATTAAAGAATTTCTTTCTTTGATTGTAATCCATTCCATTTGGTAGAAACTTACCTACAAGGAAGTTAGCATAATCTGCAAACCAAGGATCGCGAGACTGTATAGCCGCTAGATATTCTCCTGGCAAAGATTCGTTAATGGGAATGGGATCTTCTATGATACCTTCCATTCGTGATAGATGATTGGCAACGGGATTATCCTTACATCTCCTATCCATTATCTGCAGGTCAGATTCTTAAAGTAACAAGACCCATTTAATTAGACGGGGTTTAACATCTTTCTTAGCTAGAAGATGTCTCAAAGCCTGATGATCTGTATGAACTATTACTTTTGAATTGATAATGTAGTCTTGATGACCCACAAGTATAGGGGGTGTATTGCAGTATTTTCGATAAGTAAGAGTGTCGAACCCAACGAGGAGCAGAAGGTGTTGACGAGTGGCTTGGAGCAGGAATTCTCTGTAAATACTTAGCAAATGGATTTTTAGGGTTTTTTGATAATGCAGATAAATAAAGTGCGAGGGAATAAAAGACAATAATAATAAATGTAGCAAGTGGCTCAATCATTTCTTAGCAAAGGACAAGCCGGTTGTATTACTTAAGATGACCAAACGTTCTTGAGGACACATGGGAATATTGAAGTGCTTTCTCTTTATATAGTTGATTGATCTTATTTAGTTTGATAAGTGTTGTGTGGGTGAACCTGTGCTAATGTACTGACCTTCCTAGGACTAATACATACTTGTGATTATACCCCTTGCAAGCATCCGCAAGTATAAGAAAGTAATTAAGATAGAAACCTAACCACAGCTTTAAACTCTGAGATCCTACACTCCCTTGTGCAAAGGTTTCCTAACGGGGGTTCAGATTTCTATCTCTCCGGCAACCCCTACGATTAGTAGCCAAATACACAATGCATTCCCCTAGGCCCATAAAGGTGAAGTATCATGTAGTCGACGTTCACATGACACCACTGGAAGAATAACACCACAACTTAAATATCAAACCATTGAATCTTTCTTAACACAATTCCACTACTAACAACATGAATTCTCCCATGTCCTCAAGAACTAAACGAACTACTCACAAGACATCATATGGATCAAGATCAGAGATGAAATAATGATAGGTAACAATCTGAACATGAACAAGAATTCAATGGTTCCACTCAATAGCATCAACTACAACAAGTGATCAATACCGAGAAAGTTTCCCCTAAGAACTATGCAAGATTCAACCAATTGTTACAGCGGTATGGAGTGGTGATGATGGTACTGGTGGAGATGATGATGGTGATGATGATGATGATCCTGATAAAGTCCAGCTCGATGGTGGTGTTGATGGAGACGATCTCCCCTCTCCGGGAAGGAATTTCCTCGACAGATTTTTGCCCGCCAGAGAGCTCTTTCTCTCTCTATAGTTTTCGCCCCGCAGAGGCGGCGAAATCTTTCGGTGGCCACTCCCCGAGTCTTAGGGTTTCTTGGGGATAATATATGCCAAGGAGCAGAGCTAGAGGTGGGCCAGGGTGGCCACACCACCTGGTGGCGTGGCCAGGGCTAGCTCGCGCCAGGGGGTGGTGTGCCCCCCTGTGGCGCATCTCCGCTCCCCTTCTGGCATCCTTCGTCTTTTGGAAAAATAGGATTTTCCATATATTTTCCAGGATTTTCTGATCTTCGCGAATTTCGCCTCCAAACTATGCCTTTTCCATCAGAATCGTGACTTCAGCAGTCCATCTTCCAAAAGTCAACAACCATGCAAAAATAGATGAACTAACATAAGTATCATCTCTTAATATGAAATATACAAGTGAATAACAGTAAATTATGATATAGAATAGTGATGCAAAATGGACGTATCAACTCCCCCCAAGCTTAGACTTTGCTTGTCCCCGAGCGGAAACTGAGCTCAATAAACATGACCTCAGGTTTATGGAGTGAAGTGTCGATAAAAGAATACGGACAAGGAGCATCACATACATCAATACACAAATCATAATAGAAGACAACTCACTATTATACAACTTAACTTGCAATAAGTAAAGGGAACACAATAAAGATACAAAAAGTAAATCATAATTGGTAATGGCAAACTTTGTTCTTGGTCAAAGAATGGTTAACAATTTGCAGGAGTTCAAACATAATGGGGTTTTCAATGATAGCTTTCAAAGTAATACTCAATAAGATAAGAGCAATGTGCAAAACAAGGAACATAAGAAACATGAATGAATAAATCATCATATGAATGAATGAAACACAACAACTCAAAATACTTGCTGAGATAGAAAGGAATAGGTTTATTGACTCAACTAAAAGGTAAAAGATAGGCCCTTCGCAGAGGGAAGCAAGGATTTCATGTTTCATAAATAGCTTCCAAAAATTATGGTACTTATTAGCTTTCAGCTCTCATTGCCTCTATCATAAGCATCTTGAGGTGATTAAGGTTAGAGTGAACAAATATGAGGATATGCTTGACAAGTTATAAGCTGAAAATCTCATGCCCCGTGCTTACGAGTACCAGACCTCATGCTACTCAACTTTAGTCACGAGTAAGTTCTTGTCATTATAAATACATGTGTATCATGGAGAACCTCCAACGAGGTACCCCTTGCCCGATGATACAGGAGCTTTCCCATATCAAAATGACAAGGCAAGCAGACAATGAACATCTCAGCGATCTTTTTATTTGCTATTTGCATATGTTTTTATTGAGAATGCTTCACAGAATGCTCACTATGGTTATGCCGCAAGTTTCCACCATGATTAGGCATGGCTTAGGCTAGCCGCCTAGGCGTTTCTCTAACACATATACAAACTCCATGAGCCTACAAGGTCCCCTTTTATTTCACACCACTAGGATCCATAAGCAAAAGAATCATGATATCAACTAAATAAGTGCAATGTTCAAAGCGTTCCCCATGATAACATGGTTTTGCTAACTCTCAACTTATAAAGCGCAAGCATATACGCAACATAGATGGGCACAATGGTTCAAGTTTATTAAGTGCAAGAAAGTAAAGTGTGCCATCAAGTTTGTGAGAGCTTTAATCACTAATTTTCACATAACAAGTTTAATTCAGAAGGTAGATAAAAACATGAATTTACTTGGAATAGCAATAATGCTAATAGGTAGGTATGGTGGACACAAATGGCATAGGTTTTTGGTTTAAGGATTGGATGCACGAGAAGCATTCCCTCTCAGTACAGGTTTTAGGCTAGCAAGGCTAGGTAGCAAGCATAAGAGTTGAAGGAAACAAACAAACATACATGTGATAAAAATAGACATGCAATCTTCCTTGGAAGCACAAAAGATCTTAACTAGAGAATACTAAGCTTATGAGACAACCAAGAAAGAAAGATGATGAAATTATATTTCTTAAAAGTACTTTTCTCTTTTTCATTCAATTCTCAAATAGTGTTGCTACTGACCAGCCAGGTTTGCCAAAACCAACTAAATTTACTTAATGTTCCCAAAGTGATACCAATACTAACAACAAGATCCATCATATAACAGAAATTGAAAACTAATATAAGATATGCAAAAGAGTAAATGATAGAACTTCTCATTAATATTCCATAACGGCAACTCACACCAAGGGATACATAGATATCTAACAAGAGGGGAGATACTTCCATAATGCAAACCATCCTATATGATAACTTCTCTATTCATGATATGACTCTACTGAAAAGGTAAAAAGATAGAAGATAGTGATGTGATACCGCGGCACTCCCCCAAGCTTGGAACAAACCAAGGGGGTGCCAAAACCTGATGACGGATTACTCCTTCAGTGGTGGTGGTGTTCTCTCGTCATCGCCCGACTTCTAGGGTAAGGGCTCCCCATCAACAAAAGACATCCTGGTTTCCAACATCCTGAAACTAGCAGCAGGACTTATGCGTTTAAACCTAACCTCATACTCACAGTTTTGATTTTGCATGTTGAAGAGCTGTGCTTGTAGTTGGTTGGTTATTCGGTGGAGTGATAGAATTTCATCCTTAATCTCAGTAGTCTCCTTCTGGTGCTCGGTGATGAGTTTTGAACTAATCTTATGGATGATATCCACTTTGTGTTCCACCATCTTCTTGTACCTAAAGACTTCTTGCTCCAATGCTTCCATCCTGTCCTCCAGACTACCTTCACCTTTAGGACCCTGGACCTCTTTTATATGTACCTTCCCATCTTCGAGCAACAACTCCTTGGGATGAATCTTCAACTCACACATGTACGGGTTGATGATGTCCGCGGAGGAATCTTCCTTGGCTGATCCACAGGAAGACATTGTTGCTTCAAAACTAGGACTTCACCTGTCAGAAACAGATCGAAACAAAAACACGACGAGAACATGATATATGAACCTCGAGGGATCCGGGGGATTATATATTACAAAGTTTTACAATAAAAGGAAGGTACTAGGAGAAAACAGGTCAGAGACGGGCTCCAGGGCGGCCGTACCCCCTGGTGGCACGACCAGGTGGGCTCGCGCCACGGGGTGGTGTGAGCCACCCGGGCTCCGTTTCCGTCCCTCTTTCGACTCATTGCTTTCCATGTTAGATAAAAACTGCAAAAATATAAATTGAAAGATTTTTTGCGGTTCTTTTCTTACCAGAATTGCTACCTATTCGAAAAAGGACTCTGTAGGTCTCTGAACTTGGTCTTTCATAATTTTTTCCGGAGCCACCATTTGAATAGCATCCATATCTTCATTGTAAGAATCTCCAGAAATATAGTGCTTGAGTCTCTGACCATTCACCACTTGTGTAGTGTTATCTTTGAAGGAAGAAATTTTTATTGCACCTGAACGATACACTTCTTCAATAACAAAAGGTCCTTCCCATTTTGAGAGTAGTTTTCCTACAAAAAAACTGAGATGAGACCTATACAATAGAACCTTCTCACCAACATGGAACTCTCTCTTGAGAATTCTCCTGTCATGCTATCTTTTAACTTTTCTTTAAAGAGTCTAGCATTTTCATATGATTCACTCCTCCATTCATCTAACGAACTTAGGTCAAATAATCCAGCAAGTTTGAAATCTCTATTAAGTTCTTTCACTGCCCAATAAGCTTTGTGTTCTAATTCTAAAGGCAGGTGGCAAGCTTTCCCATAAACCATTTTGTAAGGAGGCAATCCCATAGGATTTTTATAAGAACTTCTATAAGCCCATAAAGCATCATTCAACTTTTTAGCCCAATTTTTCCTAGATCTATTAACAGTCTTTTGCAAGATGGATTTAATTTCTCTATTTGATAGTTCTACTTGCCCACTAGTTTGGGGATGATAAGCTGAAGCAATTCTATGATTAACATCATATTTAGCAAGGGTCTTTCTAAAGCCTCCATGAATGAAATGAGAACCTCCATCAGTCATAAGATACCTAGGCACTCCAAACCTAGGAAAGTTAATATCCTTAAGCATTTTTAAAGAGGTCTCACCATCAGCACTCTTCATAGGTATGGCTTCTACCCACTTAGTAACATAGTCAATATCAACAAGAATATGAGTATAACCTTTTGAAGGGGGAAAATGACCCATAAAGTCAAATCCCCAACAATCAAATGGTTCAATAACAAGAGAGTAATTCATAGGCATTTCATTGCGTCTATAAATATTACCAACTCGTTGACATTCATCACATGATAAGACAAATTTTCTTGCATCTTTAAAAAGGGTAGGCTGGTAGAAACCTGATTGTAGAACCTTGTGCGGTTCTATCTCCCGCATGATGTCCTCCATAGGCACTACCATGACATTTCCGCAATATCTCCTTCTATTCATATTCTAGAACACATCTTCGCATAATACCATCTACTCCCTCTTTATATAAATGTGGGTCATCCCAAAAATAATGCCTCAAATCATAAAAGAATTTCCTTCTTTGCTGGGCTGTAAAAGTTGGAGGCAAATAGTTGGAAACCATAAAGTTAGCATAATCAGCATACCTAGGACTCGAGCTTACCCCTATTGCAGTCAATTGTTTGTTTGGAAAACTATCATTAACAGGCATAGGATCAAAAGTGATGTTTTCCAATCGAGATAGATTATCAACAATAGGATTTTCAGCACCCTTCCTATCTACAATATGTAGGTCAAACTCTTGTAAAAGCAACACCCATCTAATAAGCCTAGGCTTAGCATCTTTCTTCGTCATAAGGTACTTAATAGCAGCATGATTAGTATGAATGGTAACTTTTGAATCAACAATATCATTTCTAAACTTATCACAAGCAAAGACAACAGCTAAGAGATCTTTTTTAGTAGTAGCATAATTCTTTTGAGCGGCGTCAAGAGTCTTACTAGCATAATGGATAACATTTAACTTTTTATCTACTCATTTCCCAAGAACAACACCTACAACAAAATTGCTAGCATCGCACATGATTTCAAAGGGTAAGTTCCAATCAGGTGGTTGGACAATAGGAGCAGTAGTTAAAGCTTTCTTTAGAGTTTCAAAATCTTCCTTACAATCATCATCAAAAACAAAGGGTACATCTTTTTGGAGAAGATTGGTACGGGGTTTTGATATCTTGGAGAAATCTTTAATAAACCTTCTATAGAAACCAGCATGACCAAGGATACTACGAATACCTTTGACGTCTCTAGGACAGGGCATTTTCTCAATTGCTTTAACTTTGGCTCTATCAATTTCAATGCCTCTTTCAGAAATTTTATGTCCAAGGACAACTCCTTCATTGACCATGAAGTGGCATTTCTCCCAATTAAGAACAAGATTAGTTTCTTCACATCTCTACAAAACTTTATCAAGGTTGTGCAGACAATTATCAAAAGTTCCATAGACAGAAAAATCTTCCATGAATACTTCCACAATTTCCTCACAAAAACCATGAAAGATAACAGATATGCATCTTTGAAAAGTAGCAGGAGCATTACACAAACCAAAAGGCATACACCTATAAGCATAGGTTCCATAAGGGGCACGTAAAAGTAGTTTTTTCTTGATCTTGTTGTTTAACAGCAATTTGAGAAAACCCAGAGTATCCATCAAGAAAAAAATGGGTCTTTTTAGACAACCTTTCTAACATTTGATCAATAAAAGGCAGTGGGTAATGATCTTTCTTAGTAACTTTGTTAACCTTTCTGAAGTCAATGCACATCCTATAACCTACTACTATTCTTTGGGGAATAAGCTCATCATTATCATTAGGCACAATGGTAATTCACCCTTTCTTAGGAACACAATGAACATGACTAACCCATTCACTACCAGCAATAGGATAAATAATACTAGCATCAAGGAGTTTTAATAACTCGTTTCTTACCACTTCCTTCATGTTAGGATTTAAACAACGTTGATGTTCTACCACTGGTTTTGCATCGGGTTCTATATTGATAGCGTGCTGACATATAGTACGAGAAATCCCCTTTAAACCATCAAGGGTATAGCCCATAACTCCTCGGTGTTTCTTCAATACTTCCAATAATCTTTCCTCTTCCTTCCCTGAAAGTTTAGAACTAACAATAACCGGATATATTTTATTATCATCAATGCAAGCATATTTAAGATCTACAGGTAAGATTTTAGATCAAAAACCGGATCCTTTTTAGGTGGCAATGTGGTACCCAAATCTTCCACAAGCAAGTTATGCTTAAGCATCTTAGGTTGACGACAGAGAATCTCGTCAATCTCATTTCTTTCTTCCATGAAGATCTCACTTTCGTGGTCTTCCATAAATTGCTGCAAAGCATCATTAGGAGCAAGAGAAATAGAAGCAAGTTGTTCAACTCTAAAATCCTCATTAGGAGTTTCATTTTCATAAGGAACTTTAGCAAATTTCGAAAAATTAAACTCATAAGAATCCCCATCAAATTTAGTTAAAATTTTCTCCCTTTTACAGTCTATAATGGCTCCACATGTGTTCAAGAAAGGTCTACCAAAAATAATAGGATAGGTTTTACTAGCAGCTGAACCAAGTACTAGAAAATCAGTAGGATATTTAATCTTACCACAAAGAACTTCCACATCTCTTACAATACCAATTGGAGAGGTGGTCTCTCTGTTTGAAGGTGAATAACCACATCAATTTCTTCTAGTTCGCATGGACTAACTTCATGCATAATTTCTTTGTAGAGCTCGTAAGGAATAACATTTGAACTTGCACCAATATCACATAAACCATAATAGCAATGATCACCAATTCTAACAGAAAGCACAGGGACACTAGCTTTTCTAGTTCTATTAGGATGTGAGACAATATTAGAAGCATACTCACAGAAGATAATGTGTCCATCTTCTACACTTTTAGTGACAAGGTCTTTCACAATTGCTACTACAGGTTCAATGTTTATTTGGTCATCAGGCTTTACATCTCTCTTTGTACTTTTATTAATTACACTAGTTATCATAGAGTGCTCCTTTACCTTATCTGGGAAAGGTATTTTCTCGATGTAAGGTTTAGGTAAAATACAATTAGTAGTGCAAACTTCAGTACTTCTAGCTGGAACACAATCAATAATATCCTTATATGGTGCATGATACTTGTTCCATTCTCTTTTTGGACTTTCAATATATGAGGCAAAAGCCTTAAAACAATTTGCAATAACTTGAGAATCAAGACCATAAGCATTACTAATATTCCGAAAGTCATTAGTTCCCATAAAATATTTAATGCATTCATAATCATAATTTATACCTGACTTTCTTCCTTTATCATTCTCCCAGGCTTCAGCATTGTCTTGAATACGGTCTAGAAGATCCCATTTAACTTCTTCTTCCATGCGTGTAAACGATCTAGCACAAGAAGCATCCAATAGATCCTTATCATGAAGAGAAAGCCTTGCATAAAAGTTATTGATAATAATATTGTTAGGGAACTCATTAAATAGGACATTTGAGCATTAGTAACTTCAATCTCCCCCAAGCTTGAGTTGTACTCTCTCCATCAAGAGGCCCAAAGTTGTATATTTGATTCCGATCTTTATGAATCTCACTAGGAGGATAAAATTTAGAATAAAAGAGAGGCACTAGTTCCTCCCATTCAAGAGATTGGCCATTTTTCAGCAGCTTATACCATTCCTCAGCTCTTCCTTTTAGTGATAATGAGAATAACTTCTTCTTGACTTGATCTGTTGTAATATCTGCACACTTGAACAACCCGCATAATTTGTTTATAAATAGCAAATGATCACCGGGATGGACGGTTCCATCTCTAAAATAGTAGTTATCCATAACACAATCAACAATTCTCGTAGGTATCTTAAAAGTATCATTTTTAGTAGGTGTAGGTTCATCTACTACCTTAGCAGTGGTAGTAGCATTACAAAATAAGAAACTAAGTGAATTATCCATATTGAAATAAAGTAATTAATAGAAATAAACAATACTCACAGTAGAAGTTTCCTTTACCAGTTCCACTCTCCAATAGCGCTTAACTCCCTAGCAACGGCGCTAGAAAATACTCTTGATGACCCACAAGTATAGGGGGTGTATCGCAATATTTTTGATAAGTAAGAGTGTCGAACCCAACAAGGAGCAGAAGGTGTCGACAAGTGGCTTGGAGCAAGAATTCTCTGTAAATACTTAGCAAATGGATTTTTAGGGTTTTTTGATAATGCAGATAAATAAAGTGCGAGTGAATAAAAGACAATAATAATAAATGTAGCAAGTGGCTCAATCATTTCTTAGCAAAGGACAAGCCGGTTGTATTACTTAAGATGACCAAACGTTCTTGAGGACACATGGGAATATTGTCAAGTGCTTTCTCTTTATATAGTTGATTGATCTTATTTAGTTTGATAAGTGTTGTGTGGGTGAACCTGTGCTAATGTACTGACCTTCCTAGGACTAATACATACTTGTGATTATACCCCTTGCAAGCATCTGCAAGTATAAGAAAGTAATTAAGATAGAAACCTAACCACAGCTTTAAACTCTGAGATCCTACACTCCCTTGTGCAAAGGTTTCCTAACGGGGGTTCAGATTTCTATCTCTCCGGCAACCCCTACGATTAGTAGCCAAATACACAATGCATTCCCCTAGGCCCATAAAGGTGAAGTATCATGTAGTCGACGTTCACATGACACCACTGGAAGAATAACACCACAACTTAAATATCAAACCATTGAATCTTTCTCAACACAATTCCACTACTAACATGACTGCCCCATGTCCTCAAGAACTAAACGAAGTACTCACAAGACATCATATGGATCAAGATCCGAGATGAAATAATGATAGGTAACAATCTGAACATGAACAATAATTCAATGGTTCCACTCAATAGCATCAACTACAACAAGTGATCAACACTGGGAAAGTTTCCCCTAAGAACTATGCAAGATTCAACCCAATTGTTACAGCGGTATGGAGTGGTGATGATGGTGCTGGTGGAGATGATGATGGTGATGATCCCGATGAAGTCCAGCTCGATGGTGGTGTTGATGGCGACGATCTCCCCTCTTTGGGAAGGAATTTCCCCGGTAGATTTCTGCCTGCCGGAGAGCTCTTTCTCTCTCTATAGTTTTCGCCCCGCAGAGGCGGCGGAATCTTTCTATGGTCGCTCCCCGAGTCATAGGGTTTCGTGGGGATAATATACACCAAGGAGCAGAGCAAGAGGTGGGCCAGGGTGGCCACACCACCTGGTGGCGTGGCCAGGGCTGGCCCGCGCCAGGGGGTGGTGTGGGCCCCCTGTGGCCCATCTCCGCTCCCCTTCTGGCATCCTTCGTCTTCTGGAAAAATAGATTTTCCATATACTTTCCGGGATTTTCTGATCTTTGCAAATTTTGCTTCCAAACTGTGCCTTTTCGATCAGAATCCTAACTTCAGCAGTCCATCCTCCAAAAGTCATCAACCATGCAAAAATAGATGAAATAACATAAGTATCATCTCTTAATATGAAATATATCAATGGATAACAGTAAATTATGATATAGAATAGTGATGCAAAATGGACGTATCAAGTGTCTAAATTTATCACAAGCAAAAAAGCATAACTAAAAATTCTTTTTCAGTTGTTGCATAATTTCTTTGATCCTCATTGAAAACTTGACTAGCGTATTGAATGATATTTAGGTTTGATCCGTCTCTTTGTCCTAGAACAGCCCCAATAGCATAGTCACTAGCATCACACATAATTTCAAATGGCTCATCCCAATTTGGTGGTTGGATAACTGGTGCATAAGTTAGCGCGTTTTCAACTATTCGAAGGAATCAATGCAATTTCTATCAAAAGCTAAAAGGGTATCTTTATCTAGGAGATGAGCTAAAGGAACAACTATTTTAGCGAAGTCCTTAATAAAGCGCTTATAGAAACCAACATGCCCAAGAAAGTTCTTGCGGTGACCCAGCATACCACTGCATGATGTAGTACACTATAGTCGTTGACATAACACTAATGAAACACCGTTCACTAGTATTACATCCCTTAGAGTGGTACAACAGAAACACAGCAGGTCCAAGACATGACTATAGATTAGAACTCGACTCTTTACAAAAGATCCAGAGAACACTCTAGGTTAAAGAGAGAAAGAAAACACTTCTTACAAAGAAGAACTAGAAATAATAACTCAGAACTATATAGCTAATAAGACTAGCAACTAAACTATCTGGCTTGCAATTGCTTCTAGTGCAATGCTCTACAAGAGTAGGTGTTATGGCTAGCGTATCTACTCCTATCTAATCAAGATCTTCGCATTTGCTTCGGTTGATGTATATGTCGACTTCATTAACTTTATTGAAGAACTTGAGCTGCCGATGATGGTTTCTTGAGAAGAATTTGACATTGACGTCGTCTTCAACGGCTTAGAACCTAGCAAGGGTTAAGAAGGTACGGTTGAGTACGAGCGTACTCAGCAAGTTCACTAAAAAAGAGTGTTTGATGCACTATCTCTACAGCCACAGACCAAAGGTCGTAGGCAATGCAGGTTTTCGTAAACATTTCTTCAAAGGTTGCTTTTATTTTGAAAACTATGTTCAATAGCCTTCACAGGTTGACTAGAACTTTCATGGAGTTCCTTTCCTGCCGCGTTCGTAGCTCCTTCCCGGAACAGGGAGTAACATGTCAAAGTTCTTACACTATGCAGAGGTGCGTTGCTTTACCCATGAGAGACCTTCGCTTTGTTGCACATCCGAGTTATAGGCTCGTTCACACTTCCTTGGTATGAGGCCCAATATAAGATCCAAGCCAATCACTGCCCTTCTCCGTGACCCCGCATGAAGACACGATCCCCCAAGAGCTCTACCATGAGTACAGTCCGGGTAGCCCCTCGAAGACTTTGTAAGAAGTCCTTCCTGGCAGCCACCATCAGCTATGGTGAACCTCCACCAAGACAGTTATGCACAGATAATCTAGACACCTATATCGTGGGGCACTAAGGGGTCCAACCCATGTGCTAGATTCTCCACGAGAAATCTGCAGCTTCACGATAAGGTCACCCGTCCATGCGAAAGGAAGAAGATCCAGCTGACTTCTCCATCCCATTCCAAATCTCATGGTTAACGTGTAATATACGGTGCTATAATCACTAGCGACATTGGTTGTTAAGTCCTAGATATTATGTTCCTTTACCACTGGAACTGTATCAGTAGATTATTACCTCTTGGTAAATAATCCATAATCATATTATTATGAAAATAGTGTTTTCTGACCTTTTTGAAATGGAGGTGATGACAACATTTGAGTTACAAGCATTTGATAGAAAATAATCAAAGGACATGAGCAAGTGTGAACTTGCCTTTTGTGATTGCAAGATAATGCACTCATGGTCTTCAAGACAATAGAAGATCCAAATTCTGTAAACAACATCATTGGTCTGGTAAGGATGAATGTGTAAAGAAGCAAGATGCAAGTATGCATAAGTAATGTAATGCAATTGGATAAACACGAATCCCTAAATAATCGTATTTGATCTAGGGTTTGGAGTTGGTATTGTGTTCTTTGGAATATGATGCACTTTTATACCAGCTTCACACATGTGCTTCTTGTTAAGACTTGTGAGAGTGCGTGAAACAATATGTAAGTACAACAAGTAGCATTCAATACTAAAGCACTTAAGTGTGGAATGACATATATAAACTACGTGAGTAGGATTGTCAATTCATTAGAGTATTCATGGAAGTACTTAAGGATTACTTTTAATATTTCTTAAAAGAATAAATTTTGAGGAAACAATTATTTTACAAGGTAAAAGCATTTAATATTAAAGCTAGCACTTTTAGGTTTTCTTATTAACTATAATAATCAAAGGGGAAAACATTTTTGAACTTTGAATAATCACAACACTTGTAGTGGAAACCTTTTATGTTTTGGATAAGGTATTATATTATATGTGGTTCATTTCTTAACGTTTTGTAAAAGTAGAATATAGATGTGATTACTTTTATGGGGTGGTCTTTAATGAAATTATAAATGAATAAAATTACTTTCTTCTTAATGCTTATATTTTATAAACATGGAAAGGGCCTTACCTCAACTACTTAAAACTTGGTTTAAATTTAAGTAGTTTTCCAAACTAGTGGAGGAATTAGTAAACATGAGCTTGATGATTTTAGAACTGATTAGAATCCTTTTGATAAACAATATACTATTGTTGTTGATTTTATAATTGATAAAATCTTTTAAGGAAAATTAAGATACACTTAAATTTAAATGGTGGTTTTAGTATATACATATTAAAATGGTTAGACCTATGTTAACTTCACTTCACATCAATTGAACTTGTTATTTCCTTCTTTAGACTTTACACAAATAATGTCAAAGGCAAAGTAAAGATTTATGTATTTTTTAATCCATTAAAATATTAGAAAATAGTTTTAATCAAGACTTATTAAACTTTTACCTTTATTTGACTTCAAATGTGTCATAGGATATTTTAAATGTATAGACTTTATTTTGTGATCATTTTGGTATATTATAAGTATTTTTGTGATTTTTAAATAATAAGATATGATTTTTATAAGTTTTATCACTTTATAAACATTTAATAAATAATAAATATTAGTTAAGTGATACAAAAATGTATAAAACGAATTTATAAGTCTTTATTTTGTTTTTCTAAGACTTTTGATATATTATACCTATTTTTGGGATCTTTTAAATAATAGAATATATTTATTTAAGATTTATCCTTAATAAGGTATTTACTAATTAATACTAATTATTTTATTTGAGTTGGAAAATAAAGTATAATAATAGGTTTAAATTATAGAGTTTATTTTTTAAACATTTTGATATATAATATATATTTTTCTGAGTTATGAAACAAAATATATTGTTAATAAGATTTAATCATTTTGTTGAATTATTAAAATTAAATAACTAAATGATTTTCTGCATCTGTGCTAACGTGAGCTCTGCCCTAAATCTTTTTACACCACGCCTTGATCTAGCCCGAGTCATTGATTGGTGGGCCTATGGCCACGTCAGTAGCCATGCGGGCATGGACCGGTCAAACGCACGGACCAGGTTAAGGATGACGTCACCCTAGCGTCAGCCCGCCCGCCCGATGATGTCAGCACACCAACGCATGATGGAACCGCCAATTCCTGGCATCAGAGGTGACACGGAGGGGTGCGCTCGATCCTATTGAAGATAACAAGTCAAATCATGTTGTTTGCACTAGCTCTAGGGCGCCGGAACAGTGACCAGGATGAACACCTACGACGGTGCTCTCCGGCGACATGACGAACCAGAGCTACATGCTAAGATAGGATGCGTAGTTAGGGCTAGAGAAGCGTATGCTCACCTTGAGTATGCCTACTTAGCCGATGGTGATGACGGTGGCTGGAGATGAGCACTTCGACGAGATTTCTGGCGAGCACCGATGGAAGGGAACTGCAAAATTCACCCCACCCCAAGCTCCCCTAGAAGCTATATTCCACCTAGGTGATCTATGGAGCATGGTCCTTCTTCTCCTACACTCCACGACCATCGAGGTGGGTTGGTTTGGTGGCAAGCTGAAGCTCACCGGTGGCGGCTTCGGTGCATTGGAGGAGGATTGAGAGCGACTGGGAGAAATTTGAGAGGGGAATTAGCTAGCTAGGGTTCTGTGGATCCTCCTTGAGTATTTATAGAGCAAGGCGAGGTCGGAGGCGGCGACACGGCGTTGAATACGACCAAGATGCGGCGACGGAGTTGGAACTTCTCCAGGGAAGGAATCTTGACATTGAACTTGTCAGTAGGCACAAAGACGATAAGGGCATCGACATGGAGGTCAGCTGCGGCTGTGGGTCAAGGAAAACGGTGGCTCGGGACGTGGCATCATAGACGTGGTGGCAGCCATGCACGAAGAGGAAGACGACGACGTCTCTCCCGTGTGGGCCCTACTCTTCAGCGAGAGATCGAAACGGTAAGTGGGCTTGGGCCGTGTTGGGTCGGCAAGAAGAAGTGGGCCACGAGCAGAAGCTGGCTTCTTGCTTGTCCTTTTCTTTTTTCTATTTCTGGTTTCTCTTTTCCTTTTCAATTTGAATTATTTTGCAAAGATTCAAGCATTCAAAATTGAGTGAATAAACTAGGGTTCTACATGGGTTAATGTAACTAACTGGTTGGGCATTCTCTTTTTTGTATTTACACTAATCATGATAGGATTATTTTGTTAGAAAATATTATTTAGAATTGGGGTTTAGAGATTTACTCTTTATATTAAGGTTTTATAAAATGGCTTGTATTTCCACTTAATGAATGTAATGGTAATGGTTTAAGATGGCTAATGAGGTATATAAAATTATATTCAAGTTTAGTCTCATATAAGGATTAATGTATAAACCTTATAATGAATTAAATCTTAGGGTTCATAATTTGGTGGTTTAAATTTTTAGGGTTCTTTAAACTTTGGAATTTCCTTTATTCAAGTTCCACTAAAATGTTATTCATAAGCATCCTACTACTTTCGAAATAGGCATGTTCATTTCTTAAATTAGTTGTTCACTACCTTCTTGAGTGTGTTTAAGGTTTTGATAGAAGTTTATTATATAATGGTGAACAACCATTATCATTCATGTGGCACAAGTGATCTCAATGCCCAGCAATATTTACTTGGGGTTTCTAATACCACACTTACTATGGACCCTAGAGGATACACTACCCTCAAGTTTATTAGTGAATGTTGCTAGGGATCAAGGGTTAAGGATTGATCCTTATCTATAATCCTAAAGGATATCTCAACTTATAGGGAGTTATAAAGATTACTTTACCAAAGTGATATTGATGGTATATGAGACTAGGTATTTATTAGGGTTTAAGACAATCAGGTGGACAAGGCTTCCATCAATACACTCTCAACCGGTATTCTACTTATCTCTTAGACATTTCATTTGACTAAGAGATACTATCCATTGATTGAAAATAGGAATTGGTTTAACTACCTTCTTTATTCTAGAGTTTAAAACAAAGAGGTAGACATGGGTTTTGTTATGGCTTGATATAATGTTGGTTAAGGCTTCTAAAGAATACCTATCCTTAATACCTCACTAAGGTTATCTTTAGATAAGGAATTCCCTTCCTAAATATACTTTATAAATCTCACTCATCTTATTCAAAAAGATCGCATCTTCCTGAATAAGTCAATCATCTGACTTCACCATATCCATCATCATATGATGACATGGTCATGCCACTTCAACAATATCCCTCCTTGATTCTTATCTTAGTATATCTATAACTTTCATTACTAAACTACCCTTGATAAAACCCATCAATGCAGCCATTACTAACTCCATCCATTAACTCCTCTATGTTCACCTTACACCTACTTCCAGGGCTTGCAAGGTTACAATTCTCTCTCTATATCACATGTGATATCAATCCTCTGTAATACGTATGGTACTACTCTCCATAATACAAGTTTGTTCTTGTATTATCTTGGTTAAACTACTATGCCTCCAACTAATCCATATACTCATGTTATATACTTCATCATACTCTAGCTTGACTTCTCATGATCAAGCTAGATGATTCAACTTATTAAAGTTTTGCCTAATTGTGTACACTCACAACTCTTCTATATCAGCTGGTCATCTACTCTCAAATGACTTGATAATAATGACCACCATCCTTGATAATGCTTAACTTAGGCTTCTAATTGTCTGATCAAGATTTATCATTAAATAAGTAGTATACGTGTACTAGTCTCTCTATAGGCTTATCTTGTTAAGAAAGCTTACTTTGGTTTATACCCTCTTGGCTTAACAAGATTATTATTTGATACTCAAATACTACTAACTTTATCATAGCTCCATAAATACTAACTTAACTCTTGGGTTTAGGTACTTTCTCTAGTTAACTCAGGAGTGAGTTAACTCCTCCAACATCAAATGGTTTGATCACCACGAAGGATCTCATTCCATTGATGATTGCACACTCTACCATATCTAGTTCCTTCTTCTTATTTATTTACTTAAGGTCTTTAGAAGGTCAACATAATAGGTCAAAACTAAAGGCTAATAAGTTCTAGGTCAGGAATTGGTCACTCAACACTAATGATCACTTGACACTAGGACTTGGTTAAATAGGAATGTCACATCTTAATATCATATTAAGAGTCTGTGCTGGAGGGTCTTGTCTTGACTTCCTTTTCTACTCTATTTGTAATAAGAGTTAATGTTTAAGAACTACCATGATACCCATGGTAGGAATAACTATGGAAAGCAAGTGTATCAAGATTTAGTTATAGAGTTTCTTTACTTAAGTTATATACTTAACTTGGTATTTAGGGTTTGTGGTAGATAATACCTTGATATCATCTTTGGAATATTAAGTATTCATCATTGAGCTGTTGTATGGAATACCATGTAATGATCTCTAGCAGATCAAGCACTCCTTATTAAGTAGTGTGTTGTGACTTAGTTTTATTATGTTTGATCTACCCTTAGATCAAATTAGATACCCAAAGATAAGGTTTTAGCAAAGGTCATATTGAAACTTATCACGGTCAACTTGATGATCTACTTAGTTCCACCAAGTTAAGAGAAGCTTCAGTCACTTTGACAAGTTTTATTTAAAAGCGCGAAAATTATCCGGATTTTCTATGCATGAATGCAATGCACACACCTCATCTCAGCTTATTTCTAAGCTCTAATGCTAGGATGTTACAGTTCCTTACCCCTTTTATGTCTTGCGGAATCGGTAACTTCTCTAAAGTAAGAAGGTTTGAACTATCAACCTCAATCCCTTTTTCAGAAACCTTATGCCCAAAAACTATACCTTCTCTTACATAAATCAGCAGTGCTCCCAACTGAGAACCAGCTTGGTCTGTCTACACTCCTATAAAACTCTATTAATATTATAGAGGCATTACTCAAAAGCGGTTCCTTACACAACAAAGTTGTCCATGAGAACTTCCATGGAGCTTTCCACAAAACTGTCAAAGATTTTCAAAACACACTCTTGAAAAGTAGCAGTTGCGTTACATAAACCAAAAGGCATTAGTCGATAAGCATAGGTTTCGTAAGGACAAGTGAAAGTAGTTTTTTCTTGGTCTTCGGGCTGAATAGTGATTTGAGAGTAACCCGAATAACCGTCATGAAAACAGAAGTGAGAATTACCAGACATCCTTTCCATGATGCTATTCATGAGAGGTATTTGATTATGATTTTGTATTGTTTCCTTGTTTAACTTTCTAAAGTCTATACACATTTTGTAACCTGTTATTGTTCTAGCCGGAATTAATTCATCGTTGTCATTATTAATTATAGTTATATATCCTTACCTAGGTATACAATGAGTTGGGGTGATGGCTGTGAAATATAGCCATCTACATCCACACTTAAACTTGATATTATTCATATTTTTGATGAAATATCTCTCTAAACCCTACCACTAATGCCTAATGATCAAAGAGGTATGCAATCCTTTCTTTCTATTTTCCCTACGCATATAATGATGTTTGATGATGGGAATCACAACATTAAAGTCAAAGATACGAGATTTCCAACAACCCAAAGACACCAGGGCCGTGAAGTGGATGTTGAAGCTTTAATGACCAACTATACGGTGGGAATAAAATTATGGTCGTATAGTTGCCATCAGTGTTGCTAGGTCAAACATAACAACTTACATGAAGGTACCCCTATATGAAGAGGCTTCGGGCAACGAGAAACGAGAGCCCCGGCAGAACCCCATAAACCTACATCCACAACACCGAAGTGCCACCGGAGGAATGGACTGATCTAATCTCCAAACCCTTCTCCACCACCATATCAATATTCCACCACTTATAATAGTAGATATCATATTCGATTGGCAACATTGTAAGACTATTTTCTATCAATCTAATGATTTCCATTACAATGTTTATGATTGTTGATTTCATCTCTATGCGTGAGTAATTCTCTTTGGGCTAAAGGCTTCGGCCTAGCCATGTAGATTTTGTGCATGTTATTTATCATAGATGGGATCATGTATTAGTTTGTATGACATGATGATTATTGTATCCTCTCTTGCCTCAATCCAAGGACTTGTTAGGTACCCAAGACCCCAAGGATTGAGCTAGGTATAGGGAGTATGAGTAATGTCTAAACTGAAGGTTGGGAACCCTAGTGACAGAAGGGGTAGTACGGCTGTATGTGAGGTATTTACTTGGGATTAATGGTGACATCACTATGCATATCATTAGTTCTCTTTCTTCTATGGATGAGACCAGTAGGTTATTGCTATAAGCAGTTGCAGAGGCAATAGCAATTATGGATGCACTGGCCACATATAATTATCTTGCTCTAACAATTACATGCATACTTTATTATTATCTTTTATTCCCATCAGATGTTTTGCACAGCTACAGATGAAACCGAAAGCCCTAGACCCTCTCTCTCCATCATCGACAACAACAAAAGACAGCAAACTCTTGGTCTGGTAAAACACAAAAAGAATTCTAAAACTCCCAAAGGTCCATTAAAGTAACTTCACTATGCTTTCTCCTTCCCGAGGATTCTATAACCTAGGTCTACTAGGGAAAAGGAGCTATACTACATCCGTAATCTGGATCGAAGGTATCAACCCTTTTTTTGGCGCCGTTGCCGGGGAAGCAATAGCTACCCTAGTGAGGTTAGTAGGAACCTTGCTAGTTTTAATTCTTGTTTCTAATTTTGTTAGTTTTCTTTGAGTCTTTATTTGAAAAAAAACCAAAAAAAGTTAGTCTTTAAATTCTTGTTTTTACTATCATAAATCTTTGTTTAAGAAAACCCAAAAACATAGGAAATATGGCTGAAAAGAAGCATGGGGAGTTTGCAACTCCGAACAATGATTATTTGCGTACTCCTATCACTCAGCTAACAATTACTGCTGATGATTATGAAATTAAGCCCCGCTATTTAAGTTTGGTTCAAAAGAATCAATTTGGAGGCTCTGATGTTGAGGATGCAGGTATGCACTTGAACACTTTCACTGAAATATGTGATATGATGCGCATAAAAGATGTTGACCCTGATGCAGTCAAATTGCGCTTATTTCATTTCTCTCTTAGAGGAAGAGCAAAAGAATGGTTGCTATCTTTGCCTAGAAATACTATTGCATCATGGGTGGAGTGTACTTCTTTATTTATGACTAAATTTTTCCCACCTGCAAAGACTACGCAACTAAGATTTAATATTACTAGTTTTAGATAGAAAGAGCGTGAGCCACTAGCGCTTGCATGAGAGAGGATGAAAGAATGCACGAGAAACTATCCCAGTCATGGGATGGAAGATTGGTTAATTCTCTATTTATTTTATAATGCTCTTAACCCTGTGCCTAAGTCTATGCTTGATACTACAGATGGAGGAACATTTATGGGTAAACATATTGCCGAAGCAAAGCTGCTGCTAGACAATATGCAAGACAACCATGCCCAGTGGCATGTGGATAGATCAAACACGAAGAAGGTGAACTCCGTCTCACCACAAGAAAATGAAGAACTCAATGCTAAGCTGGATGAGCTCATATTAGCCGTAAAAGGTAAGGAAATCCAGGTAAGAGCTATCCCAAAATCAAATATTGAATAAATAGACTTCATAGCTCATAATGATTATAACCCTGCTTGGAAGAAGAATTATAATCCTAATTTTCAGAAACATTATTCTAGTCCTGCAGGTAACTCTAATAATAATATGGGATCAAGTAATGGTAGTTTCCAAGAAACACTTAAGTCCTTTATAGATTCACAAAATGAGCAAAACAATATCCTTGTTAAAAAACGGAGAACCATGATGCTATGCTTGGTAAATTATCTAACCAAGCTATAAGTTTGAGGAATGATTTGCAGGCCCTCCAAGAAAGAACAAGGATTGTTGAGGCACATCTAGGTAAGATAACCGAGAGTCAAACTCTCATTCTAGCTAAATTTGCAGGTAAAGCTGAGCCCAATCCTGTTGAAGACCTCAAGATGATGAGAATACAAAGGGGGGAGTCTGAAGAACTTGATTATAGTAATGTTCCTTCACCAAATTACACCGTTGAAGATCTTGTAAAAAGGATCAATATCAAGATTTCGGTAAGTGAAGGAAATGAGAAAGTTATGTATCAGCATTTCGTTAATTAGGTAGCAATAAAGGTACGTGAGCTTGAGGAAGAATATAAGAAAATTATTAAAAAATTACCCGTGAAGCTTGATGATATATTTGACCTACTATTAAGATTAAAATTGGGACCAATGAGATAGATACAGTTTGTGATCTGGGTGTAAGCGTTTCAACAATTCCAAAAAGTCTTTTTAATAATTTAAAGCTTGGATCCTTTGAAATCACCGAGTTAAATTACATCTGGCAGATTCTACCTAGAAACAAGTTGTAGGGATTAAAGAAAATACTTTAGTATACATTAAAGGCTATCCTGCTCTTATTGATTTTGCTATTGTTGATATGCCTGAAGATGCTACTGCTCCTATTATATTAGGCCGTCCATTCTTAAGAACTATTAAGGATTTGATTAATCTAAATGAAGGTAACATGAAGCTTCAATTGGCTTCGCAGGATCCTTTTGTTATTCATTTTCCTAGGAAGAAGAAAGCCAATCATGATAAAAAAGGAGGCCATCACTTTGAAGGCCAACTATTTTAGAGTGGGTGTTCCACTCATCTGGCCTAAGTGAGAAACATCGAGGTCAAGCTATTGACCATAAAAGAGCGCTTCATGGAAGGCAACCCATGTGAAATAAAGGTTTGAGTAAAGTTTTTAAGTTTTAGTTTAAGTTTTATGTTTAATTAAGAGTGCTAGAAAGCTCCAGTTGAGGAGAAGAAGTTCGGTAGTTCTAAAAATCCTGCTTTATACATGTTGATGTTGGTCGAAAAAATTTACTGTCATTTTTCTGTCAAAAACAAGGTGTTTCGCTAGGTTTTAGGATAAGAAAGAAGTCTCGAAGAAATATAATTTTTTTGATGTCTACAGAAGGTTTAACGACCAACTATATGGTGGGAATAAAAATTCCAGCCGTATAGTTTGGCCGTATAGATATCTTTGCCATCAACAAATTTTCTTTCGTAGATACTGAAGGTTTAATGACCAACTATAAAATGGGAATAAAAATTCTAGCCATATAATTATCGTTGCCTTTTTAAAATTTCTTTTCCAGGATACAGAAGATTTGACGACCAACTATATGGAGGGGATAAGAATCCTGGTCGTATAGTTTTGGCCGTATAGTTGGACCACCAGGAGGAAACTCTAAATTTTTGACATCAGACCAACTATACGGCGGGAACAAATTGTTTTGACTGTATAGTTTGGCCGTATAGTTACGTCCGATCACAAAATCGCCACGGGAAGGTACCCCCAACACCCAAACTTCAATCCTTTTTCTCTCTTCTACCTCTAAACTCTCTCAAAACCTCAAGAGATCTTCATCTCTACTTAATTTCGTTTGATTTCCTTGCACACAAGTGATCTACGGTATGTTTCTCCTCTGATCCTCCAATTATTTTTTGCAAATTCATTTTCGATCTGTTATCATTATCAATCTAGGGTGAGACCTACTATGAACTAATTTCCATGATTCTCTTGCCTAGATTATTACTTTGAGGGGACTCTTTAGTGTGCTAAGATGAGGAATATGTTATGTTTATTATTGTTGGATCAAAAAGTTTTATTTTTCCTTATTGTTTTAGATGATGAACACAAGGAGACAAACTCGTGCTCGTGCCACCGCTAGTGCTTCTCGGGCTGCCACTCAAGAATGCATGGGGATAAGGTTCAGGGATGAGCTCCAACGTGATCGCTTCATCAGGATCAAGAACTGAGAAGTGAAGACAACCAAGTGGGCTTGCCCCATTATGTTGAATCAACTCGGTATTTCTAATGACTTCAATTTACTTTGCAATAGATTTGGCCTGCAAAACTTTGTATTCAATGATGTGCCTACTTATCGCCGGTTAATTCTTGAATTCCTAAGTTCTTTGCAAAGCACCATTAAAGCATGGCATGGAGAGGACATGATTTCTTTCTGACTTATGAACAATAATTATGCTTTATCACTAGATGAATGATGCACATGTTTTAATTTTCCAAACAATAATGGTAATGACTTACGCACATCCTTTACTGGCATATACCCTTCCTTGGAACATTATTATAATGGAATGAGTTTCACTTCTATAGTAAGCAAGGGGAAGAATATTCAACATCATGCAATTCGCTATTTGTTCTTTGTTATTGCTAACACCTTGTAGGCACGAAATGAATTCACGAGACTCAATGAGGAGGACATGTTAGTACTTGCAAAGGCTGATTTCAACAACATTGACTTGTCACTCAACTTGGGCGCCATTCTTGTGCGCTACCTGGAGTACCAATCCTCCCAAAGCCAAGGACCAATCACAGGTGGAGGCGTCATCCCCGTGCTTGCCATTTCCCTAAGCATCGACCTAGGTGAGTTGCAACCAGTGCTAGGTGAGCGACGCGTTGACTTCTCTACTTTAAAAGCTTGTGGAATGCTCACTAGGAGAGGTGGTGTTTATTACTTGCATATTACTGGAGCTAGGCGTCTCGACCCCGCTCCTTTGCCTAATGGTCTTTTCTCTATCAAGAAAGGATGTTTGCTATATGACTTGCAGGTTGAGCAACACCAACCCGAGGAGGAGATTCCAGATGAGGACGAGGGCCAAGAAGAGGAGCAATAAGTTCCTTATCAAGAGGAGCAACCACCAACCCGATTCGCTACATACCAAGACTTCCAAGAACTTGGAGGAACTATGGAGGGGATGCATAACCTCTCCTTGAACCTCCGGAAAACAACTAGTAATTTATCAACTCAATTTGTGAAGTGGAGATACGACTTTTCCCGCCACCACAATGATTTGAATGGCTTGCAAAAGCCTAAGATTGGGGAAGTTTCCTCATTATCTTTATTTGGCATTCATTTGCTTTTATTTCGAGGGTATGTTTTTAATTTTAGTTTATAAGCACTCGTGTTGGTTTCCCCAACGCTTTATATTTAGTTATTTCTATTTGTTTTTGAGACTTTCTAGCCGAGCTTTGCCACCAATTTTCTATTCTTTAATTAACTCTCATAAAAACAACAAAAAGATTTTTCCATTTATCTTTATTTTCTCTCTTCCTTCTTTTTTATTCTCCTCATGGCTTTCGCATATTTGTAGGAGAGTGATCGACTTCGAGTTTCAAGAAGCAAATCAAAAGGGAAGAGATAAGTGGAACCAATCATGAGAGGTATGCCTTAAGACTCTCCACTTTTGAAGTTTGAGAAACCCATGCTAGTTAGTAGAAAATGTTAAAATATTATATTGGTGGAGTGAGTCTTTATATTGTAGTAAAATTTTGTTTGCATGGGTATTTAGTTGGGTACGTTTTGTTCCAGCTCTTGTAGTTAACCAAGTATTGCCTAAATTTTTTCTAAACAATTGTAATAATAAAAAGTATCACAATTGAAGGCTTGGGCGTTGTAGTGTTTAGTCTTGAAGGATTATTTCTAGAGACACTCAACACCACATAAAATAATGATTGACTTGATAGTTCTCTTTAAAAGGATTTGTTCGATTGAATTGATGTTTAGCGGTTTTTGTTAGCATGCCAAAGTTTGAATTGTGAATCATAAGAATGATATAGCTTTATGCGTGTCAAACTTCATGAGATGCCAACAACTTCGCTAGCCTACAAATGATCTTCATGGAGGAAACTCCTCGATTTCGGATATGAGTTGATTAAACATATGTGGCAGCAATGCTATAATGGGTAAGATTCTTGGCATTCTCGGGTAGCTGTGTTCATGATGGAATCACTTCTCTGGCTGATATGAGTAATCATTGTGCAAAAGGAACAAAAACCTTGGTGATGCCACGAGTGTCCATCACAGCCCGATAAACTAATTTTTTGGCATGCTCTCAATTACTGAAGAACTGAAATTCTTGAAGGACAATGAACAAAAAAGTAGTGCTTGAAAAGTCTTGACTTATTGATGTGGGAGAATTGAGATACTCTAGTGTATATGTTTTTCATGACAAACTCTCACAATCACAATTTTACATGATTATACTTTATTATTCAAAGGCAAGCCTATGAGTTGATTACATGACATGGAATAAGGTTTACTCAATTGAATCATCCATGTTAACAATAATTTTGCTGCCCTATAAGGACGCATAAAAACCCCTATGATATGCTTGCCAATACTCTATATGTGCTGAAGTTTTTCAGATTAATAAAGTGGAGGAAACATGAGACTACCAATCATGAGTAAGACCATCATCTTGTTATTTCAGTTTAAATGCTGAGTTCCTTTTTGATTTTGGTTTTCTTTCTCGAGGACGATCAAGTTTAAGCTTGTTGGAGGTTGATGGCTATGAAATATAGCCATATACATCCACATTTAAACTGGATATTATTCATATTTTTGATGAAATATCTCTCTAAACCCTGCCACTAATGCCTAATGATCAAAGGGGTATGCAATCCTTTCTTTCTATTTTTCCCTGCGTAGATAATGACGTTTTTATGATGGGAATCACAACATTAAAGTCAAAGATACGAGATTTCCAACAACCCAAAGAAACCAGGGTCATGAAGTGGATGCTGAAACTTTAACGGCCAACTATACGGTGGGAATACAATTCTGGCCTTATAGTTGCCATCAATGCCACTAGGTCAAACATAACAACTTTCGTGAAGGGACCCCTATATAAAGAGGCTTCGGGCGACGAGAAACGAGAGCCCTGGCAGAACCCCAGAAACCTGCATCCACAACACTAAAGAGTCACCGGAGGAATAGACTTAGATCTAATCTCCAAACCCTTTTCCACCACCATAGCCATATTCCACCACTTGTAATAGTATATCTCATGTTTGATTGGCGACATTATAAGACTATTTGCTATCAATCTCATGATTTCCATTGCATTGTTTATGATTATTGATTTCATCTCTATGCATGAGTAATTCTCTTTGGACTAAGGGCTTCGGCCTAGCCAAGTAGCTTTTATGCATGTTATTTATCATAGATGGGATCATGTATTAGTTTGTATGACACGATGATTATTGTATCCTCTCTTGCCTAAATCCAAGGACTTGTCAGGTACCCAAGACCCCGAGGATTGAGCCAGCTATAGGGGGTATGATTAATGACTAATCTGCAGGTTGGGAACCCCAGTGACAGAAGGGGTAGTATGGCTGTATGTGAGGGATTTAATTGGGATTAACGGTGCCATCACTATGCATACCATTAGTTCTATTTCTTCTGTGGATGAGACTAGTAGGTTATTGCTATAAGCGGTTATGGAGGCAATAGCAATTATGGATGCACTTCCCACATATAATTATCTTGCTCTAGCAATTACATGCATACTTTATTATTATCTTTTATTCCCATCAGATGTTTTGCACAGCTACAGGTGAAACCAAAAGCCCTAGGACCTCTCTCTCCATAATCGACAACAACAAAAGATAGCAAACTCTTGGTCTGGTAAAACACAAAAAGAATTCTAAAACTCCCAGAGGTCTGTTAAAGTAACTTCACTACGCTTTTTGCTTCCCGAGGATTCGATAACCTAGGTCTACTAGGGAAAAAGAGCTATACTACATCTGTAATCCGGATTGAAGGTATGATTGGGCTTACCCATTTCCTATTTGAAATTGGATAGATAATACCATTGTCCAACATGTGTATGACTTCTTTTCTTACTACCTCTTTCATTTTGGGATTCAACCTTTTTTGATTATCAACACATGGTTTAGCATCCTCAATCATAGGCACCTTACGATTTACTATGGAAGGATCTATCCCTTTTATGTCGCTAAGAGTGTATCCAAAAGCTTCATGTTGTTTGACAAGTACTTCTAATAGTTTCTTATTTTCTTCAGGAGAGAGCTTATCATCTAAAATTATAGGGCACTTACCTCCTTGTCTAATAATTCATACCTGAACCCTGAAGGGAGAGGTTTTAAAATGAAAGGTGGTGGATCCTCATCCACTTTTCTTTCAAGTTCTTAAAATTCGGTTAGAAAGCATAAAACTAACTTTTAACGGCTCAAGGTCTGGTTCATCAAGATGGCATCGTAACTCTTCATAGATTATGTAAGGCATAATGTTAATGGAAGAGCTCAAGTCACAAAACCCTACATAAGTAGTTCCCCCCTAAACAAAAAGGGATTTTCTGTTGACTTTGGTTTTTACCATCAAACATGCCTCTTATCATTTCAGAAGATTCTTTACTCACTACCATTACTTCATCCTTGAACACCTCAGGTTCCAGAAGTTCTTTTACTATCACAATGTTCTTTTTAATGGTTCCCAAGTCCTTAGTTAACTTCCCTATCCTTTTATTTCTTTCACCCTTACTCTATTATTTTTATGAGGATAGTTTCCTCCTCGTCTAACATTTTTTCTACATTTGCGAGTATTTGTCCCTATGGAAAGTTTTAGGGGGCTTCTCCTCCACAGGCGGTGTGTAGAGTTCCCATTCTTTTGGGATCTGTAGATATTCAGCATAAGTTTTAACAATTTGAACAATCATACGAGGGTCAAGGTTGAAATTTCCAAGCAGTTTTTCTACTTTACCCGAAGCTAGAAATCTTCTCAAACAATTATACTCTATAGGATTTTGTTTATTAAGTTCAGCCCCACAATAAGCTTTCTCTATCCTATGCACTGTGTCTAGCAAATTCTAGGCTCGTTCAACACTAAATTTAGTAAATGACCCATTGGTAAGGGAGTCGAGTTCATTTCTATTATTAGTGCTCAAACCTGCGTAGAAGGTATGTACTACCAACCAAGGCGGGAAGTTGTGGTGGGGGAAGTGATCGAGCAATCCCCTAAACCGTGTGTATCCTTCATGCAAGCTTTCTTTAGGTTTTCCTTTAAAAAAATGATCATGCGTCTCACTCCAAGAGTTTTTGTCCTCGGAAAGAAATCAACTAGGAATGAAGAGGCTAAGCTCTCCCAGGAGTTAGTAATCTTCTTAGGACTTTGAATATACCAAGAACGGGCCTCATCAATAAGAGTTTGAACAAAAAGAGCAGATTTAACCTCATCCCCAGTCAATATATTAAAATGAAAAGTCCCACAAGTATCTTCAAAGAAACCTACATGCTGATACAGATCTTCTGTACCATCTCCTATAAAAAATTTAGCATGCAAAAGATCTAAAAGCATGGGGTTAATGTCATACCCTCTCGAGTTATTGGATTTTAAATAAGCGTCCATGGGTGGGCCAAAATACTTTATAGCCTCCAGCTAGATTATATGTTGGTACTCGCCCATGGTGTTTACCTGAAAATAGTATACAACTTTAGTAAAACAATTAGTTGAATAAGAAACTAAGAACAAAGACCAAAAGCGCTTAGCTCCCCGGCAACAGTGCCAGAAAATAGCTTGATGGTTGCAAGTGCACAATTCAATTGTAGCTAGTTTCGAAATAAGAGTATCGTACCCATAGAGAGCTATTTGGTTAAGGTCCTTATGCCCCTCATCACTCTCCACCAAAGGATACTTATAAGTTGCCTTTGATCTCAAGTAAAGAGTGTTTGAAATGTTTTTGGTTGAGTGCAGAAAAGTAGTTAAAACAAATAAAAGAAAGTAAGTAACAAAGTTGTGTGAAAACATGGTTGAACTCAATACGGATAAAACATTCTCGGGGGTGTAGGATACACCACTAACATGATATTATTATTCATAATTAAGAGAACATACTTGTTGTGTCATGATATGTGTGGAGAGAGCTCCATAATAAGATGTTCACTACAAGGCTCGTAGAAAGCCACTTTGTTGAGCCAAGAATGAGTCCAGCTCTAAATAACCACCACGACGTCTGAGAGGAATCACCCATACAGACCACCGCAATTAAGGGTCTCCCCGTGGATATCGTAATTAGCTTAGGGAGTCTCTCTTTATCCTCCTTTGACCATGTAGGTTGCTAGTCGGCGCCAATTGTCACGAAGCTCTCCCGGTACACTTCCAAACACGTCCAAAGGATTTCTCCCTCACCTTAGTCCTGAAGGCAAATGATATGTGGCCGACTACATATACCATCCAAAGAGAGAGATCAAACACAAATCATAAATCAATCATAGACCGGCCAGTAATATAGCTACAATCATGTGATCTTATAGAGATGGAGCATCTTGAGCTTGCACTTAATTTCTTCTAACTCCATTAGGATGGTGTCTTGGAGATAACCATGAGTAACTCCATCTTCTTCTTCAATACACTCTTGATCTTATTATTCTTCTTCTTCGTCTTCTTCTTCTACATGATTCCAATAGGCGCAAAGCCCTTTGACGTTGCTTCTTCTTCATTTTTAAACTTTCAACCTTGAAACCAACACATGGCCCAAGCGATGCCAATAGACAATTCCTACAAGTGAAACTCAATTCAAACATTAGTCCATATAGATTGTAATTAATTACCAAAACCACACATGGGGGCACACATGCACTTTCAAATGTGTTAGACAAATTTGTTGCTACTCAAAGTGGTGTCAAGGAAAGAATCATTTGGATTTCCAAGCCTATTGTGACTAACTTCTTAGGACCCAACTTGGTTGGGGACCAACAAGCTAAAACTTGATCAATAGGTGTAAATGGAAGACAATGGAGACTTGAATACATCATGAAGAATTTAAGGATCTTTGTCTATTTATGTTTGTTCAAGCCAAGTCATGTTGATTATCACCTTTCTATCTCATATCCAATGTTTCTCCTTGTGTTGGAGCCTTTATTGAATCCAATTAGTATCTTATTTGGATCTTATGAGAGATTGATGGACAATCCCATTTTAGGGGAGTGTTATGCTTGGGCATTCCAAAATTCTAAAAATCTGTGTACATGAGGAATACCACCTAGTATTGATATTGCAAGATTATCTAGTCTCTATGTCGTATGTCATTCTCATGAGAATTTCAAGTTCTATAATGTCCATTAATTATCTCTATTTGTATATTTTTGCCTCTTATTGAGAATTTATAGTTTATCACATTATGGGGGAGTCATATGTTTCGTGCATATTACAAACCTATAAAATATGGACATTCGAGGTAGTGTCACTTAGAATTGATATTGATAACTATCCATCTCCTACGTGGCACCTTTTATCAAACAAGTTCAATTTTTCTTGAATACCCTTGTTACTCATATTTTGGATATTGTTTGTAGATTTTTTCTTAGTATGTGTTTCCTCATATTTGGACATATATATCCTCCATGGAAACTATTTGCTTCAAGTTACTCTAATCATATATGATTGTGTAACTATTTCGAGCTATCAAAAATCTCTATCTAGGCATCGATCTTAATTTTTATATGTTGTCATGTGCTTCTTGTTTTGAATATGATCTTGGATATCCTTGTAAACTACCCCAGAAAATTATTCCTTATACTTCTTGTCCTTGGAAAATTAGTACTCTATATATGATAGAATTTTTGATCATATTTGCATTGGCTTTCATTCATACTTGCTCTATCCTTGCCTAGAAAATGTTATGTGTTGACTCCCATGTATTCCTTGCTTCTTTTGGATCATTTGATTTTATTGGCATTATCTAATGTTTTGTTTAATGTGGATAGTAGTGATGATCCCATTTGTGTGCATTTTGCATTCAAAAGAAAAAATCCTACATAATGCACTAGTCATGGGGGAGATATCCTATATTATTTAGAACACTCATTTTTATGCTTGTTGTTTTGATCCATATCATGTTTTATGTGCTTGGAAGATTGATCTTTTCGTATTGGTACTTTGTGCCATCATGAAAAGTGTGGATAGTTTGGTTTTTTTGTTGGAACCTTGCTCGATCCTTTTGGGAGTTGGTTTTGTCTCGTTCCTTGTTTATTGATTTGACCTTTTAGAATGTGATAAATCCTTGAGCATTTTTGTTCTTGTTTATCTTTTGCTATTTGGCTTTTTCCTAGTTCATTTGTTGAACTTGTGATATTTCATGTGTTGATTTGGGTCTTTGATATAATTTGAACAACCTTTTGTTGTGTCACACTTTTGTGTGCCTCCTTGGTTTACTTGGTTTGTTTATTCAAATTGTATCTCCTCATTGGTTTTTGAAAGTCTTGTTCATGCATATTTATTATATGGTTATACTATGGCATGCTTGCTTTCCTTGATCCAATATATAGGGGAAACTCCACCAAATCCTAATTGGCTAAGATGTGCATAAAATTTAATTTCATATCAATATGCACATGTTTATGTGGAGTCTCTTCTATGTATTGTAGTTTCTATATCTACTTTGAACCCAATGTGTTTGGGGACAATGTTGTACTTAATGTTATGTTAGGTACATTGGAGATATATTGGATGCTTGTCTAATCAATTAGGAAGAAGTGATGTCTACATGATAATTGGAGGCAAGCTAGGATGATTGACGAACTCATATCTACTATATCCTACCAATGATATCTCGGTAACAAGTATCTCTTTCTCATGCACATATATCTTGCTTCCAACCTATTGTAGGTTGCATCTTAGCATGAATTTTTGTATTTTGCAATTGTTGTGGTTCTTGCTTTAGTTTTAAAGAGAACTCTTTATTGAAAATGTGAGTAAGTTGATGTGAGTGCATATGATGGGGACTTTACAAAATCATTCTTATGATTCATCATCCCAAATATGTAAATCTAGCAATCTTATTGCCTATATTTTCCTCAATTGCTCTCATGTGCGATAATGAGAATTTGCAAAGTTGATCTTTCCTTTGTGATACTTGGTACCTTTCTCCATATATTCCAACTATCTCTAGTTACGTAGGTGATAGTCTTAATGTATGTGGTGTGTTGGTGTTTGAATCTCATTAATGTACAGTAAGATATATTTTAGCCTTTGGCCATGCTTTCAAGCAAAAATATTATTGGTATATTTTATGACTTCCTTTTGTTTTAGCTGTGTTTCCTTGCGTATCTATTTTGTGTGTGCATACGTACTTGTGCTGTTATCCACCTAGAAACTTATACAGATAAGAAAAGATATATCTTTAGTTGATTTTGTTTTATTGGACACCACCCTTCTATTTCTTTTTGATTCTTTGGTGGCTTTCAAATTATTTGTCAATGACTGCTTGTTCCTTTTGTTTGCATCTTCGAGTACTCATATTTGATCTCGCATGCCTTATATTGTTAAATGAGTTTGGAGGAATGAGGGTTCCATGGTTGTGCACCGTGTTTTCAAATGCAATTATTATAATTGTTGTATAATCTTTGGGGAGCTCCTCTAATTCAGTTAAGAATGCTCATTTGCCTTCTCGCTCAACTTTTGTGTCTTAAATGTTTATGGGGGAGTGAGTATTCCATATGTGTGCATATTGTATTTGATGGGGTTCGTTGCATGGAAAACAAAAAAATTCCTACGCTTGCAACACCACCAAGATCATATCTAGGAGATACATGTAATGGTTTCAGATGGACTCACCCTTGAAGACCATAACACGGGATAACGTTCCCGCAAACAAATGTGGTTGTTGTAGAGTGTACACGACTATCCTCAAGGACGTGTAGATGATCAGCGCCACAAGAGGGCAGCGCCTCCGTAATCGGTCACACGTACGATGTGCCGACGACTCCCGAACCCTCGCTCTAGCCGGGCAACGGAAGTAGTGGATCCCCGGAAACTACGCCAACACTATGAAATGGTGGTGATGGTGGTGGAGAAGATCTTGAGCAGGGATTTTCCTAAGCACCTCGCTCATGGCAATGGGCAAGGCTAGAAGGGGAGGAAGATGCCAACAAAGGGGCATAT
This sequence comes from Avena eriantha, assembly GCA_910589775.1. Taxonomy (NCBI): domain Eukaryota; kingdom Viridiplantae; phylum Streptophyta; class Magnoliopsida; order Poales; family Poaceae; genus Avena; species Avena eriantha. The sequence continues at coordinate 485,101,300 of OU342742.1, forward strand.
GAGAGGAAGGGTGAATGGTGTGAGATGAGAGGGGAGGAGGGGGAACCTTTTATAGGTGAGGGGGCAGCGAAAGGGGGCATGGCGCATAGCCATGGTGCTGCCCCACCTCTCCCCCAATTATGTGGGTGGACACTCCACTCACATCAATATAGCTCCACTCAATTTCCATTTAAATTTCACTCAAAAATCAAAGGTCTTTCCATTAAAGCACTTTAATTCACTTGTTTTAATGCCACTTAATTTAATGAACACTTAATTTAATGAACACTTAACTTAATGAGTGTACTTCATTTAATGAATACTTAATTTAATAAACACATTAACGTTCGATCCCCTCGCAATATTCCGATACATCGAAACTATTCCGGCAGTTTTTATCAGAACAATTCCTGCGCTGTCTAGTATTTTCTCCGGTGTTCTCTATCCACTCAATTGCATCGACTAACCTTAAGTGTGGCTCCCTACGAGTACGAGAACTATGTATACATAATCGAGACTTTCTCCGATCAATAATCATTAGCGGGATCTAGAGATCCATAATGACTCCCACTAGCTCCACAAAAATCTAATGATCGTCTGAACCTTTCTTTCTATAATCAAATGTAGCACCTAGGTAAAACCACTACTAGAAAATCGCCTGTTGTTTATATCTTTGTGCATCATAATGATAGCATGCTCATGTCATCATGCCACATTGTATTTGAGCATCATCATCATGCATATGTTTGCCTAAAACTATTTTATAAAAGCCTACGTTTGTTTTCTTAATATCCCTCGTCTTTATTTCAAATCAAAACCTCGGTCTCTTCCGGATATTTTGTTTTGTCTAAAAATTATTTACAAAAGGTCTTTAAAATAAAACAGAACAATAATAAATATAAAACTATTTTTCTACTGGAGGAGGCAGCCCGGCCGTTTAGGCCAGGCCACCTACTACCCGGCAGGCCTAGCCCAAACCCAAACCATAGACTAAACCAGATCTAACTAAACCCTCACTACCCTGCACCCACACCACCACCAGCCGCCGCACACCACACGTGTAGCAACGCTTCGGCCCTACACTGCGATGCACGCACCCGCACACGAGATGCACCCAGCCGCTCGCTCCCGCTTGGCACGCCTGCAAGCCGACCCCACCCACGCGGACCCACCCCAGCATGCGTGCCCTAACCGCGACACGCACCGCACACCACACGCGGACACGACGCAATGTGACCACCCTGCCCCACATGCCCTTCCTCTCTCCTGCCCTGCTCCCCCTTGTCCGCTTCCTCGTCTCGGCCCCATCCCGCATGCTCCCTGCCCGTCTCTCCCCTATTGATCCCAATCACCCCCGCGACGCATCCTCCTCCCACGAGGCCACCAACCCTGCTACCGCCTCTAGCTGTATCCGCCCAGTCCCCGAGCTCCCTCCCGCTCTCATGCGCCCTTCTCCTACACCCGCCGCCTCTCCGCCTCACTGCTCCACCACCCGCAGGACCTTGCCGAGCCCGCGCCTCCTCTCTGGCTGCCCCCAGCCTCTCAGCGCGCCTCACCACCCAGAGTTCCACGCCGACCCGAGCCGCCGCCATCCGTAGCTCCTCCGCCCCTCCCCGCGAGCATCACGGCCCCAGTACATCTCCGCCAGCCCATGTCGCCCATCTCGCCAGTTTACTACAGTGCGCCGCCTCACAGCGCCCTGCCATCGGACCCCGCAGCGACCCCCATGAGCAGCCTCGCGCACCGGCGCCTCCTGAGCCCCGTCTCCTTCATCGCCTGCGGCCCTGGCCTCCTTCATGGTGCGCCATGGTCATCTCCACCTAGTGCAGCTGTGGTCTCCATCTCGTGCATGTGCGTTGGTGGCCACATCACGCTCCCTAGCCTCCTAGTGTTTGATGACTCAGGAACATCACTGGCTAGCTGCGTCTATGCCCCGTGGCATCTTCCTGTTTCGTGTATGCACTCCGGTTGTAGCATCTGCGAGTCATCATCAAGGATATCCCGGTTCAATCCTGAGACCAAAAGGAGAGACATCGCCAAGTTCGACTACACAAGGATTATCAAGGTGAACATTGAAGACACCGGAGGCAAACCTAAGTCCTAACCGAACATGATGCCACTCCAAGACCATCGATGCTTGAAGATTCGAGAAGACCCGAAAGATCTACATCACGGACCGAGAAGACCCACATCCTGGAGTCCAAGACCAAACCCGAACCTCATCGAACTCCCGGAGCTCAAGATCATTGTGAGATCCAGGCACATGGCTTAATAGGATTGATAGAATACCCATATCAATAAGTTGCAACTTCTTTTCCGTAAGCTCATTCGAAAAGAGCTCTAAGGTTAAGTGTGCTTGGCCTAGAGAAATTCTAGGATGGGTGACCGACCGGAAAGTGGGTACTGGGTGCACACGAGTGAGGACAAAGTGCGCAGAAAAAACTAGTGTTGGTTTATGGGGCTAGTCTAGAGATCCTATTAAGCTGCCATGAGTGACAGCCCTGGGGCCCAGTGGACAGGGTGTTACAAGTGGTATTAGAGCCGATCCTCACGGTTAAACGGGTGTGTGCGGGTTAGTGGCGGGACATGTGGAGCATGGCGCGTGTGGCCTGGAGTGGACACATCATGGCACATGAGCCGACACTAGACGCACATACGCGTGCCAAGAGGGGACGTTCCTGGCCTGTGCTTGATCGATCAGGGCATCGATCTTATAAGGGTAGGTGTATGAGAGATCTAGGCACATGGCTTAATAGAATTGATAGGATACCCATATCAACAAATTGCAACTTCTTTTTCGGAAGCTCATTCGAAAAGAACTCTAAGGTTAAGCGTGCTTGGCTTAGAGAAATTATAGGATGGGTGACCGACTGGGGAGTGGGTAACGGGTGCGCTCGGGTAAGGACAAAGTGCGCAGAAAAGACTAGTGTTGGTCTGTGGGGCTAGTCTAGAGATCCTATTAAGCTGCCAGGAGTGACACCCCTGGGCCCCAGTGGACGGGGTGTTACAATCGCCGAACCCATGTGTGACCCCTACCTATCCCTATTTTATAAATGCTATATATACTTGTTGCATATTAAAATTTTCATTCTTGCACACATATCACGTGGGTTGGGGGCTTTTCTCGATTCACCTTATAATTAAATATGGAGCGCATATGCGGGCCATTCTAGTCTTATATTGGCTCCATTTAAATTTGCATAGCGAACCCATGACATGTGTTGCCTTGTTAAGACAACATTTAAATTGTGGCATAACTAAACAACATGAACCTATTAATTAATTGCTCGGACCCTGGTTCCACCTAATATTGTCTAGTTGCATCGCATCTTTGCCATGTCATGCCTCATATCATGAACATGCCTATATATACTTTGCTTCTTCACAGAGTATGCCGTTGAGTTGATGCGAGTATCAACAAGTTCTTTGGATAATGTATTTTCGACAGTGTTTTCCCAAGCAGGCAATCTCCCCCTTTCTACCTATTTTGTATTTATAGTCTTTACTTTTATCTTGTTGATCTATTGTTATCCGTGTTGTGATGCTTTAGTTTCCATGCACCATTTATATTCCTTGCAGCCTCTATATTGCCTCGGACACATCCTATTGCCTATTGTTTGATAGACTATCGGGCTTGCGAGTCGTAGTTGCTTGCTCATGTGTTGCTTCATGTCGTTGTCGTTCCACCATTGTTGGAAGGTTGGCACATGCTTAATGGTGGAGATGATCATGAATTTAATTTCAACCTGGTAATTAAAATGGTGGGAATAGATATAACTAATGCAGAGGCACCGGTGGGCAATAGATTTTATTTGGTTCTTCCACGCTCACTTGTGTCCTGTAGGCCCCGAGTACTTGGTACCTGTTCCATTACTATCACACTATCCATATGTTGGAGACTCTATGGATCCCCTTTGCCTGAGCTTGATTAACATCTAATTTCTTAGGGCCACAAACTAGTTTGGGACTTTATTACTATCATGTAATTATGCCATGCTTTACTGCTTTATTTACTATTGCGCGTGCAGTGCCTGCACTATTTTGGAACGTAGAATGTTTTTTCGCGGTATCGACAAGCCCAGTCACACTTTCGGGTTCCTAGTCGTTTATAGCCATTGACACAAACCTTGGGTCCGTCTCGGAGCCGGCCAACTTTGTTGCGGGCAGCTTAGTGGGGTGGCCCCCTGAAATAATGTGTGAATCCTGTGAATGCATTATCGTGAGGCCTCGTTGCTTTTTATTTGGTTCTTCCCAAGGTTGATCGTGCGTGTGTTGCTATTTATGCACCCCTGCAAGGTAAATCTTTCTGAAAGCCGTGTTCGCGGTTATGGAAGACTTGGAGCACAATATCTCGATCATAGACAACCATAACTAAAGTAGTGCTATAAATTTTGACTTTGACATGTCTACTAATCAGTTTCACTACAACGGAATGAGTAAATAAAAGTGCCTACAACTGCTGGATTTGGGATGTCTCACGCTAATTGTATCAGACTAGTAAGTATTGCAACTATAACGGAACGGTTAACTAAAACCGCCCACTGCTTATGATATCAGGATGACTCATGCTATCTATACCTGACTAATAAGTGTTGCAACTATGATGGAATGAATAAAACTGCCAACTATGTGAGTTCCTCAGTTTGACTTCCTCGTTTGGTCTCAAGGGGGAAATACCATGATGGGTATGATTGGTGTTAGTATTAGGCTGGTCCCGCATAGGTCTTTCTTACCTCTCTCTGATAGCCGATAGATGCATCGAATCTCTATAGGTTGTTTAGTGCATGTTGTGCTGCCGCTTCAGTCCACCATACCTATGTAGGCGAGAGCTGCCGAATTCTAGACTCGCCGTGTACTGCCCTCAGCACTGACCATTCCTTCTTTTTCTTTGCCCTTTGTCGGCACCCCTTTTTGTTTAACAGGTATGAGTTCGACGTTGTTAGCAGGGTTAACCTTCTAGCTTGGCCTGGGTAGGGTTATGGATGCCATTGGTTATTCTTCAGGGCTCTTAGCTCAATTTGCAACTTATCCGTACTCGGATGTGTATCGTTTTCAACGTGCTTTGGATCTTGGTAATGTATATCTGTGTTCTTGACTCGTTGAGTTGTTGTTGTATATATATGTTCTGTGGGTTCCATCATGGACTATTGTGTAATGATATTACTTCATTTTCCACCCACAGGCAAGTGCCTAGTGGGCATATTTGAATCGTTTCTATGCAAGTTTGGCAAGATTTGCTAAAATATGCATAGGGCCGATTCGAGGGTGTTACAAAGTGGTATCAGAGCCCAACAGTTGTGATGCCCCACTGGTCCAGCTTGTAGGATAACCTACCTAACGGCCGATGGAGAGTGTCAAAACCATTTTGCAAAATCAGTTGGATAGATCTAATTAGTTCTGCTCTTACTCCTTACATCTATGCTATTTTTATCTTACCTTTGCGTGTTTTGAATCTATTCTCTTACTATTCCTCAAGTCCAGGATTTCTTATGGTTAGGTTTCCATCGTACCTTCAGGGTTTTGCTTCCCCCTTTTATAACGGTGGAGCTACAATCATCTAATTTGCATCTCGTTTGTTGTACCCTTTATCCAATCTTTTTGGTCCTTGAACTATTTATCTGTATCTGCACCTTGACGGATATTGGTATCGTTGAAAAACATATGAGAAGGATGAGCATTGGTGAAGTTGGAGTATACCTTGAGCATGTGTTGTTCCTGCCAATGGAACCATCGCGAAACCTAATCATTGTGTCTTTTCATATGATTACTTTTGTATCTTCTGGTGGTTTCCAAAGCAAAGACATCATCTACATCATAAGAGCCTACATCGATCCTTTGTTTTCGAACATCGCATGTAAAGATCTTCAGTCTAGATTCCCAGAGTTGGTTGTATGATTCTTTTGTTCATGTACAGAGTACTGCTTTGAGTGGGAGATGGAGTAGCTACCATACATGGATGTGACTTTTACTCCTTTCATGGAAGTTAGAGGTGGCCTTATTTGTCGAGACATTTACCTTCGTCCTTTGTTTCTCCGGAGTGTTCTCTCAACGAACATGAGCAACGACCCCTTGTTGGTGGTGTCGCCGAATTCAAGATGGAGCAATGATATTTGTTAGTGGTGTCGCGACGATCTACATGAAGCAAGAATAGTCCGACCATTAGCCTTCTTCCCCGAACCATGAGGCGTATCTCAAGGGCGAGATCCCTTGTTAGTGGTGTCGAATTGTAGCACCCGGGTAAAACCACTACTAGAAAACCATCTATTGTTTATATCTTTGTGCATCATCATGATAACATGCTCATGTCATCATGCCACATTGCATTTGAGCATCATCATCTTCATCATGCATATGTTTGCCTAAAACTATTTTATAAAAGCCTATGTTTGTTTTATTAATATCCCCCGTATTTCAAATCAAAACACCGGTCTCTTCTGGATATTTTGTTTTTTCTAAAAATTATTTACAAAAGGTCTTTAAAACAAAACAGAACAATAATAAATATAAAACTGTTTTTCTACCGGGGGAGGCAGCCTGGCTGTTTAGGCCAGGCCACCTACTACCCCAGCAGGCCCGGCCCAAACCCAAACCCTAGACTAAACCAGATCTAACTAAACCCTAACTACCCCGCACCCACACAACCAGAGCCGCCGCACACCACACGCGCAATAGCGCTTCAGCCCTACACTGTGATACACACACCCGCGCACGCGGTGCACCTAGCCGCTCGCTCCCGCTTGGCATGCCTGCAAGCCGACCCCACCCACACGGACCCACCCCAGCGCGTGCGCCCTAGCCGCGACATGCACCGCATGCCACACGTGGACGTGACGCGATGTGACCACCCTGCCCCACACGTCCTTCCTCTCGTCTGCCCCGCTCCCCCTTGTCCGCTTCCTTGTCTCGGCCCCACCCTGCATGCTCCCTGCCCGTCTCTCCGCTCTCGATCCCCAACACCCCCGCGACACATCCTCCTCCTGCGAGGCCAACCCCGTCGCCGCCTCTGGTTGCAACCGCTCAGTCCCCGAGCTCCCTCCCGCCGTCCTGCGCCCTTCTCCTCCGCCATCCACCTCTCCGCCTCGCCACTCTGCCGTCCGCAGGACCTCGCCGAGCTTGCGCCTCCTCTCCGGCCGCCCCAGCCCCTCAGTGTGCCTCACCACCCGGAGTTCCGCGCTGACCTAAGCCGCCGCCGTCTGTAGCTCCTCCACCCCTCCCCGTGAGCGCCACGGCTCCAGGACACCACCATCGGCCCTTGCCGCCCGTCTTGCTAGTTTACTACAGTACTGCACCGCCCTACAGCGCCCTGCCGCTGGACCCCGTAGCAACCCCCCGCTAGCAGCCTCGTGCACCGGCGCCTCCTGAGCCTCGTCTCCTGCATCGCCTACAACCCTGGCCTCCTTCATGCCGTGCTATGGTTGTCCCCACCTACTGCAGTTGCGTTGTCAACCTCGTGCATGTGTGCAGGCGGCCACATCGCGCCTCCCTGGCCTCCTAGTGTTTGACGACTCAGGAACGTCACTGGCTAGCTGCGTCTATGCCCCGTAGCATCTTCCTGTTTCGTGTATGCACTCCGGGTGTAGCATCTGCGAGTCATCGTCAAGGATATCCCGGTTCAATCTCGAGACCAAAAGGAGAGACATCACCAAGTTCGACTACACAAGGAGGATCAAGGTGAACACTGAAGACACCGGAGGCAAACCTAAGTACTAACCGAACACGATGCCGCTCCAAGACCATCTGCTTGAAGATTCAAGAAGACCCACAAGATCAACATCATGGATCTAGAAGACCCTGATCCTGGAGTCCGAGACCAAACCCAAACCCCGTCGAACCCCCGGAGCCCAAGATCGCTGAACCCATGTGTGTCCCCTACCTATCCCAATTTTATAAATGCTATATATACTTGTTGCATATTAAATTGTTCATGCTTGCACACACATCATGTGGGTTGGGGGCTTTTCTTGATTCACCTTATAATTAAATATGGAGTGCATATGCGGGCTATTCTAGTCTTATATTGGATCCATTTAAATTTGCATAGCAAACCGATCACATGTTTTGCCTTGTTAAGCCAACATTTAAATTGTGGGGTAACTAAACAACATGAACCTATTAATTAATTGTCGGGACCCCGGTTCCACTTAATATTGTCTAGTTGCATCGCATATTTGCCATGTCATGCCTCATATCATGAATATACCCGATCTTCTGCCGTAGAATTAAATAGTGCATCTGGTGTTTCTTTTAGTGATTTGCTTCTTCACGGATTAGACCATTGAGTTGATGCAAGTATCGACAAGTTCTTCAGATAATGTACCATGCGAGCAATCTCCCCCTTTCTACCTATTTTGCATTTATAGTCTTTACTTTCATCTTGTTGATCTATTGCTATTCGTGTTGCGATGCTTCAGTTTCTATGCACCATTTATATTCCTTGCAGCCTCTATATTGCCTTGGACACATCTTATTGCATGTTGTTTTATAGACTATCGGCCTTGCGAGCCGTAGTTGCTTGCTCAGGTGCTGCTTTGTGTCATTATCATTACACCGTTGTTGGAAGGTTGGCACATGCTTAATGGTGGAGATGATCATGACTTTAATTTCAACTTGATAATTAAAATGCTGGGAATAGATATAACTAATGCAGAGGCACTAGTGGAAAATAGATGTTATTTGGTTCTTCCACGCTCACTTGTGTCCCATAGGCTACGAGTACTTGATACCTGTCCCTTGACTATCGCACTATCCACATGTGGGAGACTCTATGGATCCGCCTTTGCCTTAGCTTGATTTACATCTTATTTCTTGGGGCCACAAACTAGTTTGAGGCTTTATTACTATCCTGTACTTATGCCATGATTTACTACTTTTTTTACTATTGCGCATGGATTGCATGTACTACTTTGGAATGTGGAATGTTTTTGCGGTATCGACAAGCCCAGTCACACTTTGGGTTCCTAGTCATTCACAACCATTGACACAAACCCTGGGTCCATCTCGGAGCCGACCAACTTCATTGCGGGTAGCTTAGTGGGGTGGCCCCCTGAAATAATTTATGAATCATGTGAATGCATTGTCGTGAGGCTTGATTGCTTTTTATTTGGTTCTTCCTGAGGTTTATCGTGCGTGTGTTGCTATTTGTGCACCCCTACAGAGTAAATCTTTTTGAAAGCCATGTCCACAGTTATGGATGACTTGGAGCACGGTATCTCGGTCATAGACAACCTTAACTAAAGTAGTGCTATAAATTTTGACATTGACATGTCTAGTAATGGGTTTCACTACAATGGAATGAGTAAATAAAAGTGCCTACAATTACTAGATTTGGGATGTCTCACGCTAATTGTATCGGACTAGTAAGTATTGCAACTACAATGGAATGGTTAACTAAAACTGCCCATTGCTTATGATATCAGGATGACTCATGCTATCTATACCTAACTAGTAAGTGTTGCAACTATAATGGAATGAATAAAACTGCCAACTCTGTGAGTTCCTCGGTTTGACTTCCTCATTTGGTCTCAAGGGGGAAATACCAAGATGTGTATGATTGGTGTTAGTATTAGGTTGGTCCCGCATAGGTCTTTCTTACCTCTCTCTGATAGCCAACAGATGCATCGAGTCTCTATAGGTTGTTTAGTGCATGATGTGCTGCCGCTTCAGTCCACCAAACCTATGTAGGCGAGAGCCACCGAATTCTAGACTCGTTGTGTATTGGCCTCAGTACTGACCGTTCCTTTTTCATGGCCTTTTGTCGGTACCCCTTTTTGTTTAATAGGTATGAGTTCAACATTGTTAGCAGGGTTACCCTTCTGGCTTGGCTTGGGCAGGGTTACGGACGCCATTTGTTATTTTTAGGGCTCTTAGCTCAGTTTGCATCTTATCCGTACTCAGGTGTGTATCGTTTTCAACGTGCTTTGGATCTTGGTAATGTATATATGTATTCTTGACTCGTTGAGTCATTGTTGTATATATATGTTCTGTGGGTTCCATCATGGACTATTGTGTAATGATATTATCTTCATTTTCCACCCACACGCAAGTGCCTGGTGGGCATCTTTGAATTGTTTCTATGCGGGTTTGGCGAGATTCGTTGAAATCTACATAGGTCCGATTTGAGGGTGTTACATCAAATTCCTTTTGACTTGCGATATTTTACTTGTCCGAGATTCGATCACTCGGTATCATCCATACCTTGTTTAATCTCGTTCTCGACAAGTACTCGTTTTCTCGTTCCCGTGATATAACATTCTAGTGATCAAATCACTTGCTTGCAAGCTATGTCAATGTGATATCACCGAGAGGGCCCTAAGTATATCTCTCCATCATCTGGATGGACAAATCCCACTCTTGATACACGAGCCTCAACTAACACTTTCCAAGTACCCGATGACACCTTTATAATCACCCTGTTACTATGTGACGTTTGATGGAATCAAAATACCTTTCCGGTGAAAGTGATTGACGTGATCTCATGGTCTAAGGACATTGAGTTACTACGAATGTGATAGCAATATAAACTTGAGGACATGATCATATTGCTACATCTACTTCGAGTGACTGTCCATCATATGATTCTCCAATGATATGACCTTGTTATTAACAACATCCAATCTTCATGATCCGGAAACCTATGGTCATCAATTAATCAACGGGATAGTATTAACAGAGGCATTACTAGGAACCTTTTCTGTTTATAAATCACACGTGTACTAATGTTTCCTATTAACACAATTATAGAATAAGAAATAAACATTTATCATAAACATCGAATAAGATAATAACCACTTTATTATTGCCTCTTGGGCATATTTCTTTCAGTATTCAAATGCAATTATTCTAATTTGTGCACAGATTTTGGGGAGCTTCTCTATTTTGTTTAAACACTCATTTTATCTTATCATAATATCTTGTTGTACTTAATTAGTTAGTTTGGATCCTTTGATTGCTTGCTTCATTTATTGATGCATCTTCTGTTTTACTTCTTTTGCAATCTTTGGGTCCTCAATATAGTTTTACTTCCTCAAAAGTATTCACCATTGGATATGTGCAAGTGAACACCTTTGGAGGAAGTCTCACTATATTGGCTGTCTAGAACTTTTCACCCATTTTGGCAATCGATGCCAATGGGGAGAAGTTTTAGAGGGTTTAAGGGAAGTTGTTTTATGCCTTGAGTTTGTTCTTAAGCATTTTCCTTTCATGCTCTTGCATGCTTGTTGTTTCTTTGCATGTTGAATATATAGAGGAAACTCTACCAACAATAATGGTTGGCAATCTATGCAATGAAATTCAAGTTTATCACACGTGCATAGTATGTGGGGAGTTTTCTCTATATATTGTGGGTGCACCAACAACACATACTTGTGTACTATTTGATGTCGGCACAACCATTTTATTCATTAAATTCTAAATATAAACCCTCTCAAAGGTATTGTCATCAATTAACAAAATGGGGAGATTGAAAGGGCATGTGTGCCCCATGTGTGGTTTGGGTTATTAATGATAATCTCTATGGACTAATGTTTGCATTGAGTTACACTTGTAGTAATTGTCCATTGGTAACGCTTGGACCATGTGTTGGCTTCAAGGTAGAAGAAATGAAGAATAAGAAGAAGCAATATCCAAGGACTTTGGGCCTATTGGAATCATGTTGAAAAAGAAGAACAAGGACAAGAATGAGAAGAATAAAAAAATAAGATCAAGAGTGTCTTGAAGAATACGATGGAGTTACTCGTGTGCATCTTGAAGACATCATCCTAATGGAGTTAGAAGAAATGAAGTGCAAGCTCAAGATGCGCCATCTCTAGAAGATCTTATGCTTGAAGCTTGCCATCCTCGGTGATCATGGTTTAGTGAACACAAGTTCAAAGAAGTGGTTTCCCCATGGTGTATGGGGGAGAAATTCACAAGTCTTCATCAAGCAAGCGCGAGCAAGAGCAATCAAGAAAGATGTTCCATCTTGAGCACACGATGCGGGACTGTCGTAATGCCCATACTACATATTGCATCTGCACCAATAATGACTATGTTGCTATTAAGAGTGAGCCAGCAAGGTTCACAGTGAAGTGCCCATACAAGAGGTGTAGGTGGAGGATGCATGCATACACAATGCTCAGGAGCAGTTTGGTTCAGGTATTACAACCAGTTATGTATTTTAGATCATTGTGTAGAATTTGTTAACTATACCTGACATTTTCATTATGTTTCAGATAAAAGGTAACCGGTTCGAACATTCTTGTCCACCTCAAGGGGGACAGCCAAAGGATAAAACAAAACTAGCAAATACTAGATGGTTGGCAGATGCAATCATGGATTGGATGAGAGCGAACCGATCACTTGGTGCAATAGTGCTCATAAAAAAAGTTTCTGAAAAGTTTAATATTATAGTACCTTACATGAGGATGTTCTATGCAAAGGAAATGGCTCTTGATAGGATCAATGGTCCATGGAATGAAAGTTTTCAATTGCTTTACAACTTCAAAGCTGAAGTGGAGATGGTAGTCTAGGTAGTGTTGTACAGATAGACAGGCATACAGTTCAGTACAAAATAAGAGGGAAGACAATGGAGAAGGAGTGCTTTAGAAGGGCTTTTGTTTGTTTCAAAGCTTGCTAGCAAGGGTTTCTGGATGGTTGCAGGCCTTATTTGGCCGTGGATGCAACAACTCTTCATGGAAGATTTAAAGGACATCTATTAGCTGCTACTGCAGTTGATGGCCACAATTGGATGTTCCCTGTTGCTTTTGGAGTTTTGGATATTGAGTCAGAGGAAAGTTGGACTTGGTTTCTGGAGAATTTGCGTGACCTTATAGGTCATCCACTAGGACTTACTATCCACACGGACGCTTGCAAAGGTTTGGAGAAAGCTATAGAAGTAGTATTCCCCGGAGTGGAGCATAGGGAATGTATGCGACACTTAGTGCAGAATTTTACAAAGAAATTCAAGGGTAAAGTTTATACTAACAACCTATGGCCAACTTCATACACATGCAGTTTGAGGAAGCATTTGTATCATTTGGAAGTGTTGTATAAACAAAAACCTGCGGTGAAGGAGTACTTGGATGCACATTATGGAATGGTGTGGTCAAGAAGCCAATTCAATGAAATTTGCAAGGTAGACTATGTGACAAGTAACCTTGCAAAGAGTTTCAATGCAAAGGTCAAGTCATTGAAAGGGCTTATTCTGTGCTAAATATTTGATAAGATTAGGCATATGATCATGATAATGATCGATTTGCATCGAAGAATTGCATCAACAGTATATGCTGGCCATCTCATCCTCCCATCTTTGATTAAGGCTTTGCATACAGGGCAAAACAATTGAAGATGAAATGTTTTAGAAGAGGAATGGAGGCTGAGGTAACGTACACTGACAGTAAAGATAGGCAATGGAGGTATCCAGTGAGTTTGGTTGATAGGACATGTCATTGCAGGCAATGGAAGCTCCATGGGAAACCCTGCATACATGCATTGTTTTTCATGGGTGTTCTAGGAGGTGAAGAGGGTGAAGCTGATCAGTACATGTCGAAGTATTTCTCTATTGCCAAATTTAGGGCAGCATATGCTTAGAATGTTCCAGCCTTGTTGGGAAAAGACCAATAGATGGAAGTGAATCTAGGCTTCAAGCTATACCCTCCAGTTTTTACTAGACCAACATGTAGGCCAAGGAAGAATAGGATGAGAGCTAGTGCAGAGGGTGGTGCACCACCTCGATGACGTAAGTGCAAACATTGTGGGATCCTAGGGCACATTTCTAGGCTTTGTAAAAATGCAGTGGACCCAGCTTATGGAATGGATGATCATGCGGGAGCAGCAAATGCAGATGAGAATGAAGTATTTGAATGAGAGGAGAATGAAGCAATGGATACATTGCAGATTGAACCAACGGACCGAGAGGAGATTGAACAAAATGCAGGGGAGATTGAACCAATGGATCGAGAGGAGATTGAACCAAATGCAGGGGATATTGAACCAATGGATCGAGAGGAGATTGAACCAAATGCAGGGGAGATTGAAACAATGGATCGAGAGGATATTGAACTGAATGAAGGGGAGATTGCACCAAATGCATGGGAGATTGAAGTAATTTATTCATTGGAAGCAGAGTTCAAAAGTAAATGAATTACACAAGAGGATATTGAAGAAATGATGCCAATGCGTTTTGAACCGTATGAACCAATGAATCGAAATGTGGTTGAACCAATTGTATGACATACTGAAGTACTTGATTCATTGGATGCATATAAAAAGGACAAAGGGAACAAACGGAAGAAGCTGATGGTGGACTCCAAGAATATTCCAGCCAGGATCACCTAGAGCAAGGTGGTGAACTCCGAGAATATTCCAGTGAAAAACACTAGGAGCAAGAAAAAACTGAATTTAAATTATTAATTTGAATTTGTATGATGAATTTGAACTACTGTCAATGTTTGTATTGAATTCAAACTAGTGTGATGCTCCCAAGTTTGTATGTTGGATAACCCCATAATGTATGTGTTATTGCAAGTTTCTATTGTCATCCACCTAGTTGCTTAGCACTGCTCAGTTTTGCCCTCGACATGTGGTCAACACATGGGGTTTAGCTAGTTCATGGCTAAAACCATAGCAAACGTTGACCAATTTATCCAAAATTTGTCACACTTCTGTATCCTGGATTGATTTACCATATGAAATTGGAAATTTTGAATTCACTTGAAAAGCAGTCTTCAAAACATAGTGCAACCTTCGCATGGAGTCTTGTTATGTTACCTACAACCTAGCATGAATAATAAATGAAAAGGAAATAAAGAGAAATGGACTTCTCCCCTAAACCACTTCTTAAATCCTTCTTGGAATGAGCTACTAGCTATGAAGATGCATGGCTTTCTACTCAATCAACCTCCAAAATAACCCATCCCAAAACATACTTTGTCTAAATGAGGCCAAATTTAGCACACTTGTGTATCTTTGAGTTGCAAATAATATAATGTCGGCCAAGATGGATTATTTTGTTCAAATAACACATTTTCCATTTGTTATGCCAAAAGCTTGAATTTCCCTTAGTCATTTTTAGCTGAGCGCCCTTGTTTTCCTTAGCTCTACTCAGTTTTCCCCTCCCACTAAAATTTTCCTTACTTTTCCCCTCCCGCTAAAGTTTTCCTCACTTTTCCCCACCCGCTAAACTTTTCCTCACTTTTCCCCTCTCCCATGTCTTAGTTTGGCTGCGCTCTGATTGGTCGAGATGTATGTCACACGGATCTTCGCCAACCACCATTGGATGCATCATGATCCGACAGGCTGGAGGTCTCTCTCTCCCGATGGGCGCACCGCGCACCTAACCTTGTACGGTAAGGAGAGCCCGACAGGCTGGATGTCTCTCCATCCCTTTCCCTGACACACGTATACCAGCCGCATCAACTAGCACTCAGTTTGGTTGCGCTCTGATTGGTCGAGATGTATGTCACACGGATCTTGGCCAACCATCATTGGATACATCATGATCCGACGGGCTGGAGGTATCTCTCTCCCATTGGGCTATGGAGAGGAGAGCCCGGCGGGCTGGAAGTCTCTCCCTCCCTTTCCCTGTCACACGTATACTAGATGCATCTTCCTCCCCTCCTATCGATGTACGGCAGCATGGCAGTCCAAACAGTGTGCGGCAGCACGAATCTAAGCGCAGCGGTCCGAACGGCGTGCGGCGGCACGGATCTAAAAGTGGCGGTCCGAACGGCGTGCAGAGGTGTGAACCTAAGCGTGGCGGTCTGAACGGCGTGCGTCGGCACGGATATAAGCGTGGCGGTCCGAATGGCGTGCGGAGGCATGGACCTAAGCGTGGCGGTTGGAACAGCTTGCAGCGGCATGGACCTACACGTTGGGGTCGAAATGGCTTGTGGTGGTGAGGATCTAACCGTCTGAAATTTCTGTCTCTATCTGTCTCACTTCCGTTCACATCCTCAGATCCGTTGCTGATGAAAGACACCGATGAAAGCCATCATCTGCAACATCAGTGCGACGGCGGTGGTGCGAACAGTGGTCATCGATGCGAAGATGATTGAAGCCATCATCCGCAACATCACTGCGATGGCGTAGATCAAGCCCTTGTGAACCGAAGCTGTGGGAGGAAGGCCGCGGCCGTGACTGGCACGTCGTGGTGCACTTCGACGGTGAAGGCCAGATGTACCTCGTGGCCGGATGGGAGCACTTTGCCCGTACTTCTTGGAGTACACATACGGTAGGGAGGGCGGCTAGCTCACTGTCCACTTAAAATTGGGATAAATTTAAGCCCAATTTGAACCAAAATTATGTGACTTAAAATATATGTATGATTTGAATAAATTTGACATGTATTTGAGCCATGAGACCGGTGGATATGCTCTAAAGCTGATTCATAAATAGTAGTACTTTCTTTGACAATCTCCGGTGGGCTTGTATAAATTTGATCGAAATATGTATGATTTGAATCAAAATTGATATGTATTTGAGTAGTGAGGACGGTGGATATGCTCTAAAGGTGATTCATAAGTAGTACTCCCTCTGACCCAAATTAGTTGATTTAGATTTGTCTAGATTCGATTGTATCTTGACGAATTTGAGTCAACTAACTTGGATTGACAATCTCAGCCACTAATTTGGGTGCTGCTACCAACGCTGCAACTCTACATGGTAGCCACGATGGCAGCGACAGAACAGTCAAAACTGATAGGCCCCAACTTGACCCTCTAGGAATTTGGCATGCCAACTATGGGCAACTAGATCCAATGGCAAGCAACTCGGGCCCTGCAATGCATTATCTTGACAACTTTGAGACCGCTAGATCCAATGGCAAGTAACTCAGGCACCGCAATGCATTCTCCCGACCAATTGGGACCGCTAGATCCAATGGCAAGCAACTTGGGCACCGCAATGCATTCTCTCGACAACTTTGGGACCATAAAGTGACTAAATTAGCAGGACTCACAACCATCTATTGAATAACAATTCTACTCTCTAAATTAGCTATCTATTCAACTAGTCATTACACATGCCACCCTTCACCACAACCGCATACTGTAACTGCTAGGACACGGATGACAACTACTAAAACTGCCCACATGAATCTACTATCCCCCCTTCACTTGAAGTTCATGTTTTAGATTTTCTACCACTTGATCAGATACGACAAGATCAACCTCATGTGTCAACTTCTCTTTGCGAATAAGCTCTGAATTCTTCCTCGACAGTATGCTTCAGATCGAATATCAACAGGTTTTTACGGGCCAATTCATCACCTAACTTGGCAACCATCTACTCCAAATACATCCAATGGCTAGACCACTCGGTTGATTCATCTTGGTATGCAATGTACCATGGATCATCGGCCTGCATAACACACTATAACAATCCCAAAACAAACCAAATTGGAATCAGTCCGACATGCCATGTCAGCACTTCAAATTCAACGGTAGTACAAAGAGAAGGAGCTCCATGCACTTTCGACATGGTAGGAGAAGGAGAATGTGGCCACGACATGATCGATTCCCCACCCTCGCCGGTGTACGCGCTACGACCAGACATTGAGGACTAATTTGCACCTACAATATCGAGGAAATTACGAGAACCGAATCGATTAGGGTGGGCGGAGGAGGACCGGAGGTCTTAGCAAGCAGTACTAGCAATTGTTGCGATTGTTCGTCGAGCTATGGCAGTGGAACCAAATCCCGGTTGTTGTGGGCCTACGGTCGGTACTGCCTCAACATACAAAAGCGTGCGTGCGGACGAAACAGGTGTCGGAACCGTGGTTGAGGTGCAGTGTGGCAGTCCGTCCGATACCGCCGTAGGACAGATCCGGCGATGCGGCGACGCGCCGACGATGGCTACTCTATCCGCCGGTGGAATGGGAGCTGCTCGGGGCTGGGGGCCGGGAGAGGATGAGAGAGAGAGCCGACGTGTTATACACGACCCCACCTGTCATTTTTTGCATATTTGACAATTTTGCATATCTACCAAACTTTTTCTTTGAAATTTGCATATTTGCCACAGGACCACCACATGTCAGTGACACACAAAATGGCAAATATGCAAGTTGTAAAGTAAAACATGGAAAATATGCAAATCCCCCCTCCAGCCCCACATGATGGCCCCACATGTCATTGGCTACGACAGCCCCACATAGTGGCCCCATTATTCATTGGCTTCGATGGCCCCATAGAACGGCCCCATTTTTCATTGGCTACACCGGCTAGATAATCAGGAAAAACGGGACCCACAAGTCAGCGGGAGATGGATGGCTGGTCTGCCATGTATCCTGGCCCCACCCGTCAGCATATAACGGTCGAGGCGACGTAACGTAACGCTCAATGCACGACCCGCCCCAACGCGGTCCAACCTGTCAGCATGTAACAGTCAAGCCTTTGACCCGACGGCATCCCCCTATCCGAGCGCATGTGAGGGTTTCGGAATGGAGGGAGGGGAAACGTGAGGAAAAACTAAGCGGGTAGGGAAAACTGAGTACAACTAATGAACCAGGGGCACGAAAATAGAAATCCCTAAATGTTTAGCCAATTTCCCAAGACCTATGCTATTCAAGAACATGTCAATCATCAAGAAACATTTGGAGATTTGGGAGAATGTTGTCTCTTATGAGACTTTTTACTCTTCTTAGAGGAGGTTCCGTTCGACTTTCTGCGAGAAGATTTAAGTTCATACAAAGAACTAAGCCTTTCCTCATCAAAGACCACCTCTAATACCTCACCAACCAAGTGAGAGAGGAGTTGACCATATACCGTGGCATGCAACTCCCCCTCCTCTGTTGATGTGGTATAGAGAGTGCTAGAGATTTTTGGGATAACCGTTAAACGGTCATACTACATATGTCTCAAAGTGGAAGCACAAAATAACATATCCTATCGGAACTACCCAAATTAATGCCAACATTGTGTAACCTGAAATTAATATCAGTAGTAGAAAAGGACAAAAAGACTTGGATGAAGATTTTATACCAGAGGAATCCAAGTTATTTTCAGCTTTGCGGCGCATTGCCTTTTCCATTGAGTCTTCATCCGAGCTACACACACCATTCTCATCAGACATGTGTCTTGAGATACATCGAGATGGAGTGACCACATCATTCTTCCTTTGGCCCAAGTTCACCAACGAGGAGGGGTAATAGGCGGAGTAGACCCCTTCATCACGTTAAGCTCGACGCCCCATGACTACAGCTCGTTCTGCTCCGGAACCGGAAGCTCCTCCTCTGAGGCCACAGTTGCAGGTGCCCCTGCTGCCCCTGTAGCTCGGTGTGCTCCCCTCCTGGGAGGCCATGTGGTCAACGGGAGTAGCTTCAACTAATGAACAAGCCTAGCCCACCAACAAAACACCCTCCCCTAGCGATTCCCGACCAGCTAGAACAGATGAGTCACAACCCTGCGACGACTCTAGGAATGAATCATGGCCAGCAAGGCAAGTAAATGCAGCCCCATGCAAAGAAGTAGCCCAGCCCGTAGGAGCATCATTAGAGGCTGATGCCTCCCAGCCAGCTGAACCGTACCATGACCTGATGTCGAGAAGGCAGCCCACCCCTTGTCCGGAGCTTGTCGTCCCAAGACATTGGGGCAGCATTTGGCCTAGCCAGCCGACCTCCTGCCAACCACCCCGCTAAGTCCGGTGACCACCGCACAGACGTCCTCGCCCCTTGAAAGGAGATGGATGTCTCCTAGAGGGGGTGAATAGGGTTTAAAAATATAGTTCAGGCTCTAAAATGTGGAATAAAACTAGCCTTTAATTTATCAAGCATAAGTTCAACAACCTACCTAAGGAAGACAATAAACAAGGTGATAGTAAGATAGATTACTTCAAGCACGATGGCTATCACAATGTAAAGTGCATAAGTAAAAGGCTCGAGTATAAAGATAACCGATGGACGCAGAAACGATGATTTTATCCCGAAGTTCACTTCCAAATAAGCTATGTCTCTATTGGAGAGGTGTGATGGCGTAATGCTCACTGAACGCCACAGATGGCTCACCTTGAGGTGTGGTGCCTTGATGCTCACACAACGCCACACAAGGTCTCACCCCAAGATGCGGAGGCACAATACTCATCGATGCCACAAACGCTCACCATATTCTCCTGAGAGCGCACCACAAAACGCGAGCACTCGATCCACGATGGGACACTTGAAGGCGGTCACTGAACCCGTACAAGCTTGGGGCAATATCCACAACTCAATTGGAGGCTCCCAAGAATCACCCCCAAGGCCTCTAGCTTGAGGAATCTCCACAACTCAATGCGCCTCCAAGAGAATCACACCACTACCACACAACCGTCTATGGTTCCAAGAACCCAAGAGTAACAAGCCCACAAGCTTTTACTCTTCGAATCTCCATAGAGAATTCAAACCTATGCACCAGATGCGAAGGCAAGTCCTTCACTCCCAAATTCCACCAAATCTATAAAATCTATTGGGGAAAAGAGAGAAAGAGCACAAGAAGAGAACACCAAATTCTCCAAGATCTAGATCTCAAGGATTTCTTCACAAAGAAGGGATTTGGTTTGGTGGGGTTGTAGACCTAGATCTCCTCTCTAAAATCCCTCAAAAATATGAAAGAATCATAGGAGGGGGAAGGGGAGAGGATAAGCTCTTCAAGGTCAAAATGGAGGCGAGAGAAAGAGCAAGCAAAGAACCAATCAAAGAGCTAACCTCCCAAAGGGGAAGTTCCGGTACACTTCTGGCCAAGTTCTCGCAATAAAACATGATCAACCAGAGAGATTACCGTGGGGTGTCATGGGCTGAGCGGAAGTATCCTAGAACTTCCACCGGTACTACCGGTGACAAATATGCCCAAGTTGTACTTTTGGTGCTTCACTGATACTTCCGGCCAAAGCAACATGTTGAAACCAAAACAACAAACTTGAGGATCTGAACCCCGAAAGGGATGAAACAAATTTTGTTGGAAAGATAACAACGTGTAGAATCCAAAAAGGGAGAAATATTGGATACCACCAAGGGATAAAATATCAAGTATATATATGTGAGATACCTCCCAAGATATGGAGTCGGAAAACCTTCAAGATCAAAAACGCAATACGATATACAAGGGAAATCCTTTTTTGATGAACTAGAGCTTGTTATGAAGATAACCACAAGCCATAGAACCTCACATGGATAATATCCAAACAACAACCAAGAAAGATGAACCATGAATGCAAAGGTTTGAGCAAAGATGCGATCGAGCTACTCACTCAAGAGCCCCTCTTTATAGTACGACTATCTATCTAAAACCCGGTCTCCCAGCTAACAACATGAGACCAGCAAAAGAGAAAACCTATCAAGATCACACCTTTGCCTTGAGAATTCCACTTGAGCTTTATGTAGACCGTATTGTCCTCCTCAAGATGGAACACCTTTCTTGATTGCTCTTGGTCGCGCTTGCTTGAGCTTGTCTTCATCTATCCATGACCACCGAGGATGGCAAGCTTCAAGCATGTGATCTTCTAGAGATGGCACATTTTGAGCTTGCACTTCTTCATTTCTTCTTGAGTGTTGATCCATCTTGAATCAAATCTTTGCACTTTGTCTTGAAACATCTTCTTTCTTCAACATGATTTCAATAGGCCCAACACCCTTGGAAATTGCTTATTCTTCTTCATTTCTTCATATTTCAACCTTGAAGCCAACAGTAATTGGGTTCATTGCATGGAAAACAAAAAATCCTATGATTGCAACTACCAAGATCGAATCTAGGCGGCACTTGTAACGGTTTCAGAAGGACTCACCCTTGAAGACCGTAAGCGGGATAACATTCCCGCAAACAAACGTGGCTGTTGTAGATTGTACACGACCGTCCTCAAGGACATGAAGATGATCAGTCCCACAAAGGGGTAGCGCCTCCGTAATTGGTCACAAGTTCGGTGTGCCGATGACCTTCGTCCCTTGCTCGAGTTGGGCAGCGGAAGTAGTGGATCCTCAGGAACTCTGACAACACTTTGACATGGTGGTGGCGGTGGAGAAGTTCTTGAACAGGGCTTCTCCTAAGCACCGTGTTCGTGGTAATGGACAAGGCTAGCAAGGGGAGGGAGATTCCAACCAAAGGGCATATGAGAGGGAGAAGGCATGAGTGAGAGAGGAGGTGCTCCACCCCTCCTTTTATAGGGGGAAGGGGTCGCCCCTCCCATGGACGGAGGTCAAGGGGGTGCCCCACCTCTCCCCTCATGATGGCTAGTCGACACTCCACTCAAAAATATGAAGAGCCATTTTCTCCCATTTATTCTCCACTCAAAAATCAAGTCATTCCGTTAAAACCATTTTTAATTCACTTGATTTAATGCCACTCATTTAATGAACACTTCATTTAATGAGTACTTCATTTAATGAGTACTTCATTTAATGAACACTTCATTTAATGAACACATCAACAATTTAATCGCTTGCAATATTTCTAGGCATAGCGGCGGCAACAAGCCGACTACACATACAACCCGCCAGTGCACCTGGACGAAGAAGATGTTCGAAGTTTGTGGTCTACCACCACCACCCCTCCTCCGCCAGCCGGTGGGCAATAAGACAACCGAGAGCGCCAAAACCGCCAAGATGAAGATGGTGAAGACTACCCTCGTCGGGTAAGGAACTACCACATCTTCACCACCGAGCCGGAAACCAAGCACAGCAAAAGGCGTCGTGAGGCAGAGGTGAACGCAATCATCCCTCCCATTCCCTAGTTCCTGAACTGGTCGGAGCAAGAGGTCAAGTGGAGCCAAAGGGACCAGCCGGACGTACTACCGCATCCAGCCACACACGCCATCGTCCTGGACCCCATCATCATCTCTAAGAAACACTCGTGCAGGTTCTCCTGTGTCTTGGTGGACGGAGGAAGCAACATCAACCTCCTATACTGCAGCTCCCTCGACCGGCTTGGCATCAGCGAGTCCCAGCTGGAGCCATCCAGCACCTCCTTCCACGGAGTTGTTCTGGGTCCATCACATTCGCCCATTGGCAGGATCCGACTGGACGTCATCTTTGGCATGGAGGATAACTTCTACCGCGAGCCTATCTGGTTCGAGGTGGTCAACCTCTATAGCACTTATCACGCCATCCTGGGACGCCCCACGCTCACCAAGTTCATGGCGGTGCCACACTACGTGTACCTCAAGATGAAGCTCCCTGGACCAAAGGGAGTAATCACCATCGCGGGTGACTATAGATGGTCGGTGGAATGTGCCACGGACGGCTCCAAGATCGCCGAGGCCATGATCATCGCAGAGGAGAAACACATGGTCATGTAGAACGTGGAGGCCCTCTAGGCGGACATGCCAACTGGCGAGCTGAAGCCAGCCGGCGAGGCGCAATTCAAGCCATCAAAGGGCACCAAGAAGATCCTGCTGAATGAGGCCGAGACAGACAAGTTTGCTTGGTCGGAGACGGCCTTGACAACAAATAGGAAGGCACGCTTGTTGACTTCCTCTATGAGAATCGGGATATCTTTCGCATGGTCCCCCAAGGACATGCCCGGTGTTCCGAGGGAGCTCACCCATCACTCTTTACATGTCAGGCCGGATGCAAAGCTGGTCAAGCAGTCACTACGCTGCTTCGTGGAAGAAAAAAGAAGAACCATCGGTGAAGAGATCACCCGACTGCTCACAACCGGATTTATCATGGAGGTTTTCCACCCGGAATGGATGGCAAACCCAGTACTGGTGCTGAAAAAGAACAAGACTTGGCGCATGTGTGTTGACTACACCAGCCTCAACAAAGCATGCCCCAAAGATCCGTTCGCCCTACCAAGGATGGACCAAGTGATCGACTCCACAACCAGCTGCAAACTGTTGTCGTTTCTGGATGCGTACTCCGGCTACCATCAGATCCGGCTGAACCCCGTTGATCAAATAAAGACAACATTCATCACCCCATACAGGGCCTACTGCTACACCACCATGCCATTTGGACTCAAAAATGCAGGCGCCACATATCAGCACTTCATGCAAAAGTGCCTACAATCACAAATTGGTAGAAACGTGCACGCCTATGTCGATAACATGGTGGTCAAGACAAAGGAGAAGAAGACACTCCTCGAAGACCTGAAGGAGACATTCGCCAACCTTCACCGCTTCTAGATGAAGCTAAACCTGGAGAAGTGCGAGTTCAGTGTCCCAGCCGGCCAACTCCTCGGTTTCCTCGTCTCAGAACATGGGATCGAGGCCAACCCAGAGAAAATCGGCGCAATCGAGCACATGCAGCCACCGCAGAACCTACGCGACATGCAAAAGTTCACCGGATGCCTGGCCTCCCTCAGCCGATTCGTCAGCCAGCTGGGCGAGAAGGCACTCCCCCTGTACCATCTCATGAAGAAAACAGACAAGTTCGTCTGGACGGTGCAGGCGGACGAGGCCTTCCGCGACCTCAAGCGCATGTTGTCCTCTCCACCGATACTGGCGGCCCCGGCCGCAAAGGAGCCAATGTTGATGTACATTGCAGCTACCAACCGGGTCATCAGCATCGTACTGGTGGTAGAGAGACCAGAAGAAGGAAAGGCTCAGCCGGTTCAACGCCCGGTGTACTACTTGAGTGAGGTACTCTCGTTGTCAAAGCAGAACTACCCTCACTACTAGAAGCTGGTGTACGACATGTACATGGCCGCCAAGAAGCTAAAGCATTACTTCCAAGAGCACTCCATCCGGGTAGTGGCGCTGCCCCCCCCCCTAGCGGAGATCATTGGCAACAAGGACGCCACAGGCCAGGTAGCGAAGTGGGCAATAGAGCTCGCTGCACACTACATCCGGTACGAGCCAAGAACGGCGATCAAGTCTTAGGCCCTAGCGGACTTCCTCGTCGATTGGGCAAAGATGCAATACCTGCCTCCATGTCCCGACTCCACGCACTGGAAGCTTCACTTCGATGGCTCCAAGGTGTATGGTGAGCTCGGAGCCAAGGTCGTCATCACCTCTCCAAAAGGAGACCGGCTGGAGTACATGCTGCAGATCCACTTTCGTGTATCCAACAACGTCGTCGAATACGAAGCGCTCGTCCATGGCCTCAAGATGGCAAAAGAGGTCGACATCAGGCGCATCCTCTGCTTCGGCGACTCAGACCTAGTGGTGCAGCAAGTATTAGGCGACTGGGACACCAAGGACGCAAATATGGCACTATATCGCTTCTTCGTACAACAGCTATGTGCCTATTTTGAAGGATGCGAGTTTCACCACGGGCCTCGGGCGAACAATGAAGCCGCGTACGCGCTCACCCGCATAGGCTCAACAAGAGTGGCAATTCCGCCCGGAGTCGCCCTCAAACACTTACGCAAGCCCTCCATCACGCCATCACTGGAATCCGACTCCATCATGCTGGACGCGGACCCGGGGTATGTCGGCTCCATCCCGAGGACTGCCATGCCGCACCCCGGGACTGCCGCCTCCGTCCCGAGGACTGCCATGCCACACCCGGGTGGACTGTTGCCTCCATCCCGGAGACTGTCGCCTCCACCTCAGGAACCGCCGGGTTGTAGGTCGTGACACCCTCAGCCGGCTCCAGCAGCCCGGGGACTGCCGGCTCTGGTCTCCCACCCGGTAGGACGCCTGATGAGCCCAAGCCGGCCGGGAGCGAGGAAGTCAAGCTGATCATGCAAACAGTCCTTTCCATCCGGGAGACACCATCATGGGGTAAGCCGTTCATGGACTCTCTGGCCAAAGGAGAGTTGCCGGATGAAGAGGTGGCAGCAAGACAAGTGAAGCGCGGGGCAAGTGCATACACCATCATCAACAACGAGCTTTACAAGTGCAGTGTGGGAGGGATATACTAGCACTGCGTAAGCCAAGAGGAAGGAACCCTGCTGCTGGTGGACATTCACCAAGGTGAATGCGGTCATCACACATCGTCAAGAGAAATAGTGGCAAAGGCATTCCGCCACGGATTCTACTGGCCCACGACACTGCAGGATGCCGAGCAGCTGGTGAAGGCATGCAACGGATGTCAGTGGTTCGCCCAGCAGAAGCACACTCCGTCATCAACACTCAAGACAATCCCCATCACTTTGCTGTTTGCCGTCTGGGGTCTGCATATGGTGGGCCTGTTCAAAACAACACGATCTGGCATGACACACTTGCTGGTGGCCATGGACAAGTTCACCAAGTGGATCGAGGCAAAGCCAATCAAGAAATTGGACTGACCGACAGTGGTCAAGTTCTTCACTAACATCATCACGCGGTTCGGATACCCCAATAGCATCATCACAGACAATGACACCAACTTCGCCAAAGGGGCCTTCGCGTGTTTCTGCGGCGACAAGGACATCCACCTGGACCTGGCCTCTATTGCACACCCCCAATCCAATGGACAGTGCGAGTGAGCAAATGGCCTGGTCCTAGCCGGAATCAAGCCAAGATTGATTGAGAAATTTATGAGGACACCCGGATGCTGGATAGAGGAACTGTCGACGGTGCTATGGAGCCTATGCACAACTCCCAACCGCTCAATCGGCTTCACGCCATTCTTCCCCATCTACGGGGCAGAGGTAGTCCTACCAACCGACATCGAGATTGATGCACCGTGCAAGCTGACAATGTTGATCTCCTTGAGGAGTATTGAGAGCTGACCTTGTCCAAGTCCGCCATATACCAGTACAGCCTGCGACGGTATCACTCCAGCCGGTCCGCAACATCTCGTTCCGTGAGGGCGACCTCATCTTGCGGTCGGTACAAGACACCAAGGGGATGCACAAGATATCTCCGCCTTGGGAGGGGCCATTCATCATCAGCCGGGCGCTGCATAACAACTCATACTACCTGATCGACGCCCGCCAGCCGGCAAAAAACAAGATGGACCTCTCCGGCAAAGAAACTGAGCGCCCATGGAATGCGAACCTGCTTCGTCCATTCTACACCTGAGTAAAGGGCAAATGTATCTTACCTTTATTTAATGAACAAGTTGAGGAGCCTCGACGTAGTCTCGGGGACTCCGTAATAATTTGGCATTTTTTGCTGCACTCACAAACTTTCCTGCTGCATTGTTTTTAACCCCGGACCCGACAATTTCCTTTAAGGGCTCGCCGGATAGCCTAGACGGCCGCAAACTCTGAAGGGATGAAGTACTGTACGCAGCTCCAAGAGACCCCTCTTCGATTTCGGCTGCAGACCGCAAGCCGGCTGACAGACACGGCAAGAGCGGACAAACTCGAAGGCTCATACAGGAAAAATCCTAAGGAAAACAAGACGTCTGGATGTTCCGGCTGCGCCTGCTTGTTCAAAATTGGTAGTCAAAATCCGAAGTATTGAGCAAGTACGCCACCTAAGCAAACCCTTGCTTCTAGCCAAGCGCTGATAAGGGCACAGCTTCCAAGGCCAATGCTCGCTAAGAAAAGAACTAAGCTACCAGCCTTGCGCGAAACGGCAAACTTTTCAAACCAAAGATAAGTTAAAGACTATATTCATCTTGCACATGTCTAACACACAATCTACTGCTTATGTTTCATTTCTGCATGAGCCAAAGTGTTGGAGCCGGAGGTCAACACCCAGACGGCAAAGAAAGAGCTTCGGCCCACCTAGATTCTCCAGTCGGCCTGAACCTCGGGGACTACACCATGTGGGTGCGCTCGTGCGCCCCCACATAAGAAACCTGCAACAAACAACAACTCAATGGATCTTCGGCCCGACTGGATCGTCCAGCCAGCCCGAACCTCGGGGACTACACCCTGTGGGTGCGCTCACGCGTCCCCACACAGGAAACCTGCAACAAACAACAACTCAAAGGAGCTTCGGCCCGGATGGATCCTTCATCCGGCCCAAACCTCGGGGACTACACCCTGTGGGTGCACTCACGCGCCCCCACACAAAAGAAAGCACACAACAGGTGCAACACAAGATAGCATCACAAAGGGGAGGCAAAACTCTGAACATAATTTGTCAAATGTCAAAAGTCAAGTGTTCACCACAGAACATAGTCATTACCACAAGAAAAAAAGTTTTCAACCAAGTACAAATACACCCAGCATGCTAGGGATCAGGCCTGAGGGTCATCAGAAGGGCCAGAGGCACCGGCTGGGGTGCGACTTGGTTGTCTTTTTGACCACTAACATGCCTCCTTTGGTGGTCTTGGTAACACCACGACAGGCCTCCTTTGGTTTTCTTCTCATGCACGGAAAAAGATTTACCGTCCTTCTTAAAGTTACCCTTGGACTTGCCTTTCTTGTCCTTTTTCTTAAAATTGGTGGCCTTGTTGACCACTAACACTTGGTGCTCTTTCTTTATGTCTACCTCGGCAGTCTTCAACATGTCTCGAGTTCAATGAGTGACTTGTTCGCACCAATCATCTTGTAGTTCAACACAAAACCTTTGTAGCTGGGTGGGAGCGACTATAGAACTCTATCCATCGTGAGATTAGGTAGAATCTCACATCCCAGTGTCTCAATACGTTGAGCGTAACCCATCATATTAATGACATGCTCGTTCACAGAGCTATGCTCCACTATCTTTGCGCTAAAGAACTTATCGAAGATCTCATATCTCTCAGCATGGATTTGGTCCCCAAACATAGTTTTTAGTTCCGCCACCATGACATCAGCATTAGTAAGTTCAAAGCACTTTTGGAGTTCGGGCTCCAGCGAGTGGCAGATCGCACACCGCACAAGAGTGTAGTCATCATATTTCGTGTCATACACGTCGCGCTTCTCGAGTCGCATCATTTGTAGGGGCATTACCTAATGGACTGTCTAGCACATATGACTTCTTCATGCCTGTGAGGATAATCATCACGTTGCGGTGCCAGTTGGTGAAGTTAGACCCATTATCTTACAGTTTTTCTCTATCTAGGAATGCATCGAAATTGAACGCAGGGCTTGCCATGATATAAAATATATTTGCAAAGACTATTTAGACTAGGTTTAGAAAAGATAGAGTTCAAGTTAATTCAAAATCACTATGAGAACTCCCACTGAAAAACAACATCCCTCTAGTCATTTTTAGTGATTATACAAACCAAATTTACTACACCACGATCGATCATCACTTGTGATGGTGCAGCTCCACTGACGAGCATCATATGGACATCATATCATTCATATGATTCGTGCTTTACATTTCAGTTCATGTTCTGAGGCCATGTCTGTACAAGTTAGGCTCGCCAAGTAAGAACCTTAGTATTCGCATGTGTAAAACTGTCTTACACCCGTTGTGTGCGTCATGGTATGATCTCCATCATTCCACCGGCGTGGCACCAAGGTCCATGACGCCACCATCATAGCTATCTCCACTATTACAATATATCTATCAGATATATAAATAGCATGCATGCCATAAAAAGATAAAGATAACCATATGGCTCCTGTCGGTTGTTTAACTTACAATAAATCTCACTACATATAACAATTTTTGTATCAATGACCATATCACATCACATGCCCTGCAAAAACAAGTTAGACGTCTCTAATTCATTTTTTGCATATTTTACATGGTTGTGGGCTTTTCTAGAGAAGAACCGGTCTACCTACGAACTTCAACCACAACTGCGATAATCAAGTTATTAGCAAATTGTTGTAAATTAGATCATGACTATGCTGGGAGAGACAGACACCTGCTGAGCCACTTATGCAATACAAGTTGCATGTCAAGCGTGGGACAAGTCTCATGTGTGAGGACATGTAAAGTTAGTCCGAGCCGCTTCATCCCAACATGCCACCATGATCGAAATTCACGTAAGTATGCAATAACATGATCTTCAATGTCCACATCTCTATGTGTTCTAACCGTACATAGCATCTACGCATAGGCATAGCTCTGTAACCACTGATCGGGTTCGTTGCATGAAAAACAAAACAAAATCCTACGATTGCAACTGCCAGGATCGAATCTAGACGACACTTGTAACGGTTTTAGAAGGACTCACCCTTGAAGATAAGTGGGGTAACATTCCTGCAAACAAACGTGGTTGTTGTAGATTGTACATGACTGTCCTAAAGGACGCGAAGATGATCAACGCCACAAAGGGGTAGCGCCTCCGTAATCGGTCACACGTTCGGTGTGCCGATGACCTCCGTCCCTTGATCTAGTTGGACAGCGGAAGTAGTGAATCATCGGAAACTCTAGTAGCACTACGACATGGTGGTTGTGGTGGTGGTGGAGAAGATCTTGAACAGGCCTTCGCCTAAGCACCGTACTCGTGGCAATGGACAAGGGTAGCAAGGGGAGAAATATGCCAACCAAAGCGCATATGAGAGGGAGAAGGAATGAGTGAGAGAGGAGGTTCTCCATCCCTCCTTTTATAGGGGGAAGAGGGCAATCCCTCCCATGGTCGGCGGCCAAGAGGGTGCCCCCACCTCTCCCCTCATGATGGCTAGTGGACAGTCCACTCAAAAATATGAAGAGCCATTTTCTCCCATTTATCCCCCACTCAAAAATCAAGAGTCATTCCATTAAAACAACTTTTAATTCACTTGATTTAATGCCACACATTTAATGAACACTTCATTTAATGAATAATTCATTTACTGAACACATCAACAATTTAATCCCTTGTAATATTTCGATACACTGAAACTATTCCGGCAAATTTATCAAAACAATTCCTACATTGTCAAGTATTTTCTCTAGTGTTTCCTATCCACTCAAATGCGTCGACAAAACCTTAAATGTGTCTCCCTATGGGTTCATGAAATAAGTGGACATGATCGAGACTCTCTCCGATCAATAATCATTAGTGGGACCTGGAGATCCATAATGACTCCCACTTATTAAAGGATGAACTAGTGATCGCGTGAACCTTTTTCATAGCAACCAATTCCTTTTGTCTCACGATATTTTACTTGTCCGAGATCCGATCATTTGGTATCATCCATACCTAGTTCGACCTCATTACCAACAAGTATTCTTTTCTTGTTCCCGTGATATAACATTCTTAGTGATCTTATCACTTGCTTGTAAGCTATGTCAATATGATATCATCGAGAGGGCCCTGAGTATATCTCTCTATCATCAGGATGGACAAATCCCACTATTTATCCACGATCCTCAACCAACACTTTCCAAATACTCAACGACATCTTTACAATCACCCTGTTACGGTGTGATGTTTGATGGAATCAAAGTACTCTTCTAGAGTTAGTAATTGACATGATCTCATGGTCTAAGGATTATAGTTACTTCGAATGAGATAACAATATAAATTTGAGGACATGATCGTATTGCTAAATCTATTGTGGATGAATGTTAATCACATCATTCTATAATGACATGACCTTGTTATTAACAATATCCAATGTTCATGATTAGGAAACCTTGATCATCAGTTAATCAACAAGCTAGTGTAATGGGAGGCATTACTAGGAACCTTTTCTTTTGTTTATTAAACACACATGTATTAATGTTTCCTGTTAACACAATTATAGTATGAGAATTAAACATCTATTATAAACATGGAATAAGATAATAACCATTTATTATTGCCTCTTGGGCTTATTCCTTTCAAACACATAGTCCAAGCGATGCCAATGAACAATTCATATAAAGTGAAACTCAATTCTAACATTAGTCCATAGAGATTATCATTAATTACCAAAACCACACATGGGGCATACATGCTCTTTCACCCCTCGCTGGCTCCGCCAAGATCGATGAAGAAGCGAGAGCCAACGCTAGGCTGAGTTCCTCCGAGAGGGGTTAGTATGACTGCATAGGACTAGACGCTTTATGTTGGTTAATTTGATCACCATAATAACATTAACAGTGAAAACGGCAAATCTTTTAGCTTCTCGCAGGTCGTTCATAGAACTTCTTACTCTATCCAGACTTGGTTCTCACTTGGGCATATGGAAGCTCGAGAGCTTCGGTACTCAAGGTGCAACCTACTGGAAATTATCATTATTGAACTGGTTTAGTTGGCTATCAATTGCGCATAAGTGGGTTTTCTATTCCTGTTTTCTTGTGTGATGCAGCCCGTGAGTACTTGTTTTATGTTTTCACTTGAACCCTTTAATCTCGATGCAGAGCCCGGGGGTTTGCGGCCTTTCCCATGAAAAATCTATACCGTTACAAATGTCAAGAGGTTTGTAGAAAACAAAACAACAAGCAACTAACACCTCGGTAACTCCTCATTTGCTAAATCGTCACCCATGTTAGCACTGGCGGAGCTCACGCCAAATTGTTGGGCGGGCTAGCCCAAAGAAACGACCACTTTTTATTCTTTTGTGGGCCAATTTTTCCTTTCCTCTTCAGTGTTTGGGTCAAACCTGGGTGGGCCGAGACCCGGTTCGGCCCCAAGGGAGTTCCGCCACTGCATGTTAGGACATAAACCTCTCCAACAACACGGAAGAAATTTCTTCAGCTTCAAAGGCACTCGCAATTTCCGAAACATGCCAAGAGCTTCATGGATGATCAATACCCCATCTAAAAACGTGTCTCCACTATTCGGATGCACAAGTGATGGCTTTACCTATATAGAATGCTCCAAGTGTGTTTGCACATGTGCTGTTGAAAAGGAACACCTTTGTTAGAATCGGGAATGTTGGATGGAATTCTAGAGATTGGTCATTGACCTATCAGATCTACTGATGACCTAAATCCTCTGATCACATGCCGAGAGCAGTCAGCTCGCTTTGCAATCAAGCAAACAAACGATTTAATCATTGCATTCCAAAAATAATAATAAATCGTGCCAGATGTCTGCATCATGTAGCATGAAACAAATCAATTTGGTCAGATGCTACCGCTAACCAATTGAAACAAGTTCGCAACAACACGAGTTCACTACGCACCATCCATCATTGGACAGACACCTTTTTTTTTACTGTAATGCAAGGTTGGAAAGCTTCTACAGTGAATGGATATACTGGAGCAAAGCCAGTGCCCCACTTGGATCAACATCATACGGTCCATTGTGCTGTGTCAGAAAAGGCACTCTTGTCTGATGGATCAAGACATCAAAAAGTTGCTGACAATTCTTGCTGCAATGTTTAGGCTGCTCATAAATTCGGTCCAGGTAAGCTCTTGCTCCAATGTTTAGACTGATCATTAATCCGGTCCAGGTAAGCAGATCCAGTCGTGGAACATACACCATGTCTTGCAATGAGTTGTGTAACTTAGAGCTACATATCGTATTTGACATTTCAGTTGGGTAAAGAGGAAAGAAAAGTGAGAAAATCCCAAGCCTCAGCATCATCATCACTAGTGAGAAATTCAGTAGCATTATAAATACATGACATGTTTTTAGTCACGCGTGGCAACATAAGGCACACTCTTATCGGGCAATTTGACAGAAATAACCTAAAAAATAAAGAAATTCACGAAATGAACTCTGGCCAAAAGAATTTTACAGAACTAACCCTTTTTGCAACGCCACCAGCCACGGCGCCGCACCCTGAAGGACAACGCCATCGCCCACGGCGCCGCACGCCTGCCAGCGTGGCACACGTAGGTCCCGGTTCCGTAAGTGCGGCGCCACGGCTTACGGCGCCGCACTTTGATGTGCAACGCCACGGCGCGTGGCGCCGCACATTAGAACACAAGACCAGCGCACGCGGCCGCCCCAACCCGACCCTCATTCTCTCCCAGCAAACACCCAGTGAACAGAAGGCAGGAGCGGCGGCGAGGGTTGGCGCCTCCATTGATTTGGCCAACTAAATCGGCCAGATCTGTGGGATTGGACCAAGAATCTCCATCCCCACCCCTTCCCTCAGGTTTGCTCTCTCAAATTTCTCAATTTCATCCATACATTTAATGTTCTCTCCTCTTTTTTGCACTAGACCATGAAACCCTAGATTCTACAAGACTTTGAGATTGGTATTTGTTGTTGGCATGTTTTCTTATATCTTTAGGTTTAGGAATATCATAGTATTCAATAAAATCCTAGATTCTACAAGATTCTAGGAATAGTGTATGAAACCCTAGGTTCTACTAGATTTTGAAATTGATGTGTTATTGGCATAGTATTCAACGGTAGAATTTTAATTTGTTATTTTAGCATAGAAACCAATGTAAATGTTATTATGTGTTGTTTATATTAGCAAATTCTCTTTTATTATGTTAGAGGATATGTTGCAATTTCTCTTTTAGCATAGAAACCAATGTTTTAGCATATGTTCTTATTGATAGAGTAAGGGCAATTTGTAATGATACAAGTATAGTTAGAGTAAGGTGGGATATATGTTCATGTGAGAATAACTGGCCTTATTGTTTCCATTGTTTTGAATATGTAGGATGACTCTTTTCAATCCTCACTATGATGTTCAACACCATTCCTACAAATTGTCGGAGAAGAGAGAGGTACTAAAAAAAACCCCACACGGTAGTTCCTATTGTTCCAGTTTGTTGAGATGTAAATCTAACCTTATCCATTGTATGTTTGCAGGAGCTTGTACCTCTTCGACTTAGGTATCACGAGGTGTCATCGGCCAAGAACATGCCTTACGATGAGCGGTACACTCCGTACATCGAGCAGCTCGGACTCCTCCCCTTTATCCACATGGTCACTCGGTCTACACCGAAGTTCAACCCCGCTGCGATCACCGCGCTTGTCGACCGGTGGAGGCCGGAGACACACACTTTTCACCTTAGGACCGGTGAGACTACGATCACTTTGCAGGACATGAGCATGATCCTGGCACTCCCAATAGATGGAAACCATGTGTGCATAAGCACAGATTCAGACGGGTGGCGTGAGCAGATGGTTAGCCTTATAGGGAAGGATCCACCCGAGGTTGTAAATGAGAAGGGAGTAACACTAAGGGTAGCTGCCGGGGCTACTTTCAGTTGGATTAGACAGAATTTCAAAACCTGCCCCGAGGATGCTGATGAGGACACGGTCATGATGTATGCTCGTGTGTATGTGTGGTACATCATCACAAGGACTCTCTTTCCTGACAGTAGTGGGGATCGTGCTCAGTGGCATTGGCTTAAGGTGCTCACCGTTTTTGACTCAGATTTCAGTTGGGGTTCGGCGGCGTTGGCTTGGTTGTACCGTCAGGTAATCGCTTGTTTACAAAGTTGTCTATATTTGTATGACCTCAAAAAATATTGTTCTTACTAAATGGTGTATCACTTAATGTGCAGCTGGATGATGCCTGTCTTAGGAGCGCAACCGATGGATGCATTGGTGGTTGTTTGCTCCTTCTTTCGGTGTGGAGCTGGGAACGCTTCCCAGTTGGACGGCCGAGATTGTTGAGCTACAACCCTTATGTTGATGACAGCAACAACCTTTTGCTCCCCACGTGGGCTTACAAGTAGGATGTGGTGTCCGATCCCCCAACCGACCCTGTGGCGGTCTACAAGAGGTACACCAACGAGTTTGACACGATAACCATGGATCAGGTAATTTCCCAGGGTGCGGTCAATTCTATGTTATGCATGTGTAATCTTTGAACTTGACATGAGTGTGGTATGTTGCAGGTGACCTGGGAGCCATACGGTCCAAGGGGGAACTTTGGTGTCCCGGACGACTATGTGCTTAACCCGAAGTGCACAGAAGAAGCCCGCCTGTGGCTAATGCGTTGTCCCATGGTATGCATGTGGGCGGTTGAGCATCACCAGCCACAGCGTGTCATGACCCAGTTTGGGTTATTTCAGGTGAACCCGCCTGATTGGAAGGACACAGACATAGGGCTCCATGGGTAAGATATCAACCGCCTTCACCTATGATGTAATATCTTTCGACAAATAACGCTTTACGACTTGTTGTGCAGCTTGGACAGGAAGAAGCAGAGGAAGGAGAAGGATTGGGACAAGCTTCATAGGAAGCACGTTGACAAATTCAAGAGGTGTGTGATTGAGGCTAAGAAAGCAAAAGGAACACAGGAAAGGGAGTTCAGTCAGGATGCTTTCAACAACTACATCACATGGTTTCTTGAGAACGCGCGGGTGGAGATATACCCACGAGCATTCCCCTCAGATATCTTGGAGGAGCCATTGTTGTTTGATGAGCTTGCAACTGAACAATACAACAAGATGGTCAGAGAAGGGCGACAAGCCGATTATGCTCCATTGGTCAACTTCGTGGTAATGTGTGTTGAATGTTTGTTTTCCGCCTTGGCCATTTTCACACCTCACACGGATGTCTTACTTGTTTATTCTTGTCTATGATAGCGCGCAGAGGTAAGAAAGTCCGCCGATGCATGCGAGAAAGCTTTCGAGACATACCCTCATGGAGAGAAGGGAGAGGGTATGTTTAGAGGGTTTGTTAAGAAGCAGGCCCTACGGTTAAGGCGGCTTTCGAACTTGCTAGGTTGTCGTGACCCCGAGATGGCAACACCGTCCCAGTCACGGTCCAACACACCTGACCCTTCTGGCGATCATCACTCCACATCTGAGGACGAGGAGGACACATCTGAGGTAGCAAAGCATTGCATCCCCACTAACCCTTGCATTGCTATATGTCCTTACCATTCTTCCTTTGTTGATAGCCCCAAGATGAAGAAAGCGTTGACGACGAGATGACGTTGGGCACATACACTCGATACAAGATCCATGAGCGGTCCGACTACGTGCTCAAGCCAAGACAACCCAAGAAGCATTACACACCCGACCCTTCCGTGGCCAAGGCAAAGAAGGCCAAGAAGATGTACACGGATGAAGATGATGACGAGGAACTGGTGACGAGGAAGCTTCCCGCGAGAAGGGGCCGAGGAAAGAAGATGACTCGTGAGAAGTAGATGTGGTGTAATCAAGTAGATGTGAACTTGTTAGCTTCTGAACTTCTTATCATGTCGCGTGAACTTGTTATCTTCTGAACACCTAGCTTGATGATGTGAACTTTTGGTTTGGTGTGAACTTGCTCAGAAATGTAATCAAATTCGATGATGTTTGCTATGAGTTTTTCTTGAAAAGCTGATGTTGACAGGTCTTGAAAACCTGCTGCTGACCAACAGTTGGTACCCAAAGTGCGGCGCCACCAAAGGCGGCGGCGCACTTTGCAACGCCACAGGCCATGGCGCCGCACAAGTGCAAAGCCAGAGTCCGTGGCGCCGCACTTTCGCACAAATAAAAACACTGAAGGAGGAAGCAGTTCACGTGCTGATATTGGTTCTAAAGTGCGGCGCCTCTATCCATGGCGTTGCACATCAATGTGCGGCGCCGTACTCCTTGGCGCCGCACTTACGGAACCGAGACCCACGCGTGCCACGCTGGCAGGCGTGCGGCGCCGTGGGCGATGGCATTGTCCTTCAGGGTGCGACGCCGTGGCTGGTGGCGTTGCAAAAAGGGTTAGTTCTGTGAAATTCTTTTGGCCAAAGTTTATTTCGTGAATTTCTTTATTTTTTGGATTATTTTTGTTCAAACTCCCCTCTTATCGTGAAAAGGATACATATGACCAATGTAGGAAAAGAATGTTGTTCAAATAACAGTGCAGTTTTGCTAAAAAGGAAAAGAAAAGAAGAAAACAGCAAGAGGAGTTCAGAGAACAGAGGACTTGTACGTGTTTTCAGAATGCAAGTGCTATAGACTATAGTACATTTGTATATATACACCATTCTTTTCCGCCCAGACAGATGGCCACAAAGAGAAGTGTGTGATATCTTAAAACCTACTAGACAACATGTCAGCACATGGGCTAACTGACACCGCAACAAATAATTTCCAATATGGGTCTGGGCACTGATTCAATTAAAAGCATTGCAGCCTGGTAGGTTGAAATATTGATACACGTCCAGAATTCCAGATCATGGCACCTAAAACATGATGCTCAATTGATCGTTACATACGCAAAAGAAAGTAATGTAACTACTTTCAGATCATGGCACCTAAAACTGCAGTACCTGCAACATGTTCATTCTAACTTGAATGGTAGCCAATGCAAGGAGCTGACAAAAAAGGCTTGAATCAATTTCTAGTTCCCTACTAAAAGCAGGTGGCATGCTTTTTCTGTACCGAGTATCTGAATGAATGAAATACACAGATACATAATGAACAAAATCGAACTGACGTGGCCATGGTATCTCTACAAGGAACAGCTCCAGTAAAAGGGAATGGATGGCTCTATAAATGAAGAAGGTGCTGAGCTAAGGACAGTACGACTATAAAAAAAATGGCAGAGCTTTTGGTCATCATCAAGCAACAGACTGTAATTCTTCAGTAACATGGCCCTGGAAAAGGGTGTCATATCTCAAGTTCCTTGTGACATCAAAGAAATGCGCTACAGCTTCTTCGGGTGTTTTCTGAAGAACACCATGCCCCAAGTTAAGTATATGACCTTTCGGGCCAGCTGATTTCACAACCCTACAGAGTATAAAATGAGGGGAAACAATAATTAGCAGGACATACAAATTGATTTTAAAACTAATGAGTGGATGGTGCAGCCCAGCTAGAGGATTGTGCATCAACTGATACAAAGTCCTATGACATATACAAACCATAAGGACCTAAAATTTCAGAACTTATAACTATTGTATCCCTGCCAAAAGAGACTACAACTGCAACACCATAAGATCATGTGATGTTACCATCTATTTATTGTTTTACAGCTAAAAATTGGAAGACATTTACTAGATGAACAACGCAGATAACTTATTTGGTTGCGACTAAAGAATGCTTCAAAAATGAAATCAGTTGCGCACTTGCACAAGCTGCAAAGTTGAACTGAGATGAACTAAGAATACAATAATAGGAAAGAAGGTCAATGTCTCAATGATGTAACATGAATACACAGATTAAGAAGTTGGGGAGCCTCATTGATAAATTGTTCAAGTGTAACTCTAAAAGAACCTAAAATAAGTGCATGATGAAGGTTTGACTAACCTATGGATTTCATCAGTCAAAACTGGCAATGGTGAAAATAGATATGCTGGGTCCACATTCCCTTGTACACTGATTCCATCACCAACGCGCCTCCTTCCATCTGCCATATCCACTGTCCAGTCAAGCCCAATAACATCAACTCCTATATCCTTCATGCGCTCGAGCAAGCCTCCATTTCCATTTATATACAGCACAAGTGGTACATGAGGGCATTCTGTCTTAATCTTGGCCACAATCTGCCAATGAAATAGCTTCATAAAGATCTAAAGAATATAATCAACATAACTCCTAACTCTTGCTAACTTTACAATCTATGAACTCAAAATTTCAAGATAAACTTCTTAGGATGCATTAGATATTCATTTTAAAGTAACAAGGCTTAAAACATATATCACCATTTATGAACCAAATAAGTCAAGAGTATGAACCAATGGTGGTTACCGCCTTGCAGATATGTAAAGTCAAGTATAGCACAAAAGTATCCAAATGTTAATGTTGCTGACATGAACATAGTTTATGATTGTTTGTATTGATTCATGCTATGCTTTTTATGTGTTCCTTCTCGGATTATAGAACTTTCAATCATAATCATACAGTTTCTTAAAGTATGTACAGTATAGCAGCGGTTACAAAGATTTAAAAGCAGCAGGTCATATCAGAAGTACTTGAATATAAACATAACGAACGGCATCAACAATACACGATGAATGGGAAAATATCACCAAAAATAATGAATGCTCTATTATAAAGTGCAGGTCCAACCTGGTGGACACTAGAGAAACCAGCTACCATGTCATAAGGAAATAAATAAGAGCAAGAAAAGGAAGGGACCACTACCTGTTTGATATATGGTTTTGACCATTGCTCCCACACATGAGGTGGAAGTTGCCCACCCCATGAATCAAAAATCTGTATACACTGAGCACCAGAGTTTACTTGGTAAATGATATAGTCAGATATTGCGCCTGCGAGGTGAGAGAGAAGGCCCCTCAAGACATTTGGTGATGTGTGGCACATGCGCTTTATATTTGTGTACGTGTTGGTCATCCCCCCTTCAACAACATAAGTTGCGATTGTCCATGGGGCACCCACAAATCCTAGCAAAGCTGCTTTTCCATCAATCTAGAGGGTACAAGAGGAAACAGAAGTGTATGAGCATCAGAATAAAATCCAGTGTAAATGCATAAGTAAAGCAGATCCAGTCCAATTCTTTTCAGAAAAAGGCTTACCTATAAGCAGCTTGGTGATGCTTATGAGAATATTATGTGATGAGTAAGATATGATAGTTGTAATATACAAATATCTTCATACTGATGTTTGACTACAAGTTGCTGGAAGGTTTAAATTTTGAATTGAACCAGAATTTGGAACAACCATTAGCAACACCATTTATTTCTGAAGCATGTAAAAGAGAAGAGTGTATTCTTATAGCTATACTATACATAATCAATGATCAGAATGCAAAAAAGACAGCGAAATAGCCTGCAAACTAACATCCAAATGATGGAAAACTCAATAAGATCCACAGTTCCTTTCTTTTGCAGCCGCCAGTTTACATTCCGAGCAGTGTGGATCATGGGTATACAAGGCTTGCTACCCAAAATGTGTCAGGTGTTTGACATCCGCACATTACATATCACTATTTCTTCCTGAGATTTATATCGGCTAGCAGTCAGGAATAGCAGCAGAGACACTCATAAAGCTACTACATTATACCATCAGTTTTGGTTTACACTGTGATCTTGATGTCAATCATGCAGCTGCTGTCCCAAATCACGTTAGTCAATGACAAAAACAAGCTGCAAGCAAATGCACGTACTATTTCTTTCCTCTTCTATCAGTCATGATAACTGCACCACAATAGCTCTAGTAACCAACAATTTCATCTCATAGTGCAAAATTGGACCACTACATAAATCATATGACCCTTATACAAGGACTTTTCACATTGTTGATAAAGCTACATAGCTAGCGCTAATTCGCCACAAACCACCTATCCCAACTTATTATAACAAAAAGTTAACAGCACGTTAACTTTTCATAGCTAAGCATAGAGATAAATCGGCATTACCTCGCTGCGCAGAATCTTGAGCGACTCCCCTACGAAATGGAGCTTATCGAGATCTATGGGGACGAGTTCCCTGACCTGCTCCTCCGTCCGCACAGGCGACTGGATCACCGGCCCCTTTGATTCCGAGATATCGAACGGCACCCCAATGGCCGGCAGCGGCGTCAGTATATCCGAGAAGAGGATGACGCCGTCGGGTGCGAAGGCGTGCCACGGCTGCAGCGTGATTTCGACGATGAGGTCGGTGGTCTCCGACCGCTCCCGGAACGAGGGGTGGCGCTTGGACAGCGCCTGGTACGACGCCATGTACCGCCCCGCCTGCCGCATCATCCAAGCCGGCGGCCGCGGCAGCCCGTCCTCGCCCCTCGCCGCGCGTATGAGCAGCGGCTCTTCTGGAGATGCGATGTGTACTGGTCAGATTAGGGAGGAAATGGTGGGGAGGGAGAGTAAGTAGTGCTAGAGCGGTTGGTTTTACCCGACGAGGAGGACGAGAGGGAGGCAGAGATGGCGGAGAGACGGCTACGCCGGCGTTGGGTGGAGGATGAGGAGGCGGGCGCCGCGGAGAGGAAGGCGGCGGCCGTGGCCGTAGCCGCGGCAGTCGTCGTCGGGGACACCATGGTGATGGCGAGGTCGCACTGCTTTGCTTATCTGATCTTGGTTTGGGGGTGGGAGTTCGGGTTTGGGTGGCGATGGAGGGCAGAACGGGGGCCCAACGGCCGATCTGGATCCCGCAGACCCGCGTCCTCGTATGCAGCCGCGCGAATGCCTTGCTCTGCCCGGTCGCAAATCCCGCAGGCCGACTCATCGCACAGCGTCGTTTTCTTTTCACTTGGCAAATTGTTTTTTCTATAAAAAAAAGTTGTGACACCGGACAGATTTATTCTCAGAGAGCCATTCGGCGAGCTTTATTAATTTTCGAACAAATTTACATCGTTTACAAGTTTCTAAAATAAAAAGCTAGGTGGTCATCGTCCCAATTACAATAAATATGATTTGAGAAACTGTACCTAGCCACTCGTTGGCCTCCTTTTGACAATGTTCGAAGGTGTCGTCACCGAAGATCGCTCCAGATGATGTGTTTGAAAACTTGCCAGCAACCATTGTATCAATAACCTGCTAGCAATCGGATTGAATAGTGAATTTGTTACAACGGAGATGCTGAGCCAAACTAGGTCTCTTCTAAGAGCATATGCCTCAGCCATAATTATAAAATGTTTTATGTTGACTCATGCTCAGGTCCCATTCTTCGTGATTATCCGGAAAATCGCTACTATGACTCTACCACACGTTACTTTGGCAGGAATGGTAGAAGTCTGGACTATGAGAGAGGGATTAAGAATGGCAAATATGTCGAGATGTAACAATTTAATTGCTGAATCTGATTCCATGGAAAAGGTGGAGGCATGCTGAGGAGTTCAAGCCTGGTGGTCTGAGTCTTCGGCTATTTTTGCAGACTGTCTTGATATGGCGACATCAATTGGTAATGTAGAGTTTAATTATTGTCCGAGGGAGGCTAATCAGGTGGCGACACGAGTTAGCAAAAGAGTGTTTTATTTCCAATATTTCTTGTACTTGGGACGATGAGCCCTCTAGGTTTTTGCTAAACAAACTCATAAACTATGTAACTTTTATTGATGATTAATAAAGCCAGACTTCTACATGGTATCTGAATCTTTTCTCATGGTATCTGTATCTTTTCTCATGAATACTATGTCTTCTTTCCCACCATATCTACCAAGAACCTATCAAAATGATTTCTCGATATCCTGTTCCTCCCAAAGAATCACATGAACATGCATTCAATAGAACTAGGTGGATAGGCGGGCTTCGCCCCGCCGTCTACAATGTGGTTTGACGCTTCGGCGCGTAACGTTTTTTATTTATTTTGGTAATGCCCATAAAATAAAAGAGGTAGACACCCAGAACACCGATTAGAGACAGCAAGAACAACAAGGTATTGTATACCAAATAAAGATTAAACAGTTGGTCTCAACTCAAATAGTCTTTTGCGGGTAAAACAGACTGATTACATGAATTATGTTTTTTAACAACAAAAGTAACTTAATCAACATATAGTCCTACACCGAAGGAAAAAAAAATTCAACATGCATTTGCCACCAAGATATCTTTATCACAAAGATATCGATCCAGTCTACCAAAAATAGATGGTGAATGGAAATATGCGACACGATATGGTGATATTCACAATGCAAGACCACCAAATAAGAGTTCAAAAAATTATAGCAGTTGCTC
This sequence comes from Avena eriantha, assembly GCA_910589775.1. NCBI lineage: Eukaryota > Viridiplantae > Streptophyta > Magnoliopsida > Poales > Poaceae > Avena > Avena eriantha. Next base: position 485,144,249 of record OU342742.1, read on the forward strand.
CTGCCTCCAGCCAAGTAGTATGATTCTCGTACCCGACATACTGGCAAACGAATCTTCAGCAAGTTTGCCTAGAGAATCATCTCTGCAGTTGACTCTTGAAGACAGCTACGATTGGTAGCTTGAACCTGTATAGAAGGAGAACCTAGTGACTGTTAATGTCATAGAAATGAGAACTAAGAACACCAGATCATAAAATGTATGTTGTAAAGGTGCAGATAACTTTTGCCCACTTGGACGAATTTATACCTAATGACTTGATTGTTATTCCCGGAGCCATGATGCTCCTCGAGCAAGTGAAAACCCAGTTCGGCACACCGTAATTAGTACTCCCTCCATCCCAAAATATAAGACGTCTAAGGACTGGTCAAAAGACAAATCTTACTAACTTTGGCCAAATATTTAGAAAAAAATGTACATCTACATTATGGAATGGACACAATAAGAAAATATACTTTATGATAAATCTATTGATATTGATTTGGTATTATAAATATTTATATTTTTATGTATAATTTTGGTCAAACTTAGAAAATATTACTTTTGACTAAACCTTATGTGCCTTATATGTTTGGACAGAGGAAGTATATTTTAACGGAAAGCCCAATATGTGCACCTTCTGCAGAAAAAGAGACGAAAATAAAATAACCATTCAATGAACATGTGAAGTGTGCACTGCTAAGGTAACAAAAAATCACGACATGGACGGCTTATATTTATTTGCCTCTTGTCAGCGTCAGCAAATTGACCATGCAGAAGAAACACAATCTAAAATGTAAGCCACTACATAGTTATGATCATCAATATTATGATTGCACAATATGAAGAACAACATATTAACAGATGGGAGAAATCGGTAGCTCCAAGCATGCGAATAGGGTCAGCCACAACACCGTTGGATTTGTCTACGCATCGTGATGTTTGTGCAAAGAACACTTTAGACACTATAACAAAAACTCTTATTGCTGGAAGGATCGAGGTGTAAAAGAGTATAATGAATTTTTGGATACAGAGAAACATACCATTAACTGTGTAGACACTCAAGAAGTGCTTAGCTGATTTGTAGGAGATTTCTCTCGTCTGTTTGAATTATGCGGCAAGTAAAATCTGCACCTATTTTTTGCATGTCCAAATAGTTGGGGGACCATGAAGACAACTGTCCAATATTCTAATAAAAATATGCATGCAACATAATAATCTAATGGTGGAAGCCAGGAGGAGCTGCCTAGATGGGTCACAGTTTAGCAGCAAAAAATATGCTAGCAGGCTCGTCCACTAATATTTCTATAGATCGAACATGCAAGGATGAGCACAATTTCATTATTCAGATTAACCTATTATATTGAAGTACAAAACTGGAATAAAAACAAAGACACATAAATCAAGAACTTCTACTGCGTGGTTGAGAGAGAGTATGACATCCTATTTGGAATAGGCTTGCTGGACTGAATAAAACTAACAGATGTAGAGGCCGCATGAAAGAAAGGCACACATACAAAACAAACATAGCTGGATGATATTAGTAGATTTTATATAGATGATAACAACAAAGAGAGTAAGGCTAGGATTGATGAGATAAAAAAACTGTGAGAAGATCAGACTGATACTGGAATTTTTCTCACATCTAGCAACACCAGAGGTGCATGCGCAAAATTGTTATTCAAGAAGAGGCAACTCAGGGTCTTCGAAGAGGCAACCGATGAGCTCAAATAGTGGACGCGCCAGAGCAGGCAGCTGATAAAAGCCATTAAAATCCAGGGATCGCCCTTTCGCATTGCCGTGCAGGAGACGCGCAGTCAGCGGGTCGTTACAGATCCAGTTTAAATAGGATTAAGATCCCTACTACATGCAAAACCAAAGGGTATCCAACTATGTATGGCGGTTGTCAAAGATAACATCAATTAGCGATCGCACAACCGTCAACTGATGCAGCGGCGATGTATCTCTCTTTTCGGTCACACGATAATTTTTTTTTTTTTGACATGATATACTCTTTTCTTTGGGTTCCAGCTTTAGAAGAAATGGAGTAGGTCAGGAGCATTTTGGCAGTCAAGTATCGAGCTGGGTCGCTGCAGCATAGAAGTAGGTTGGTCGAGTGATGTTGGGACATGTGGGTTGGGCTTGATGATCCAACTGGTATTTGTTGGAGCGAACGGAGCTGAGCCAGTCACTAGGGGCTTGATACCACGTGCGCTGTTGCGAAAATTTGTTGTAGTTTTTCCGAATTGTACTCTTGTAGCCAAGAAGATGAACTCCGTTGTTGCAAGACATTTGCATGCAATACAACCCATAGGCTTTCAAAACTCGTCATCCCATTTCGCTCATTGGAGCAGCCAATGGAACTTTGAGTCCTACCAGCCGCCACCACAATGAACCACAAGAGGCTTGCAAAAGTCTAAGCTTAGAAAAGTCTCTCCGAGATTTGCAAGTGGTGTTTATTTATGTAAAAATGAGGTTGTACTACAGCTCCATGCGATCTTTGAAACACTCGTGTTGTGCTTTCTCCAACACTTTGCTTTTTTGTTTGCTTTTTATTTATTTTTTTGTTTGCTTTTAGTTTGAAGCCGAGCTTTGTAGCCAATTTTATACTCTCTATCCCAATCCTAAAAAACAAAACAAAAATTTCCTTTTATCTTTTCACTTGAAAGTGCATATATTTGCCTCTGTTGCTTTAATATTTACAAGAGGATGATTTCCTTCGAGTTTGGAAGTAACACATCATATGGAAGAGAAACATGAAATCACGGATAAGAGGTATGTCTTATGAATTCCACTTTTGAAGCTTGAAATTCCTATGCTAGTTAATAGTATTTTGAGATGTTATGCTAGTGGGAGTAAGTCTTGATAGTTAGAGTAAAACTTTTTTTTTGCATGAATAGTTGGATAAATAAGTTTCACTCTAGTTCTTGTAGTTAACCGAGTCTTGATTTGGAAATAATTTTGCCAAACAAATAGAACAAAAGAAAGTCTCTAAAGAATGACTTGGGTGATGTTTAATTGTCTTAAGAGTTTAGCCTTGGAGATACTCAATGATGACCCACAAGTATAGGGGGTGTATCGCAGTATTTTCGATAAGTAAGAGTGTCGAACCCAACGAGAAGCAGAAGGTGCTGGCTAGTGGTATGGATCAGAAATTCTCTGCAAATACTTAGCAAACAGATTTTTAGGGGTTTTCGATAAAGCAAGTAAACAAAATACGAGTAAATGAAAGACAGTAAGAATGAATGCAGCAAGTGGCCCAATCCTTTATGCAGCAAAGGACAAGCCGGTTGTATTTCTATAGATGACCAAACGTTCTCGAGGACACATAGGAAGACTGTCAAGTGCTTTCGCTTCATATAGTCGATAAATCTTCTCTAGCTTGCTAAGTGTTGTGTGGGTGAACCTGTGCTAATGTACCACCCCATCCAAGACTAAATACATACTTGTGATTATACCCCTTGCAAACATCCATAAGTACAAGAAAGTAATTAAGGTAAAACATAACCACAACTTTAAACTCTAAGACCCTTACGTCCCTTGTGCAATGGTTTCCTAACGAGGGTTCAGGTTTTTGTCACTCTGGCAACCCCTACGATTAGTAGCCAAATACACAATGCATTCCCCTAGGCCCATATAGGTGAAGTGTGATGTAGTCGACGTTCACATGACACCACTAGAAGAAGTACACCACAACTTAAATAACAATCTATTGAATCTTTCTCAACGCAATTCCACTACTAACAACAAGACTTCTCCCGTGTCCTCAAGAACAAAACGGACTACTCACAAGACATCATATGGATCATTATTAGAGATGGAATAATGATGTATAACAATCTGAACATAAACAATAATTCAATGGTTCACTCAATAGCATCAACTACAAAGAGTAATCAACACCGGGAAAGTTTCCCCTATGAACTATGTAAGATTCAACTCAATTGTTAAAGCAATATGGAGATGGTGATGAGGGTGCTGATGGTGATGATGGTGGTGGTGATGATGATGATCCCGATGAAGTCCAGCTTGATGGTGGTGTTGATGGCGACGATCTTCCCTCTCCGGGAAGGAATTCCCCTGGCAGAAATCTGTCTACCGGAGAGATCTTTCTCTCTCGGTGTTTTCCGCCCCGCAGAGGCGGCGAAATCTTTCTGTGGCCGCTTCTCAAGTCTTAGGGTTTCATGGGGATGATATACGCCAGAGGAGAGAGGCTGGAGTGGGCCAGGGCGGCCACACCACATGGTGGCGCGGCCTAGGCCTGCCCGCGCCATGGGGTGGTGTGGGCCCCCTGTAGCCCACCTCCACTCCATCTTCTGGCATCCCGAGTCTTCTGGAAAAATAGAATTTTCCGTATATTTTCCCGGATTTTCTGATCTTCGCGAATTTTGCCTCCAAACATCACCTTTTCCATTAGAATCCTGACTGCAGCGGTCCATGCTCCAAAAGTCATAAACCATGCAAAAACAGATGAAATAACATAAGTATCACCTCTCAATACGAAATATATCAATGAATAATAGTGAATTAAGACATAGAATAGTGATGCAAAATGGACGTATCAACTCCCCCAAGCTTAGACTTCGCTTGTCCCCAAGCGAAACTGAGCTCAATAAACATGACCTCGAGTTTATGGAGTGAAGAGTCGATAAAAGAATACGGACAAGAAGCATCACATTCATCAAATACATAGATCATAATAGAAGACAACTCACTATTATATAACTCAACTTGCCATGAGTAAAGGAAACACAAAAAAGATACATAAAGTGAATCATAATTGGTAATGGCAAACTTAGCTCTTGGTCGAAGAATAGTTGATAATTTGCTAGAGTTCACAAATAGCTGGTTTTTCAATGAAAGCTTTCAAAGTAGTAAACATCAAGATAAGAGCAATGTGCAAAACAAGGAACATAAGAAACATGAATGCATAAATCATCACATGAATGAATGAAACACATCAACTCAAAATACTTGCTGAGATAGAAGGGAATAGGTTTACTGACTCAACTACAAAGCAAAAGGAAGGCCCTTCAAAGAGGGAAGCAGGGATTGCAAGTCTCATAAAGAGCTCCCAAAAATTATGATACTTACTAGCTTTCAGCTCTCATTGCCCCTATCATAGGCATCTTTAGGTGATTAAGGTGAAAGTGAGGTCCAATCTGAGTTATATGCTTGACAGACTATAAACTGAAAATCCCATGTCCCTTGAGTACGAGGGCCGCTCCTCATGCTACTCAACTTTAGTTACTGGTAAGTTCTTGTCATCGTACGTATGTGTGTATCATTGAGAACCGCCAATGGGGTACCCCTTGCCCGATGATACGGAAGAATCCCCATATCAAAATGACAAGGCAAGTAGACAATGAGTATCTCAGCAATCTTCTTATTTACCATGGGAAAATGGTGCTTTTTTCTCTCTTTCCTCTTTTCATAGTATCTTTTTTTTTTCTCAATAGCTATCTCTCTCTCTTTTTTTATAAGAAGAATGCTTCATAGATATCATTATGGTTACGCTGCAGGTTTCCACCATGTCAGCATGGATTAGACCAGCGGCCCAGGCGTTTCTCTAACACACATACATAACTCCATGGACTTACAAGCTCCCCTTTTATTTCACACCGACGACATCCGCAAACAAAAGAGCAAGGTATCAACTGGGTATATATTTACAAGTGTTGAAAGCGTTCCCCGTGACAGCACGGTTCTGCTAATCCCCATCCTATAATTTGCAAGCATATAACTTTCATGGAGAGTTCACAATGATTCAGGTTTATTAAGTGCGGAAAATAAAGTGTGCCATCAAGTTCGTGAGAGCTTTAATCACTAATTTTTCACATAACAAGTTTAATTTGGGAGGTAGACTAAGCAAGAATTTACTTGGAATAGCAATAATGCTACTAGGTAGGTATGGTGGACACAAATGACAAAGGTTTTGGTTTAAAGGAGGTGGATGCACGAGAAGAATACCCTCTCAGTACAGGTTTTTGGCTAGCAAGGCTGGGTAGCAAGTACAAGAGTTGAAGGAAACAACCAAACATACAAATGATAAAGACAAACATGCAATCTTCCTTGGAAGCACAAAAGATCTTAACTAGGGAATACTAGACTTATGAGCAAATCAAGAAAGAAATATGATGAAATTATTTTTCTTTAGAGTACTTCTATGTTTTTATTTTCAACTCTCAAAAAGGTGTTGCTACTGATTGAGCCAGGTTCGCCAAAACCAACTAAATTAACTCAATGATCCCAAAGTGCTACCAATACTAACAACAAGATCAATCATATAACCACGAATTGAAAACTAACATAACCTATGCAAAAGAGTGAATGCTCGAACTTCTCATTAATATTCCATAACAGAAACTCACACCAAGGGATATATATCTAACGAGAGAGGGGACACCAAGGGATATATATCTAACGAGAGAGGGGACACTTCCATAATGCAAACTATACTACAAAATAACTCCTCTATTCATGATATGACTCTACTAATAAGGTAAAAAGATAGAAGATAGTGATATGATACCGCGACACTCCCCCAAGCTTGGAACAAACCAAGGGGATGCCAAACCTGATGACAAATTACTCCTTCGGTGGTGGTGGTATCCTCTCGATGAGCTCTCTGATAAGTTTCCCCAAGTCCTCAATCTTGAAAGTGAGATTACGAACCCGCTGTGAATTTTTCTCAGTGCGGCCCATAATCATGTCGTGTTGAGAATTCCAGCTCTTGCTATTCTTTCCCCACTCTTCCTCCTTGAAGTCTTCTTTTCCTGCATGATTATGGGTAAAGGTATGGAAGGTACTCTTGGTGTTCGGAGAAGGAGTCCTTGGTGCCAAGCAGTGATGCGGAAGCTTCCCTCCAGTTGACATCCGTGCCGTCCTTCTGATCCTGGCAGGGTTCGCCACCACTCCAATGCTTGCAATGGTAGTGCCGGTGTGCTTTGCCTCCTCTTCACCTTCACTCTTGATCTCCTTCTCCTTCCCGGGGTCTTGGAGGTCTTCCTCCATGGGCTCCTTCCCTTTATCCTTGGCGAACACCATTGTGCTTCTATGCTTTCAAAGAGTATGTCCTGACAGAAACAGGTCGAAACAAAAAAACATGACGAAAACATGATATACGGACCTCGGGGGATCCGGGGGATTATATATTATGAAGTTTCATATCAAAAGGAAGGTACTGGGAGAAAACGAGTCGGAGGCGGAGTCCTGGGTGGCCTCACCACCTGGTGGCGTGTAACTACCTCGGTGAATTACGCTCTTAGTTAATGCCTGGATGAACGAAAGTGGTTAAAATAGTACGATGGGGCCCAGGGCCACTCACGGTAGACCTTTCGGCCGTCCTAACCACTTTCAGACAACGGGACAAGAACGAGCGGCGTAATCGGCAGGCGAAGGGATCAACTACATACACAAGTGAGTATGTATGCAAGCCACATACAACAGTACATTAGAGCCATTCCATCTAAAAGAAATAGAAATAGTGCAACGCCATACGGCAAGATCCAAACATCCTAGATAGATATAATAATTTAGGATAGCTCCTCATACATCACACATCAGAGTATCAGGCGGAAGCGGAAAACAAGATCCGATTACGGATAAGAAGCAAATTGGCATAAGATGCCCCATAAATAAACACATCCCGCCCACTGATCACACGGATCCCCGTTCCCGGAATCTCTACACCGAATGATCATTGCCAACATCATCTGTCTCTTCCACCCAGTATCCATCTTGCGGGTACACCTGTTCATCTGAATCAAACAATTTATCGTGTGAGACCCTAGGGGTACTCAGCAAGTCTTTATGCCACTAAAGGGGACACAACCTGGGGTGACGCAATTGCAGCAAAAGATAATACCTAACAATTCTACAGATACTCACTAACCTTCCGCCTAACCAATGATAGACGGAAGTCCGTGAATTAAGAACAACAGTTATTACAGTATAATTAACAGATCCATCCTCCTCCTCGCTTACCAACGAGGAAGCGGACGAACAACCCCCATCATCCGTTGGCAGTTTTATTAATCATTCCATGAGTATTGCACTATTTACTAGTCAAGTACTTAGTCAATTTAAAAGCGGTACTTTAGTTATACTTGTCTATGATCGAGAAACTGTGCTCCAAGTCGTCCATAACCGTGGACACGGCTTTCAGAAAGATTTACCCTGCAGGGGTGCACGAATAGCAACACACACTCGATCAACCTCGGAAAAACCAAATCAAAACCCAACGAGGCATTCACGACAAAGCAATCACAGGATTCAGAAATATTTCAGGGGGCCACCCCATTAAGCTACCCGCAACGAAGTTGGCCGGCTCCGAGACGGACCCAAGGTTTGTGTCAATGGCTGTAAACGACTGGGAACCCGAAAATGTGACTGGGCTTGTCGATACCGCGAAAACATTCCACGATCCAAAACAGTACAGGTGCTCCACGCACAATCTTAAATAAAGCAGTAACATGGCATAAGTACAGAATAGTAATAAAGCCCCAAACTACTTGTGGCCCCAAGAAATAAGAATGAATCAAGCTCTGACTCAGGGGGGTCCATAAGGCCTCCCGGATGTGGATAGTGCGAATAGTCAAGGAACAAGAATCAAGTACTCGGGGTCCTACGGGACACAAGTGAGCATGAAAAACCAAATAGCATATATTGCTCACCGGTGCCTCTTTCATTAGTTATCCCATTACTACTCAGGTTATGTTGTTTAGGTACCTCGTTATCCATCAGACGCTCACATACCCTACTCATGCTTTTCTACGACTCGCATGGCTCAAACAACTCCTGTAGTAATGGCTCATGGGACCGGAACAAGCTTAGTGTGGTTTAAAAGTAAAGGCTATGCAGTACTTGGGATTCACTTTAATGCAATCGCGACTCAATGATGCAAGAATAAGATAGAGGCAATAGGTACTGTATGTATGCAAGCATGTGGTAGTGCTTTCCTGGTAGCTCAGTTGAAGCGAGAGATGGATCTGGGTAATACTCCTGGGATTCCTGGTAATTCTCCTGCGGGGCGTCTATTCGAAGAAGAACCAAACAAACAAAGGCCAACATAAATAAAGTGCACAAGCATATGAATTAAAATGCGACAAGCAACCAAGCATGCCATGATGAATGATGCACAATTTGCATGGCATTTAAGTAGCATGGCAAAGGTGAGGTGTGGATACAAGAAATAAAGCACTTTATTATTTATTTGCCCAAGTTTTATTGTCATAAACGGTTCAGATTTTAAATGACAACATGATGCATGCTTCAATTCAGAACAAGGATTGCATAAATAGAACGGGCTCGTCGCGCTGATCGATTTAGACATATTATTTGTCAAATTTGGAGTTATAAAACAAAAGTTATTAATTAAATAAGGAAAAGGCATTTTTATTGTAATTTTAATCATCTCGAAAATTAAAGTGTTCAAATTATATTTTGAAGAGCATATTTGGATTCCTCACATTTTTCTGATTCCAAAACATATATTATTTGTATTATTTGGATTTGTATTTTAAAAATTATTTGAATCTGAAAAGAATTTGAATTTAAATTAATTTGAAAAAGTTTTGAATAAAAACAGACTCAGGGAAATACTTCTGTCACCCAGGCGAAAACGACCCTAGACACTGACAGGTGGGCCTTTGCGCTGACTGGACCTGACGCGGAAAAAGCTTTTGTCACCGCGGGCTCGCCTAGCCACTAAGGCTGCGGGGTGGGCCAACTGGCGCAGGCCCGCGTGTCAGCGGTGGGCGAGACAGAGGCTGACAGGTGGGGCTGGGGCTGGAGCGCGGGTTGCGGCCGGGAAAAGCCGAGGGGTTAGCGCGGGTTTCGGCCGGGAAAAGCCGAGGGGTTTTCTGCAAAGGTGCTAGCGCGGCTGACAGGTGGGGCTGAAAGGAGCGCGGGTCGCAGTAATCAAGGTGGGGGGCTTTTTGCAAATCGACCACGGCCCGGTACTGTTTATCGTTTTCCTTCGTCTGGCGAGGAATCGCGGCGCGCGGCGCGAGCGAGGACTCGAACCCGGGACGCGGGCGAGCGCGCTGAGGGGGCGGACCAGTGCGGCGTGCTAGGGGAGCTGTCAGGGAGGTGGGCGCGGGCTGTATAGGGCGAGCGTGGCGCGGAAAAGCTACAGAAGACGGCGAGCTACGGCGCACGGTGACTGTTCGATGAAAAGATCGGCGGCTCTAGGGCGGCACGGCGAGGCGGAGGTTGTCAGGGAGGGGGAGATGCTCACCGCGGGCTCGCTGGTGGGGTCAGATCGGGAAGGAGCGCGGTGGTTCGTCGACGATGCTGACGCTCCGGCGGGCTAGGGTTTCGGAGGACGGCGAGGTACGGACGGCGCTGGGGAGCTCCTCGTCCACGTCGGCGCGTACAGGGAGCAGCAGGGGGTTGTCCTGGATCTCCTCAGCCACTTCACGGTCGCGTGGCTCGGCCGGTTCGTCGGGGTGGGGTGGTTGCTGGCGGCGACCGGCGTCGGCTGCTGGTGGCCGGAGAGGAAGGAGGGGAAGAAGGGGGCGTCTCGGGGTGGATCTGGAGAGGCCAGAGGAGGCGTGCGAGAGGGGAAAAAGGAGGGAGAGGGGAAGGAGGCAGCTGGGGCACGGCAAGATAAAGGTGGCCTCGTGCCACCTTTTTCTTCTCCTTCCTCGAGCACGTGCTCGGCTAGCTGGCTGGGGGGCGTCCTGGGACTGCAGTGAGGCTGCAGGGTGGGGCTGGCATGAGGGAGAGAAGAGAGGGAGGGACTAGCTCGGGTTAGGTTAGATGGTGGCCTCGGGTTAGGTTTAGCTAGGGTTAGGGTTTGGGTTAGATAGGTTAGAGAGAGGAGAGGCTGGGGTGGTGGGTCAGGTAGAGAGAGGGTGGCCAGGTGGAGAGAGGGGCTTGGCATGGAGGCCAAGCTAGAGAGAGAGAGAGAGGGTTAGTATAGATTAGGGTTATGAGAAGAAAATAGATTAAATAGGTTTGATTATTTTTAAGTATATAGATTGTAAATTTTGTGTAAGAGGCCAATCCAAGAAGAACTAGAAAGGCTTGATCTTGCATGGACTAATGTAGAGAAGAAACTAGAAAGAAAGAAGAAGAAAAGAATTAGGTGGAATAAGGCTCATGTGGTCATACATGTAGATAAATAGAAAAATAAAAGAAATGAATGTGGTAAGATCCTCCCAAGTGGAGCATGGTGGAGGCTAGAATTATCATGAGTTGGAGGTGAAAAGAATTCCAAGAAAAGAAAAAGAAATGAATTAAGGAATAGGCCTCATGTGATTCATGCATGGAGATAATACTAATAAAAGAAGATGGTATGGTGTGACTAAGGAGAGGTGGAGATGGTTTTCCTAGATAGGATCCACCAAAACCAAAGAAAAACTAATGGAAGAAAAAGGTGGTGGAGAAGCTTGCATGGCCCATGCAAAATATTAATGACATGATTTATTATGTGAAAACAATAATAATATGATGGCATTAATCTTGTGCATTTCCAAGAAGTGGAAAATAAGCCAAGCAAAGAATTTGGGAGATTGATCCACCCCAAACCACATGAGCTAGGATAAAAATGTCACAAGAAAAGGAATTACAAGCTCATGGTTAAGGGATGGTGGGATCTTAAAGTGGTAGAAAGAAAGGTGGTGGAATTGAAATAAAAGATATGCCCCGAACTCAACTTGGGCATTTGAACAATATATCAATAGCCAAATATAATATCAAGAAGCAAATACAATTAATAATGCATGTGAGAGAAGAACCAAAAGGAAGAGGGTTTTATATGATGCTCAGATGCAAGGTGGCATGATGACATGAGCATGATATAATTATGATGCAACAATACTCTCTATGGAGTAGCCAATATCTTACTAGGACAAGTAGCATTACAATTGTTAGACAATTGGGGTGCTACAACTCTCCCCCACTAAACAGGAATCTCGCCCCGAGATTCTAGGAAGAAGAGGACTCAAAGAGGGTAGGATACTTGGCACGGAGCTCATCTTCACGTTCCCAGGTGGCTTCATCAACGGAATGGTGCGACCACTGCACCTTGCAGAACTTGATGGACTTGTTGCGAGTCCTTCTTTCTGCGACTTCAAGAATTTTTGTGGGGTGCTCTTGATAAGACAGATCTTCTTGGAGATTGATGAGTTCATGGTCCACGGCCCTGCCGGGATCCTTGAAGCACTTCTTGAGTTGAGAGATGTGAAAAACATCATGGACTTTGAGTTGTTCAGGGAGCTCAAGAGCATAAGCAACTTCTCCTCTTCTTCCACAAATTTTGAAAGGACCGATGTATCTAGGAGCCAGCTTTCCTTTGATACCAAAGCGGTGCGTGCCTCTCATGGGAGTGACACGAATATAAACGAGATCACCAGGGACATACTCCATGTCCGTGTGCTTTCTGTCATAATTGCTCTTCTGGCGACTTTGAGCAATCTACAGATTTTCAAGAATGATATGAACTTTCTCCTCCGCTTGAGTTACAATGTCGGGACCAAACAATATTCTTTCACCTGCGCCCGACCAACCAATCGGAGTTCTGCATTTGCGACCATAGAGAGCCTCAAATGGTGCCATCTTTAGACTTTTCTGGAAACTGTTGTTGTACGAGAATTCAGCATAAGGAAGACATTCTTCCCACTTCATGCCGAAAGAGATAACGCAAGCACGAAGCATATCTTCTAGAATCTGATTGATCCTTTCAACTTGTCCTTGCAACTGAGGGTGGTAAGCTGTGCTGAAGTTTAGTTTTGTTCCCAAAGCATTTTGGAAACTTCCCCAGAACTTGGAAGTGAAGATGCTTCCACGGTCTGAACTGATCTCAAGAGGAACTCCATACAGAGAGACAATTCTGTTGATATAGAGCTCAGCCAACTGAATTGCAGAAATTGTTTCCTTGACTGGAAAGAAGTGAGCTACTTTGGAAAGCCTGTCAATGACAACAAAGATTGCATTGTTGCCTTTCTGCGACCTTGGAAAACTAGTGATGAAGTCCATCTCTACTTTCTCCCATTTCCATTCCAGAGGCTTCAATGGCTGTAGAAGACCGGAAGGTTTCTGATGAATAGCTTTAACTCTGCGACAAACATCACACTCCGAGACATACTTGGCACAATATCGTTTCAAACCAGGCGACCAATATTGTGTTTTTAAGTCCATGTACATCTTAGTGCTGCCAGGGTGGATAGAAAGAACAGAATCATGCGCCTCCTTGAGAACTTGCTCTCTTAAACCCGGGTAGTTCGGAACAAACATCCGGTGTTCAAAGAAAAGAGTGCCTTGGTCATCTACGTGGAAAGACTCGTACTTCGGAAGTTGAATGTTGGAGATGATCTTTTTAGTGTAAGGATCCCCAAGCTGAATGGAACAGACCTTTTCTTCCAAGAGAGGTGTTGCTAGAAGGTTCAGAAGATACCCTTGATCCACAATTTCAAGGTTGAGCTTGCGGAATTCCTCGCACAAGAGAGGCTGTTGTTCTTCCACCATGAGGTTGTTGACATAAGCTTTTCGGCTGAGAGCATCGGCCATGACATTGGCTTTGCCCGGAGTATAGTTGATGGTCAAATCGAAATCATTGATTGTTTCAATCCACCTCCTCTGACGAAGGTTGAGATCAGGTTGTGTGAAGATATACTTCAGACTCTTGTGATCAGAAAAGATCTCACAACGGTTGCCAAGCAAGTAATGCCTCCATACTTTCAAAGCAAAGACAACTGCTGCGAGTTCGAGGTCATGTGTAGGATAGTTGATCTCATGCGTCTTCAACTGACGAGAGGCATAAGCAACAACTTGCTTTTCTTGCATAAGGACCGCACCCAATCCTTGCAATGAAGCATCACAGAAAATCTGGAAAGGCTTTGATGTATCTGGAGGAACCAAGACTGGTGTGGAAGTGAGCTTCTCTTTGAGTGTTTCAAAGCTTGCTTGACATGCAGGAGTCCAAAGATATTTCTTGCCTTTCTTGAGGAGATCGGTAAGAGGCTTCGCAATGTTTGAGAAATTTTGAACGAAGAGACGGCAGTAACTGGCCAAACCAAGGAAACTTCGGACTTCTTTGACATTTATGGGTGGAAGCCAGTCCATAATTGTCTTAATAGTTTCTGGGTTGACGGCAATGCCCTTGGCAGAGATGACGTGACCAAGGTAGGTGACTTGAGGCAGCCAAAACTCACACTTGGAGAACTTTGCATACAGGCGGTTCTCACGAAGCTTGTTTAGGACACAACGAAGGTGTTCTTCATGTTCTTCTTTTGACTTAGAATAGACTAGAATGTCATCCAGATAGACCACAACGAATTTATCAAGATACTCCATGAAAACCGAGTTCATAAGCCTCGAGAAGGTGGCAGGTGCATTGGTGAGACCGAAAGACATGACTGTGTACTCATACAACCCATAGCGAGTGGTGAAAGCTGTTTTGGGAACATCTTCCTTGCGAATCTTGATTTGATGATAACCACTTCTCAAATCAAGCTTAGAGAATACCACAGCTCCGGCTAGCTGATCGAAGAGATCATTAATCCGCGGAAGGGGATATTTATTCTTGATTGTTTTAGCATTGAGTGCCCGATAGTCAACACAAAGTCTATCAGTCTTGTCTCGCTTCTTCACAAAGATGGTTGGACTACCCCAAGAAGAAGTACTGTGCTGAATGAAACCCAACTTCTCTTGTTCATCCAACTGACGCTTAAGTTCAGCCAACTCAGCAGGACCCATTTTATAAGGCCGCTTGGAGATAGGAGCGGTACCAGGTTCAAGTTCAATGACAAACTCAACCTCACGATCCGGAGGCATACCTGGCAACTCTTCAGGAAAGACATCTGGAAACTCACAAACTACAAGAACACTCTGAATACCTTCCATAGCATCATCATTCAGAGCTGCCAAAGAATAAAGCTGAATTGCAGGAGTCAGACTTGGAGAATAGACTATATGGCCTTCAGGAATTTTCAGAGAAACCGAACGTTCAGCACAATCAATCACAGCTGCATTTGCTGTCAACCAATCCATGCCCAAGATAACATCAATATCAGAATTGCCCAGAACAATTAAGGAAGCCGGGAAAGAAGAACCACCAATCTCAATTTGATTGCCATGGCTGATCTTAGTAGATAACAATCTTGCCCCGGGGGAAAGAACCATTAACTTTTTATCGAGCTGGTCTATAACAAGCTCATGCTCATTTGCAAATTTGTGAGAAACGAAAGAGTGTGAAGCACCAGAATCAAACAAAACTCGTGCAGGAACTGAGTTAACAGGAAGCATACCCATGACAACTCCAGGTGCATGCTCAGCTTGAGCGACGTTGACACAGTTGGCACGAGCAACCGTAGATCCTGGCTTAGTGTTGATGTTGAGAGCCCGAGGTGGAGGTGCACGAATCATAGGAGCACTTGCCGCAGGTCTTGGAGGTGGTGGTGGAAGAGCTTTGTTGTTCATAGGACAATTCCAGTGCTGATGCCCAGTGTTTCCACAAGTATAACAAGCACCAGGTGGACGTGGAGCAACGTAGCCAGGGACTCCGCCAGGCGCTCCAGGGTAGTTGTGGTTGTGGCCCCTGGGAGCCGCAGTGAAGGAGTTTTGTGGCCTTGGTGCGTAGCTTGAAGGTCTTGGTGGAGCAGGGAGCGACGGTGGGGTGTTAGGAACCCAGACACGACGCTTAGAAGGAGCTGTCATAGCAGAAGAGCTTGCTGTATCACGGCTGTGTTTCTTTGACTCCTCAAACACTTGCCTACTTGCTTCTTCCTGCAGAGCTGTGTGCTGAAGTTCCAGAAAAGATGCTGGCCTTGCATGAGTGATTGCATATTTGATGGAAGCATTGAGGCCTTGCCGAAACCTCTTTTGCTTCTTCTTGTCATCAGAGATCTCATCGCCACCATAACGAGACAGGTTCATGAAGTTTCTGATGTAGGTGTTGACATTGTCAGTGCCCTGCTTGAGGTTGAGAAACACTTCCTTCATCCTTTCCATGACAATTTCTGATAGATATTGCTCTTTGAAAGCAGCAGTGAATCGCTCCCAAGTAGGCTGAAAACCAGAAATATCTGCCTTGAGGTAATTTTCCCACCAGAGAGCTGCATCTCCCTTCAGAAGGTGAGTAGCACACTTGACCCATTCTTGCTCGGGAACATCCGCAGTCATCAGCAACCTTGACACTTCACGAAGCCAATCATCCACATCAAGTGGTTGATCAGACACTTCGAATTGATGTGGGTTGAACTTGAGAAAACTCTTGATGTCTCCTCGCTTGGGAGGTGGAGGTAGCGGAGCAAACTCATTCCTCCTGACACTTTCCTCGAAGCGCTGCTGGTTCTGCTACATAGTGCCCAAAGCATTTGCAATACTTGCCAAAGCAGCCCCGAGTTCAGGTGGTATATCCTCCTCAGAACGGCGTGGCGGTGCCATCCTGTGATTGATATAAAACACAAGTCAGTACTATAATGGAGAATGATAATAATCCAAAATAGTACCAAAATGGAATTAATCAAGATTAAAGAATGTAATTCACTGAGATGATATTAAAATATCAACAAAGTTCAAGGCAATTAGAAGATATTAAGCATAACACACACGACTGAACAAGGAGTGTGGTATACAAACTAACAAAGAAAATTTTTCCGCAAATTTCGGCATTAAAATACCACTATATGCGCAAAACCACTTAACGAATCAAGAGTAGTAACTCTACTAGTTCGATATACAAAAGCAAATGACAAAAGTAGTGGTATGGTCGCGACTCCATCCCGCACTCAAATCATTACTCCGCACATGAATCAGTAAAACACATATCCCACAACTTCTTCTTAAGATGAACCTAAAGATTGTTAACTACGGAAAAGAACACCCCAACAAGATAACGTCGGATAACAAAGAGTAAGATAGGTCGCATCGGTGTACAACAAATCAGAATAGATCGCGTCGGTTTACAAAGGACTGTCGGTAGGGAATGTACCAACAGTTGATAACCAAAAGGCAGATAGTGATAACATTTGGATGCAACAGATAGACAAGGAATTCACACACACACACACAAACATAACCTATGGTACTACGGAACCCAGAACACGTGAATCCTAGTTTGAAGTTTAGAAGAGGATTGAAAACGTTACACTTCCTTACCAGAAAAGGGTGGGTGGGTGGGTAAGAAGAAAAATGGAAGCAATCTTACTCTCACGTTTGTTTTTCCCTAATATACATAACTACCAAAATATTTGCTAGACAGACAACGACCATTTTGGTTGAGACCCTGAAGGGCGGGATGGCTCTGATACCAATTGTAACTACCTCGGTGAATTACGCTCTTAGTTAATGCCTGGATGAACGAAAGTGGTTAAAATAGTACGGTGGGGCCTAGGGCCACTCACGGTAGACCTTTCGGCCGTCCTAACCACTTTCAGACAACGGGACAAGAACGAGCGGCGTAATCGGCAGGCGAAGGGATCAACTGCATACACAAGTGAGTATGTATGCAAGCCACATACAACAGTACATTAGAGCCATTCCATCTAAAAGAAATAGAAATAGTGCAACGCCATACGGCAAGATCCAAACATCCTAGATAGATATAATAATTTAGGATAGCTCCTCATACATCACACATCAGAGTATCAGGCGGAAGCGGAAAACAAGATCCGAGTACGGATAAGAAGCAAATTGGCATAAGATGCCCCATAAATAAACACATCCCGCCCACTGATCACACGGATCCCCGTTCCCGGAATCTCTACACCGAATGATCATTGCCAACATCATCTGTCTCTTCCACCCAGTATCCATCTTGCGGGTACACCTGTTCATCTGAATCAAACAATTTATCGTGTGAGACCCTAGGGGTACTCAGCAAGTCTTTATGCCACTAAAGGGGACACAACCTGGGGTGACGCAATTGCAGCAAAAGATAATACCTAACAATTCTATAGATACTCACTAACCTTCCGCCTAACCAATGATAGACGGAAGTCCGTGAATTAAGAACAACAGTTATTACAGTATAATTAACAGATCCATCCTCCTCCTCGCTTACCAACGAGGAAGCGGACGAACAACCCCCATCATCCGTTGGCAGTTTTATTAATCATTCCATGAGTATTGCACTATTTACTAGTCAAGTACTTAGTCAATTTAAAAGCGGTACTTTAGTTATACTTGTCTATGATCGAGAAACTGTGCTCCAAGTCGTCCATAACCGTGGACACGGCTTTCAGAAAGATTTACCCTGCAGGGGTGCACGAATAGCAACACACACTCGATCAACCTCGGAAAAACCAAATCAAAACCCAACGAGGCATTCACGACAAAGCAATCACAGGATTCAGAAATATTTCAGGGGGCCACCCCATTAAGCTACCCGCAACGAAGTTGGCCGGCTCCGAGACGGACCCAAGGTTTGTGTCAATGGCTGTAAACGACTGGGAACCCGAAAATGTGACTGGGCTTGTCGATACCGCGAAAACATTCCACGATCCAAAACAGTACAGGTGCTCCACGCACAATCTTAAATAAAGCAGTAACATGGCATAAGTACAGAATAGTAATAAAGCCCCAAACTACTTGTGGCCCCAAGAAATAAGAATGAATCAAGCTCTGACTCAGGGGGGTCCATAAGGCCTCCCGGATGTGGATAGTGCGAATAGTCAAGGAACAAGAATCAAGTACTCGGGGTCCTACGGGACACAAGTGAGCATGAAAAACCAAATAGCATATATTGCTCACCGGTGCCTCTTTCATTAGTTATCCCATTACTACTCAGGTTATGTTGTTTAGGTACCTCGTTATCCATCAGACGCTCACATACCCTACTCATGCTTTTCTACGACTCGCATGGCTCAAACAACTCCTGTAGTAATGGCTCATGGGACCGGAACAAGCTTAGTGTGGTTTAAAAGTAAAGGCTATGCAGTACTTGGGATTCACTTTAATGCAATCGCGACTCAATGATGCAAGAATAAGATAGAGGCAATAGGTACTGTATGTATGCAAGCATGTGGTAGTGCTTTCCTGGTAGCTCAGTTGAAGCGAGAGATGGATCTGGGTAATACTCCTGGGATTCCTGGTAATTCTCCTGCGGGGCGTCTATTCGAAGAAGAACCAAACAAACAAAGGCCAACATAAATAAAGTGCACAAGCATATGAATTAAAATGCGACAAGCAACCAAGCATGCCATGATGAATGATGCACAATTTGCATGGCATTTAAGTAGCATGGCAAAGGTGAGGTGTGGATACAAGAAATAAAGCACTTTATTATTTATTTGCCCAAGTTTTATTGTCATAAACGGTTCAGATTTTAAATGACAACATGATGCATGCTTCAATTCAGAACAAGGATTGCATAAATAGAACGGGCTCGTCGCGCTGATCGATTTAGACATATTATTTGTCAAATTTGGAGTTATAAAACAAAAGTTATTAATTAAATAAGGAAAAGGCATTTTTATTGTAATTTTAATCATCTCGAAAATTAAAGTGTTCAAATTATATTTTGAAGAGCATATTTGGATTCCTCACATTTTTCTGATTCCAAAACATATATTATTTGTATTATTTGGATTTGTATTTTAAAAATTATTTGAATCTGAAAAGAATTTGAATTTAAATTAATTTGAAAAAGTTTTGAATAAAAACAGACTCAGGGAAATACTTCTGTCACCCAGGCGAAAACGACCCTAGACACTGACAGGTGGGCCTTTGCGCTGACTGGACCTGACGCGGAAAAAGCTTTTGTCACCGCGGGCTCGCCTAGCCACTAAGGCTGCGGGGTGGGCCAACTGGCGCAGGCCCGCGTGTCAGCGGTGGGCGAGACAGAGGCTGACAGGTGGGGCTGGGGCTGGAGCGCGGGTTGCGGCCGGGAAAAGCCGAGGGGTTTTCTGCAAAGGTGCTAGCGCGGCTGACAGGTGGGGCTGAAAGGAGCGCGGGTCGCAGTAATCAAAAAGGTGGGGGGCTTTTTGCAAATCGACCACGGCCCGGTACTGTTTATCGTTTTCCTTCGTCTGGCGAGGAATCGCGGCGCGCGGCGCGAGCGAGGACTCGAACCCGGGACGCGGGCGAGCACGCTGAGGGGGCGGACCAGTGCGGCGTGCTAGGGGAGCTGTCAGGGAGGTGGGCGCGGGCTGTATAGGGCGAGCGTGGCGCGGAAAAGCTACAGAAGACGGCGAGCTACGGCGCACGGTGACTGTTCGATGAAAAGATCGGCGGCTCTAGGGTGGCACGGCGAGGCGGAGGTTGTTAGGGAGGGGGAGATGCTCACCGCGGGCTCGCTGGTGGGGTCGGATCGGGAAGGAGCGCGGTGGTTCGTCGACGATGCTGACGCTCCGGCGGGCTAGGGTTTCGGAGGACGGCGAGGTATGGGCGGCGCTGGGGAGCTCCTCGTCCACGTCGGCGTGTACAGGGAGCAGCAGGGGGTTGTCCTGGATCTCCTCAGCCACTTCACGGTCGCGTGGCTGGGCCGGTTCGTCGGGGCGGGGTGGTTGCTGGCGGCGACCGGCGTCGGCTGCTGGTGGCCGGAGAGGAAGGAGGGGAAGAAGGGGGCGTCTCGGGGTGGATCTGGAGAGGCCAGAGGAGGCGTGCGAGAGGGGAAAAAGGAGGGAGAGGGGAAGGAGGCAGCTGGGGCACGGCAAGATAAAGGTGGCCTCGTGCCACCTTTTTCTTCTCCTTCCTCGAGCACGTGCTCGGCTAGCTGGCTGGGGGGCGTCCTGGGACTGCAGTGAGGCTGCAGGGTGGGGCTGGCATGAGGGAGAGAAGAGAGGGAGGGACTAGCTCGGGTTAGGTTAGATGGTGGCCTCGGGTTAGGTTTAGCTAGGGTTAGGGTTAGATAGGTTAGAGAGAGGAGAGGCTGGGGTGGTGGGTCAGGTAGAGAGAGGGTGGCCAGGTGGAGAGAAGGGCTTGGCATGGAGGCCAAGCTAGAGAGAGAGAGAGAGAGGGTTAGTAGAGATTAGGGTTATGAGAAGAAAATAGATTAAATAGGTTTGATTATTTTTAAGTATATAGATTGTAAATTTTGTGTAAGAGGCCAATCCAAGAAGAACTAGAAAGGCTTGATCTTGCATGGACTAATGTAGAGAAGAAACTAGAAAGAAAGAAGAAGAAAAGAATTAGGTGGAATAAGGCTCATGTGGTCATACATGTAGATAAATAGAAAAATAAAAGAAAGGAATGTGGTAATATCCTCCCAAGTGGAGCATGGTGGAGGCTAGAATTATCATGAGTTGGAGGTGAAAAGAATTCCAAGAAAAGAAAAAGAAATGAATTAAGGAATAGGCCTCATGTGGTTCATGCATGGATATAATACTAATAAAAGAAGATGGTATGGTGTGACTAAGGAGAGGTGGAGATGGTTTTCCTAGATAGGATCCACCAAAACCAAAGAAAAACTAATGGAAGAAAAAGGTGGTGGAGAAGCTTGCATGGCCCATGGAAAATATTAATGACATGATTTATTATGTGAAAACAATAATAATATGATGGCATTAATCTTGTGCATTTCCAAGAAGTGGAAAATAAGCCAAGCAAAGAATTTGGGAGATTGATCCACCCCAAACCACATGAGCTAGGATAAAAATGTCACAAGAAAAGGAATTACAAGCTCATGGTTAAGGGATGGTGGGATCTTAAAGTGGTAGAAAGAAAGGTGGTGGAATTGAAATAAAAGATATGCCCCGAACTCAACTTGGGCATTTGAACAATATATCAATAGCCAAATATAATATCAAGAAGCAAATACAATTAATAATGCATGTGAGAGAAGAACCAAAATGAAGAGGGTTTTATATGATGCTCAGATGCAAGGTGGCATGATGACATGAGCATGATATAATTATGATGCAACAATACTCTCTATGGAGTAGCCAATATCTTACTAGGACAAGTAGCATTACAATTGTTAGACAATTGGGGTGCTACATGGCGCGGCCAGGGGTGGGCCCGCTCCATGGGGTGGTGTGGGCCACCCTGGCTCCGTTTTCGTCCCTTCTTCGCTTCGTAGCTTTCCTTATTGACTCAAAACTGCAAAAATATAGTTGGATTGTATTTTCGCGGAACTTTTCTTACCAGAACTATTACTTAGTTGGAAACGGACTCTGTAGGTCTCTGGATTTGGTCCTCAATGAATTTCTCTGGAGTTATAACTTGAAAGGCATCAACATCTTCATTGTCAGAATCTCCAGCAATATAGTGTTTGAGTCGCTGTCCATTCACTACTTGTGTAGTATTATCTTTTAGAGGAGAAATTTTTATTGCTCCTGAACGGTATACTTATTCAATGATGAAAGGTCCTTCCCATTTTGATAGTAGCTTACCTGCAAAAAATCTGAGACGAGACCTATACAATAGAAATTTCTCACCAACATGAAATTCTCTCTTAAGTATTCGCTTGTCATGCCATCTTTTAACTTTTTCCTTAAAGAGCCTAGCATTATCATAGGCTTCACTCCTCCATTCATCTAAAGAACTTAAGTCAAATAATCTTTTCTCACCAGCGAGCTTACAATATCTATTTAGTTCTTTCACTGCCCAGTAAGCTTTGTGTTCTAATTCTAAGGGTAGGTGGCAAGCTTTCCCATAAACCATTTTATAAGGAGACATTCCCATAGGATTTTTGTAAGCAGTTCTATAAGCCCATAAAGCATCATTCAACTTTTTAGCCTAGTTTTTTCTACATCTATTAATAGTCTTTTGCAAGATAGATTTAATTTCTCTATTTGATAACTCTACTTGCCCGCTAGTTTGGGAGTGATAAGCTGAAGCAATTCTATGATTAACATCATACTTAGTGAGGGTCTTCCTAAAACCGCCATGAATGAAATGAGAACCCCCATCAGTCATGAGATACCTAGGCACTCCAAACCTAGGAAATATAACATCTTTAAGCATTTTTAAAGAAGTTTCCCCGTCAGCACTTTTTGTAGGAATAGCTTCTACCCACTTAGTAACATAATCTACGGCAACAAGAATATGAGTACAGCCTTTCGAAGGAGGGAAATGACCCATAAAGTCAAATCCCCAACAATCAAAAGGTTCAATAACTAGAGAGTAATTCATAGGCATTTCATTGCGTCTAGAAATATTACCAACACGCTGACATTCATCACAAGATAAAACAAATTTTCTTGCATCTTTAAAAAGGGTAGGCCAGTAGAAACCTGATTGTAGTACCTTTTGTGTTCTATCTCCTGCATGATGTCCTCCATAGGCGCTCCCATGACATTTACGCAATATTTATTTTTGTTCATACTCTGGAACACATCTTCGCATAATACCATCAACCCCTTCTTTGTATAAGTGTGGGTCATCCCAAAAATAATGCCTCAAATCATAAAAGAACTTTCTTCTTTGTTGAGCTGAAAAAGTTGGAAGCAAATACTTGGAAACAATAAATTTAGCATAATCAGCATACCAAGGGCTTCCTCGCGAGCTCACCCCTACTGCGGCTAACTGTTCATTTGGGAAACTATCATTAACAAGCATAGGATCAAAAGAGATGTTTTCTAAACGAGATAAATTATCAGCTACAGGGTTTTCAGCACCCTTCCTGTCTACTATGTGTAGATCAAACTCTTGTAAGAGTAGTACCCATCTAATAAGTTTAGGCTTAGCGTCCTTTCTTCGTCATAAGATATTTAATAGCAGCATGATCAGTATGAATGGTTACTTTTGAGTCCACAATATAGGGCCTAAACTTATCACAGGCAAAAACAACAACTAGGAATTCCTTTTCAGTAGTGGCATAATTCCTTTCAGTAGCATCTAGAGTCTTACTAGCATAATGAATAACGTTTAACTTTTTATCAATACGTTGCCCAAGGACAGCCCCTACAGCAAAATCACCAGCATCACACATTATTTCAAAGGGTAAACTCCAATCAGGTGGTTGAACAATAGGGACCGTAGTTAAAGCCTTCTTAAGAGTTTCAAAAGCCTCCCTACAATCATCATCAAAAACAAAAGGTACATATTTTTGAAGAAGATTAGTGAGGGGTTTTGATATCCTAGAGAAGTCTTTAATAAACCTCCTATAGAAACCAGCATGACCAAGGATACTACGAATACCTTTGATGTCTCTTGGACATGGCATCTTCTCAATTGCTTCAACCTTAGCTCTATCAACTTCTATGCCTCTCTCAGAAACTTTATGCCCAAGAACAATCCCTTCATTGACCATGAAGTGACATTTCTCCCAATTAAGAACAAGATTAGTTTCTTCACATCTCTGCAAAACTTTATCAAGGTTGTGTAGACAATTATCAAAAGAAGTTCCATAGACAGAAAAGTCATCCATGAACACTTCTACAATCTCCTCACAAAAACCATGAAAGATAGCAGACATGCACCTTTGAAAAGTAGTAGGAGCATTACATAGACCAAAAGGCATACGTCTATAAGCATAAGTTCCATAAGGGCAAGTAAAAGTAGTTTTTTCTTGATCTTGTTGTTTAACAGCAATTTGAGAGAAACCAGAATAACCATCAAGAAAACAAAAATGGGTCTTTTTAGACAACCTTTCCAACATTTGATCAATAAAAGGAAGCGGGTAGTGATCTTTCTTAGTAACTTTATTGACTTTCCTAAAATCAATGCACATCCTATAGCCTACCACTTTTCTTTGAGGAATAAGCTCATCATTATCATTAGGGACAACGGTAATACCTCCCTTTTTAGGAACACAATGAATAGGACTAACCCATTCACTATCAGCAATAGGGTAAATAATACCATCATCAAGGAGTTTCAATACCTCATTCCTTACCACTTCCTTCATCCTAGGATTTAAACGTCGTTGGTGCTCCACTACAGGCTTCGCATCTGGTTCTATGTTGATAGAGTGCTGACATATAGTAGGTGAAATCCCTTTCTTCTTCCTTCCCTGAAAGTTTAGCGCTAACAATAATAGGATATATATTTTTATCATAAATATAAGCATATTTAAGATCATTAGGGAGAGGTTTTAGATCGAAAACAGGATCCTTTTTAGGTGGCATCGTGGTACCCAAGTCTTCTACATGCAAGTCGTGCTTAAGCATCATAGGTTGATCACGAAGAATCCTGTCAATCTCATTCCTTTCTTCCATGAAGATTTCACTTTCATGATCTTCCATAAATTGCTACAAGGCATTGTTAGGAGCAAGAGAAATAGAAGCAAGTTGTTCAACCCTAAAATCTTCACTATGGGTTTCCTTTTCGCAAGGTTCTTTAGCAAATTTCGAAAATTAAACTCGTAAGATTCCCCATCAAACTTAGTCAAGATTTTCTCCCTCTTGCAATCAATAATAGCTCCACAAGTACTCAAGAAAGGTCTACAAAAAATGATAGGGTAGGTTTTACTAGCAGCCAAACCAAGTACTAGAAAATCAGCAGGGTACTTAATCTTACCACAAAGAACTTCCACATCTCGTACAATACCAATTGGAGAGATGGTCTCTCTATTAGCAAGGTGAATAACCACATCAATCTCTTCCAACTCGCAAGGACTGATTTCATGCATAATTTCTCTGTAAAGCTCATAACAAAAATAAAACAACTAGCATAATTAAACAATACTCATAGTAGAAGTTTCCTTTACCAGTTCCACTCTCCAATAGCGCTTCACTCCCCGGCAACGGCGCCAAAAAATAGTCTTGATGACCCACAAGTATAGGGGGTGTATTGCAGTATTTTCGATAATTAAGAGTGTCGAACCCAACGAGGAGCAGAAGGTGCTGGATAGTGGTATGGATCAGGAATTCTCTGCAAATACTTAGCAAACAGATTTTTAGGGGTTTTCGATAAAGCAAGTAAACAAAGTACGAGTAAATGAAAGACAGTAAGAATGAATGCAGCAAGTGGCCCAATCCTTTATGCAGCAAAGGACAAGCCGGTTGTGTTTCTATAGATGACCAAACGTTCTCGAGGACACATGGGAAGACTGTCAAGTGCTTTCGCTTCATATAGTCGATGATCTCTAGCTTCCTAAGTGTTGTGTGGGTGAAACTATGCTAATGTACCGCCCCATCCAAGACTAAATACATACTTGTGATTATACCCCTTGCAAACATCCGTAAGTACAAGAAAGTAAATAAGGTAAAACCTAACCACAACTTTAAACTCTAAGACCCTTACGTCCCTTGTGCAATGGTTTCCTAACGGGGGTTCAGGTTTCTGTCACTCCGGCAATCCCTACGATTAGTAGCCAAATACACAATGCATTCCCCTAGGCCCATATAGGTGAAGTGTCATTTAGTCGATGTTCACATGACACCACTAGAAGAAGTACACCACAACTTAAATAACAATCTATTGAATCTTTCTCAACGCAATTCTACTACTAACAACAAGACTTCTCCCATGTCCTCAAGAACAAAACGAACTACTCACAAGACATCATATGGATCATTATCAGAGATGGAATAATGATGTATAACAATCTGAACATAAACAATAATTCAATGGTTCACTCAATAGCATCAACTACAAAGAGTAATCAACACCGGGAAAGTTTCCCCTATGAACTATGCAAGATTCAACTCAATTGTTACAGCAATATGGAGATGGTGATGAGGGTGCTGATGGTGATGATGGTGGTGATGATGATAATCCTGATGAAGTCTAGCTTGATGGTGGTGTTGATGGTGACGATCTTCCCTCTCCGGGAAGGAATTCCCCCGGCAGAAATCTGTCTGCTGGAGAGATCTTTCTCTCTCGGTGTTTTCCGCCCCGCAGAGGCGGCAGAATCTTTCTGTGGTCGCTCCCCGAGTCTTAGGGTTTCGTGGGGATGATATATGTCAAAGGAGAGAGGCTGGAGTGGGCCAGGGTGGCCACACCACTCCCAGGCGCGACCTAGGCCTGCCCGCGCCATGGGGTGGTGTGGGCCCCCTATGGCCCACCTCCACTCCATCTTCTGGCATCCTGAGTCTTCTAAAAAATAGAATTTTCCGTATATTTTCCCGGATTTTCTGATCTTCGCGAATTTTGCCTCCAAACAGCACCTTTTCCATCAGAATCCTTACTACAGCGGTCCATGCTCCAAAATTCATCAACCATGCAAAAATAGATGAAATAACATAAGTATCACCTCTCAATATGAAATATATCAATGAATAATAGTGAATTAAGACATAGAATAGTGATGCAAAATGGACGTAACGCTCAACCTCGTAGATATAATGATAGACTTGATGACACTCTTGAAAGTATTTCATTAGAAGGAATGAATGTTTAGCGGTGATCGAGATGCATGCCAAAATTTGACCTACTGAGTAAAGTTGATATAGCTTTATGCATGTCTACAACACTATCGCATTTCATGGTATGTTAACAACTCCGCTAGACTACGAACGATCCGCATAGAGGAAACTCTTGGATATCGGCTATGAGTTGAGTAAGCAGTTTTAGCAGCAATGCTATAATGGGTAAGAGTCTTGGTATACTCACGGGTCTGCGTTGCAAGAAAAAGTTGGAATACTCCTTTGACATGCTATGAGAAATCATTATTAAAGCCAAATATAATTGGTGGCAGTCACGAGTGTCCATCCTAGCCTACATAGTCTGTTAACTTACCAAGTTTTTGCATGGCCTTGTTACTAAAGAACTAAAGTTCTAGAAAGAAAAATAATAGAAAAGAAGTGATTGATATTCCTGATTTATTAATGTGGGTGTTCTACAATGAGACACTCTAATGCCATGCTTATTTTGACATGATCTCTCACTATTAATTGTTAATATGAATCTTATAGTGTTCCTTGGCAAGCTAAGAGTTAACTAGAGGAATTGGAGTAACTCTTTATTCATCTAGTTATCCATGATGGTAAAATCTTTATCATGGTTATCTTGACTTCACAAAGCCTGTACGATACTTTTCACTACTCTTTCTATGCTAAGCTTTTGTATTGAAGAAATGGTGGGTGCATGAGACTACTAATTGTAAGTGAACTTGGTTTCTTGTTGTTTTGGTTTAAACATTGAGTTCCTTATGATTTTGTCTTATTGCTCAAGGACGATCAAGGTTTAAGCTTGGAGAGTTGATTGTTGTGAAATACAACCATTTTTCTCTAGCTTTAAACCTCATATTAGTCAAGTAATTGATAAAATATCTCTCTAGCCTTATCACTAGTGACTAATTATTTCATAGATGAGAAAATCATTTGTTTGTTTTTTCTGCAGAAATAGACACTTTTATGGCGCAATCTGGGCTAACTAATGAAGAATTATGAGTTGCTAATTTTTCCAAGTCAAAGAGGCCACGAAGGAGGCATCCAGTACCTTCAACGAGCACTGGTATGGGAAGGTGATGATCCCCATGTTGCAGGGAATCACTATAGCACAATTTGATAAGTATTTGAGTGTCAAATCCATGTGGAGCTGAAGGTAAACTATCTAATCTCTAAAGCCCTATAACCCACTTATATGGCCTTTCGTGCAATGCAATGAACTAAAAGGTTTTGGGTACTTTTTACTTCTAACTAGAAAGATGTAAAGTGGTGAAAGTAAATACAGAAAGTAAAACTAATATAGGTAAAATAAAAATAGGTAAAGGTAATAGCAAGTAACTCAAGGGAGTAAGTGTTCTGGAAAGTTGTTATTTCATTTGGTTGGTTGTCATAATTAGTGAAGCACATAGATAGTCTGTATTGTTTCTTCTAGAGAGGAGCCATAAATAGGTGCAACTATGTAACCATGTAATTACACCCCTAGTGATTGACTCCAAAACTGTTTCCATGTAAGCAAGGAAGTTATTAATACATAAGGTCCAACCACCACTCTAAGCTTCAAGGTCCCCATAATATACCCCTTGTTAATTAACCATAAAGTAGTATCTCATACATATTTAATACTTGGAACACTGTTTCTGTCAAGTGCCTCTGTCCATCCCTCCTCCTAGCAATATGCAACAGTGACAACCTTATGCATCCCGCAACATATGTTTTCACTCATATATCAGTACATAAGACCATCATATAAGATAACATACTTTTATGCAACCAACAACGAACTATTTCACAATTGCCATGAATATATCACTACTCAAACATAAACATAGAGACACAATAGATCATGGAGAGAATAATAGATTGCATCATACATCATGTTTACTAAGATATTACAGTAGGGAGATGATAGAGAGGTGCTTTAGATGGTGATGGAGAGGTGCCTCCCCAAGGGGGATAGGAGGACACGTGAGGAGAGGAGGCGGCGTAGTGGCAATGAAGGGCGGCGACGCACTAGTAATGGCGCAGGGGGCCCCAGCAGCGTTCAGCCCTACGGTAGCACCACCCCTTTACCTCCTTATTCCTTGGAGTTTCTTGGTGCTAAAGAGGAGCACTCCTGGTGAATATGGGATCCAAGGGGGAGGAATATCCGTGGCTTGTGGTGGCTTGGCCAAAAACTAGGTTTCACCCTCTTTGTATATACTTTTGCAATGCATCTTGGTCATGGGCTTGATGCCTGATGACCCAAAATATATCAAGCTCGTTGGGGAACCCCAAGAGGAAGGTATGATGAGCACAATAGCAAGTTTTCCCTCAGTTATGAAACCAAGGTTATTGAACCAGTAGGAGCAAGGAAACACCTTCAAGGTGTTGTTTCCAACTTGGAATCCTGCACAACACAACCACAAAACTTTCCCCCCAACTTACAGTGAGGTTGTCAATCACACCGGTTTTGCTGAAAACAAAGAATTAAACATATTGTGTGGAAGAAAGTAATAGCTTGTAGAAAGTAAACAGAAAACAGTAAACAGTTGTAGATTGATGGTAAAAGAAAAGACCGGGGTCCATAGTTCACTAGTGGTGATTCTCCTTAAGATAGATGACACGTTGGGTGAACAAATTATAGCGGGGCAATTGACAAACATAAAGAAAACATACATGCATATACTAATCATCTTGACTCCTTTGAGATTTGATTGGGCATTACAACATTATACATATACTGTAATCCAACTGCATCTATGACAAATAATCCACCTTCAGGTTATCATCCGAACCCCCTCCAGTATTAAGTTGCAAGCAACAGATAATTGCATTAAGCATTGCGTGTAAAGTAAACAATACGATTGTTCTATGAACAAAGGATTGTTGTTTTCTCCCTAGTAGCAACATCACATCTAGTACCTTAGAGATTTCTTTCACTTCCCCAAATTACTAGAGGCATGAACCCACTATCGAGCATAAATACTCCCTCTTGGAGTTGCTAGCATCTACTCGGCCAAGATAGGTACTAACAATGGAGAGCATGCAAGATCACAAATAAGAAAGACATGATAGAATCAATAATCAATCTGAAATAGCATCTCAATATCCATTGGATCCCCGCAAACACAACATGTATGATTACAAATAGATGATCTTTATCATGAACGGAGCTCACAAGATCTAAACATGATAGCACAAAGGAGAAGAACCAACCATCTAGCTACTACATGGACCCGTAGTCCAAGGATGAACTACTCACGCATCACACCGGAGGCTTGCATGGTGATGAAGAAGGCCTCCAGGGTGAATTATCCCCTCCGACAGGGTGCCGGGAAGAGCTTCAGATCCCTCCCGATCTAGGGATGGAGATGACAGCGGCTACAGAATATTTCGTGGAGTTTTTATCAGGTGCTTAGTGTTTCTGTATCGGAGGCAATATATAGGCGAAAGGGAAGGCCGAGGGGGTGCCCTAGGCGGCCACACCACCCCTGGCGTGGGCCAGGCCTGGCCGTGCGGCCAAGTGGTGTGGCCGGCCTCTGGCCCCTCTCCGTCACGTCTTCTGGCTCCGTGTCCCTCTCGGTGAAATATTGACTTTGGCTTTTGTCCCATCCAATTCTGAGAATATTCATTTTCTGACTTTCCTGGAACCAAAAACAACAGAAAACAGGCAGCTGGCACTGTGACATCTTGTTAACATGTTAGTCCAAGAAAGTGTATAAAAATACTCCAAAGTGTGGATAAAACATAAGAAAGTAGATATAAACCAAGCATGAACATCAAAAATTATAGATACGTTAGCAACGTATCAACATCCCCAAGCTTAACTCCTGCTCGTCCTCGAGTAGGTAAGTGAAAAAAAGAAAGAATAATTTTTGAGGTGACATGCACCATCATAAACTTGATAAAAGTATTTATAAAACATTGATAGCTGGGATAATAGTACTTCAACATAGCATGAAAGATATAGATCTAACAATAAGACATAGCAACTATGTTGTAACATGAAAAGGCATAAACAAAATATTCATGAATAACAATGCTTTGAAAGACGTTTGTTTGTTTCACATAAAGAAAGCATAATGAGCATGGTATTCAGCTTGTCCCTCATAGTGTAGCAAAACATAATTGCATAGGACACCTTCAAAGTCCATAAGGGTAACTAGATACAAATAGTTTAAGAACAAGCAATATCAAAGGTATGAATCAATCAACAAGTCTTGGGACAATGCACATTAAACTAAGAATGGCCAGTATGCTCTCTCAATAGGTGCATAAAGATAGAAGATGGAGACTCAACATAAAAGTAAAAGAAAGGCCTTCATAGAAGGAAGCAGGGATTCAAGTATTATAAAGAGCTTCCAAAAATTATGGTACTTATTAGCTTTCAGCTCTCATTGCCCTATCATAAGCATATTTAGGTGATTAAGGTCAAAGTGACACAACTAAGAGGATATGCTTGACAAGTTATAAATTGAAATATCATGCCCCTTGCTTATGAGTACCGAACCTCATGCTACTCAACTTTAGTCACAAGTAGCTCTTGTCATTGTAAGTACATATGTATCATAGAGAACCACCAACGGGGTACCCCTTTCCCCATGACACAGGAGCTATCCCATATCAAAATGACAAGGCAAGCAGACAATGAGCATCCTAGCGATCTTTTTATTTGCTATTTGCATAGGTTTTTATTGAGGATGCTTCATAGAGTTCTCATTATGGTTATACTACAAGTTTCCACCATGATTAGGCATGTCTTAGGCTAGCGGCCCATGCGTTTCTCTAACACACATACAAACTCCATGATCTTACAAGTTCCACTTTTATTTCACATCGCCGGGATCCATAAGCAAAAGAATCATGATATCAACGGAATAAAGTGCAATGTTGAAAGCGTTCCCCATGATACATGGTTCTTCTAACTTCAACTTATAAAGAGAAAGCATATACGCAACAAAGATGGACACAATGGTTCAAGTTTATTAAGTGCAAGAAAGTAAAGTGTGCCATCAAGTTCGTGAGAGCTTTAATCACTCATTTTCACATAACAAGTTTAATTCAGAAGGTAGATAAAAACATGAATCTACTTGGAATAGCAAATGCTAATAGGTTGGTATGGTGGACTCTTTGGAATAACTTGGTTTTATTTGGAGTTGGATGCATGAGTGGAACTCATACTTGGTTATGGAGGCTAGCAAAAGACTAGGGGCGACCAACTAAGAGAGCAATAATGGCCATAATCATGCAAAGCGACAAACCATCATTGCTTAAAGCATAAAGTGATATTACAAGTCGAAAACTAAAGGATCATAAAGGCTATGGTGACTTGGGATAGTCATAACATGGTGTGAGCATGCGCCAAGTCAACCCAAATAAAGCATCAAAGGAGAATACCACAATACTATGCTTTAATATGCTAAAACAACGCATGATTCTTTCAAGGCACATTAAGCAATCTCAATTGTTTATAACATGTCATGCTACAACAATAATCACTAAGCATAAAGCTAAAACAATATCAAGAATGACATGACAAAGCATAGGCCATAGTCAAAAACAAGCTCCTTTTACCACTTAAGCATGAACTTTTCCTAGTCTTTTCCAATCCAAACCAAACTTATTTGAAAACTAATGTATGAATGAGGGGGTCCAACCAATTTATTCAAGCAAACCAAGCAAACGGAAACCAAAAACGAAAACAAAGACACTCCAAGAACAACACAACTGTGCATGAAACAATAAAAATGAAGTGTTTGGAAGAAACCTGAGATTTTTATTGATGAAGAAGGGGATGCCTTGAGCATCCCAAGCTTTGACGCTTATACTTATTGGATATTTCTTGGGGTGACACGGGTGGCATCCCCAAGCTTGAGCTTTAGTTCATTCTTCATCTCATTACATCATTCTCTCCATACACCTGAAATTTTTCCTTCATACAAAACTTCACACAATCTTTATTAGCAACATTAGTGTACTCAAGAAAATAAGTCTTTGGGTTCAGCTCCAACACCAATTAAACTTCCATTAAAACACAAGCTACTATAGCACTTCCCTCAAAAATCTCAATTCCCCTAAAAGAACCCAAAAAGGAATCAACAAGAAGCAAATGCAAATAATGGCAGAAATCTGTCAAAACAGACTAGCAGGTAAAAACCAATTTTTTCGAAGACCTTCTGTTGCTCAAATCGAAGAGTGTTGAACTAAAGAAAGTTAGATAACAACCTGGGCAGAAGCACAAAAAATCACAGCTCAAACCGACGTACAGATATTTTACACGAATTTTTACAGCAAAGCACAAAAATCTATTTCGGGACAACAACTTTCCCAAGCATTACTTCTCTCTCATTAGAGGTTACTCTTGGCACAAAAAGCAAATAAAAAGTATAAGGAGCGGTTATTATAGAGGTAATAACTTCCAAGACTCATCTAAAACTTTTGGGTTATCTCCCAATAGGTACTTTTCTTTAACGCCTTTAAGTTAGGCATAAGAAGCAAGAAAATAATCAAGTGTTCTCAAATAAAGAAACATTAAGAGAAAATTTTGTTTTAATAGGAGAGGCAAAAGAAATCTTCTCTCTCTTATTAGGGAAGTGATTTATACCTTTCTTGAGTGGAAATTGATATTTAATGGTGCGTCCTTTCATATCAATAATGGCACCAACAGTTCTAAGAAAAGGTCTTCCCAAAGTAATAGGACAAGAAGCATTGCATTCAACAGCCAAAACATAGAAATCAACGCGGACATAGGCATTGTTAACCATTTAACAAGAACATCATTAACACTCCCCATGAGTTTCTTTTAGCATCATCATCAAGTGGGACATTTAAATAACAATCTTCCAATGGTGGCAAATCAAGCATATCATAAATATTTCTGCGCATAATAGAAACACTACTATCAAGATCACATAAAGCTTTGAAATCAAAATCATTTAATTTCATATTAATGATGGGTTCCCAGCCATCCTCTAGTTTCATAGAAATAGAAGCTTTATGTTTCATCTCTTCTTCTTTAATTTTTATGAGAGCATCGGTAATGTGTTTTGTAAAGGCCATATTCATAGCACTAGCATTAAGACTTTTTGCAAGCTTTTGTAGGAACATAACAACTTCAGAGATGTTACAACCATCAAGATCAAAATCATAATTATCATCTAAAGTAGTAGAGCTATTGTTTCCCATATTTCGAAGAATTTTAGCATTTTTATTAGAAAAGGTTCCATTGGGTTTATTAGCTTCAACATTAGTGGTAGTGATAGTAGAAACACTAATATTTCTAGCAATTTCATCTTCTCTTTCCCACTTAGCATGCAATTCAGCTAATAGTCTAACATTTTCATCAATTCTAACTTGTATGGCATTAGTAGCAGCAAAGGGATTTTCAATAGTTTCAGGTTTAGCAGCCATTTTATTCAAAGAAGATTGTGCTTCAGCCAATGATGCTATGTTTCTTTCAGCATTAGAGAGTTTTTCCTCAATAGTTTTATTGAAAGCAGTTTGTTTACTAATAAAATCTTTAAGCATAACTTCAAGTTCAGAGGGTGCACTTCTATTATTGTTGTAGGAATTTCCATAAGCATTACCATTGTTGGGAGGATATGGCCTATAGTTATTATTACCAAAATTATTCCTATAGGCATTGTTGCTAGAATTATTATTTCTTATAAAGTTCACATCAACTTGCTCTTCTTGAGCAACCAAAGAGGCTAAGGGAACATGATTTGGATCAATATGAGCTTTCCCATTAACAAGCATAGACATAATAACATCAATTTTATCACTCAATGAGGAGGTTTCCTCAACAAAATTTACCTTCTTACCTTGTGGAGCCATTCAGAATAGTTAACCATCATATTATCCAGAAGCTTTGTTGCAGCACCCAAAGTGATGGTCATAAAGGTACCTCCAGCAGCAGAATCCAGTAGATTTCTTGAAGAATAATTCAATCCTGCATAAAAGGTTTGGATAATCATCCAAGCAGTCAGTCCATGAGTGGGAAAATTCTTTTACCAAAGGTTTCATTCTTACCCAAGCTTGAGCAACATGTTCATTATCAGATTGTTTAAACTTCATTATTTCACTTCTCATAGATATAATCTTAGCAGGAGTAGTATTTTCCAATGAAAGCATCTTTGCATTTAGTCCAAGAATCAATACTATTTCTAGTTAGGGATCGCAACCATTCTTTAGCTTTTCCTCTCAAAGAGAAAGGAAACAATTTAAGCTTAATAATATCCCCATCTATATCCCTATGCTTTTGCATCTCACAAAGTTCAACAAAGTTATTTAGATGAGCAGCAGCACCTTCAGTACCAATACCAGAAAATTGTTCTCTCATAACAAGATTAAGCAAGGCAGGTTTAATTTCAAAGAAAGTAGCTTCAGGAACAGGTGGAGCAATAGGGTTGCACATGAAATCATTGTTGTTGGTGCTAGTGAAGCCACACAACTTAGTGTTTTCAAGAGTAGTCATTTTTTGTGTTTTTAATAAAGAAAGCAAACTAGTACAACTAATTTTTTTGTGTTTTTGATAAAGAAACAAGCAAACAAAGTAGAAAATAAACTAGGCAAAACAAAGTAAAAAAATTGGTTATGAGGAACTCCCCTTGTGAAGATGTCCTTGACTCCCCGGCAACGGCGCCTGAAAAATAGCTTGATGGCCCAAAATATATCGAGCTCGTTGGGGAACCCCAAGAGGAAGGTATGATGAGCACAACAACAAGTTTTCCCTCAGTTATGAAACCAAGGTTATCGAACTAGTAGGAGCAAGGAAACCCGTCCAAGGTGTTGTTTCCAACTTGGAATCCTGCACAACGCAACCACAGAACTTTGCCCCCAACTTACAGTGAGGTTGTGAATCTCACCGGTTTTGCTAAAAACAAAGGATTAACGTATTGTGTGGAAGAAAGTAATAGCTTGCATAAAGTAAACAGAAAATAGTAAACATTTGTAGATTGATGATAAAGAAAGGATCGGGGTCCATAGTTCATTAGTGGTGATTCTCCTTAAGATAGATGACACGTTGAGTGAACAAATTACAGCGGGGCAATTGACAAACCTCGAGAAAGCATACATGCATATACTAATCATCTTGACTCATTTGAGATTTGATTGGGCATTAAAACATTATACATAGACCGTAATCCAACTGCATCTATGACTAATAATCCACCTTCAGGTTATCATCCAAATCCGCTCCAGTATTAAGTTGCAAGCAACAGATAATTGCATTAAGCATTGCGTGTAAAGTAAACAATACGATTGTTCTATGAACAAAGGATTGTTGTTTCTCCCTAGTAGCAACAACACATCTAGTACCTTAGAGATTTCTGTCACTTCCCCGGATTACTAGAGGCATGAACCCACTATCGAGCATAAATACTCCCTCTTGGAGTTGTTAGCATCTACTCGGCCAAGATAGCTACTAACAACGGAGAGTATGCAAGATCACAAATAACAAAGACATGATAAAATCAATAATCAATCTGAAATAGCATCTCAATATCCATCGGATCCCCGCAAACACAACATGTATGATTACAAATAGATGATCTTGATCATGAACGCAAGATCTAAACATGATAGCACAAAGGATAAGAACCAACCATCTAGCTACTACATGGACCCGTAGTCCAAGGATGAACTACTCACGCATCACACCGGATGCTTTCATGGTGATGAAGAAGGCCTCTAGGGTGAATTCTCCCCTCCGGCAGGGTGCTAGGAAGAGCTTCAGATCCCTCCCGAGATAGGGATGGAGATGACAGCGGCTATAGACTCTTTCATGGAATTTTTATCGGGTGCTAAGGGTTTCTGTATTGGAGGCAATATATAGGCGAAAGGGGAGGCTGAGGGGTTCCCTAGGCAGCCAGACCACCCCCTGGCGCGGGCCAGGCCTGGCCGCGCGGCCAGGTGGTGTGTCCAGCCTCTGGCCCCTCTTCGTCTCGTCTTCTAGATCCATGTCCCCCTCGGTGAAATATTGACTTTTGTTTTTGTCCTGTCCAATTCCGAGAATATTCATTTTCTGACTTTCCTGGAACCAAAAACAGCAGAAAACAGGCAACGGGCACTATGGCATCTTGTTAATAGTTTAGTCCAAGAAAGTATATAAAAATACTCTAAAGTGTGGACAAAATATAAGAAAGTAGATATAAACCAAGCATGGAACATCAAAAATTATAGATACGTTAGCAACGTATCAATGCCCCATTGGTCCAAGGGCTCTTGGACACCTCTAGAACCTTCCTTGAATTTTCCTCTACCCCTCATGATCCCATAGAGTTGTATCTTGGTTGAATCCATCAAGTACAGAAGGATTTTGAATCAATCACGTCACAAACTTGCTTGCATACTGCATGGTAAAATATTGATTGTAAAAAGGTGAAGTTTCTCTCAAGTT
The DNA here is from genome assembly GCA_910589775.1 of Avena eriantha. Taxonomy (NCBI): domain Eukaryota; kingdom Viridiplantae; phylum Streptophyta; class Magnoliopsida; order Poales; family Poaceae; genus Avena; species Avena eriantha. The sequence goes on from OU342742.1 coordinate 485,181,770, forward strand.
TGGTGAAGATGAAACTAAATTCCATTTTTCAAAATTTCAACACAAGCCAACTTATGAAGAATTTGAAGAGCAAGATAAAGAAGAGGAAGGTAATATTACTAGCCTTGCTGCTCTATTTTATGAAACACCTATTGATGATTTAGAAAGAAGCTTGGTTGAAAACAATAATATCCCTCAATACATTGGTAAGATGGAGATAGATGAGTATATTGACTCTTCTCCTATAATCGACTTTCCTATGAATGAATCTTATGAAGTTCCAAAAACAAAGGGATATGAGGAACTTCCACCCTCGAACTCAAATTTCTTCCTAAATAATTGAAATATAGGTTTTTGGATGATACTAATAAATATCTTATCATTGTAAGTGCTAATCTTACAGAAAAGGAAAAAGAGCATTTGATGAGTGTACTTAAAATGCACCGTAAATCTTTTGGATGTTCCATGGATGACTTGAAAGGGATTGGTCCCTCTATAGACACTCATCAAATATTTATGGAAGAAGGTTCTCAAACGGTTGCAGATTTTCAAAGAACACTCAAACCACAAATGAAGGAAGTGGTAAGAAAGGAAATAATTTGCCTAGATGCACATATACTTTATCATGTGACAAAGAGGGAATGGGTAAGTCTTGTTCATTATATTCCAAAGAAAGGTGGGTTCACTATTCTACCAAATGAACACAATGAGTTAGTTGCTACTTGAACTATTGTTGGCATAGTATGTGCATTGATTTTAGAAAACTAAATAAATAAACTAGAAAGGATCATTATCCACTACCATTTATAGATCAAACATTAGAGAGACTTGCTAAGCATTCTTACTTTTGTTATCTATATGGATACTCTAGTTTTTCTCAAATAGTTGTTCATCTAGAAGATCAAATTAAAACAACTTTTACTTGCCCCTATTGTTTACATGCTTATCGTCGTATGCCTTTAGGTTTATGTAGTGTACCTGCTACTTTCTAGAGATGTATGACTACTATATTCCCTGATTATGTTGAAAATATTATGGAAGTATTCATGGATGATTTTTTGTATATGGAACTTCATTTACCCATTGTCTCCATAATCTTCATAAAGTTTTGTAGCTATGTGAAGACACAAAGCTCTTCTTGAATTGGGAGAAATGCCACTTCATGGTTCAAGAAAGTATAGTGCTCGACCATAAAATCTCAGGTAAGGGTATAGAGGTTGATAAAGCAAAAATAGAAGAAATAGAGAGGATACCACCTCCACGTGATGTGAAAGGTATAAGAAGCTTTCTTGGTCATGCAGGATTTTATAGAAGGTTCATTAAGAATTTCTCTAAAGTTGCTAGACTATTAACTAACCTCATGCAAAAATATGCTCATTTTAAGTTCTATGGAAGTTGTCTCAATGCTTTTTCCATATTAAAACAATCTCTTCTAAATGTTCCTATTATTAAACCACCTAATTGGAGAAAGCCTTTTGATTTTTTGTGAAGCTAGTAATGAAGATGTTGGGGCTGTTCTTTGCCACCATGATAGTGATGAACTCAATATTATTCATCACGCTAGCCGCACTCTTAATGAGGCTCAAAGGAACCCCCCTAGGTTGGGAAGGAAATTATTGCGGATGTCTTCTCTTGTGATAAATTTATATCTTATATTATTGACTCGGAAATTAGAGTGCATCTGGTCATGATAGCGTAAAAGAAATCGTTAAAAGAACTGATGTTAATCCTAGAATTATTCATTGGAATTTATGTTTACAAGAGTTTGAGTTGAAGATCATGTAACGGAAGGAAAAAAATAAAAGCTCAAGAGTCTCGTCAATCTACATACCTCCAGGTACAAGTCATCCCAAAAATAAATTTTCTAACGCTCTTTGTCCAAGCTTTAGCAATTTTTTGCAACTAACAATACACAAAGGGAGGAAGAACATAATGCAACCATTGAAGAGAAGTAAATACCCCAAACTCATTCCTTGAAAAACTGGTAAGTTGGTAAGTTTAATCTCACTCACTTTTTGATTTTTAAAATTCCTATTTGCTATTTTCATTTTTGAAGTCCCTATGTTTCTCTGAGTTTATTGGCAGTTTTCAGAGGCTGGTACATTTGGTGGTACGATCGCACGCGCCCGTACGAGTTCTCGTTAACTCCCCAATACTCAATGCTTCATTTTTTGTTCTTTGACATATGTGCTACTACCAGGAAGTATGGGCGGACCACCATGTACTAATGGTCGTTATCACCTTTGGACTCTTTTTGCATCATTTCTTCTGTTCCTTTTTTATTATATTAAAAAACCTTTTCGACCAATGTTGAAAGTCGGTAACCTCTGGTACGGGGCGACGATATGGAGTGAACCCACATGTACCAAAGTTTTGGAAGGTTCTACTGACATTCGAAGAAAGAAAACTTAGCTCCTGGTATCAGGTACAGGCGTGCAGTAGGGTCCAGGCCCGTATCGATGGTCGTTATGACCCCCGATTTTTCATGTCTGCTTCTTTTCTTTCCTATTTTGTTGGGATTCTTTTCTTGTGCGACTCCAAAACCTTTATTATGAGATTTTCCTGTGGCTAACCCCTCATGAACTCTCCTAAGAGTTCTTCTACTTATATCTTCAGATCTCATCTACATGATGCTCTACCCAGTTCTAGGCAAGGGCACTCTCAGTCTCATTGCTCCATCATGAGACAGTTTCTAGACTTCATCCATTGAAGCCGATGACGATGAAGCTCAGTGCCTTGTCCCCAAGAACGGAGAATGATCTCCGACTCATACAACTCTGATGATGAGGACACCTATGTTGTCTTCATGAATCAATCCGCGCACAGTTTGAAACAACAAGATTATCTCGCTATGGTGAGGCCTGAACAATAAGAAGAATCCAAGAAGACACGTGTGAAAGGGACATGTGGAGGATCTCAAGGTTATCACCACCAATTACTCTGCACCTAAATGTAAGAGATCTACACAAGTTGATACATGTACCTATGAAGAAACTACTGCACACACATCAACAACAAAGAAGGTCACCATTAATTCTTGGATCAGCGTGAAGCCACAAGAGGATTGGGGCTTCCAATTCCATGATCCACCTTGTGTACCAGAAGAGCCGATCTCGGAGACTAAGCAGCACATCCATTGTGTTGGAGGCATACCAAAAAGAAGAACCCGTCCACCGAAAGATCGTATGCACGCGTCTCCTTAACTTGGAGAAGGAGTTCAGTGACACGATAGGGAGGTTTGTGGATGCAATGAACACCATGCATCTCGAGTTGCATAAATCTCTCTGCCACATCTCTGCTTTGGACGAGAAGAATAGGAAGCTCCGCATGACAGTCTCCAATGCCATCCCACCACCTTAGAGAGAATACCAAGGTATCAAATAATTGCAAGGGATTATTTGATACCACCTAGCTTGATTCCAAGCTTGGGGAGATTTATAACACCTTGTAATCTATCTTTAAGTTTTAGCATGTTTACTTTTGCGCATGCATATTAGTTTTAAAATTCCAAAGTTTGCATCAGTTGCATATTAGATCCCTTAAAGGAAGGAAAGATTTATATCCAATGAATTTTTGAACCATTATCAGGAGTAAATAATAGCGCTAGATTGTTTTAGCTCAAACTGCTATCTATATCATCCCGGTTCTTTTCAGCCATGGGACATGCGACAACGTTGCAATGGAGCCCTGCTATCCCATGAGGCGAGACCCACTACGGTCCAGGCCGAAAGATCCCCTGCCACATACATGTGTTGCGTGCGTCGTCGTACCCCACGTCGCTGGATGGTGGACCGCATGCACACCATGATCCTACCGTCGGCATACGCAGGAAGGACCGCGTTGTGTGAGAGTTGTTCTCGGCACGACATGCATCTGTACACGCTGCATGGCAGGTTCCACCATGAGCCAACATGAGCCCATGTCGACCATGGAAACTCGCAGTCATGCGGCCCACGGTGAGACGACATGGCTCCATAATCCCATGTCGGCAGCGGTTTCTCGCGGATGTGGGTGATGGCTGTGAAAATAGCCATCTTTCTTTGCGTTTAAATCATATTTTAAGTTAAATAAATTAACCAAGAATCTCTCTAGCCATGCTACTAATGACTAATTATTACAAAGATATGCAATCCTCAGTTTTAATTTGTTTTGTGCAGGAAATCACACTTTTAAGGCCAAATTAGGAGCATTTATTGAAGATTATCACGTTGCCTACTCAACCAAGATACTTGGAGTCTAAGAGAAGCCTCTAGAAGGTTTAGCGACCATCCGTATGGGCAATCTCCACCCATATGGTCTGCCTGTGCTGAGTGGTGTTATCTTCTCTAGGTCAAACACAACACCTTTCGTGAAGACGCTTATATATTTCGAGACTCCAATCACCGTGCAGAGAGCCATCATTCTCAAATTGCATCACAACACCACCGAAGGAGATCCACCACCATAGTTCATCCTCTCCATCCTCCATCCACTCCATAGCCATAATCATCATCTTGTACTTGAGATCTCCTTGTGATTTGGCAACCATTATAACAATATTTGATTTCAATCTAAGTATTTTGCACCGTGTTTTCTATTCTTGATCTTATTCTTATGAGTGAGTAGTCCTCACAAGCTGTGGGTTGGGATGAAACCTCGCAGCGATTATGTGCATCTAACACATGGGAATATTGTGTGGTGATTGAATATGAGACATGTATCTTTGTTTATTTGTCTCTTGTCTCGATCCATGGACTTGTAGGTACCCAAGATCCCAGGAATTGATAAAATCTTGAGGTGAGATGAGTGGTGAACAACGATTTAATGCGAAACCTAGTGACAACAAGGGAAGTACGATCTTCATTTAGGGATCCACTTGGGAGTAACAACAACATAACCATTCTTAAGGCTTTGATCTGTATTAGGAGTAAATAATAGCTCTAGATTATTTTGGCTCAAACTACTATCCATGTCATCCTGATTGTTTTTAGCCGTGGGATGGAGGCCGATAAGGACAAGCGGGGATGTTGCAACGGAGCCCTGCTATCCCGTGAGGCGGGGCCCCACTACATGCTAGGGCGAAGGATTCCTTACCGCGGATGGCTATACCGCGCACCATCGTACCCTGGGTCGCTAGAATGTGGGCCACACACGCACCATTGGCCCGCCGTCAATGTGCGCAGGTAGGAACCTGTGCGGTGAGAGGCGTTCCCGGTGCAACACACTTCCGCACCCACTGGGTGGAGGGTCCCACCGAGAGACGACGTGGAGACATGAGCCCATGTCATCCGCGGTTTCTCTCGGCCATGGGACCCACCAAAAGACGACGTGGCGTAGTAAGCCCATACCGACCGCGTATTCTCATGGGTGCGGGGCTTGCAAGATGCGGATGTGGCACCGTAAGCCCTGAAGGAGATATGCCCTAGAGGCAAATAATAAATAGGTTTTTATTGTCATATCTCAATTAGTTTATAATAGTTTCATATTGTGCTATAACTGTGCCAAGTAGAAACATTGGTACAAGTGTGGTATGAAACAACCAAGTCCCTAGTAGCCTCTATTCATACTAGTTCGTTGGTCATGAGGATGATCTAGGTTTCAAGATCATGGGCATTTATGCCAATTGACAGCTGGGTCATATCATTGGAGAATGATGTGATGGACATTCCTCGAAGGATTGCAACACGATCAAGTCATATAGTTCATTGTTGCAACAGCTATACCTAGACTCATTTTCCTTAGACTGTGAGCTCATATTACTCACTATTTCCCGAGGCTGCTTAGACTGCATCAACCATCATCTGGTAATACGGTGGCCATAAAGGTGTACGTTGGGTATTCCAAAGGAACATTAGATGACATGTGACTGCAAGACCGGGATTTTTTCACCCACATGACGGGTAAAGATACATACGACCGTCTTGGTAAGATTACATCCATAAATATTGCAACATGTGACTCGGTCACGGGGATATAATATCACGGTAACAAGAAAACAGAACTTGTTGTGAACGAGATTGAACAAGGTATGTGATACTAATGATCGGATCTCGGACAAGTCGTATCAAGAAAAAAAAGGAATTGGATGCTACATTTAGCAGTTCAAACGACATTGTCATCAGGAATGCATAGCGGTCACATGGATATCCCTGGTCCCTCTATTGATCATTGATTTAGATCATGTCTAGAGCATTCCCGAGCCGTGAGAGGATACACTTAAGGGTACGATGAGGACGATCATTCGTAAGACAGAATCACGGTAGAGAAAGAGAAAGCCGGAAAGGTTCCGCAGAGAGATCCGAAGTTGTTCAGAGAAAGAATAAAGGAAAAGACCGGAAAAGTGTTTTCGGATAAATGGGAATTTAAATATACATTTATTATATGTTACTTATGAATTAGTATATACTAAATAATATTTAGATTAAGATTTAAAAAAGCAACTTTTATATTAGGCCAAATCCTCAGAGGGAATTAGCCTAAAGAAAAGCTGTATAAAAGGAAAAAGAGAAACAGCCCAGCCCACGTGGGCGATAGATAACAACCGCCGCACGGGGCGGACTGCAGCCGCTGGCGCCGCCGCAGCATGCCACTCAACCCCGGCCCAGCGGGCGCTCGGGGGAGCGGGCAGGCCAGGCCGCCACGGGCCGCCGCTGACCGCCAGCCCACCCGGGCAGGGCAAGTCGGGCCGCAGACCGGCCCACCCGGTCGCCTCTCCTTGCTGCCCACCGCTGCTGGCCAGTCGGCCCGCGCAAGCGCACGTGGGCTACCGGGGTGGGCAACACCGGCCCACCCGGGGCACCTCCTGCTGCGCTGGATGTAGGCCGATGATCAGCTGGGCCAAGCCAAGCTGGCCCGACTCAGCCGCCTGTGATGCTGGCTGCTGGGCCAAATGCGGCCAGCCAGCCCATCCGACTGGTTTTCTTTTTCCTGGGAGTTTTCCTTTGAAAATAGTCCCACATGGCTTAGCCTTTGAGAAAGGCACACCCCCTTATCCTATATAAAGGGGTGCCCATGGGTGGGATTAATCACACCATCAATTGGAGAAGTCCTTTGGTTGACTTCCTCCTTCCCTCTCTCTCTCTAGCCCTTGTGACCATGGCCCCAAGTTTGGGCTGTGCGAATGAGGCACACCTGCAGTACGCTGTTGCGCTGCAGGGATTCCTAGCCGGATATCAACTTCTGCACTCCTGGCGGGATCGGGGAGCCAGAGGTCTCATCATGCACCGGATGTGTACGAAGACACGAGGCGCAACACTTGGGGCGCTTAAATGTCATGAGTCGGAGCTGCTGCACGATGAAGATGAAGAAGGAGCTAGGGGTGACCTTCAAGGAGCTTCGCGACCTTGAGGTCGGCTACGAGTACGACTACTTCAACTATGTTCCTCGCGGAACGTTTATCGTGTACGGTCTACAAGGGTATGTATTCTATACGCATTGGTCGTTACCGCATTACTACATAGATAGATCCTAGGCAGTTTTTGGGGTTCCAACGTAGGATTTTTTTTGTTTTCTGCTGCTGACCCCCTTCAGTGGTATCAGAGCCGATCTATGCGTAGGAGTGTTATACGGCCAGTATGCACAAGTATTGTGCGGGCATTGATCCCTTAGTTGTTACCCTCTAACGTGTACTTGTTTATATCGCGGTATTGTTTGATGAAGCGGCCCGAACTGACCTTACGCGTATTCATACACGAGACTGGTTCCACGCTCAACATCCGGCTTGTACCGTACAAGTGGCTAGCGGGTGTATGTCTCTCATTCAATAGTTGATATAGCATTTACAATGGAGGGCCCGGAAGGGGTGTAATAGAGACACCTGTCGGATCCATGTTGTGGTTGAAAAGTTTATAGATTAGGAATGGTTCTATTGCGAAAGCCCTAACAACCACGTAAAACTTGCAATAGATAAAGTAGAGGCGTCTAACTTTATTTTGTAGGGGCATGTGATTATGATATGGTATTGGTCGTTGCGAAGGTAAAAGTAGTTTACTTTTCTGTTAGTAAGTAGTATAGTAATAGTCATCATTCCGATGGACGACCTGGTGGAGGCGTCATGGACTTGGCGTCAAACCAAGGGCAAGATGGAGATCATGCTGGAGCGCTCGATGGAGATCAAGGCGCAAGAAGAAGCACCATATCATATCACATTATACATATGATGTTGATACCTGTTTTACATCTTATTGTGTGCTTGTATTTAGATACTCAACGGTAGCAAATAAGATAATCCCTATTTAATTCCAATGTTCCGTGTTCCCCTTGTGTGTGCACCACCAAGAAAGTTCTTCGGTATGAGGCGCCCTGCGGCGAGTAGGGGTCAGACATATCTACGTTCGCATATAGTGGGTGTAAGCCATGTTGCATAGCAAATACACACAAGTTAGATTTTGCGAGCCTAGCATGTGCAGACATGGCCTCGGAACACAAGAGATTGAAAGATCGAGCATGAGTCGCATGGATGATGTGATTGGCATTATTGAATGTCTAACTTTGATGCTGCACTGATGGCTGTGACGATCAGGGGAGGTCCAGAGGATAGGGATCATGTGATCACTAAAATCGTCCAGGGAATGACAATTTTAGTGGAGACCAATTATAAATTGATCTCTCATTATAAACTTAGTCTAGATGTCTGTTTGCAAATATCATATTAGATCATGGCCTATCCCATTGAGGTCCTTTGTGACCATGGGAATATATTGCTTAATTTGGAACTTAGCAAAAGGGTCCAACTTCATAGATTAATACCCACGCCTAAGGGATATCCTCGTAAAAGGTGATCTTCTCTTCTTGATACAATAACCATTAGGACATAATTCGATGAATCCGCAATGTTTGTGTTTTTTCCATAATCATCCAATAAGCCATTCCCCATTCAATGCAGAGTTGGGCTACATTTTGTATTCTACAGAGTAAGGCACATAGAGTATGAGCCGTTGGATGGTTTTTTCCTCCATCATGGATGAAAAGGGATATTTGGACAAGCACTTAGCAATCTTGCATTAGAGTTGAGAACTCTTGGAAGGGATTGGAGGTCATGGATGAAAAGGTATATGTAAGATATACAAATTATAAATGTGGTTCTTGCAAAACTTGTTGCATTTTGCAAAGTATTTGATAATTGTCCCGTTTTGTGAAAGCATGAGGATCTGCTTGAGAATTGCTGGTTTTGAGGCAACGTGACTTGATGATGGCAAGCAAAACAGTTGATGGCCGACATCACCTCTTTCCTCAAAGTTTGTCATTTGGATTAGTGGACTTGAATATAATTTGTAATCCTTGTTTGTGTGTCTTGATTTTGGTGAGAGGATTATTCATATGAACAAGTTACAAGCCAGTTTGTACTGTTCTTATGAATAATACCGTTATGGTCCCATTACGATTATAAATAAGTTGTTTTCATCACTATGTTAATGATAATGGTTTAAACATTTATAAAAAGGATTATAATGCTAAAAGATATCCAAAGTTTAATAATTAAATGACACTATAGTTTAAGTCATTTTGGTTATTGCATGTTCTTCATTGTAAATGAAGATCAGGGTCCTAGATGCTTAATCTAGAGACTTTGCAAAACCATGCCTCTTGGGCAGAATGACTAAAACTCTGGTAAAACAGTGATATGGGAAGTAATGTTGAATCTTATGCATAGTGATGTATCGTATTTTCAACAAGTAGTGGAAATCATTGGTTGATTGTGGACTTAAGTGAATAAGCGTATTTACTTAATGAAAAATAAGTTTGAAATGATTTGAATTGTTCAAATGAGTTCACAACAAAGGAGGATATTGAATTAACAAGTCTCTTCGATTTGATCGACACGACTAAAGTATTCAAGTTAAGTTTAGCATAAAAGGGACTTGTGAAAGATGTTTCACAAATTATGATAATTGGACGAATTCAAGCTGTGTTGAAATGTCTAAACATCATAAACATTTTGTATTAGATAGATATGATCTAATATTATCTCTTATCGGGGTTATAGTTGTCGTTTAGAGTTAGAGATCAAAATAAGTAAATACTCATTTGACATACAAAGGAACATCTGAAGATTCGTGGAAACAACTCCATAAGTGTTATGGCAAGTTCGAGTTTCTGGAGATTTCGATAAGTCAAAGTCTTGGCGAATAAACAAGTCTTTGTAAAGCATTCTTATGAAGCTATGAATGCATCTTCCACAAAAGAGGCAAACCTGCTGTTGTCCAAAGTTGACGTATCTTGATGAAGATAAAGGTGGAAGAAAGTAAAAGATCAAAACAAGGTATTTGACCTTACCTCCGAATTGTTGAGTGGCACAGCGAAATTTGTTTCATGAAACCAAACTCCACAAATAGGGGAGAAACCAATGATATTGATCATAAAGTTTCAGTGAATGCTTTTACTAAAGATAGTAGGATTCAACTATACATTCTACAAGTTTGTGGAATTATATTGTTGATTCACTTGTCATGTTTTGAACAAGACATACTTATGAACTACAAAGAAGCGTGATGGACCTAAGTACGAGAAATAAATGGTCATTGAAATCTCGTTAGTGGAATTCTCAATTTGACGATGATCAAAGAATTTTGGAATGTCCAAGATTATTGAGAGGACCTAGATTTGAGTGGGAGCAAATCATCTTGGCTAAATCATAATATGTAGCTAACATATTTTGAGTGGGAGCTAAGTGAAATCCCTGGATCTCAAATATGAATGTCATATTTGAGTGGGAGCGTGCAATCATTCTAGGATATGTGGACGACATATATGAATGATGTGATTGGTGTTAATAATATTTAAGTAGATAAGGATGAAGTTGAAGTTATTAAACAAGAATATCTATCGAGATAGATTAATGAGTTTAATAAACACTAAATGTCGAATGCTTCATGGACTTGATTCTGAAAGATGTTCAGAATGTCCTAAGTAAGATTCTGAAGAAGCTCAGAATGGAACAAGGTAAGAAAAAAGTTCTTACTATATGAAGCTTTGAGTTAGTATTGCAACTATGGTTGAAAGAAAGAGATGCGTTGCATCTCCTATGCCTCAGTGATAGGTTCTTCCATATAACCATGTTGTATACTCGACATAAAGTGACCCGAAGTTCTGGTTGATAGGACAAAGTCTTAACTATAAGAACGTATCTTTAAGTGATTCCTGAGCTGATCATTGAACCAGAATTAAGTTTGTACTTAAATGGCAAGAAGCAAAGTAAATGGCATAGTTGCATTTCATGCACTAGGATCTACATAGATATAGAAGTATAAAGGCTCCATCTGATGTGATGTATAATGTTATGGCGGGGCTAGTTCACTTTTAACGTAGAATGATGTGTCCCAGGGCCCAATGCCCATGAGAAAGCCCTCGAGGTTGATCTAAAGTCAGTGTAAGCTCCTAGAATCCGGCCTCGTTCTGCTGCCATGACTACAATATACACAAAGGATAGAAAAGTGTGTTTCGAAGTTTAGATAACAACAGTGAAAACAAACGTCATTATAAACACTAGAAACAAAGTCTCACTTTGTCGCCAAACAAATACTTCGACCCATTATACGATAATGGTGTGAATGTCAAAATTAGGAAGACATTAATGATTTGCAAAAGACATAATGATCTGGTAAAACAGAACATGGACATGACGTTTCCCATGAGCATGCATGATCTGTAAACACATATCGTATATGGTTTATATGAGTACAATGCGAGCTAGACTGTACTGTAGTGCAAGTAGGAGACTGAAGGAGATATGCCCTAGAGGCAAATAATAAATAGGTTTTTATTGTCATGTCTCAATTAGTTTATAATAGTTTCATATTGTGCTATAATTGTGCCAAGTAGAAACATTGGTACAGGTGTGGTATGAAACAACCAAGTTCCTACTAGCCTATATTCATACTAGTTCGTTGGTCATGAGGATGATCTGGGTTTCAAGATCATGGGCATTTATGCCAATTGACAACAGGGTCATATCATTGGAGAATGATGTGATGGACATTTCTCGAAGGATTGCAACACGATCAAGTCATATAGTTCATTGTTGCAACAGCTATACCTAGACTCCTTTTCCTTAGACCGTGAGCTCATATTACTCACTGTTTCCCGAGGCTGCTTAGACTGCATCAACCGTCATCTGGTAATACGGTGGCCATAAAGGTGTATGTTGGGTATTCCAACGGAACAGTAGATGACATGTGACTGCAAGACCTGGATTTGTTCACCCACATGACGGGTAAAGATACATACGGCCGGCTTGGTGAGATTACATCCATAAATGTTGCAACATGTGACTCGGTCACGGGGATGTAATATCACAGTAACAAGAAAACATAACTTGTTGTGAACGAGATTGAACAAGGTATGTGATACCAATGATCGGATCTCAGGCAAGTCGTATCAAGAAACAAAAGGAATTGGATGCTACATTTAGCAGTTCAAACGAAATTATCATCAGGAATGCATAGGGGTCACATGGATATCCCTGGTCCCTCTGTTGGTCATTGATTTAGATCATGTCTAGAGCATTCCTGAGCCATGAGAGGATACACTTAAGGGTACGATGGGAGCGATCACTCGTTAGACGAAATCATAGTAGAGAAAGAGAAAGCCGGAAATGTTCCACAGAGAGATCCGAAGTTGTTCAGAGAAAGAATAAAGGAAAAGACCAAAAAAGTGTTTTCGGATAAATGGGAATTTAAATATACATTTATTATATGTTAATTATGAATTAATATATACTAAATAATATTTAGATTAAGATTTACAAAAGCAACTTTTATATTAGGACAAATCCCCGGAGGGAATTATCCTAGAAGAAAGGCTGCAGAAAAGGAAAAAAGAGAAATAACCCAGCCCACGTGGGCGGCAGATAACAGCTGCCACACGGGGCGGACTGCAGCCGCTGGCACCGCCGCAGCAGGCTACTCGACCCCGGCCCAGCGGGCGCTCGGGGGAGCGAGCAGGCCAGGCCGCCCCTGACCGCCAGCCTACCCGGGCAGGGCAAGTCGGGCCGCAGGCCGACCCACCCGGTCGCCTCTCCTTGCCACCCACCGCTGCTGGCCAGCCAGGCCACGCAAGCGCACGTGGGCCGCCGGGGTGGGCAGCGCCGGCCCACCCGAGGCACCTCCTGCTGCACTGGCTATAGGCCGATGGTCAGCTGGGCCGAGCCAGGCTGGCCTGACTCGGCTGCCTGTGCTGCTGGCTGTTGGGCCAAATGCGGCCAACCAGCCCATCCGGTTGGTTTTCTTTTTTCCTGGGAGTTTTCCTTTGAAAATAGTCCCACATGGCTTAGCTTTTGAGAAAGGCACACCCTCTTAGCGTATATAAAGGGGTGCCCATGGGTGGGATTAATCACACCATCAATTGGAGAAGTCCTTTGGTTGACTTCCTCCTTCCCTCTCTCTCTAGCCCTTGTGACCATGGCCCCAAGTTTGGGTTGTGGGAACAAGGCACACCTACAGTACGCCGTTGCGCTGTAGAGATTCCTAGCTGGATATCAACTTTCGCACTCCCGACAGGATCGGGGAGCCGGATGTCTCATCGTGCATCGGATGTGTACGAAGATACGAGGCACAACAGTTGGAATGCTTAAATATCGTGAGCCGGAGCTGCTGCACGATGAAGATGAAGAAGGAGCAAGGGGTGACCTACGAGGAGCTTCGCGACTTTGAAGTCGGCTACGAGTACGACTACTTCACTCACGTTTCCTGCAGAATGTTAACCGCGTATGGTCTACAAGGGTATGTATTCTATACGCATTAGATAGATCCTAGACAGCTTTTGGGGTTCCAACGTAGGAATTTTTTTGTTTTCTGATGCGGATCCCCTTCAAGCCCATGCTTGCTGTGGTTTCTCGCGTACGCGGGCTCCATGTAGGAATGATGTGGCGCTGTAAGCTCATGCCGAACGTGGTTTCTCGCGGACGTAGGGCCCACGGAGAGCATATGTGGCATCGTCCTTCCATGTCATCTATGGTTTCTTGTGAGCGTGGGTCTCGTTTAGTGTCGAGATATCAGCCTAGACGGTGGATGTCGTAGCGCCACTTCTCACGTACAAGCATTCTAAAGGACGAGAATGTTCATGTTTGTAGCTAACCCGAAATCGTAGATATAACACCCCAGTTTTACTTAAATAGTATTTAGAGCTTTGTTTGTGCATTCATGAGCATCATCCCTTAAAAATGGATGCAAAAAGAAGTAATGCAATACCCTAAACCCTAATCCCCTTCCTCTTTGAAAATGAATTAAAAAGGGTGTTGAATATTTTTGAAAAAAAAACTCAAAAAAATATGTGGAGCCCAAATGGAATAAAGGGGCCCCCAACTATTTCATATATTTTACTAAGCCCTCTGGTAATTTTGAATTGCCAAAAATAGATTTGAAAATGGTTTACAAAAGAGAAAACAAAACAGGAAATAGAAAAAGGATTTTCCAAATAAAAACTAAACCAAACTCTATCTGGGCCTCAACCCAACTCTTCCCCTTGCCTATCTGCTGCTCAGCCGCGCAACAGCAACCTCTCCCTCAGCCCAACAGTATCCCAGCGCGGCCTAGCCGGCCGTACCTGTTCGCATGTTTACCGTTTCTTCTTCCTCACACACGGTAGAGAAGCAGCTCCGTGCCTGCCCGCCGGCCGTTTATCAGATTCGCGCTAATATGCTCGCCGCCACTGAGTAGAGGATAAGAACGACCTTGTCGCCCTCTCTCTCCCCATCCCCATTTCCCTCTCTCTCTCACTCTGTGCCGTCCGTGCGCAGAGGCACCGGAAACCCTAGCTCAGACCGCCGTCTCGCGCTGTCGTTTCCGGCCACCCTAGCTTCAACTAAGGCGACCACTGAGCTCGCCCTGCAACACTGGTTCGTCTTGGCTAGGTCACACAACCCCGCGTGCCCATAATCAAGAGAATCTTGTCGCCATGCCCGACGCCGGCCATCATCGAATCGCCGCCGTCCGACCTCCCCCTACTTCGCTGAGCCTGCCATCGGCCTCCTGGTGAGCACCTGGTGCTCAGGCACCCCTCCTAGTCTCCCCTCTCTCTCTGTCTTGTCCCTATGTCGGTCACCGTCATTGTCTGCCGCCGCGCGCCATCGTGCTCGCTACTCCGGCTACCAAATCAGGGCGGCGCCGCCACCTTGAGGTCGCCCATGACGAGGTGAGTCTAACACAACCGTGCACGTAGCCCCGCTCGCCCTCCGTCGCCATCCCCGGCATCGATCTGGGAGGTACTGGCCATGATGACGTCACGCCGACGTCATCCTGACGTCAGCGCCTGGGTCAGCTCCCAGTCAACGCGGGTGGGTCCCGTTCCTGCCTGCGTGGCAAGCTGAGGTGGCATGGGCCCCTCTATTGGCCTCAATGGCTAGGGCCAGCCCCTGTGCAAAAAGTTATAACACCCCGCTGACGTCATAATGACGCAGTAAATCTTTTTAAACTGTTTTAATAATTCTAGAAAAAGGTTAAATCTTATAAATTCAATAACTAATTATTTATAAGTCAGAAAAATGTGTATAATATATCAAAATGTTTAGAAAAATGAGATCTTTACAATATACTCATAATCATGTATTGTTAAACAACTTTTATTGCAAGTTTAATTAGAGAACAAAGTGAACCCCCGCAGGTGACTCCGAGGTTTCCCCTGTTCTAGGGTTTGCGACCCTCGGACCCTGTTTAAAATGATCGAGCATGCTTTAGGGTTTCATTTCATTACAATATAACTTGTCATATCATCATCCTTGCTTGAGCATTACATCGATGCCATGTGTTGATTGTTGTTTTCCTTTCTTTCCGGTGTTTGGTTCTTTCTGGTAGAATACGATATCGAGATCGAGATTGAAGACCAAGATCAACACCATCGAAGATCGATGAACAATACTTGACCAACTGTAACCAAGTCAAGTACAAGGCTCCCGAAGATCTATATCTGGGTATCAACAAACAAGGCAAGCAAATCCCCACCATTATATAATCCCATGGTTTCAAAAGTATTTCATTCTTGCCATGATGCATACGATTCTACTATGGGATTTTATCGATAGATAGAGTAACCTATCTGTTGCATTACTCCCTTGACCTTATATTACCTGATTCACTGCTCCTAGCATAACCAGGTTTGGCTTGTGTGCACTGCCAGAGCTATTATTTGTGTGTTGCTTAGCCATGCTTAGCTATCAGTGCTGGTTCATCCAGAAGATGCATTAGATGCAGAGAATCTAGTATGACAGGAGAACGAGATGAGTTGAGATCAGTGGTAAAGGTTAAACATGCTAAGGCTTGTATGGGAGGCCACAGTGGGATGTGGTTTTTCTAGTCCCATGCTCTCCATCACTAGGAACCGAGTTCTTGCCTTTGGACCAAGACAAGCATACAGCCACGGGGTTTATGGGGACTCCTCCGCTGACTAACTTGCCTAGTAGATTCCATGAGTCACATAGTTCGGCGTTCCATTCGACATATGCATAGAAAATGTTTTGAAAGATTTGGCAGATGAAGGTGCATCATAATAGGTAGGTAAGCGTGGCCGGGGTTGCTTGGGATCGATGGAGCCCCTAGTAAACCAACGTCGCCTCACATATCTAGGGACCGGCTTCGGGATTTGACAGATTATGGCGGAACCATCCTTAGGGCGTGACTCATGGTCTCGGCGAAAGCAAGGTAAAGGTCATGGCTAACCACCCTCTGTCGGCCTTCCAAGGAAGAGGGCTAATGATCTGGCATTAAGAGTCGGTTGGTACGTGTGGGTAAAGTTGTGCACCCCTGCAGGATTAAATCTTTTTGAAAATTCGTGTTCACGGTTATGAACGCTTGGTGACCGAATTCTAAGGTCATAGAGAACATTAACCTAATCGTAAAACTTGGCAGTTCAACGTGTGCTAAAGGATGCTTCCTCATGGGTACGAGGGGGCGATCCTAGTTGTGAGATGAGGATTACTTTGGTGGATATCAAGATGGTGATCAATTCTTCGGAGATGTCGCTCTCTTATCCCCTTTTAAAATATTCTAATTAGACGAGCTTCTTCTCCCTCTTGTTTTATAAACAAAGATGGCTTTATGCAAAATAACCCCCACCAGCCATAAATCTTGCGGAGTACACCCTGTACTCACCCTTGCTTTGTTGATACTTTCAGCATAAGTGTTCCCCTAAAGAAAAGTTTGGTACGACATCGACATCGACGGGTAGCTTGGGGTTCCCGGCCAGCAACCTAGAATCTATGGGCTGGGACGTCATCGTTATGCTTCAGGCCTCTTAGGCCATTTGTTAAGTTTACTATACTTAATAGCATAATTTGCCTTCCGTTGTTTGATGTTTGTGGTTAGTGACCTTTGCTTGTAATAATTTTTTGTTTCGAAGGGTTACTGTTGTGTTACCGATTCTTCACTAGGTATCCTCGAGCTCTAGGTTAAGCTTATGTCAGGCTAAGGTTTGGATTTGTTTAACCCTGATCCCGGGGGTGTCACAGTTCTTGGTATCAGAGCAGTACTGACCGTAGGAAAACCTTGCTATTGGTCGATGTTGAGTCTAGTGTTTGTGAAAACTATTTTAAAGCTGAAAAGTATTTGTGAAAACTCTAGTATGCTTCTTTTCTCCTTATCCAGTTTCGCTCTAACTCTGGGTCATCTTATCTTGTGGTGACTTTGGAAAAGATTTTACTATCTCGTCTCATCTTTCAAAACTTAGGTGCCTTCTTGGCATGCTTTTTCTCAGCCAGTTGACTTAGTGTAGAGTTCTCTAGAGTTGTGTGTGTTGTGAATTCCTTGTTTCCTTTTGCTCTGCTTTAGTTGAGAGATTCCTTTCGCTCATGATCTCTCTACCTTATGGTCCCACAATATTATATTGTAGGATTCACAGTGTTCTGTTCTAGGCTTCAAGGTTTCCTTTTTCCTCCTGTGCCTCCTTTTTATTTGTTTGGGTACTTCAGAAGTTCTTTCTTCTCCTTGAAGCTACCTCGTGATTACTGTCTTGTTGTGTGTGCTATGTGACTCAAGTAGTAGTTACTTCTTTCTCGGGTTTTAACCCCTGTACTTGAACTAAAGATCCCGGATTGTGCTGGATTCTGGTGTAATGAATCTTGTACATGAAGCTGATCTTCAACCCAAGATCCTTTCTATTGTCCCCTATCGTAAATGTTCACACCTTACCTCAGGATGGCTGGTACTACAATTCTAGCTTTCGAGCTTGTGGGTTTTGTCGCTATTGAATCTCGACAATTAAGGACTTCTACTACCATTAGCTATGGCAGATGTTCTTTAGTGGAACCAAATAGATCACGACAAGAGTACTCCTCCTGAGTCTCACATCTATACTCGTGACTCTGCCACACCATTCCTTCTATGCATTGGTTTTTGGAAGATTGATAAACTATGTATCTACATCTCGGGATTCTGTCCTGAGAATGTTCTTTCTCCTCTTGTTGTTTCCGACCTTTGTCTATCAGTTGGTAGCCAAGTAGTACAGTGCATTGGTGTATTCCGATGCAAGATACTCTTGTGGTCCATCATGACAAACCATTTCAGGATATCAGGAGAAACAAACTCCAGTACCTCGTCATATCTAGGACCAGGTCAAAGTGTTGTAATCCACAGATAAAGAGTCATTGACTAGCTTCTATCTGTTCTACTTTAGCGTATCACACCCTTTTATACTAAGAGGTTGTGTTGAGTTTCATGACCTTCTTAATGAAGTAATGCTTTTACACATATTTACCCACCCTTCCTCTGAGCATTCATGCTCGAGAATGATGCGTGTGCATAATAATGTGGTCATCTGAGATTCTTAGCAATTCTGAATGCTTTGGACCTCAACAAGGACATTTGTGTCATTCTTACCGTGATGGTTAATCCTATCACTAAGCAAAGGATGATTGTGCTACCAAGTCCGCTATTCTGGTACACTCTCTTCAGTCAAAGAGTTAGGCTTGAGCCGAAGCTCTGAGACTATGTCTTCTTGCCTTACCAAGCAAGTTTCCTCCCAAACTAAGTGACATATCGGTGGTTCGTGATATTCTAGATGTCTACTAGAAGTATTGCCATGTTGCCACATGACCGTGTTGTCAAGTTCTTGAGCAAGTATGTTCTCTAAGCTGCTCTTCTCTCCAAGGATCCGTACTCGATACCCCTAAACTAGTTGGTTGAGGTTAAACAACAACTTGGAGAGTTGTAAGACAAAAGTTCTATCTAACTTAGTTCATCATAAAGGGATGTCTAGTTCTGTTCGTGCTGAAGAAAGATAGTGTTTCCTTCGTGGATAAGTTATCTTCCCCACCTTTGATTTGATTTGGGTTATCGTCAAATCAAACTCAGTTCTAAGGACTATCTTGATGATGCTACTCCTTGTGATGTTTCACTTGAGTACATCTTCATGTTCTTTGGTCTGACCAATACTCTGCCTTGTTCAAGTAACATATGAGTTCATCATCTTGGAGTATCTCGATAAGTTTGTTGTTGAGCCCATCGACAATATCCTTATCTTCTCCATACTAGAACAGACTCATATGAAACATATGGCATTAATTTTGGAAATTTTTTGAGAACCTTCTTCGTGTCATCTCGAAGTATGTGTTCTGGATGTTAGAAGTGACCTTCTCCGATTCACGTGTAAATGTTGAAATATGTCGCCGTGGATTCGAGTAGAGTTATCTTTGTTCCTTTAAGGATACATGTGTAATTCGTGGCAAGTACTTCATGCATAAGCAACTCTCATCTGACAAGTTGTTAATACATGGGTCTAGCAATAGCTCACTCTATTGGAGCTTAACACTGTAGTCCATACCTTGAGAATCTAGTGACTTTACCTTTACGGTAAATGTTGCACACTTTCTATTCAGACATGCTGAGTCTGAAGTATCATTCCACTTAACCGAGTCTAAATCTCAAGCAGATATATGGTTGGTGTTCCTCAAGGTTTTGACATAGGTTTCTATGTAAGTCCGACATGATTGATGTAATGGTTGACACAACTAGTCGAAAAGCCTATTGTCAAAATCTCTTGAATCAGCAAATAACAACCACTCTTCATGAGGCTTCCTCTGCGAGTCATTATAGAAGTTGTGCTCATGGTTTACTTTGTCTCCGAAGTCTGGCCTTTACTTGATGTTTAGTGACTCAAACATCAAGGAGAACATTTAAAGTAGTGTTGCTAAATGTCTCTCGGTCGATCCTCCAGACCCTTTTATGTTGGCAAACTTCTTGTTAAGCCAAGTAATGAAAGTCTGAGAATGAAGTTTCCTTTTTCCTTGTCAGGAATCTTCTTACCTATTCATCTGGTGGTGTAAAGTGATATCACGATCTTTGGCAAAGATTTTGGTAATTCTGGATGAATAAATAGTTTCCTTTGTTTCTCAATCATGTTCACATAGTGACTGTGATTTTGGTAATCAACAGTTTCTCTAGTTACATATTCCTTGTGACTCTTACGAGTCCTCTCCACAAAACAACCTTTCTGTCTTGGCCATCTGTTGAACCAAAGAGTGATCCTTCTATATCAAAAGTAATTCAACATCTTGGTTATCCATATTCCTGTATCCCTGGAAGCTCTACTTAAGCCACCCAGTAGAGTTTCGTATCTTGAAGTCTGTGGTCATGTTCTTCTTGTTGTAAGCTTTCCTTTTTAGAAGCTTAAACTCTTCTGAAGCTCCATGGTCTCAATCCTTATGAAGTTCAGTTATCTGTTACCTCGAAACCATCTCCTTTTGTTCCTTCTATTACCTTGACGTGTTTCATGTTCATCATCTCATAGTTGTTATGAACACTCCTTTCATGGGTTGACCATGAGATACTCTGTGTGTTGTTAGTGTGTTTCCCTCTTATCCTTAGAAGTTACCATGTTTCTCTTCCTTCTTCCTACCTGTGGAATCTCGGGTCGAGATTCTCATAAGGGGGATAAAGCTGTAACACCCCAGTCTTACTTAAATAGTATTTAGGGCTTTGTTTGTGCATTCATGAGCATCATCCCTTAAAAAATGCATGCAAAAAGAAGTAATGCAAAACCCTAAACCCTAATCCCCTCCCTCTTTGAAAATAAATTCAAAACGGTTTTGAATATTTTTGAAAAAAACTCAAAAAAATATGTGGAGCCCAAATGGAATAAAGGGCCCCCCAACTATTTCATATATTTTACAAAGCCCTCTAGTAATTTTGAATTGCCAAAAACAGATTTGAAAATGGTTTACAAAAGAGAAAACAAAACAAGAAATAGAAAAAGGATTTTCGAAATAAAAACTAAACCAAACTCTATCTGGGCCTAAGCCCAACTCTTCCCCTCGCCTATCTGCTGCTCAGCCGCGCAGTAGCAACCTCTCCCTCAGCCCAACAGTAGCCCAGCGCGGCCTAGCTGGCCCGTACCTGTTTGCGTGTTTACCCTTTCTTCTTCCTCACGCACGACAGAGAAGCAGCTACGTGCCTGCCCGCCGGCCGTCCATCGAATTCGCGCTAAGATGCTCGCCGCCGCTGCTGAGTAGAGGATAAGAACGACCTCGTCGCCCTCTCTCTCCCCATCCCCATTTCCCTCTCTCTCTCACACTCTGTGCCATCCGCGCGCAAAGGCACCAAAAACCCTAGCTCCGACCGTCGTCTCGTGCCATCGTTTGCGGCCACCCTAGCTTACTGAGGCCACAACTGAGCTCGCCCTGCAACACTGGTTCGTCTTGGCTAGGTCACACAACCCCGAGTGCCCATAATCAAGAGAATCATGTTGCCATGCTCGACGCCAGCCATCATCGAATTCCCGCTGTCCGACCTCCCCCTGCTTCGCTGAGCCCGCCATCAGCCTCCTGGTGAGCACCTGGTGCTCAGGCACCCCTCCTAGTCTCCCCTCTCTCTCTCTGTCTTGTCCCTGTGTTGGTCACCGTCATTGTTCGCCGCCACGTGCCGTCGTGCTCACTACTCCGGCTACCAATCAGACGCCGCCACCTGGAGGTCGCCCGTGATGAGGCGAGTCTAACACAACCGCGCACGTAGCCCCGCTCGCCCTCCTTCGCCATCCCCGGCGTCGATCTGGGAGGTGCTGGCCATGGTGATATCACGCCGACGTCATCCTGACGTCCGCGCGTGGGTCAGCTCCCAGTCAACGCGGGTTGGTCTCGTTTCTGCCTGGCCTGAGCCCCTCTGACAGCCTCAGTGGCTAGGGCCAGCCCCTGTGCAAAACGTTATAACACCCCGCTGACATCATAATGACGCAGTAAATCTTTTTAAACTGTTTTAATAATTCCAGAAAAAGGTTAAATCTTATAAATCCAATAACTAATTATTTATAAGTCACAAAAATGTGTATAATATATCAAAATGTTCAGAACAATGGGATCTTTACAATAGACTCATAATCATGCATTGTTAAACAACTTTAATTGCAAGTTTAATTAGAGAATGAAGTGAACCCCCGTAGGTGACTCCGGGTTTCCCCTGTTCTAGGGTTTGCAACCCTCGGACCCTGTTTAAAATGATCGAGCATGCTTTAGGGTTTAATTTCATTACAATTTACCTTGTCATATCATCATCCTTGCTTGAGCATTGCATCGATGTCATGTGTTGATTTTTGTTTTCCTTTCTTTCCGGTGTTTGGTTCTTTCCGATAAAATACCATATCGAGATCGAGATTGAAGACCGAGATTAACACCATCAAAGATCGACGAACAATACTTGACCAACTGTAACCAAGTCAAGTACAAGGCTCCCGAAGATCTATATCTGGGTATCAACAAACAAGGCAAGCAAAGCCCCACCATTTTATAATCCCATGGTTTCGAAAGTATTTCATTCTTGCCATGATGCATACGATTCTACTGTGGTCTTTTATCGATAGATAGAGTATCCTATATGTTGCATTACTCCCTTGAGCTTATATTACCTGATCCACTACTCCTAGCATAACCGGGTTTGGCTTGTGTGCACTGCCAGAGCTATTATTTGTGTGTTGCTTAGCCATGCTTAGCTGTCAGTGCTGGTCCATCCAGAAGATGCATTAGATGCAGAGAATCTAGTATGACATGAGAACGAGATGAGTTGAGATCAATGGTAAAGGTTAAACATGCTAAGGCTTGTATGGGAGGCCATGGTGGGATGTGTTTTTTCTAGTCCCATGCTCGCCACCACTAGGAACCGAGTTCTTGCCTTTGGACCAAGACGAGCATACAGCGACACGGGGTTTATGGGGACCCCTCCGCTTACTAACTTGCCTAGTAGATTCCATGAGTCACATAGTTCGGTGTTCTATTCGACATATGCATAGAAAATGTTTTGAAAGATTTGGTGGGTGAAGTTGCATCATAACTGGTAGGTAAGCATGGTCGAGGTTTGTTGGGGTCGATGGAGCCCCTAGTAAACCAACCTCGTCTCACATCTCTAGGGATCAGCTTCAGGATTTGACCCGTTACGGCGGAACCATCCTTAGGGCGTGACTCATGGTCTCGGCGAAAGCAAGGTAAAGGTCGTGGCCAACCACCCTCTGCCGGCCTTCCAAGAAAGAGGGCTAATGATCTGACATTAAGAGTCGGTTGGTATGTGTGGGTAAATTTGTGCACCCCTGCAGGGTTAAATCTTTTCAAAAAGTCGTGTTCACGGTTATGAATGCTTGGTGACCGAATTCTAAGATCATAGAGAACATTAACCTAATCGTAAAACTTGGCAGTTCAATGTGTGCTTAAGGATGCTTCCTCATGGGTACGAGGGAGTGATCCTAGTTGTCAGATGAGGATTACTTTGGTGGATATCAAGATGATGATCAATTCTCAGAGATGTCGCTCTCTTATCCCCTTTTAAAATATTCTAATTAGACGAGCTTCTTCTCCCTCTTGTTTTATAAACAAAGATGGCTTTATGCAAAATAACCCCCACCAGTCATAAGTCTTGCAGAGTACACCCTGTACTCAACCTTGCTTTGTTGATACTTTTAAAATAAGTGTTCCCCTGAAGACAAGTTTGGTACGACATAGATACCGACGTGTAGCTTGGGGTTCCCGGTCGGCAGCCTGGAATCTATGGGTTGGGACGTCATCGTTATGCTTCAGGCCTCTTAGGCCATTTGTTAAGTTTTCTATACTTAATAGCATAATTTTCCTTCCGTTGTTTGATGTTTGTGGTCAGTGACCTCTGCTTGTAATAATTTTTGTTTCGCAGGGTTACTGTTGTGTTACCGATTCTTCACCGGATATCCCCGAGCTTTAGGTTAAGCTTATGTCAGGCTAAGGTCTGGATTTGTTTAACCCTGATCCCGAGGGTGTCACAGTAGACTCTAGACATGTGCGGTTTCTCGCGGGCGCTAGCTAAGTTGTTAGCGTTATCCCTTGCCGAGGTCGTGAGGTGAGTCTCGATAACTCAGAGTTTTTATTGAGAGAATCATCTAGTATAAAATGGTTCTCTCGGTATTTGCATACGCATTGCGTAAGCTATGTCCTCTTCTCCCTCACGTACATCCTCCTTCCCCACATCCCTGTGGTCATCCGCATGCGTTAGTACAGTGAGGACACCTGTACATGGCGATGCTAGTGCCCATGGCGGTGAGGTGGAATGATCTGGTTTGCTGGGAGACGACGTCCTAGGATAGATTGCCAACTAGTGCTAGTGGTCATCCTCGGGTTAGCTTCTAGCTGCCCTGGTGGGCTGCAATTTACTGGCACAGAGCAGGAAGGTGCACAGAGCAATAAGGCGTCATGTGGCCACCACCTGCGGTAATAAGGTGAGCGTGATCTCTACATCTCTTGTAGCACCCCGCCGCCCATGCACGCGTCCCACCTCTACCTGGTCCCCACCTAGACGCGCTCCCCCCGCACGGTCACCCACCCCTCTCCCCCGGCCCCACCACTCCTCCCGCCTGGCCCCTTCCACTGACGCGCCCCTCTCCCCTCGCATTCCACCCCGCCGCCCGCCGGGCCTCGTCTACGCAGTGGATGCACGCCCTGCCGCTGCATCTCCCTGGCCCGGCCACATCTCCGTCGCCGCCCTCTCGGCCTCTTCCCCGACCGCGGCCTCCGCCTTCCCCACCTCTGCGCCTGCACCCTCCTCGTCGCCCTGCAAGCCGCCGTCCCCGCGCCGCCTCGTCGTCGACCCCTCCACCGCTCGCCGGGGCCCGCGCTTCCTCCACCTCTGCACGGACTCCGCGCCGGCCCGGACGTTGACTTCACCGCGTCGCCGGCCTCCCTCCACCTCGCCGAGCTCCGTCGCCCATCCGCAAGCCCCGGCCATGTCCGCCACCTGCGCCCACGACCTTGGCCCCGCTCGCAGCCGGTGCGTCTGCGAACCGCCGCCGGTCGGCCCATTCCTGCCGCCGTGCCGCTCGCGCTCGCTCGCTGCCAAGCCCTACCCCGAGCGTCGCCGGCCCCTCTCACATCAAGCCTCGGCCTCCTCACCACCGTCGTCGAGTGTCGGCCATCCGCGCGCTCCACCGCGGCCGCGAGATCCTTCCCGAGGTAGAGCCCCGTCGCGATTTC
The DNA here is from genome assembly GCA_910589775.1 of Avena eriantha. NCBI lineage: Eukaryota > Viridiplantae > Streptophyta > Magnoliopsida > Poales > Poaceae > Avena > Avena eriantha. Next base: position 485,207,124 of record OU342742.1, read on the forward strand.
CTCGCCGCCCCTCGCAAGATCAGCCACCATCGACCGGTCCTCTTCAAAGAGCCTGCCCGACCTCTGTTCTGCGACCGCCGCCTTCCGTCGTGGTTGCCCCAAAAATAATGCACCTGGTAGGTTGTTTTCTGTCTCTGCCTTGTGGTCAACGCCCGGGCTCCTAGAAGGTGTTTGAGGAAATGTCTATGCAGGACTCGTTCACTCACATCATTTTTATCCTTGTGTCTTGCACCCGTGTTTAGGTAGTGTGTTGTACCGATGATGGCGCAACGGTTGTGGTGTGGCATGGACAACGACCGTGTGAAGTTAGGTGGAGCCACCTAAAGAGTACCAGATCCTCGCCAAGATCTTCTCCCCAGAATCTCCATGACCTCCAGCATGGATACCGAAGACCACCAAACTCTCCGACCTGGTTTCCGAAGACACCGAGACGATCCGCAACCCCCCCACAAGGAAATCGTGTCGCCGCCAAGATCTTCTTCATGGAGACTGGAGACCCTAAACCCCGGAGTCCGAAGACCAAACCCGAACCCCTCGGTGAACCCCAAGATCGCCGATACCCTAATGTGTGACCCCTATCCGAGCCCCCCTTATTCTTATAAAATATGACATTCATCTGTTGCATATTAAATTGTTCGCACATGCATACATATTTTGTGGGTACGGGTTATTTTATCGATTCACCTAATAATTAAATATGGAGTGTTTATGCGGGATATCTTTGTCTTATTCCGGACTCCATTTAAATTTGTGTAGCGAATCGATACCTTGTTTTGCCTTGTTAAGACAACATTTAAATTGCGGGGGTTCTAAATAAGTTGAACCATTTAATTAAATGTCGGGACCCAGGTTTCGCTTAATACTGCCTAATTGTACCGCATCTTGCCATGCCATGCATCATATCATAATCATGTCGGATCTTCTGCCGTCGTATTAAATATTGCATCCGGTGTTTCTTCTAGTGTTTGCTTCTTTGCGGATTAGGCCGATGAGTTGATGCGAGTATCGACAAGTTCTCCGGATATGAACCTTCGACAGTGTTTCCCAGGCGAGCATCTCTCCCCCTTCTACCTATTTTGCATTTATAGTCTTTATTTCCTCCTGTTGATCTATTGCTATCCGTGTCACGATGCTTTAGTTTCCGTACACCAGTTATACCCCGTGCAGCCTCTATATTGCCTTGGACACCTCCTATTCCCTGTGTTTGGTAGATAGCTGGCCTTGCGAGTCGTAGTCGCTTGCTCAGGTGTGATCTCGTGTTGTCAAGTACCACAGTTGTTGGAATGCTGGCAGATGTTAATGGTGGAGATGCTTAATGGTGGAGATGATCATGACTCTAAATACAACTATTAAAATGCTAGATATAACTAATGTAGAGGCATCGGTGGGCAATAGATGTTATTTGGTTCTTCCACGCTCACTTGTGTCCCGTAGGCCCCGAGTACTTGATACCTGTTCCTTGATTTTTCGCACTGTCCACATCCGGGAGGCCGTGGACCCCCCTGAGCCAGAGCTTGATTCATTTCTATTTCTTGGGGCCACAAACTAGTTTGGAGTTTTATTTACTATCCTGTACTTATGCCATGTTTACTGCTTTATTTAAGATTGTGCGTCGAGCACCTGTACTGTTTAGGATTGCGGAGTGTTTTCGCGGTATCGACAAGCCCAATCACACTTTCGGGTTCCCAGTCGTTTACAGCCATTGACGCAAACCCTGGGTCCGTTCCGGAACCGGCCAACTTCGTTGCGGGTAGCTTAGTGGGGTGGCCCTCTGAAATATTTCTGAATCCTGTGATCACTTTGTCGTGAATGCCTCATTGGGTTTTGAGTTGGTTTTTCCGAGGTTGATCGAGTGTGTGTTGCTATTTGTGCACCCCTGCAGGGTAAAACTTTCTGAAAACTGTGTCCGCGGTTATGGACGACTTGGAGCACAGTATCTCGATCATAGACAAGCATAACTAAAGTAGTACTATAAATTTGACTTAATATGTGACTAGTAATCAGCTCAATTATAACGGAATGGATATTAAAAATGCCAACAACTGGTGGATATGTGGTGATCTATGTCATACTATACTTGCCTAGTAAGTATTGCAACTCCAATGGAATGTGATAAAAGTGCCAACAACCACTGGGTTTTGGGATTCCTCAGAACAATTATATATGACTAGTGAATGTTCCAACTACAACGGAATGCTAACTAAAACTACCCACCACTTACGCTATCAGGATGACTCATGCTATATATCTGACTAGTAAATGCTACAACTAAAACAGAATGAGTAAAATTGCCAACTGTGTGAGTTCCTTGGTCCGACTTCCTCATTTGGTCTCGAGGGGGAAATATCAGGATGGGTTTGTTTGGTGTTAGCTTCAGGTTGGCCCCGAATAGGTCTTTCTTACCCCTCTTTGATAATCGCAGTTGTACCGAGTCTCTATAGGTTGTTTAGTGCCGCTGCGCTGCCGCTTCAGCCCACCATACCTATGTAGGCGAGAGCCGCCGAATTCTAGCCTCGCCGTGTACTGGCCTCAGTACTAACGCTCCTCTTTTTCCTTTGCCCTTTGTCAGCACCCCTTTTGTTTTAGCAGGTTTGAGATCGACGTCGTTAGCAGGGTTACCCTTCCGGCTTGGCCTGGGCAGGGTTATGGACGCCATTGGTTATTCTTCAGGGCTCTTAGCCCAATTTGCGTCTTGTCCGTACTCGGACGATATATCAATTTCAAGGTGATTTGGATCTTTGTACGGTATATCTGTATTCTTGACTCGTTGAGTCGCTGTTGTATATATATATCTGTTCTGTGGGTCCCATCGAGGACTGTTGTGTAATGGTATTACTTCGTTTTCCACCCGCACGAAAGTGCCTGGTGGGCGTCCTTGAATCGTTTCTATGCGGGTTTGGCGGAAAGGGCTAAAACTTGTATATGGCCAATTTGAGGGTGTTACATCTCTTGTCTCCAGCTATTCCTGCTTTACTCTTCTAATGCCTTTCTCATGTAGGTGCGGTATTTAGTCTTTACCATCATTCCATCCACCGTGCTCCATCTAGCGTGTCCATGGTATGGTTTTGTAGCTCGGACTTTCCCTTCTCCTTTTATCTCTCCTTGTCTCATGCTCTTCCGCAAATTTTTTTTATGCAGCGACCAACAACATGACCATTAAAGAAGCAAGAACATCGGTAGAAGAGTACTTCGGCTGCACCCTGGCACGGGTAATGTAATCTTCCTCTTGATGTATATTGCTTTTCGTATCGTTCTCCTATTTTTTTGTTTTTAATTGCTTTGTTTGGTGATGTTTGCAGTTCGCGGCTTAAGGAATGGGTAAACATCGTCAGGATTATGCGTACGTGTGCCGACAAGGATGGCTGAGTTTCTTTTCCTCATAGTAATGTAATACTTCTCCTATTGTATTTTCTGCACCTTTTTAGTGCTTTTTTCATGCCATTGACTCTTTTTTCGCTTATGGTCACATATGCCGCAGCTTCGGTTACGAACGTACTACGACGAGATGGTGAATGGAGACACCGTGATGAGCACACAAGGACTTTAGGCACTTCATGCTTCATATCATGAACGGTCGTCTATGCTGAAGGACGGAGGCTGACGGCAAATGCTTCTCTTCGTGATCCGATCGCTTTCGTTAGTGTAGAGTAGGAATATTTTATTTTCTTCTTCTGTTTTCTTTTCAGCTTGATATAAATGTTACCTTTGTAATACTAGTTTTGTACGACTAGAAAATAATAAAAGTGTTGCCTTACTTTAACTTGTTCTTTCACGTTTGATGTAACTATTGTGCCCCAAGAGACGATGATGACTTTGTTTTTTTACACGTGTACTTCCATTCTTGGGTTGTGTGGACTTTGTATGAATGGATCTTTCTGTTTTTGAACACTGTTAAAACAATTAGTCACGCTCGAGGATTGTGTCACACACTTTGCTATACGAGGTAGTTCAGACTTTTATCCTTTTTCGAAAACACGCCAATACCTATTTTATGGCTTATATTATTGACAACTGGGTGCATCCTGATATGTTCTTTCGCACAAGTCGGGTCATCATATTATTCCTCACGCAAAAATAACCGTGTGCATCCTGATATGTTCTTTCGTACAAGTCGGGTCATCGTATTATTCTTCCCGCAAAAAAATAGTCAAAGAGTAGGAAAGAATTATTCACTGAGAAAGAATAGAAGAAGTGTAGGTAAGAGCAAATTATAACGCTGAATATTTAAAGTATAGTTAACTTTCCATGTTTAGAGTGTTTTAACTTACTATTCTGTCTAGCTGTTCATGTTTAGGAGTGGGAATGGTAACGCTGTACATAATATGCATCTACCAATACATATTACACATAATAAAATTCCAATCTCAAATATCAACTCATAAAATAAAGATCTACCACATAGGAATTACATAGATGACTGATGGCTGTGAAATATAGCCACCTACGTCCATATTTAAACTGGATATTATTCATATTTTTGATGAAATATCTCTCTCAACCCTGCCACTAATGCCAAAGGGGTATGCAATCCTTTTTTCTATTTTTCTCTCTGTAGATAATGACGTTTGATGATAGGAATCACAACATTAAAGTCAAAGCTACGAGATTTCCAACAACCCGAAGAAACCAGAGGTCGTGAAGTGGAGATAGACGCTTTAATGACCAACTATACGGCGAGAATAAAATTCTGGCCGTACATTTCTGGTCGTATAGTTGCCATTGTCACCGCTAGGTCAAACAGAACAATTTTCATGAAGGAACCCCTATATAAAGAGGCTTCGGGCGACGAGAAACATCCTCACCAGCCGCCCCCAGAACTCCAGAAACCTGCATCCACAACACCGAAGAGCCGCTGGAGGAATAGACTTAGATCTAATCTCCAAACCCTTCTCCACCACCATAGCCATATTCTACCACTTGCAATAGTAGATCTCATCATCGATTGACGATATTGTAAGACTATTTGATATCAAACTCATGATTTCCATTGCAATGTTTATAATTGTTGGTTTCATCTCTATGCGTGAGTAATTCTCTTTGGGATAAGGGCTTCGGCCTAGCCATGTAGCTTTTGTGCATATTAGTTATCATAGATGGGATCATGTATTAGTTTGTATGACATGATAATTATTGTATCCTCTCTTGTCTCAATCCAAGGACTTGTCAGGTACCCAAGACCCTGAGGATTGATCCAGGTATAGGGAGTATGAGTAATGACTAATCTGCAGGTTGGGAACCCTAGTGACAGAAAGGGTAGTACAGCTGTATGTGAGGGATTTACTTGAGATTAATGGTGACATCACTATGCATATCATTAGTTCTCTTTCTTCTATGGATGAGACTAGTAGGTTATTGCTATAAGTGGTTACGGAGGCAATAGCAATTATGGATGCACTGCTCACATATAATTATCTTGCTCTAACAATTGCATGCATACTTTATTATTCTTATCTTTTATTTCCATCAAATATTTTGCACAGCTACGGGTGAAACCGAAAGCCCTAGGTCCTCTCTCTTCATCATCGAGAACAACAAAAGATAGCAAACTCTTGGTTTGGTAAAACACAAAAAGAATTCTAAAACTCCCGAATGTCCATTAAAATAACTTCACTATGCTTTCTGTTTCATGAGGATTCGATAACCTAGACCTACTAGGGAAAAAGAGCTATACTACATTCGTAATCCGGATCGAAGGTATCAACCCTTTTTCTGGTGCTATTGCCGGGGAAGAAATAGCTACCCTGGTGAGGTTAGTAGGAACCTTGCTAGTTTTAATTCTTGTTTTTAATTTCGTTAGTTTGCTCTCAGTCTTTATTTGAAAAACCAAAAAATTAGTTAGTCTTTAAATTCTTGTTTTTACTATCATAAGTCTTTGTTTAAGAAAACCCAAAAACATAGGAAATATGACTAAAAAGAAGCTTGGGAAGTTTGCAACTCCCAACAATGATTATGTGCACTGCCTTTATGTTTTTCTTTCCACTGTCTTGGATCGCAGTGCACAGGATGATACACTGGTAGTGCATGGGTCGTTGACTGCCTTCAGTCGCAGTGCACGGGTCGGCACACTGGCAGTGCATTTTACTATGCGCTACCTTTTTGTTCAACTTTGCACTGCCTTGGATCGCAGTGCACAGGATGACACACTGGCAGTGCACGTGCACGAGTCGTACACTGCCTTCCCGTTTCACGTTGCACTACCTTCTTGTTTTGTATTGCACTGCCTTCGGTCACAGTGCACAGGTCGACACAACGACAGTGCATTGCCTGTGTACTACCTTTATGTTCTACTTTACACTGCATTGGGTCGCGGTGCACGAGACGGTGCACTGGTAGTGCAATACCAGTACACTACTTTTATGTTCTATGGTCACAATGAACGAGGTATATCAGGAGTGCACTACCCCGCGCACTACCTTCTATTGGCCCTTCATTGACTTTTCGATCGCGGTGCATGGGCAGTGCAGTGGCAGTACAATGTCGTGCACTACCATTATGTACTATTTTGCACTGCCTTTTCAGTAGTAGTGCACGACCTTATATACTTACAATACACTTTTTTCCTTTTTTTCTTGCATGCATTGTTGTTTGTTCGCGTGTAAAAAAATTCAGCTACATGCGGTACTAGCACTAACACTACTCACATGTGCAACTCTTTGCTGCGAGCAACACGTGCACCGGCCGAACGGTTTTAAATTCTTTTGGTGCATGTCTCTTACTTAATTTTTTGGCGCGTGTGGCTTGCTGCCGTACGTATCCTCCACATGGTGAGCGAGGAGAACTTCCCGCAAGGCCCTTCGCGCTAGTTTGTCCGCGGGAGGGCGTGTTTTTACTAGTCGCTCTCGTAATCAATACTAAAGATAGAATAAGGAGTTCAGAAAAGAATCATCATAAGAAGGTGGTACGAGGCAACACCAACCAAGCTAACAATTACCCTCATTACTGATGCAACACGTGTTAACCAATAGCTCGTGATGCATCACAAGTCATCCTCAAAGGGGTTAATCATTCAAAATGTATTATAGACATGCCATCAGTTTTTATCAAGTCCTAGATAATAGTGTGGATATCAAACCACCTCCCAAAATATACATTACCTTCATTGACTGGTCATGTGACCAACATCAGAGAGCAATATAACAATAAAGCAGTAGCACTAACTATAGTGCTTGTGTACTCAGGTCCTAAGCCAAGTTCTCCTACCAATTACTATCATCCCACGATAGATGCTACATTGAGCATTGTTGTCTGCAAGCAGGGCCGACCCACAGGCCGGGCAAACGGTGTGCCCGCACTGGACCCCGTGAGCCAAGGGCCCCAACACAGGTATTAGTTCTACTACTTCTAGTTGAAATTTATGGTTTTTGGCCTAAAAAATGTCAAAGGCCCATGTTCAGCCCAGGCAGGTCAGCGCGTACGGGAGCATCGCAATTGATCCATTGCTTAGGTAAAAAACCAATCGTTAGAGTATGTGCATTCTCTTCTCCTCTAACCACTCAACCGCTCCACCAAATGAGACGGCATTTGCTCCTTCCCAAATGGCACGGCAGTGGCCGTTTCTTTCTAAAATTAATAAATGCCAAAGGCGCATCTCCATCGTTCCCCGAATTCCCCCCTTCAATTTTTAGCGGTTCTATTGTTTGCCGATCAAATAGCCATTTGAGACTAGATTCTAGACAGAGGTAAATTTGTGTCCGCCCTTATCGCTACTCCACAGACCTCAATCCTATTAAATAGCTCCCATAAAGCAGTCAAGAATCAAGGTCTCCATAGGCAAAATGAAAAGCTGTGGGATGTGTTTTTGATTGGATCTGAGAGACTGAGAGTGCTAATTGCTGAAGACTAAGGGGAATAATTCTTTATTTCATGAAGGTGCGGTCTTCTTGTTCATCCTACAGATCAAGTTTACATCTGAATCGAGCCAGGTGCTTTCGTTCCCTATTTTGTTCTTTTTTATGCAACTTGTATTTTGGTGATATGTCTATTAGAAAGAAGTTATCTGATTCCTTCCTTCCACGATTAGTCCACTTGATCAAGATAAGTAATGTTATTTTGGAGTTAAAAGATTAGTTTGTGCTATCATTTGAGAGTCAAAAAATCATGGATCTATGCTATCTACTAAATATTACTTTGTTATAATGAACTATGCCTTTTTTAGCTAAAAATATATTGTTTTAATAGTCTTTTTTTGTGTGAATAAGGGCCCTTGCTGTCATTTTGCACCTGGGCCCCGTATAAGTATGGGCCGACCCTGTCTGCAAGGTAGTTTATATCATGGATCAGTAAGCGCATAGATTGAAGATAGTTTGGCAGTATGAACATACTACCGCTCGAAGATCATATTCATGTGAGCATAGTTCAATCTGGGCATGTTTAGGAACTCATCGTGTTTTGGGTTATTCTACTATAGATAAGGTAGTGTGTTAGTGTAGTTGAATATGAAGGTAATGAACAAGTAATTAAAACAAAAGCAAAAATAGTGGTATGCTATCTAACCATGAGTTCTGCAATCAACTTGTGATCATCCACAATAATGGTTGTGGTCTCCGTACACTATGTGACTGTATGGACTTTGTGCGGGCTACCAAATCACGCCCTAGAAGGTGCAACTAAACATGATTTTCCCACATGTGCAGAGAATGCTTTTAAAATGATGAAACACTCTCTTGTGGTCACTAAGGATGAAGATTTCTAGTGCTCACTACTAAGGTTGTTGGGACAGTAGTGATACTACCTTCTTCTTTAGAGGCTACTATTTCTACGAGTCGGTTAGCTCTACTTTAGATATTGGTCAATGGTTTTGTAGAGAAATGTGGACCAAGTGTTATGGTGCAATGGAGGTTTGTTCAGTGACTTTCTTAAGTGGAACTATGAGAAGCATTTTGCATGGTTCTTAATTGTGTGTAGTATATCATGTCAACCTTGTTTCTATGTCATTTTCTAGTACAATATTGCAACCTTGTTTCTATGTCATTGTCACTGCTTTTGCTTATTATTTGATATAATTGTACTTATAGTGTCCAACTGAAATATTTAGCTCTGTCAACCGTGCATCTAAAATTGTTTTATGAACACAAAATGTGAACTAGGCAATTGATTACAAGACTAAGCTTCCTTATATGGAAGCAATTGATGGTATCTGGTTTAGCTTAGATATGCTCCACGATATATTTTAAAGCTCACTACTAGAAAACATGCCTTTTGTTCAGAACATTAGTCCCAATTGTGTTACGAACCAGGACTAATGCTCCGGTCCTAATGGCTAGAAACCCCCACAAGGCCTGGTGACCTCTAGTTCCAGTTCGAATGGGACCTTTAGTCCCGGTTGGAGACGGGTTTTCGGCAGGCTAGGGCTGACGCCAGACCGTTTAATCCCGGTTGGTTTCTCCAACCGGGACTAATGATGGAGCTTTAGTCCTGGTTGGTGTCTCCAACAGGGACTATTGTGATTCCTATATTATCTTCCACCCTGCCTCGAGCCACACTCCATTTTGAAGCTTCTTCTCCTCTCTATTTCCTCCATTGAGCTCAAGTTCATTCCATTTTTTCACAAGATTTATCAAGATTTGGCGGCACCCCATCTATCCAAGGGTTCTAAAAGATAAGCAACTTCATCTTTTCATATTTCATTTCTAGTTTAGCTCATTTAATGCTCTATAAGTAGAGGGATTTGTGGATTTAGTTTGGGAGTAATTTTTGCAATAATTACATTTTGTCACTACTTTACTTTGGTTTTAATATCATGAACTTGTATTAACTTGTTCATTTCTCTATTTATGATGTTGTGTAATGATTTTCGATATACTTAATTATATAATGCAGATTTGGCCACACTCCTTCCCGAGCTCCTTTATAGTTGTGGCACGAACAAGGTGTATGTGTGTGGGATCAAAACAAACAGGAGGAATTTGACCTACGAGCGTTGCTATTCGTAACCATCAATAATTGACCTGCTCTTAGTAACATTTTAGGATAGACAAACAAGGGATATAATGTATGCACACACTATTTAGGTGGGACTAAAAGTATATATTTGGATAAATGTAAGAAGAATGTGTACCCGGGGAATCGTTGATTTCTTTTGCCTAAGCATCCCTTAAGAAAGAAAGGCAAGCATTTCAATGGTGAGGCTGATCACCGGAGTAAGCCTATCTGCCGTACTGGTGATGATGTATTTGATATGGTGAAGGATTTAAAAGTAATCTTTGGAAAGGGTCTTGTCAGATAATCTATTCTGAATGACGCTAACAGTTTTGTGATCTACCCTATTGGAAAGTGCTAGAGGTCCGTGATGAGTGCATATTTGCATCATGTTTTATATTATTATTTTGCATTGTAGATGTAGGATCTTGGTATTTTACGATGCCCGCATGCACATTTTATGTCTGTTTTTACCAGGATCAGGATAAATGATGGATCCAATGGATACAATTCTTAGAGCGGTTGTACTATGGAGAAAAGGAGTCAAAAAACAACGTAAATCGCTTATTTGGGAAATATTAATAATACCAGAAGAAAACCAGAAGCGAACAAGGGAGGCAGAAGGTTCACCGACCAACTATACGACGGGAGCAAATTCCGCCTCCTCAAATAGTTTCACCCCATGCAACTGGTTCAGGGAGACAACATATAGAACACCTAGAAATCGTAGAGACATCACCTCTGGAAGGCATCTGGAGGGGGAAATCATCCACCGGGGATCCATCTTCGCCCTATGCATATCCGGGAGGCTAAGGCATCGATCTTCATCATCCACTGCTGCATCACCACCATCTCCATCCATCCCATCTACATCTTCTCTAGATCTTGTTGTAATTCCCGTACTCGTTGTGGATTTATACAAGTACTATTCATCTATGATTGTTTCGATTACCATTGCTATGATGTTGATTGCCTCCATGGCTGAGTAGATCTCTAGTTCTTGGGGAGATGGAGAAACCCTAATATGAGATTGAAATAAGATAAAGTCTATTATAATATTCATCGATGTGACCATGTGTTAGATTTTCTACATCTTGATGTTGAGAGAAGTCGACCTCTCAATATTTTCCTCTCATGGGGACTTGATGGAGGGAACTACTAGTTGGTAGACAGAGGCGTGCTTGCACTTATAGTGACTATAAAGCTATTGGCACCCCCTACGTATCAACTTGGGAAACCGAGGAAACTCACGGAACACTATCCATGCCATGGGATACGTCCTACGGGATTACGTCCCTTAATAGCGCAGTAATTCGATTGATGTCGATTGCTAACTACTGTGGTTATGAGGATGATGTGAGCAGTGGTTGCTGCCTAATTGTCCAAATACAGAGTTCCTCCCACACATACATAGTTGAAAATATTCATGATGATAATCTTTATCTTAGATCCTTATAATACTAGTGGTGTATCCGCTACTCCCCGAGAACGCTTTTCCCCTATTGCAGTTCCAGTCTCTCTTACAGACACGATACTTACTTTCTGCATTAAGTTAGTTTGCTTTACTTTATTATTGCTCTTATACTAAAAACCCAAAAACACCTTTTACACAATACTCACATTTTATCTTGTCACTTAGAACTTTATCTAGCATTTCTATCACAATATTTATTTCAAGAGTTATTAGACTTTAGACTCCTACTCCATGTGGGATTGATATATTTATTTCGAAACTAGCTACAAACGATTTGTGCACTTGCAGTCATCAAGCTATTTTCTGGAGCCGTTGTCGGGGAGCTAAGCGCTGTAGGTCTTTTAGTTTTTGCTTATTTATTTTGGTCTTGCTAAGTTTTGTTTTGAGTTACAGGTTCCCACCAACATGATGGAGTTTGAGCATATGACTAGTGTTAACCCACTCAACTGCTTTGGGAAGCCCTATGATATTTATAAAAGAGACAATTCCAATGAGAAGACAAGGGGGTTTGAAATAAATCCTCTACTACTTGGTATTTTACACAAGAAGCAATTTACTGGAGATGAAGAAGATCCTGATCCATATGAGCATATTTCATGTTTCAAAGATATATTCGGCACTTTTCTATTGACGAGATATACCGTTGATGAGGTACGGGTTAAACTTTTTAGTTAGACTTTGACTAGTACAACTCTCTCATGGTATAGATCTCTACCACCTGAAGCCACTACTACTTGGGATAATCTAGCCTATGAATTTCTAGCAAAATATTATCCATTGTCAAAATCTTTTGGAATCAGGCGTCTTATAATGACTTGGAAAAACCGTTCTAATGAAGGACTAGTAAGAGCTTATATCAGATTTAGAGATTTACTACGTCTATGTCCACATCATGATTTACCTGAATGGTATTTATTGCATATATTTTATGGCGATTTAATTGAACCTAATAAAATTGAACTAGACTCTTTTGCTGAAGGAGCCTTTATGAATCTTCCTATACCTAAAGCTTGGGCTTTACTTAATAGAATTCGTGACCATAGAGTTTCATGGAATTTTGGTATAGGAAGTGAAGGAGGCGTATAAATAGAACATGATTATATTCATGACTATAATAAAAAAGGCCATGTTAAAGAATTATCTAAATAACTTTATTTGGATTCCGATCTTGTGTTTCAAGTTGCTAAATATTTTACAGAACATATTAAAGCTCCAAAAGAGAGACCGGTCAAGTACGATCCACCACCCGAACCTGAGAAGAAAAGAGAAGATAAAGCAACACTGGCCTCCTTAGAACCAATAAATAAGATGCCTTTTCCTAACACTGCACGAAAGCATATTCTTGAATATGAACAGGTCAAAGCAGTACAGGATAAAAAGGAAGAAGAAAATATGCCAGAAGTCGTGGAACATCTGGAGGAAACTAAAGATGAATAGGTAACCAAGGAAGCAATTATGGCTATGTACGCACATTGTAACATAGTTGAACTTGATGAAGAGACTTCTGTATTGGTTGAAGGTAAAACAAGGGTAAAAGATGTGGGTGAGCCTATTCTTCCCTGCATATTTAAAGAAATCACGCATTACGGTTTATATGATATTGGCACCGAAGTTAATGTTATATCTTATGATTTCTATTTAGAAATAAAAGAAGAAATAGAACCGACTACAATTGAAAATACTGATATGACAAATATGTTAACCAATAAAAATCTTAGAATTCCTATGGGAGTAGCTAAAGATGCAACTATCACAATTAGCAATAAAAACTTTCCCATCGATTTTGTAGTTGTTGATATGCCAACTGACACTCTTTGACCTATTATATTTGGAAGAAACTTTTTGGGTGATATAGGTGCCTATGTTAATTTCAAGGAGATTGTGTCTCTTAACCTTAGGGGAACAGAAAATAAATTCCATTTTTCCAAATTTAAAGATAGGCCTCCACAAATACGAGAAGAAGAGGAAGAGAGAACTATTGAAGAAATGGCGACTCTTTTCTTTGGTAATCAAGAAGAAGAAATAAATGAAGATCCAAATTATGAAATAATAGTTATGGAGGACAAGTCCTTGGAAGAACTAGAAGATGAATTCGATTCACTTTCCATAATGGGACCTCCAACTGATGAGGCTTTTGAAGAGCCAGAAAAGAGAGGGGATGAGGAAGTACCACCCCCAAAGTTGAAGACTCTACCAGATAATCTCAAATACAGGTTTCTAGATGATACAAATAAATTTCCTGTTATTATCAGTGCTAAACTTTCAGGAAAAGAAGAAGAATAACTTATGGAGATACTTAAGGAGCATCGCAAGGCCTTTGGATACTCAATGGATGACTTGAAGGGCATCAGTCCCATGATAGCCGTCCATCGAATATTCATGGAGGAAGGTGCTAAACTAGTTGCAGAATTTAATAGAAGATTGAAGCCTGAAACGAAAGAAGTGGTAAGAAAAGAAATTGTACGCCTACTGGACACAACTATAATCTATCATGTTAAAGAAAGTGAATGGGTAAGTCCTGTTCATTGTGTCCCTAAGAAGGGCAGTTTCACTGTTGTTCCTAATGAAAATAATGAATTGATACCTGCTAGAACTATTGTTGGGCATAGGATGTGCATAGACTTCAGAAAATTAAATAAAGAAACTAGGAAAGATCACTATCCTTTACCGTTCATAGATCAAACTTTAGAGAGGTTAGCAAACCATACTCATTTTTGTTACTTGGACGAATACTCTAGTTTTTCTCAAATAGCTGTTCATCCCGATGACCAACTTAAAAAACTTTCATTAGTCCTTATGGTTTACATGTTTACCGACGTATGCCTTTTGGTTTATGTAATGCTCCGGCTACTTTTCAGAGATGCATGAATGCTATTTTTGCAGATTTCATAGAACTTATAATGGAAGTATTTATCGATGCCTTTTCAGTCTATGGAACTTCGTTTACTATTTGCTTGGATAATCTCAAAAGAGATTTGCAGCGTTGCGAAGAAACCAATCTTGTTCTAAACTAGGAGAAGTGCCATTTTATGGTCAAAGAAGATATAGTCCTTGGACACAAGGTATTATGTAAGGGAATTGAAGTTGATAGAGCTAAGGTTGAGGCAATAGAGAGAATGCCACAACCTAGGAATATTAAAGGTATAAGAAGTTTCCTTGGTCATGTGGGTTTTTATAGAAGGTTCATTAGAAATTTCTCTGGAATATCTAAACCTTTGACTACCCTCCTGCAAAAGGGAGTAAGATTTAATTTTGATGATAAATGTCTTGAAGCCTTTGATAAACTAAAAAATGTTGTATCTCGTGCTCCCATCATTAAACCACCTATCTGGGATACAACCATTGACTTAATATGTGAAGCTAGTGATGATGTTGTAGGAGTAACTCTGGGGCAACATATTGGTCGTAGATTTAATATTATACATCATGCTAGTAGAACTCTAAATGGTGCTCAGAAGAATTACCCAAAGGAAGAAAAGGAACTATTTGCTGTATTTTTCTCTTGTGATAAATTTCGTTCTTACATAGTTGATGCAAAGGTAAGAGTTCATACGGATCGTGATGGTTTAAAAGAACTCCTTGAGAGGAAAGACCATAAGCCAAGACTGATCCGCTGGATTCTGTCACTTCAAGAATTTGAGTTGCAGATTATGCAGAGGCAGGAAATAAAGATGTTAAATGCAATGTCCATATTTGCCTAGCAAGACACCGATCTTATTGAGAGGAACTTTAGTCCTGGTGATTTTCGTTTATGAGAATTATTCAAAGAATTAAGGTCAATTCCTTCAAGAGAGAAGAAGTCTTTGTTGTTGGAGGAACTTTCTCATCCCCGAATAAGCAAATGGTAAGTGCAAGGTAAGTTTTCTTACCCAAATAAGTGATTTGTTTTCACAAATTTTACTCCTAAAAATTCTGCCTTTGAATTCCTTGTGGTTTTCTGAAGTTTTAGAGGGTTTTTACCAACTATACGGGCGGAACTATACAACCGGAGAGGGAGCTCCCGCCGTATAGTTGGTCGTTAAACTCTCTATATCATCTTTGTGAAATTGTTTTCTTTATCTGAGCCTATATGGTCGTAACTATATGATCGGAGCCAAAATTCTGGCCGTATAGTTGATCGTTGAACTCTCATATAGTATTGCCTTTTGGTGTCTGTATCTATACGGTCACAACTATACGACCGGATCCAAAATTCCGGCCGTATAGTTGGTCGTTAAACTCTCAAACACTTTCGATTTTCGGTGTTTGTATCTATACGGTCACAACTATACAACCAGAGCCAAAATTCCGGCTGTATAGTTGGTCGTTAAACTCTCAGACACTTTTCATTTGTATTTTCGTTTATTCATTGAAAAAAACTTATTGTCGGTTCTGAGTCGTGATTTAATCGACCTAGACTCGAGATATTTGGAAATATCTGTTCGGAACCAAATATACGTCCGGATACGGGTCACGCCCGTATAGTTGGTCGTTACGCGGCATAACTCTTCCAAATCCGTGTTTTCTTTCCCTGTTTTGTTAAGATTCTTTTCTTGGACAACAATTTGGTGTTTATCGCGAGTTTTTCTGACCCCTGACCCCCCTTATATACTGCCATTTTATCTCTCTCTAATCATAATCTACATGAACCAATCTAGCAATGCGCTATCCTGTCCCAGGCCATGGGAAATCCATGGGGCTCATTGCTCCTTCCAGGGACCGATCTAACAACCCGTCCATAGAGGAGGATGACGAGGAGGTGGAGAGGTTTAGCCCGAGGTACAAGGAGTACGTCGAGCCAAGCTACTTCAACAACGATTCCGATGATGACGTGGTTGACGTCTACATCCACCATGACACCTATGATCCACCGGAGATCGATTGGGCAGCGATGAAGAAAGCTCAACAAGAGAGAGAAGATCCCAAGCCACATGGAAAAGGGCGTGTGGAGACGGTCAAGTTCATCACCAAGGATCCAAGGCTACACAAGCGTAAGAAATTATCTAATATTGGTGCAGGTGCTAGCAAGGGAGCGAAGGCACCACTCTCGAAGCCAACCATTGGTGCTCGTAGGAAGGTTAAGCCTCAAGAAGAGTGGAGGTACGGTTTCCACTTCCCCGATCCAACAATTATGGATGAGGAAGAAGAAGCTATCCCCAGGACCAAGGATCACGTGCGAGCACTGGAGATATATCAGAAAAAACAGCTACTCCATCACGTCGAAGTTCGTCACCGTCTCAATGAGATGGATAAGAAGGAAGACCTCCTTCCATTGGTGACTAAGCTTGCAGATAGAGTGGACACTCTGCAATCTGATATGCGCAGGTGCTACAGCCGCATAACTGCTCTGGAGGAGACCAACAAGAAGCTACACACTGCGGTGTTACACACCATGGCGCCACAGTGATCTACAACAATCACGGTATCAAATAATCGCAAGGGATTATTTGATCTCGCCTGGCTTGGTTCCAAGCTTAGGGAGATCTTTAAGACCTTATAATCTATCCTGTAAGTTATTATTATTATTTTTGCATTAGTTCAAACTAGAAATAATGTTTGCATCATTAGAATTCCCTTCAGGAATAATCAATCCAGTTAATGAAATTCCAAGTTTATTATTATATATGAAGCAATATTGAGTTTGTGTTTGCTTTAGTGATATATGAATGGCTTGAGTATGATTTTACTTGCACTTGATGATAGCAATAGGAGTCCTCCACACCATTGGTATTAATGGAACACATAAAGATAATTTGGTCAATATGTTGTAAGTCTACGATTTGATTTACAAAGAAAAATTATCTATACAATTAAGTTGAAAAAGAAACCTTGAACAAAGGAAAATGTAAGCGTTATCAAAATAGAGTGAGAACAAGTCGAGGTAGAATATCCAAGTCATAAGAATGCTTCATATACATTTGGAATTTGATAATTGAGATCGTTAAACTTTGAATTCCTACATAAGGTGGAATATATGGCTAGCTCCTTTGCACATCACTTAAAACAAAAGTGTGGGCATATATGCAAAAGAAAAGAAAAGAAAGAAGAAAAAGAGCGAGTGTGCAAAGAGCAAATAGGAATATACCATTGTATTGTAGTATGACAAAGAGACACTTTTGAGATTTTGAATCCCAAATAAATACGTTGATCCTAAAACACTTTGTACTACCTCGTTAAATCATTCGGTTGAACCGGATACTTTTACATTATGTTGAGATTCATCTTTTATGAACTGTTGATAACTAAGGTGTAGAAGCCTAATAATACTATTCAGATGGTTCGAGTAAGGTACAGTTCACAAACTTATTCCTATGTATTGTATATGATAAACACATACTGCAACCGCCTCATTTATTTTAATCGACTCAGCTTCATGATTATGAGGATCACATCCATTAAGCTAAAACTTGCTCGGGTCGAACAAGAGTCTAAGCTTGGGGAAGTTGATGAGTGCATATTTGCATCATGTTTTACATTGTTATTTTGCATTATAGATGTAGGATCTTGGTATTTTACGGCGCTCGCGCGCACATTTTATGTCTATTTTCACTAGGATCAGGACAAATGATGGATCCAATGGATACAATTCTTGGAGCAGTTGTACTATGGAAAAAAGGAGTAAAAAACAACGTAAATCGCTTATTTGGGAAATATTAATAATACCAGAAGAAAACCAGAAGCGAAAAAAGGAGGCAGAAGGTTCAACGACCAACTATACGGCGGGAGCAAATTTTCCGGCTGTATAGCTCTGGTCGTATAGTTGGCTCCGCCTTCGCCTCCTCAAATAGTTTCACCCCGTGCAACTGGTTCAGGGAGACAACATACAGAACACCCAGAAATTGCAGAAACCTCACCTCCGGAAGGCATCTGGAGGGGGAACTCATCCACCAGGGATCCATCTTCGCCCTGCGAAGATCCGGGAGGCTAAGGCATCGATCTTCATCATCCACCGCTGCATCATCACCATATCCATCCATCCCATCTACATCTTCTCTAGATCTTGTTATAATTCCCGTACTCGTTGTGGATTTATACAAGTACTATTCATCTATGGTTGTTTCCATTATAATTGCTATGATGTTGATTGCCTCCATGTCTGAGTAGATCTCTAGTTCTTGGGGAGATGGAGAAACCCTAGTATGAGATTGAAATAAGATAAAGTCTATTATAATATTCATCGATGTGACCATGTGTTAGATTTTCTACATCTTGATGTTGAGAGAAGTCGACCTCTCAATATTTGCCTCTCATGGGACTTGATGGAGGGAACTACTAGTTGGTAGACGGAGGCGTGCTAGCACTTATAGTGACTATAGAGCTGTGGGCACCCCTTACGTATCAACTTGGGAAACCGAGAAAACTCAGGGAACACTATCCATGACATGTGATACGTCCTACGCGATTACATCCCTTAATAGCACAGTAATTCGATTGATGTCGATTGCTGACTACTGTGGTTATGAGGATGATGTGAGCAGCGACTGCTGCCTAATTGTCCAAATACGGAGTTCCTCCCACACATACATAGTTGAGAATGTTTATGATGATAATCTTTATCTTAGATCCTTATAATACTAGTGGTGTATCTGCTACTCCCTGAGAACGCTTTCCCCTATTGCAGTTTCAATCTCTTTTACATACGCGATACTTACTTTCTATATTAAGTTATTTTGCTTTACTTTATTATTACTCTTATACTAAAAACCCAAAAACACCTTTTTACACAATACTTGCATTTTATCTTGTCACTTAGAACATTATCTAGAATTTTTATCGCAATATTTATTTCAAGAGTTATTAGACTTCAGACTCCTGCTCCCTGTGGGATCGATATCTTTAATTCAAAACTAGCTACAAACATTCTGTGCACTTACAGTCATCAGTCCGCTCTTTAATCGACATGATGCACCCGACGAAGAATCTTTGCGTGATCCTTCTAGGCTTCTTGGGCATGTATGGGAAGAATAAATATACATCGGAAGCACGGTAGGACTAGCAACATATGAAAAACCGAGACGACATGCATCCATAGCAGTTTCAAGATCTTGCCAGCTACGCTCTTACCAAAGAAGAGAAGAAAATATTTTTTGAATGCTTGAGCAGTATCAAGGTCCCATCAGGCTTCTCGTTGAATATAAAAGGAATAGTAAATATGGCAGAAAAAAATTCCAAAACCTAAAGTCTCATAACTTCTATGTGCTTATGACATAATTGCTTTCGGTTTCTTTGAGGGGGCTTGACATGGGTATGCCCCATGGACACCTAGGCTTGGCCTATAGGGTTTGGCCCAAGAGAAGCCCATAGTGAAGCTGGAGCCCAGGAAGTTTCGGGTGTCCCGAGCCTAGGGAGATGCGACTCCTTGGAGGACATGACAACGTGTAGATAGAAAATTTAAAAAGGAAAAACTCTAATCTATAACCCACTCGGCTGCTATCCCGAGACCTGGCCTCCCTATATAAAGGCTAGGAGGGGACAACGAGGAGGACAACCACAACCTTAGCCATACACCGCCAGATTGTATCCACGCACCCATGTAATTCTCGATTTCATCAATAATCAAGAGCAGACAAGCAGGAGTAGGATTTCTTCCGAGGACCTAAACCTGGATAAACCTCTGAAGGGTTTTCGTAGTAGATAACAAAAAATTTAACTACATGGAACACCTTGAATGCCTAAGGATCTATCTATAAGTAATGCAGTAACGGAGGAAGATAGCGGTAATATACCCTTGAAGTGCTCATGCAGGATCGTGGATGATGTAGTCGTATCCGTCTGACCTCGGCCCGGAAGTGTAATATCCCGTGTTTTCTATGTAGTTGACCAAAATTTGACTTTTTAAATCATAAGCCAGATGGAGAATCAAACACTGTGGTTGGATTCGTCTCGTTGAGCTGATCAAAAAAGAGTATAAATTTATGCAAATCGGAGGTCAAATGAATTGTTAGAGATATGTTAAATTTTTGGCTATTGAATATTTTTCGGTTGAGCTGGACTCCGTTTCCAGATAGAAAAAAAAGTAATAATAAAAATAAAACTCCTGGATTAGTCTCGCTTCACCCTGAACCGAAAGGATCCCAAACCCCCAGACGCCGCCGCCGCCGCCTCCGTTGCCTAGGGTTCTTCCCAGTCTGCCGCCGGTTGCTGCTCCAGTGCAGCGCCCTCGTCAACGTCGCTGCCATCCCGTGGCCTCGTCTGTTGCCGTTGCTTGCCAGGTTTGTAGACCTTTCCGCCTATAGCTGTGGGTAGTTGCTGATTCCAATGAGTAATCTCGTGCTTGCTAGTTCAATCGCCATATTAATCTTGCAATTAGCCACACCGGTGGAATCTACAAGGGGTAATATAAGATTAATTTTCCTAGACCGTGAGTCTGCTAGTGCGTGTGCTCGCTTGTACCGCTGACAACAAGTGCCTAATGGATAGAAGGATTTTGATTCACACGTGCTGTTGCTGCTTTACAGAATGATACACGAAGCTTGCATGATCACAATTGCTAAGTCAGATAGTCTGAAACAAAGAGGATAATCAGTGCGTGTAGTCGGCTGACCGAAAACGATTGACCTGTGTAGTTATTAAATAAACTCTGTAGACCGTACATATTAATATTTGGTGATATAGTTCTTATTTTAGTTCAGCAGTCGGTACTAATAGACAGCCTGAATCGGGTATTTGTCTACACACGCAGGTTTTGCTATAAGGGGAACTGTAGAATTTTGCTTAGGAGGCATTCAGCCTATTGCCCTCTTGTAGACTGGTTCCTAATGCTTGGAAATTAATAAGCACATAAGAGAGGATAGAAATAGGATTAAGAACCCGCAGGGTGTTTTAGCTTGTTCCTTTGAGAACAGTTTCTAAGACTATCTTATCTACATGACTTGAAGTTACGGGTGCTAGGGGTGGTTCTTTAGCTTAAAAGTCTGTTCTAAGGCAAGTGCACGAGCCCTTTGTGTTGATGGTTGCCATCTTAAATTGTTGGCTGTGTGATGTTGGTTTTTTCATTTGGGGTTCTTGCCTTCAGATGTTGTTGAAAATTTTATTTTAAGTCAGGGTGGTGAATAAGTTACAAATGACTATTTCGGAACGGACGGTGATTTACGTTATTATGTAACTATTCCGGTGAGCTTGAGCTAGGTCGGTGACAATTCACTTGATTAACTAATCCGCGAGGTCGGTGAGGAAGTTAACAGTGAATATTCCGGAATGCTCTAACCATTCACTATAACATGCATAACAGTGTTTTCTGGTTATCCTTTGATTTGTGTATTGGATTCTGTATGTTGTTGTTGTTTCGGTCCTGAACTTGTACCTGCTGAGTATATTTTACTCACCCTTGCGTTTTCTTTGGTTTTTATTTGGATTTCAGGTACTCAGTGTAGTGACATGCATGGGAGGGAGTAGCTTGCCACCACTTTGGCGCGCACATCAATACTGTTGAGAAATAGAGCAATTTTCCAAGATATTTAACCATAGTAAAAGACAGATAAAGCATAGGCAGAAAAATAGAAAAAGACCAAAGGATGATATACATCACGGTAGAGGAACCGCCGGTGTTCCTGTTAGCGTTGGCACCGTCGTCAGCCATGTTGTCGAGGAAAAGGTCGTTGATGCGGGGAAGAAGTCGTCGTTGGGGAAGACGTCGCTGCAGTCACTATCCGTGAAGGAGTCCGTGATGAAGCCAGTAGTCGCGCTGATAGCGCTCCCCAAAAACCTTATTGCCCTTCTCCCGTACAGGACTCGAAGCAGCGGGGTCTCGGAGGCCTACTGTCCCAGATCGCGGTGCACGCCGCAAGATGGGATGAGGAAGATCTAAGCAGCGCAATGCTCTGAAACTGGAGGCGCAGGGTGTGTGCGTTGGTGTATCTGAGGAGTGGAGCGACCTCTCGCTCTTATAGGCACGAGTAGGCAGGCGAACAGTCGGCGTCGGGAGAGGAAGCGAACATGCATCGACCGAAGCCGAACAGCCTCCACTAAGCTCGAATTAATCTCCACTGAGTTCGTATTAAAAATACACTCACGCAGACTGTTCAAATTATTATCCATTTATGCGTGGCAAAAAGAAAGAGAAGCTCTCGGCTCGAGGCATTCCCGCAACCCGCAACCCGCGGCGCGCGTGCGTCGTGACGAGGCGGACGGCGGAGGAGGAGGAGCGCGCGTATATATGTCTTCTCTTCTCAAGCTCGTACAAGTGGTGGAAGAGCTCTCCTTATAAGCTGGTCCAACTTCCACTTAACTAGCAATGTGGGACTAAACTTTTGTCCCACCTCTTGCCTTGCATGAATGGGCCAAGTGGGCCTCTAGGATTTCAGGAATTGTTGAATAATATAAATGGGCTGGGCCTTTATTAGGCAAAATTCCAACAATCCTCCACCAGATCCCAGTGGCACACATAAATTTGCCTATGGTTCCAAAACATTGTTTATATACTGGTACTAGTGGAGACTGTTAATTTGAACTTCTACCTAGAACTCTATGCTACACTAGTTTGCAACTTGGACTATGCCTTGAACTGCAAGTTTGCTGCATTCTAGTTTTACACAAAGCCTTGACCAATACTGGGCCGCCGTGGGACTTCCCCTCGGGTGGATCTTATGCGTCATACTCCATAGCCTTTCATGAGTTTATTAGAGAGCACCCAACTCTCATAGACTGCGACGTTTAACAGTCAGAC
This sequence comes from Avena eriantha, assembly GCA_910589775.1. Taxonomy (NCBI): domain Eukaryota; kingdom Viridiplantae; phylum Streptophyta; class Magnoliopsida; order Poales; family Poaceae; genus Avena; species Avena eriantha. Next base: position 485,230,160 of record OU342742.1, read on the forward strand.
TCATATAGGTGTGTTCTTCAAAAGATGTTCTGCAGGACAACATCGCTGCTTAAACTAAGCCACTTAGAACACATTAAGATAAATCAACCTGCCATGCAAAATAGGAAGTGTTGCATCTTCACGGAGTGGTGTTTTAAAGTAGGGATACTTTCCTCTCAGTTAGCCAACAGCTTGTCTCCCAATTCTAATTCACGGGATCTCCGATCACATAGAGTGGTTTACCACTGTGGAAAACTTATATTGTGGGTCTCATACCCATCTCCTTTGATGCATTTTCTATCACGTTACGTGATAGACCCTTTGTGAAGGGATCTGCCAGATTCTTAGATGTTTGGATATAATCCAATGCAATAACTCCGGAGTTTCTCATTTTCCTGACAGATTTCAATCTCCTCTTCACACGTCTTGAGGATTTCATATTATCCTTATAACTGTTAACTTTAACAATCAAAGTTTGATTATCACAGTTCATTGGGATTGCAGGTATAGGTTTCTCAACCATAGGTAAGTCCATCAAGAGTTCTCGAAGCCACCCTGCTTCAACAGTGGATGTGTCTAATGCTGCGAGTTCTGCTTCCATAGTTGACCTCGTTAGGATGGTCTACTTGCAAGACTTCCAAGAAACAGCACCACCACCAAGTGTAAATATATATCCACTCGTGGCCTTTATCTCATCAGCATCAGATATCCAATTTGAATCACTATATCCCTCCAGCACCCTTGGGTATCCAGTATAGTGAATGCCGTAGCTCGCAGTGCCATTTAGATAGCGCATGACTCTCTCAAGAGCTTGCCAATGATCATCTCCAGGATTTGAAACAAACCGACTGAGTTTGCTTACAGCAAAAGTGATGTTAGGCCTCATAGCGCTAGCTAAATACATAAGCGACCCAATAATCTGAGAATATGTCAATTGATCTCTAGTAGTGCCTCTATTCTTTCGAAGTAACACACTAGGATCATACGGTGTTGGAGAAGATTTGCAGTTGCTATACTCAAAGCGACTCAAGATCTTTTCCACATAGTGAGACTGAAGCAGTGTGATCCCACCATTATCATCTCTCAATAGCTTGATGTTCAAAATAACATCAGCTACTCCTAGATCCTTCATCTCAAAAGACCGAGAAAAGAAATCCTTGACTTCCTTAATTACATTAAGATTGGTCCCAAAAATCAGTATGTCATCAACATACAAACAAAGAATTACTCCCTCGCCCCCACCATAGCGATAGTACACACATTTGTCAGCTTCGTTTACAGCAAAACCTGCAGTGGCTAGGGTTCTCTCAAACTTCTCGTGCCACTGCTTAGGTGCTTGTTAAGGCCATTTTAAGACTTCAACAACTTACACACTTTTCCTTCTTAACCACTCACTACAAATCCATCTGGCTGATCCATATAGATTTCCTCGTCCAACTCTACATTTAGGAAAGCCATCTTAATGTCCATTTGATGAACGAGAAGACCATGTGAGGCAGCCAAAGACAGTAGTACTTGAATGGTGGTTAATCTGGCTACGGGTGAGTAAGTATCAAAGAAGTCCTCACCTTCTTTTTGGGTATAACCCTTGGCTACAAGTCTTGCCTTGTACTTCTCAATAGTACCATCAGGCCTAAGTTTCTTTTAGACACCCATTTGCATCCTACAGGTTTGCACCCATAAGGACGATCAGTGTTCTCCCATGTTCCATTCGCTAAGACGGAATCCATCTCACTACGAACGGCTTCCTTCCAGTAGTCAGCATCAAGAGATGCACATGCTTTTGAAATAGAGGTAGGAGTATCATCCACAAGGTACACAATGACATCATTACCAAAGGATTTTGCAGTCCTCTGTCTCTTACTCCTCTTAGGAATTTCATTATCATCCTCCTCAGGTATTTCCAAGTGTTCAATAGGAATGGTATGTTTAGGAATTGTGGGTATTTCATGATTCAATGAGTCAGGTATCTCCTGATTTGATGAGCTAGGTATATGCTTCATGGGAAAGATATCCTCAAAGAAAGTCACATCATTTGACTCCATGATTGTACCAACATGCATTTCTGGTACTCCAGATTTTACTATCAGGAATCTATAGCCAATGCTATGAAAATCATATCCCGGAAAAACACAGTCCACGGTTTTTGGTCCAAGTTTGCGCTTCTTTGGGATTGGCACATGAACCTTTGCCAGACAACCCCAAGTTCGCAAGTAGGAAAGATTTAATCTTTTCTTTTCCCATTCTTCAAATGGAGTAATCTCTTTGTTCTTAGTGGGAACTCGGTTTAGGACATGACATGCAGTCAGTAATACCTCCCCCCACCATTCCTTGGAGAGACCCGATGTGTCTAACATGGCGTTAACCAAATCTATTAGAGTACGGTTCTTTCTTTCGACTACCCCGTTTTACTAGGGCGAGTAGGGAGGCGTCCTCTCATGGATTATACCATGTTCCGCACAAAAAGAATCAAACTCGTTGGAAAAGTACTCTCCACCACGATCAGACCTAAGCCTCTTAATCTTTCGATCAAGTTGGTTTTCCGCTTCAGCTTTATAGATTTTGAAGTAACTCAAAGCCTCACCTTTTGATTTCAGAAGATACACATGATAATATCTTGTAGAGTCATCGATCAATGTCATAAAATATTTCTTTCCACCTTTTGTAAACACACCATTCATCTCACAAAGATCTGAATGTATGAGCTCTAGTGGTGCCAAATCTCTCACCTCTGCAGTCGTATGTGACTTGCGAGGTTGCTTTGCTTGCACACAAGTTTGGCATTTAGACCCCTTCACAGTAGTGAATTTTGGGATTATATTCATTTTTGCTAACCGCGTCATGCAACCAAAATTAACATGACAAAGACGTGAATCCTAGACATTTGATACAAGATCAGATGAAACATGATTCACGACTTTATTACACACATCAGACATTGACAGGAGGAACAAACCTCCACACTCATAGCCTTTACCAATAAATGTTCCAAACTTAGACAGTACAAATTTATTGGACTCAAACACAATCTTGTAGACATCATGACATAGAAGTGATCCACTAACAAGATTCTTATTTATTGAGGGAACATGATGCACGTTCTTCAGGCGCTCGGTCTTTCCCGAAGTGAACTTCAGATCGACCGTACCAACACCATGAACAGAAGCATGCGATCCGTTCCCCATCAGCCCGGACTAAGCCCCTCTGACCTGATATGAAGAAAACATGGAAACATCAGAACAAACATGTACATTAGCGCCCGTGTCAATCCACCAATCAGGAGAATGACATAATGAAAGAACAATAGGTAATATACCATACCCAACATCTTTCATCTCAACGTCGCTCATGACAACATTAACAGTCTTGCTGCCTTTTCCATGCTGGCGCTTGTCAAAGCGGTTGGGGCAAGCAGGAGCCCAATGATCAGGATCACCGCACACATGACAAGCACCTTTCTTCTTATCAGTCTTCTTATTGAAGCTAGTAGACTGTGAGGCTTTGTTCTTTCCATCGAACTTTCCTTTTCCATCAAACTTTCCCTTGTTCTTGGACTTGTGTGACTGGAAGTTCTTTTTCTGTACCAGATTGGTACTTGAACCTCCCTCGGCACCTTGAGCACGTGTGTCTTTTGCTCTCGCCTTCTCTTCCACATCAAGAGTTCCAATGAGATCCGATACGGAAAAATCTTGTCTCTTGTGTTTCAGGGAAGTAGCAAAGTTCCTCCACGAAGGGGGAAGTTTGGCAATAATGCCCCCGACAATGAACTTGACCGGTAAAACACAAGGGAAGTGCTCAAGCTCCTTGGCCAGTGACTGTATTTCATGAGCCTGCTCAACCACGGAGCGGTCATCAGTCATCTTGTAGTCATAGAGTTGTTTCATGACATACAGTTCACTGCCAGTGTCCGAGACCCCAAACTTGGCCTCGAGCGCAGCCCACATGTCCTTGCCATTATAAAATGACATATAGGGTTCAACAATGTTATCCCCTGGAATAGACAACAAAGTAGCCTTGAACAGGGTATCAGTTTTCTGAAAAACTTGTTCCTGAGCAGGAGTAAGCTGTCCCTCAGGCTTGCCAAGAGTGGCGTCATAGCAGTTCATGTTCTGAAACCAGAGAACTGCTCTCACGTGCCACCTCTTATAATGCGTACCCTCAAAAACATGTGGCTTCACAGAATCAACGAAACCACTTGGAGCAAATTGCCTATAATAAGGTTTTTGGATTGTTGAGAAATAGAGCAATTTTCCAAGAGATTTAACCATAGTAAAAGACAGATAAAGCATAGGCAGAAAAATAGAAAAAGACCAAAGGATGATATACATCATGGTAGAGGAACCGCCGGTGTTCCCGTTAGCGTTGGCACCGTCGTCAGCCATGTTGTCGAGGAAAAGGTCGTTGATGTCGAGGAAGAAGTCGTCGTTGGGGAAGACGTCGCTGTAGTCGCTATCCGTGAAGGAGTCCGTGATGAAGCCAGTAGTCGCGCTGATAGCGCTCCCCAACAACCTTATCGCCCTTCTCCCGTACAGGACTCGAAGCAGCGGGGTCTTGGAGGCCTACTGTCCCAGCTCGCGGTGCACGCCGCAAGACGGGATGGGGAAGATCTGAGCAGCGCAATGCTCTGAAACTGGAGGCGCAGGGTGTGTGCGTTGGTGTATCTGAGGAGAGGAGCGACCTCTCGCTCTTATAGGCACGAGTAGGCAGGCGAGTAGTCGGTGTCGGGAGAGTAAGCGAATAGGCATCGACCAAAGCCGAACAACCTCCACTAAGCTCGAATTAAATCTCCGCAACCCGCAACTCGCGACGCGCGCGCGTCGTGACGAGGCGAGGCGAGGCGTGGCGAGGCGGGCGGCGGAGGAGGAGGAGCGCGCGTGTATATGTCTTCTCTTATCAAGCTCGTACAAGTGGTGGAAGAGCTCTCCTTATAAGCTAGTCCAACTCCACTCAACTAGCAATGTGGGACTAAACTTTTGTCCCACCTCTTGCCTTGCATGAATGGGCCAAGTGGGCCTCTAGGATTTTAGGAATTGTTGAATAATATAAATAGGCTGGGCCTTTATTAGGCAAAATTCCAACAAATACTACATCTCTTAGAACATCTACCACCCATAAATCTTAGTTTTGCCATTATTACTTATCGTAATTTGTGGAGTCGTTGGCACGTTCTTTTGAGCCTTTGGTTGCTCTAGCGTTAGTATTCGTGTTCGGGATTGATTATGCACTATATGAACTGCATGGATGCCTATTTTTATGGTTGTTATTGGACAAATCCCTTATATTATGTTTTGCCTGTTGTGGATGTCCTTTAAAACAAAGGAGGTGCTGCCGAAATTTTGAATTATCATTTGTTTTGTAGAATTTTAAGGTGAGTGGTAGCACTGCCCGTTAGATAGAATCCCAGGGTGTTACAGGAAGCTTCAATAGCCCCACCGAGTTATCACCTGCATACAGTGCAATGCAACGATTCCCGAACTCCTTTATCCCTGTTGGGATTGCGGAAGTAGACCTCCTGGCAGAATCACTGTAGCACAACGACGTGTCGCAGATGCGTCGGCTTTTCATGGACAGTCCTTTCCCTGGGACTGTGCCACAACAAAGTCAACTGGAGAGAGGGGGTATTCTCCGAGAAAGAACGCCTCCGAGAATATCTTATTGGGTGTCTCTAGTCCTCCCATGAGCACCTCTTTATATAGGTGGAGAGGGGCATATCCTCCCCATTAGGTGACCCATGTGGGACTAACCATAAAACAAAAGGTTAGAAAATTACATCTACAGCCGGCTGGGCCTGGGGCGGCCAGCCCAACAACCAGCAGTAGCAACCAGGCTACCTGCCGGGTGGGTCAGCGTGCCACCCATAGCCCAGCTCGCACTAGCAGGCGACCAGGCTCAGTAGGAGGCGAACGGGTGGGTTGGTGCCCCTGCGGCCCAGCTCGCCACGAAGCGGCCGTTGTCGCTTGGCCCGGGTGGGACTCCTGCCCCCCGTGGCCCCGGTGGGCCTTGAGAACTAGCACAGCCTGGCTTGCTCGCCCGCTTGCCTGCACTCCGCGTGCGCCCGATGGGCGGCGGCTGTGAGGCCTGCTGTGGCGGTTGGTGCTGCTGCCCACCCTTGTGCGGCGCATAAGCCACCTCGCCCGCCTGGGGCAGCCAATGCGGCCCAGCTGCGCTGGCTGAGCTATTTTCTGCCTATTTTGGATATTTCCCTATTGGAGCTAATTTCCTCCGGGGAATTGGCCCTATAGTGGAAGATGCCCACAAATATTAATTTAGATATTTATTTAATATAAGTTAATTCATAATTAATACATAATAATTACATATTGCCATTTATCCAAAATGCCTTTAGGCATTTTCTTTCCCTTCTTTCTCCGAACAACTTCAGGTCTCTCCGGAATGATTTCGATTTCTCTCTCTTTCATGATTCCATCTAGCAGGCCGATCTCCAAGCGATGTACCGCCCTTAAGCGTGTTTCTGTATGGTTCGGGAATGCTATAGACATGATTCATATCAATGATCAATAGAGGGACCATGATGCCTATGTTGACACCTATGCACTCCACGAATCTCCATCGTGTCGAACCTGAAACGATCTATCCAATTCCCTTGTTCTTGATACAAGACTTGTTTGAGATTTGATCATCGGTATCACGATACCTTGTTCAATCTCATTTTCAACAAGTACTGTTTTACTCATTCCCGTGAAATACCATCCCCATGACCTAGTCATTTTGTGTAACATGGATGTAATTCACCGAGTGGTCCCAGTTGTATCTTCCCGTCACATAGGAGAACAATTCCCGCTCTTGAAGCATATTGCCTCTACATGCTCCTTGGGATACCCAACGTGTACCTTTAGGATCACCCTATCACGAGATGACAGTTGATAAAGTCAAAGCATCCTCCCGTAACAGTGATTGATATGATCTCACGGTCTAAGGATTAGGACAATCTATTTCTGACAATTGCAACGTCAACTAAGTGGCATGATCTTTTTGCAACAATCATTTGTGGGAAGTATCCATCACATCATTCTAGATGATATGACTTCATTGTCAGTGACTTTTGTTTAGCCCATGATCAGGAAACCTTGATCATCGTCTGCCTAATGAACTAGTTGAATAGAGGCTACTAGGGACCTAGTTTGTTTGTATACCACACCTTTATCAATGTTTTTTCTTGATACAGTTATAGCATAAAACTGTTATGAACTAATGAGATATGACAATAATACCCTTTTATTATTTGCCTCTAGGGCATATCTCCTTTAGTCTCCCACTTGCACTAGAGTACAAATAATCTAGTTGCATTTATACTAATCATAAACCATATCTCATATGCGTTTATTGATCATGCTTGCTCATGAAGGACTTCTTGTCCTAAATCGGTTTCACCAGATTCATAAGGTCCTATTTTGCAAATCATTAGTTTCAACTGTTTGACATTCACACAATTATTAGATAATGTGTTATAGCATTTTGGTGACAAAGTGTGACTTCTATTTCTATCTTATACAATGATGGTCTATCAGTCAATAGAACTTTCAAGATGTCATATATAACTATAAAACACACTTAGTCAAAAATCGAACTTTCTCTAGACCAAAATTATACGTGCTAATATTGAAATATCCTAATACTTCTATAACAGTGTAAGTTCTAATCAAAGTGCAATACTTTCACTTTGGTGCCCAGCCACACTTTCGCTGCATTCAAACTGAACACTGATTCAGTGATTCAGAAATCACTCTCGAATCTTTGTTCTTTACTACTAAGAACATGGGTCACATTATTTCAAGTATGAACAATATGGGTTTTACCTTCGAAAAACTATGGCTAAGGCATAGTCGATGCAGTGCATCCCTTTTCCCTTTTAAGCATTGTTGTAAACACCGAGTCATTACTCAATACTTCTCCTAATCGTTCAAGTAAGAACCAATTCTTTGTTGAATCCATTCCGAACTCTGTTCAGAATCTCAACTAGGTCCTTCTGAACACTTTCCCAAACATTTTGACTTTTAATGTTCATTAAACATCCTGATCTAATCACATAGATCCACTATATTTAATATACGCTAAATTTCATTCATCTACTGATCTAATCATTCCTAATACCAAATACATTGTTCACTAATATGTCGATTACATATTCAAGAACATTGTCACGCTCCCACTCAAATATTTCATCAATATTTGATATTCTAGGATGTCACTCATCTCCCACTCAAATATGTTGTCCACATATCCTATTGGAAAACTTCTTAGCTCCCACTCAACTTGCATACTTCTCTTGATAATCCTGGCAAATCCAAAATTCTTTGATGTTATATCAAATCGAGAACTTTCTGCTACAAGAGTTTAACACTTCCAGATTAATCAAAACATGCATGTTGTACCAGTTACAACCTTTCTCTTCAACCTTTTGAAGACTTTGCAGTTTTGATCAGTCCTTTGCTAATTTCATGACTCTAGGTCATTTCTTGTACTTAGGTCCATCAAACTTTCTTTGTAGTTTGTAGGTATGTCTTATTCCAATAATAGGACAAGTGAATCAAGAATGGAATTCTGCAACTGGCAGAACAAGTCCTTGAATCCTACTTTCACAAAGTATTAGTTGAAACACTTTATGATCATATCATTCTAGTTTCCCTCTATTTGTAAAGTTTGTTTCCAAAACATATTCCGTTTTACATTCTTGACAATTCGGAGGTAAGGTCAAAACCTTTTGCTTACACTTTTTTTCCTTTTCACTAACACTTCTATAAGAACCTTTTCTCAAAAGAAGTACCTCATTAAGACAATACAAACTTTGTCTTCTTCGGGTATTAGTTTGGAATTTGTATTCATAGTCTTACTAAGAATGTTCCACAAAGACTTACAATTTGCAACGATCTGGAACTATCGAGGTCTCTTGAAACTCGAGCTTGCCATATCTCATATGGTGCTATTTCCGCAAAACATTAGATTCTTCTAATACTCTTGAGTGTTTACTAATTCAATCTCTAACTGTAATTCCTAACATTAAACCATTTGAAGATCATTTGGACCATATGCATCTTATACACTATTATTATGATGTTTTAGACATATCAACGCTATTTGATTAGTCCAATCACCATAATTCGTGAAGCTGTTTTCACAAGTCCTTTGGATGCCAATTTTCTGTTAACTTGAATTAGAAATCTCTTGGATCAAATCACAAAGACTTTGGAATTCTTGTTAATCTTATATTCACTTCATTCTGAAATCATTTGAACAATTCAAATAGTCTCAACCTTGTGTTTCATTAAGTAAATACTCATATTCACTTAAACTCACCAAAATAATGATTTCCACTATCTGCTGAAAATACGATACATCATATGTATAAAATTCGATACTTCTTTGCATATCACCGTTTTACCAGAATGCGGAGTTTTAGTCATTCTGCTCAACAAGGCATGGTTTTGTAAAGTCTCTAGATTAAATATCTAAGACCCTGATCTTCATTAATATGAAAAGCATGCAGTAACCATAATGACTTAAACAATAGTGTTATTCATTATATAAACTTGAATATCTTTTGGCAACTTTCATAAACGTCCCTTTATCATACTGATAAATACTAGAATAACTTGTTTATAATCCCAATGTGAATCATAAAAGAGATCATTCATAAAAACAGAACAACTGAATTGTTTCTTGTTAATATGAATAACCGTCTCGCAACAAGCAAGACACACTCATAAGTTTCACAAACTTTATTACAAAGCTTTTATTCTTCTAATCCCAATGATAAACTTCGAGGGAAGGAGTGTCGTCGGCCATCAACTAACTTGCTTGCCATCATCACGCCATCAACGCCTTGTTCCATTCTATAACTCTCACACAGAGGATCCTATTTTCCATAAAACAAGATTAAGTATCCAATACTTGAAACCTGCATAAGCGTTCCATGGCAATGTTTATTACTTGTATATCACATATACACTTTCCATTGACTATGATCCCAGCTTTTGGGTTAGACCTTGGTGAAGGTATCACGGCGGTCACGAAGAGTCGTATCTTCTCTACCATCGGATTCATCAGGGTGATCTTCCAGGGGTTCATAAAGGATATAGAGGATATGGTTTTCTATGAGGATCCTACTCAGGTGTTGGTATCAGTCGATGAAAATTGACCCATCTAACTTAAGTTTCTTCCCGTTCATTAATGGACTATATATGTTCTGATCTAAGGAATGGCCATAATCTACAAGAGATTTGCAAAAGGACTAAGACTAAGTTCATAATATGGAGTTCAAATGAACTCCCACTTAAACTATCATCCCTAAATATAGTATTAGTGATTACACGACCCCTATTCTCCACATCATCCCTGATCGTCACAACCTTTGATGTGGGTGCTAGGGTGGACTATACCCATCGATCACATCATCCATGTGACTCGTGCTTGATCTTTAGATCATTGTGTTCCGAGGCCATATCTACATATGCTAGGCTCGCCAAGTCAACCTTAGTGTATTCGCTGTGCAACACGGCTTACACCCACCGTATGCGAATGCAAATATGTTTGACACCCGATCGTCACGGCCTGCCTCATAATAGAGAACTTTCTTGGTGGCGCACACTAAGGGAGAACACTATCGTTGGTATTTAATTAGGGATCATCCTATTTAAATGCTATTGTTCTGTATCTAATACCAACACTCAAACAAGATGCAAAGAAAGATTAAATCATATCTAATAATGTGACGTGACATGGTTGTCTTCCCGCTCCATGATCTCCATCAGGTTTTCCAGCTTGGTACCAAGTCCATAACGCCATAAGTCTTGTCATTCATCATCGTGATGATTACTACTACACGTATTAGCAATAGGAAGAGTAAACTACCTTACCTTTTCACGACTTGCAACCATATCACATCACAAATCCTTCCCTGCAACATAAAGTTAGACGCCTCTACTCTATCTATTGCAGATTTTACGTGGTTGTTAAGGCTTTCACGATAGAACCGTTTCTACCTACGAACTTCCGACCACAAGATAAATACAATAGTTGTCGCTACTACACCCCTTTCGGGGCCTTCCGTTGTAGATGCCATATCAACTACTGTGAGAGAGACAGACGCCCGCTAGCCACTTATACGATACAAACTGTATGTCGAGCGTGGAACCTGTCTCGCGTAGGGTTATGCGTAAGGTCGGTCCGGGACGCTTCATCTCATAGTACAGCGATATGAACAAATACACGTGGAAAGGTAACAACTAAGGTATCGATGCCCACACCATGCATGTGTCTACCCGTACTAGCAATCTAACCATAGATCTAGGCTCTGATACCACTGAATGGTTTCCGTAGCAGATAACAAAAAATTTAAGTACGCGGAACACCCGGAATGCCCAAGGATCTCTCTAGAAGTAATGCAGTAACGAAGGAAGACAACGGTAACGTACCCTTGAAGACCGAGAGGGCGTTACACTCATGCAGGAGCGTGGATGATTTAGTCGTATCCGTCCGACCTCAAGATCGCGAAGCTCCTCGCACGTCACCCCTTGTCCAGGTCCTTGTACGATGGCCTGGAAGCTTCAATAGCACCACTGAGTTATCACATGCATACGGTGCAATGCGACAACTCCCGAACTCCTTGATCCCTATTGGGGTTATGGAAGTAGACCTCCTGGCGGAATCACTACAGCACAACGGTATGTCGCATATGCGTCGGCTTTTCGCGGATAGTCCTTTCCCTAGGACCATGCCACGACAAATTCAACTAGAGAGATGGGGTATTCTCCGAGGAAGAATGCCTCAGAGAATATCTTATTAGGTGTCTCTAATCCTCCCATGGACACCCCTTTATATAGTCGGAGAGGGGCGTGCTCTCCCCATTAGGTACCCCATGTGGGACTAACCATAAAACAAAAGATCAGAAAATTACAGCTACAGCCGGCTGGACCTAGGGCGGCTAGCCCAAAAACCAGCAGCTCCAACCAGGCTGCCAGCCGGGTGGGCCAGCACGCCACCCACAGCCCAGCTCACGCTGGTAGGTGACCAGGCTTAGCAGGAGGCGACCAGGTGGGCCGGCGCCCCCCATGACCCAGCTCGCCCCGAAGCGGCCGCTGTCGCTTTGCCCGGGTGGGCCGCCTGTCGACCAGGGCCTTGAGGCCTGGCGCAGCCTGGCAAGCTCGCCCGCTTGCCTGCACTCCGCGTGTGCCTGATGGGCCATGACTGTGAGGCTTGTTGCGGCGGTTGGTGCTGCTGCTCTCCCTTGTTCGGCGTGTAAGCCACCTCGCTCGCCTGGGTAGGCCAATGCGGCTCAGCTGCGCTGGCTGAGCTATTTTCTGACTATTTTGGGTATTTTCCCTATTAGGGTGATTTGCTCTGGGGAATTGGCCCTATAGTGGAAGATGCCCACAAATATTAATTTAAATATTTATTTAATATAAGTTAATTCATAATTGACATATAATAAATACATATTGCCATTTATCCGAAATGCCTTTCGGCCTTTTCTTTTCCTTCTTTCTCCGAATAACTTTGGATCTCCCCAGAGCGATTCCAATTTCGTTCTCTTTCATGATTCCATCTGGAAGGACGATCTCCAAGCGTTGTATCTCCCTTAAGCGTGTTTCCCTACAGTTCAGGAATGCTATAGACATGATCCATATCAATGATCAATAGAGGGACCGGGATGCCCATGTTGACCACTATGCACTCCACGAATCTCCATCGTGTCGAACCTAAAACGATCTATCCAGTTCCCTTGATCTCGATACAATACTTGTCCGAGATTTGATCATCGGTATCACGATACCTTGTTCAATCTCGTTTCCAACAAGTACTGTTTTACTCGTTCCCATGAAATACCATCCCCATGACCTAGTCATGTGTTGCGCAACATGGATGTAATTCATCGAGTGGGCCTAGTTGTATCTTCCCGTCACACAGGAGAACAATTCCCGCTTTTGAAGCATATTGCCTCTACATGCTCCTTTGGATATAGTCAAAGCATCCTCCGATAATATTGATTGATATGATCTCACGGTCTAAGGATTAGGACAATCTGTTTCTGACAATTGCAACATGATCTAAGTGACATGATCGTGTTGCAACAATCATTGGTGGGAAGCGTCCATCTCATCATTCTAGATGATATGACTTCATTATAGTGACTTTTGTTTAGCCCACGATCAGGAAACTTTGATCATCGTCTGCCCAATGAACTAGTTGAATAGAGGCTACTAGGGACCTAGTTTGTTTGTATACCACACATGTATCAATTTTTCCGTTTGATACAGTTATAGCATGATATAAAAATATTATGAAATAATGAGATATGAAAATAATACCCTTTTATTATTTGCCTCTAGGGCATATCTCCTTCAACCTCATGTCCCTGATGTGCTTGTGTGCTAGCCGATCAATGCCTCCAGCACTTCCCACTTTCCCAAACCCAAGTCCATCAGCCATGGGCATTGGTAAGTTAACCCCTCGTCGTGGATTCTACCAGAAAATGTTCGAGTACTCATTGTGAAGATATTTGTGTTCCTAAATGCAATTTCTTAGAAGGTAATCAATCCAGAAAGTCTACCAAGGTTACAGAATAATGTGGTCCAATGTCTTGTCAGCTTCGATGGTGCTCCCACCATCCTTCTTCAATATTATGACGCACCTCCTACTTCACCTAGTCAAAGAGATGACCATTCTCGGTCCTATATTTCTACACAATATGTTTCCCTTTGAGAGATTCATGAGAGTCTTAAAGAAATATGTTCATAACCGTTCTAGGCTAGAAGGAAGCATCTCCAAGGGCTATGAAACAGAGGAGGTCATTGAGTTTTGTGTTGACTTTATTCCTGACTTTAAGTCGATTAGTGTTCCTGAATCATGGCATGTGGAAAAGGCACGCTAGAAAAGAAAGCATTGATATGTATGGACGAACATTATTTCACTCAAGCACACTACACAATTCTGCAAAATTCCACCTTGGTGGCTCCATATATCGAGGAACACCAAAATAATATTGTACGCTCGAAAAACTCGAGGCAGTCTGACTCCTGGAGTAAACTTGAACACGTGGCGACTTTCGGCGGTTGGGTGCAGACATATCTCATGAATAACACCACTATTGGAGATCAGCTGTACTTGTTGGCCAGGTAACCATCTTCGAATATATTGAATTTCCAAGGGTACGAGATAAATGGGAATACATTTTACACGATTGCCCAAGATAAAAAGAGCACCAACCAAAATAGTGGGGTACGCTTTGATGCAACATACGATAATGCAAAATGACACATATTATGGTTACACAAAGGAGATATGGGAACTTGACTATGGACCTTATTCTAAGGTCCCTTTGTTTCGGTGCAAATGGATGAAGCTAACATGAGGTGGGGTAAAGGTAGACTAGCTGTACGAAATGACAAAAATGGATCTCAACAATCTTGCGTATAGAGACGTCATCCTAGCCAATGATGTGGCTCAGGTTTTCTATGTGAAGGACATGTCTACCAAACTGAGAAAAAGAAAATATAAGCAAAAGAATACATCATACGATGATCCAAAGCGCCACATAGTTCTTTCAGGGAAAAGAAACATTGTAGGAGTGGAGGACAAGATAAACATGTCAGAAGATTATAATAAGTTTCACAAAATTCTGCCATTTATTGTGAACACTGACCCAAGCATCCTGTTAAATAAGGAAGATGCTCCATGGTTACAACGCAGAAGAAAACCCCAACACTAGATCTGGATGTTGGTGATGTGTAATAATGTATTAAACCTTTTATGTAATCGAGTTTTGGATATGAACTAACTCTCAATAGGTAATTGTTGATTCATAAGGGAGAGGTAGTATTGCAATTCACTATGGCCAGTTAAAATTATTCCCTCTCCTTGTGTGTCATACTGAGGTCTACCTGCTTACCAGCAGTAGCCATTACTTTCTCATAATAAATCTCATTCATCAGCTGAAACCTGTATAGTGGCTTCCTCATAGTTATCCAATATCTGAAACCTATGAAGTGGCTTCATTAGATGAAGACAACAACATCTTCATAGTCAGGATAGTTGTAGAATGGAAAAATGCATTTGAGTTAGAATCTACGAAAAGATTTGAGTTAATCCATTTTAATTCAAAATAGCAAAATGATTAATAGTTTGAGTAGTTAGAATTATAATTTTATAAAACATAAAATGGTTTTGGATTACTTATTCAAATTCAAACACTTTTCATCTTGAAAGTTTTGTCACATTGGAAAATATGCAAAAAATGAATTGATGCATTTTCTAATTCAAAATGGCAAAATGGTTAACACTTTGAGTAGTTAGTATAATAATTTTAGAAACCAGAAAATGGTTTTGGATTAGTAATTCTAATTCAAATACTTTTCATGTTGAAAGTTTTGTCAGATTCGTATATATTCAAAAGATATGAATTAATGCATTTTTAATTGAAAATGGCAAAATGGTTAATAATCTGAGTAGTTAGAATAATAATTTTAGAAAACATAAAATGGTTTTGGATTAGTTATTCTAATTCAAATACTTTTCATGTTGAAAGTTTTGTCAGTTTCGAAAAAATGAAAAAGTTATTCAAATTCATATTCAAATACTTTTCAAATATCCAAAAGGATGGGTAGATTAGAAAAAGATTTTCGTTTTGGTGCTTAAAAAGACCCTTTAGTCCTGGTTGGAGCCACCAATCAATACTAAAGGTGGGGCTTGCGCGCGCTAACGTGGCGGTCGAAATTCTCTTTAGTCCCGGTTGGAGCCACTAACCGAGACTAAGGGCCCACCCTTTAGTCCCTATTGGTAGCTCCAACCAGGACTAAAGTCCCTTTAGTCCCGGTTGGCGGCTCGAACTGGGACTAAAGGTTCTCGGGTATAAATACCCCAGCTGCCTCTCCCAGTTTTAGCCACGAACCGGCAAACCTTCATCTTCTACAACAACACTCTCTGCCCGTTTCGCTCGTGTAGAAGGACGCGATGCTACCCCCGCGCTGACCCGCGCCTCCCTTCGAGGAGAAGGCGCACCACCCATGCACCGCCCCTCCGCCGCCATTAATGCATTTGAGTTAGAATCTACGAAAAGATTTGAGTTAATCCATTTTAATTCAAAATAGCAAAATGATTAATAGTTTGAGTAGTTAGAATTATAATTTTATAAAACATAAAATGGTTTTGGATTACTTATTCAAATGCAAACACTTTTCATCTTGAAAGTTTTGTCACATTGGAAAATGTGCAAAAAATGAATTAATGCATTTTCTAATTCAAAATGGAAAAATGGTTAACACTTTGAGTAGTTAGAATAATAATTTTAGAAACCAGAAAATGGTTTTGGATTAGTAATTCTAATTCAAATACTTTTCATGTTGAAAGTTTTGTCAGATTCGTATATATTCAAAAGATATGAATTAATGCATTTTTAATTGAAAATGGCAAAATGGTTAATAATCTGAGTAGTTAGAATAATAATTTTAGAAAACATAAAATGGTTTTGGATTAGTTATTCTAATTCAAATACTTTTCATGTTGAAAGTTTTGTCAGTTTCGAAAAAATGAAAAAGTTATTCAAATTCATATTCAAATACTTTTCAAATATCCAAAAGGATGGGTAGATTAGAAAAAGATTTTCGTTTTGGTGCTTAAAAAGACCCTTTAGTCCTGGTTGGAGCCACCAATCGATACTAAAGGTGGGGCTTGCGCGTGCTAACGTGGCGGTCGAAATTCTCTTTAGTCCCGGTTGGAGCCACTAACCGAGACTAAAGGCCCACCCTTTAGTTCCTATTGGTAGCTCCAACCAGGACTAAAGTCCCTTTAGTCCCGGTTGGCGGCTCGAACTGGGACTAAAGGTTCTCGGGTATAAATACCCCAGCTGCCTCTCCCAGTTTTAGCCACGAACCGGCAAACCTTCATCTTCTACAACAACACTCTCTGCCCGTTTCGCTCGTGTAGAAGGACGCGACGCTACCCCCGCGCTGACCCGCGCCTCCCTTCGAGGAGAAGGCGCGCCACCCATGCACCGCCCCTCCGCCGCCCCCTCCCGTCGCACCAGCTCGCCGCCTCGGCCCCTCCGCCGGCCACGACTAGGGAAAACCCTACCCGAGGCGTACCTAGAACCCTATCCGACACGCATATGGTATGCACCTCTAGTGCCGCGCCACTAGTATTTGCTACACGAGGCACATATTATATGCGCCTCTAGTATCTGTTATGTGAGGCGCATAGCACATGCGCCTCCTATACGTCATATACGCGAGGCGCATATCAGTGTATGTGCCTCGCGTATATGAAGTATAGGAGGCGCATATGCGCCTCACATATGTTGTAGTATGCGCCTCCAGTAGTACCCAATATACGCCTCCTATACTTCCCAGATGCGCCTCGGATATATTTCGAAATTCAAGTTTTACATCAATTTTCAAATTACAGTTTATAGGTATTCAAATATACAATACAGTCCAGAATACAGTATAAATAGCACAAAATTTTCCAGAAACTTGCAATTGGCCAAAGCATAATAGAACCAACATGAATACAAGTACATTACATATCAATCACGATATATGAGTTCATACATCAACAAGTTCCAAGTTTTCAGACAACACCAAGTGTTTGTGCCACAAGTTCACACCTCCGAGTAGAAGTTCACAACATATTACAACTCTGACGACGGAGCTCTATCTAGATGAATTAGAGCACATAAACTACCATGAAGAGCAACAAGGTTGTGATCACGAGGAAGTTCCTCCACTTCTTCCTCACATGCCTCCTCCACTTCTCTTTCGCCACCTCTCTAGTATTGTAGCCTTTGTAGCTGTTGCCCGAGAATTCGTTCAGTTGCTTCTGGCAGTCTTCCCACTCCTCGTACACACCTGGAACCTTGTCGGCGTACACGACATAGCACTTCTTCACCATCTCCTATACACAAGATAGATGATATTATCTATGTCATTGCAAAGCAGTAGCAGTTCACAAGATAAGATCATGCATATATATATATGGGTGCAACAAGATGTAAGAAATCACGTTCTAATCATCGGCATTTCGAAGAAAGACAAAAAAAGAAAACCAAGAATGACTTGCATTAGTGCCTCATACTTAGGTTGGGCATGGAAATAACAATGCTCGCTGTTTGATCTCGTGCGGCAAGTAGAGTATATGCCCAAATTACTAGTGTACCTGGCACATGAGATCAAACAGCGGCATAGTCATACACATGACGCCACAACACGTTCTAATCATCGGCATTTCGAAGGAAGACCAAAAAAAGTAAACCAAGAATGACTTGCATTAGTGCCTCATACTCTGGTTGGGCATGTAAATAACAATGCTTACTGTTTTGATCTTGTGCGGCAAGTAGAGTATATGCCCAAATTACTAGTCTACTTGGCACACGAGATCAAACAACGGCATAGTCATACACATGACGCCACAACACGTTCTAATCATCGGCATTTCGAAGAAAGACCAAAAAAAGCAAACCAAGAATGACTTGGATTCGTGCCTCATACTATTCGTATCGCCAAAGACAAAAGAAGAGAAATACTTCCACAATTCATATAGCATGGGCATGATATGTCAAGTGGCAAAGCAAGGAAAGGATTCAGTCTCCATGGAAACGACTCATTTTGAGTTTGGTGTGTCTAAAGGAGTCGTTGTTGTGGACCCAGAACCCTTTCCTTGGCTTGCCACTTAACATATTATGTCCTATGTATATGAATCTCGAAAATATCTATCCTCTTTCGAGTTTGGGGCTACGAGATGAAATAGTTTATCATTGCATTGTATCGCCAAATACGAATAGTGAAGTAATGTCTTTCTTTCGACTTTGGGGCTACAATGAGATATTTCAAACTAAATACTTCACCATTTCATTTAATTCACGCTATCTAATCTATCTGTATCGCTAAAGACAAAAGAAGAGAAATACTTCCACGATTCATATAGCATGGGCATGATATGTCAAGTGGCAAAGTAAGGAAAGGATTTGGTCCCACGACAACGACTCATTTCGAGTTTGGTGTGTCTAAAGGAGTCGTTGCCGTGGACCCAGAACCCTTTCCTTGGCTTGCGGCTTAACATATTATGTCCTATGTATATGAATCTCGAAAATATCTGTCCTCTTTCAACTTTGGGGATAGGAGATGAAATAGTTTATCATTTCATTATATCGCCAAACACGAAAGGAAAGAAATCATTCTACGATTCATATAACAATGTCACCAATGCTATACGAATAGTGAAGCAATGTCTTTCCTTTCGACTTTAGGGCTACAATGAGATATTTGAAACTAAATACTTCACCATTTCATTTAATTCACTCTATCTAATCTATTCGTATCGCTAGAGACAAAAGAAGAGAAATACTTCCACGATTCATATAGCATGGGCATGATATCTCGAGTGGTAAAGCCAGGAAAGGAATCAGTCTCCACGGCAACGACTCATTTCGAGTTTGGTGTGTCGAAAGGAGTCGTTGTCGTGGACCCAGAATCCTTTCCTGGGCTTGCCACTCAACATATTATGTCTTATGCATATGAATCTCGAAAATATTTGTCCTCTTTAAACTTTGGGGCTACGAGATGAAATAGTTGCCTCATACTTAGGTTGGGCACGGAAAATGACAATGCCGTTGATGGATCTGGTGCAACAAGTAGAGTGTATGCATAAACCTCTAGTCTACTTGGCACACCAGATTTAGCAACGGCATGGTCACGCACATGAGTGACGCCATAACATGTTTTAATCATCGGCATTTCTAAGAAAGACAAAGAAAGCAAACCACAAGAAGTAGGTCAGCAATAACGAATGAAAAGCAACAAGCACTTAAAATAGTTCATAACACAAATAACTAGCTAGTGTTGCTCACAATCAAGTTCAGCGGTTGATGAAAAATACTCTAGAGGTTTTGCTAGGCAAGTTTAACATAGTGATAAGAGGTTACAACACGAGTTCGGAACTAACAACTAGCTACCCAGGCAATGCAATCATCAAGACTTCTTTGGCTATTGAGTTGTCTTTAGGGGGGCATTGACAAACCGGGCCCTGACAAAGTGCTTTGCCTGTGGCTCTTTTATGTCGTCAAAGGGAGGTGTCACCCCCTTTGCACGAGCGTCGGCATCCTCCTTCTCCCATTTGGGAATCGTAGTTCTATAACCGACGGAGCCGAGATGGTGGGTACCAATGTTCTTCTCGTACAACTCGTTGAAGTACTGACTCTTGGCCTTGCCCATGGAGGATTCACATCTGGCCTTGAACACCTTGCAGTGTTCTTCCATGACCAGAGGCTCCTTCTTGATGACCTCCGAATAACTTAGCTCGTCCTCAGAAATCAGCTTCTTCACCCGGACCTTCCAATTCGACAAGGCCTTGGTCATCTTATTAAGGGCATACTTGTTCACCGGATTCCCTTTGTGATTATCATTATTGTACTTGTGTTCCTCATCACCCGGGAACGCGTATCTTGCGTGCAGCTTTTGGAAGAGGTGGATGAGGAAACCCCTATTATGTCCGGCCTTCAGGTTCCCCGTGTTGATCGTGACGGTGTTCCGAAGGATTGCCACGAGCTGGTTTGAGTAACGCGCGACAAACTCGGCTGGCTCCAATGGCACACGTTCAGCATTCACGCTTGTGATGATGGACCTTTTGATATCGGCCATGATCGGGGTCCGCTCCTTCTGGGCCTTCTTAGATGTGCTACCACCGTCTGTAGTATCTTCACCGCCACCATTAGTGGTAGTGGCGTCTCCATCGGCGTCCCAATCTCCTCATTGCCCGACGAGGTATCCTCGTCCGCCTCCATCTCGTCGTCCCGTGGAACGAATTCCGGGTCCTCTTGGGATTCCATCTCCGCCTGCTGCTCCCAAAAGGGCTTCTTGATAGAAGGGACCGGCACCGCCGATATTTCTAAACACACAAATAAATGGAACTAATAAGCACAAAAATTCATAGAAATAACCTTTGCTAATTTTCTATGTCTAGGAGTGCCAGAAATTTGCCGGAATGGAAATGAATCAACATCCCGGCGAAACATTGGCAACTCAAAAAGAAAAACCTGCACAAAAAAGCCTAAATAGCCACAAACACAGTCATTTTGCTGCCAGCATACACAAGCACAGCCATACACAACTTGCTGCCAACAGTATACAAGATTAACATCATTGGCAACCAATTAGAGTCCCCTAGATAAGTCATCCGAGCAGCTAACTATCAGGTGATAGCTACCACTATGTACACTCCAAATGGAGGCATCATAGTGGTAGATGTAGTAGCAGCAGCCACGGAATTTAGCTAAACCAAAAAAGGGAATTCAAACTATGCATAGTCTACATATAAGTAGAGAATCTGGTCTTATCAAGTTTATCCAATTAATTTCAAAACAGAAAGGAATTAGGCACCAAGATATACACTAAATAGTTTTAAAGTACATCATTTATAATCAACAAGTAAAGCATGCGTATTCATATATACTAAGTAGGGTATCTACTCTCTAACAGATCTACAATTAGAACCTAGTTAGTCATGCTAAGTATGCATACAAGAACAAGTTAGTCATGCTAACATATCTACAATTAGAAGCTCTAGGAGTAGATCGATGACAAGTCAAATACATGAGTACCCTCAGAAGTCTAACAACAGAAGCTCTAGGAGTATTAAAATTTAGAAATTATTCCACTTCAAGAAAGGAAAGAGTATAGCAAATCAGGTCCATGCACAATTACAATCTCGTTAGATGATGAAAAGTCCTTAAAAAATCCATAATGCTTTCAAAGCCAGTGAACATGAGACACACAACAAAACAACGGTAGAATTTGCTTTAGCAAATCAAACTATGAAGTATGCTTCCTCAGAAATTTACTTTGCTAGAAAAACTAGGTGCAGATTGGTGAATGTTCAAACAAAGTAAATGACTTATATATCAGAGGTACGGATGGCCAACTGGCTGGAATACTTGGGAGCTAAGATATCTCAACAAACATCTTGACTAAGATATCTAAACTATGCAGAGATACAAGTACATGACAAACAAAACAAAGGCCACCGTTTTTCATACGGTTTAGGGGGTTTAAACACCAAAGGATCCTACTACAAGCAGCCTAGAACATGCAATTTGGCACTACACCAAATAACTCACAAAACCCCAAATTACAGTAACTATGCAGCAGGAAGGATGCCAAACAAAACAACCACCACAACTTCACACGGTTTAGAGGGTTTAAGCGCCAAAGGACCTGACTGTAGGCATCTTAAAACATGCAATTTGGCACTAAACTAGTTAACCCAAAAAACACCCCAATTTTTTATATGCAATTTTTATATGCTCACTAGGCTAATTTTGACTGAAGGTATAGTGTAGATTAGTTTATTTAATACTCCAAGGCCAGTGGAGCAAGCACACATCACCTAATTTTGATCTTTTCTTTTTCTTTGCACCCCATATGATTCATGACTTGGAATCCATAAACATGTCGCTTCAACAAGACCAGAAGCGCTAAGTGACTATATAATGATTATATATAAACACAACTTAATAGCCTCTTTACATTAATATATTTATTAATAGAGCTTTTAACATGTCATATGAATTCTCGATGGCATCTGGGACCTGGCTGCACATGTCACAGGGCACAAATTTCAATTGGAGATAAACATGACGTATTTATGAACAGATATCCGTCAATACATTTCTTATGCATTGCCGCAGTAGTTAGCAGTAAATCTCTTATGCACTAGGCATGATAAACGTATAGATATCAAACTCTAAGAGTATATTCACAGAACATCACAAAGATATAAAGTTACCGGGTTCTTGTAGAACTCACCCAAAAATCCCACTAAATGTAGCTTACCGTATATTCACAGAGCATCACAAACATATAAAGACACCGGGTTCTTGTAGAACCCACCCAAAAATCCCACTAAATGTAGCTTACTAAGTCAAAAATAGTAAATATAGCGAAAAGGTGATTCATGATGCACCTAATTTCTTTTTTGAAAAAAAATGTTGCACCTAATTCATGATTGCATAGCTGAATTCAGTAGCTTACATGGCCAATAGGTCCTCCCAAGGCAGAAAAGAATAGTAAAAAAAGACATTGATGCTTCATTCATCTGGATTTAGCTCCTTCCCTAGCTACCGATCTTAGCATAAATACCTCAAAACGGTTGGTCCAATGATAACGGCGTACTGAAATACCCTTAGGTTGCAAAAAAACATATTGTTCATATTCTCACAATGTAAACAGTGCAATAGGATTGGTGGAGTATTAAATAAACTAATCTACATTGTACCTTCAGTCAAAATTAGCCTAGTGAGCATATAAAAATTTCAGTAGAATTTGACAGTTTTTCCCCTTTTTCGTTTTGGCATTAGCACCTGACCCATGAAGGTAATATATTTTATATCATGTTTGCTAAACCTGATGATGTTCTTTATTTAGTGCATTTGCAAACAAAGCTCATTCAGTTATAAACTCTAGCAATTCAGCATATCTTTTCTTAAATTATTGTTCTTTGTTGAAACCAAGGTGTGAAATGTGTTTGTGTTCAAGCATAATAATTTTTTTGATTCCTACTACAGACACTCAGACAGTCAGATCACAAATGGCGGTGAGGGTAGACGACATCGGCGGCATCACAAACTCAGAGGGGAGGGAAGAAGGTTAGGGGGAAGGGGAGGGAGTGGGGAAGGGGGATACCTCGATGATGGTGGATGACAGGCGTAGACGGCGGCAGGAAGGGGCGACAACGGCATGACAGAGGAAGGGGAAGCGCGGGCGGGCTCCTCCTCCTGGGCGCGGGCGGGCACCTCCTCCTCCTAGGCACGGCGGGAGGGCGGGCGGGCTCCTCCTCCTCCTCCTGGGCACGGCAGGCGGGCGCGAGCGGAGCGAAGGCAACGAAAGCAGCGGAAGGGGCGACTATGGCAGAGCGAGGAGAAGCAAGGGCATTGTAGTTCGTCCGATCCGGAGAAAAAGTGAAAGAGAAAAAGGCGCAATCGACCAGCTTATGCGAGGCGCATATTTGAAAATGCGCGTTTACGCATCTTGCCAGAATGCACCTCGGGTATTCTGCAGCACTACTCAACTAGCGCAGTGCGCTGTATCTGTCAACAAACAGACACTAGCCCACTGGTTTCGACCCTTGTCCTATTCTAAAGTCTAGCCACCCAGGTTTGAATCCTAGTGCTTCAAATTTTTTAAAGGCCATTTTTCATGTAAAAACATTATACAAACACAATATGTACTATAAAATATACTAGAAATATTAAAAAATTCAAATATTGCCGAAACAACAAAAGTGAGTATTATGAATGTGTCTCGTCGATACATAATATTCTCAATGCAATATTATAACATACAAAAAATGATAATTGTGAATGTTTCGATACATAATAGTAGGCCACACACACACGACGGTTCTTGACAATGGTCGGGGCGTACTAGCGTTTCTTGACAATGGTCGTCTTCTTGCCCTTCTTTGTCGCGGTTGCATAGGTTAGGTCCGGGACGTCTTCACTACTTCTTTTAAACAGGAGTCCTTTCTTAGGTAGGGTTGTGGTGTACGGTGCTTGGTTTCCGTATCCGTCTTCCATCTTCGGGTCACCATTCTGGTCAAAGTCTTGCTCGTTGGCGACTCCGTCCATTCCGATGATGTTCCTTTTGCCTCTCCTGACGACAACTAGTCTAGGCTTTGACGGGTCTGTGATGTACCAGCATTGGTCGACCTTGCTAGCTAGAACCCAAAGCTCATTTGTCGTGGGTGCGTTCGTGCTGGTGGTCTTTGACGGTATAACCACGGTGGTGAAATATCGGCCTTCTTTCTCGATGCTCTTGGCCCACCTGACACGAAACATCGGCACCTTCTCCGTAACGTAGTCGAGCTCCCAAATCTCCGCGATCCTTCTGTATTATCTTTCCGGGACGTCAACGGTGTAGAATATCCCCGTAACCCCTGAGTTCTGGTAATCACAGTTATTGTCCTTTTCCTCTGTGTAGAACGTGTATCTGTTGATATCGTATGCCTGATAGGTCATCAGGTTGTGCGAGGCGCCCCGTGAGAAGGAGAATATGAGTATATCTTCCTCTGAGTACTCGCCCTGTGGTGGATTAGCAATGACCTTCTCCTTGAACCACCGCGTGAAACCGGAGTTGTGCTCCTTGATAACATCTTGCTCCGAGTACTGGTGCCCCTAGTAAGTGTAATTCTTCTTGATAAACTCTTTGTGCTCATATATGTATGGATCGATCACCTGCAGGTGCTGTAGCACGACCAGGTTTGCTCTTTCAAAGTCCTTGGTTCGGCCCTCGATATCAACATCCTTTGGGCGTCGACCCTCGTGGTGACCTCATCCTGCGAGCCTCCCGAGGTGCTTGTTGAATGGCAGACCAAGAGGGGTCTCGGTTTGTAGAAAGTTCGAGCAGAAAGAGACGCACTCTTTGGCCAAGAAGCCGTTTTCTATGCTTCCATCTAGACGGGACATGTTCTTAACATATCCTTTGATGTGTCCATTGAGCCTTTCGAACGGCATCATTCTTCGCAGAAACGGAGGACCGAGCTGGACGATATCCTCCATGACATGGAGAAGCAGATGAAGCATGACGTCGAAGAATGCGGCGGGGGGGGGGGGGGATAGATCTTGAGCTCGCATAGTATCACCATGATCTTGTCATGTAGCCTCATGAGCTGCTTAATGCCTATCGACTTCCGAGAGATGGCGTCGAAAAAGTTGCAGAGGCCAAACAACGTTTCACGGACGTGCTTTTCCATTATACCTCGGATCGCGAACGGGAGTACCTGCGCCATCAACACGGCTACATCGTGAGACTTCATCCCGCTGAAGCACTGCTTCGCCTCGTTTAGCCATCTGCTTATCTTCCCCGCGTAGCCATTCGGAAATTTGACTCCGAGGGGGCACTTCATAAATTGTATGGCCTCCTTCTTACTCAGAGTGAAGCACGAGGCCTTGAGCTTGACCTCACCCTTCTTGACCTACTTTTTTCCCTTGCAACGATGGCTATTATGCGTTTCCGTCTCCTTCTCCTCGTCCTCCTCCTCATCATCGCTAGGTGGTGGTTGAAGTTCATCCTTGATGCCCATATGCTTCAAGAAGTTCCTTGCCTTCGGCCCATCTTTGGTGTTGTCGGTGTTAAGGAGGGTGGCAAGCAGACTCTCGCCCACATTCTTCGTGATATGCATGAGATCGAGGCTATGAGGCACGTGGAGGATCTTCCAGTATGGCAAGTCCTAGAAAACAGACCTCGCCTTCCATACCTTCAGCAGCGGCTCTAGCTTCTTCTAGGTCTTTCCCGGTGTAGGGAATTTCTTCCAGTTATTCAACAACTCGTAGATTTCCACGCTGCTCCTCTGGTCTGGGATTCCTCGGAGCTCGACCACCCCATCGAACAAATCTCTTAGCTTTCTCCAGGTGTGATTCTTGGGAATCCACCTCCTAGCCCCAAGGAACACGGTTTTCCCGGACCCGAGATATTTATGTAGCTGGTGGTACGTTGTATTATCTTTGTACCGAACGCACCCATAGAATCCTTGGACCACCTGCCCCGGGAAGTATCCGTAACCGGGATAGTCTTGCATCGTCGTGATGACTTCCGCTCTCATGTCGAAGTATTCTTGTCTCTAGGCATCCCACGTATGGGCTCCTTCTTCCCATAATGTGGCCAGCTCCTCTTTCAATATCATGAGATACAGATTGATGTCTGTACCGGGTTGTTTTGGCCCTTGAACCAGCATACTCATGGTTACGTACTTCTTCTTCATGCACAACCAGGGGGAGGTTGTAGATCCATACAAACACGGGTCAAGTGTTGTGTGTGCTGCTCTGCCTTCCAAATGGATTGAGTCCGTCGGTGCTCACGCCCAGCCTGAGGTTCCTTGACTCTTTGCCGAAATGTTGGTAATATTGGAGGTCCAACACCTTCCACTAGCAAGCATCCGAAGGGTGCCTCGGCATTTCCTCCTTCTCCGGATCATCATCTTTCGACCTCTTTCTTTCCGCGTGCCAGCGCATGAGCTCTGCTTCCTTAGGGTTCGCGAAATACCTTTGCAGACGGGGAGTTAGAGAAAAGTACCACACCACCGTTCTAGGAGCTTTCTTGGTCCCTCTATTGTATCGAGAGGTCTTACACACTGGACACGTGGTGTTCTCTGCGTCCTCGCACCGGTAGATGATGCAATCATTTATGCAGACGTGGTATTTCATGTGAGGTAGATTGAGAGGGCACGCGAATTTCTTGGCCTCAATGATACTAGTCGGACATGTGTTCCCCTTCTTGGGAAGAATATCGTGCCAGAATGCAATGTTGTTGTCAAAGCATTCGTCGGTCATTTTGTGTTTCGACTTCATCTCTAGAGCCCTGAGCGTTACATTCAGACGGGTATCCCTGTCGTTGCATCCATCAAACAATGGAGTGACCGCGTCTTTCTTCATTTGCTCCAGCTTAGCTTTCTCTCTAGCGGCGGTTCTGGCGTTACTCGTCTCCTTGAGAAGCAGATCTTGTACATGAGGGTCTCGCAGCCAGCTCAAATCATTGGTCGACACCTTGATATCTGTGTTCATGCCCGGCGCCACCTTGATCATCTTCGTTTTCATTCCCGGCGCCACCCTGATCTTCATGATCATCACCTGCCCCACCGTCGGCGTCTTGATCTTCGTGATCATGACCGGCATCTTGATCTTCACCATTATTGACATCTTCATCATCACGTATCCACCGAGTGTAGCCATCCATGGAACTACGTCGGAGCAGGTGCGACTGTAGCATTCTAGAATCGTGCCTTATTAGATACATTAGCTTGCAGTCGCGACACAGACATCTTACCTCCGTCTTGTTTGCGCCCATATCGGTCCTTGCACATCTCATCCACCTATCCACGAGGGCTTTGCGGATCAGTGGTAGGACCATGGTCGCCTACGCGTGGTACAAAGAGCAAGAGAATAATTAGAGCATATATGGACGTCTAGATCGCCGGAAAAATCCGGCATGACCTCCCTGAAAAAGAGAACATCCGCGAGTGCCAAAAATTTGTAGGAAAAGAAATGAATCGACATTCCGGTGAAACATTGGCATCTCAAATGAAATCCCTGCATAAAAAGAAGCATGCACCACAACACAATCATATAGTCGCGTGTCGCTGACAACACGCATGAGCATGCAAGCAATGCCTTCATGCATCCTCCAACGACAACTTACGCAAGAGAGCCGGAGGAGAAGTAAAGGGACATGTTGTAGATCTAGAGGAGCAAGAGACTTCACTTACATATGAGTGTCAACCAATGGAGATTGAGCAAGCTTCTATGGTGAATCAATGTGGGAAATGAGGTGGGGAGAAGGAGGGGGGCGACCAAATCTGTCTTTTGGTGGAGGAGGAAGAAGTGAGGCAAGTGAGTGGGGTGCATGTGCCAAAAAGGTGCAAAAAAAGTGAGCCAGGTTATGCAAGGCGCATATTGCAGTAAATGCGTCTCCTATGTTGTGAACTATCTGAGGCGCATATGCTAACATGTGCCTCGCCTATGTGGCCACCCGGCCCCGCAGGGGTTACTTGAGGCGCACCTTCTTAATGCGCCTCGCCTATTGTCAAGTATCGGAGACGCATGTGACGATATGCGCCTCGCATATTGGACCACCGATCTCCCCCCGGGCCCACCCAACATATGCGAGGCGTATTGGTCACATATGCGCCTCGCCTATCTAACATGTTGGAGGCACATATTACCAGGATGCGCCTCACATAATATGGGGGTGCCAGATTTCGTCCGTACAGATGTTAGAGGAGGCGCATCCTACAAATATGCGCATCGCCTATTTAAGTGCTAGATGCGCATGTCAGGCTGGTGCGCCTCCCCTATTTTATCAGAGGTGCATATAGTATACATGTGCCTCAAATGAGCATGTCTCCTATAGCCTTTTCTCTAGTAGTGGGCCTCTCCACCGGCAGCGAGTCTCATCATATTAACTCTTTTTTCTTAGGGTATTATTATTATTTAGATTACTATTTAGATTATTATTATTTAGATTATTATTATTATTAGGGTATTCAAATTATTATTATTAGGGTATTTAGGGTATTTAGATTATTATTATTAGGGTATTTAGATTATTATTATTATTGGGGTATTTAGGGTATTATTAGGATATTTAGATTATTATTATTAGGGTATTTATATTATTATTATTATTTTGCATTTAGTGTTTTATGATTTAAGTAGTATTAATGCAAAATTGGCAATAATTTATTACCTGTTTTATCTTTCTTCTGTATTAGTTAAGATATGGTCTTGAGTAGTAGAGATCGTGAGGACGAAACATTCGAAATGATAGACATGGGTGGACCACATGATGGTGAGCCACATAACGGCTCACAATTTATGAACGAATCTGGTGAGGGAATAGAGATAGAACCTTGAAGAGATGAAGCACCAACCAGCACTGATGGATCCTTAACAAAGTCCGACGAGGTATATTAAGCCGATAGTGATCACTAGATATATGCACTAATTATTTGTATATATATATTAACAAATGTTTCTTCTTTTAGACCTTCGCATCCAGCCAATCAAGGAAACGAGGCCCGACCATAAAGATGGCGGCCAATAGTGTGCATCTCACTATGGAGGAAGTCTCTAAAGATGGTGCACCGTTGGAGCCCAAAAAGAATGCATAAGCATTTGTAACTCAATGCGGGGTTATTGTTAGGGACAATATCCCGATCACCATTCGAGAATGGAATAAATCAGCAAAGGCAGTTGGAGTTACTTTTGTCGATGAAAGACGGAAAAAATTTCGTTGAGAAGAGCTCATGTCATATTTTAGCATATCGGTTTTGGATACTGCTGAGGAAACAGACAAAATGAGGTTGAAAGTCAAGAAGTGGGATCTTAAGAAGATGGCCACATAATTGTAGAACTTCAAGAAACAATTATACAAGAACTATCTCAAGGACAAAAAAGATCCAGATTTAAAGGGGCCACTAGAGAAGTAGCGACGTTACTGGCCCACATTTGTGGAGTACAAGGAATCAGAAAAAGCTCAACAAAGGTCACCAAAGAATAAGACAAATGCTGGGAAAAAGATATATCACCATAAGCTGGGGACAGGTGGCTACAAGACTACCATGCCTAAGGGGGATAAAACTGAGACCGAGATGATAGGTAAAGGGATCATTCTAGTTACGGTTGATTGGCCCTTGAGGGCAAGAAATTGGCTACTTGGGCATGGTGCATTGTATGACCCACAAACAGGGGAGATTATTGCAAGGAAATAAATTGTTGCATCCAAGGAAGCCCTTGTTAGAGTGATGAAAGAGATTGAGGAGGAAAAGTTCCATCCCAAAAGAGAGAACGACGAGCTGACAAAGTCCCTTGGGAATCCTGAACAACTCGAACACAAGGCCTTGGACCTTCTTTTCCATGGAATATTGGGTTTCAAGAGGACATTAACACTTATAGAATCCGAGAGAGAGCAAAGAAGCGGCATCAGGAGGAGGAGGCAGATCGGTTGTCGAAGGTAGAAAGAATGAATGATGAGTTGCTAGCCAGAATTAAGAAGCAGCAGGAGCAGATTGATGAACTTAGAGGAGTGCGCCGATAGCAAGATCCTGCATTCGATAGTACCGGCAGCCCATCTCAGTGGAAAATCAGCGTGGCTTCCATGGAGGTCCCTGATGACCCACAAGTATAGGGGGTGTATCGCAGTATTTTCGATAATTAAGAGTGTCGAACCCAACAAGGAGCAGAAGGTGCTGGCTAGTGGTATGGATCAGGAATTCTCTGCAAATACTTAGCAAATGGATTTTTAGGGGTTTTCGATAAAGCAAGTAAACAAAGTACGAGTAAATAAAAGACAGTAAGAATAAATGCAGCAAGTGGCCCAATCCTTTATGCAGCAAAGGACAAGCCGGTTGTATTTCTATAGATGACCAAACGTTCTCGAGGACACATGGGAAGACTGTCAAGTGCTTTCGCTTCATATAGTCGATTAATCTTCTCTAACTTGCTAAGTGTTGTGTGGGCGAACCTGTGCTAATGTACCGCCCCATCCAAGACTAATACATACTTGTGATTATACCCCTTGCAAACATCCGTAAGTACAAGAAAGTAATTAAGGTAAAACCTAACCACAACTTTAAACTCTAAGACCCTTACGTCCCTTGTGCAATGGTTTCCTAACGGGGGTTCAGGTTTCTGTCACTCCGGCAACCCCTACGATTAGTAGCCAAATACACAATGCATTCCCCTAGGCCCATATAGGTGAAGTGTCATGTAGTCTACGTTCACATGACACCACTAGAAGAAGTACACCACAACTTAAATAACAATCTATTGAATCTTTCTCAACGCAACTCCACTACTAACAACAAGACTTCTCCCATGTCCTTAAGAACAAAACGAACTACTCACAAGACATCATATGGATCATGGTCAGAGATGGAATAATGATGTATAACAATCTGAACATAAACAATAATTCAATGGTTCACTCAATAGCATCAACTACAAAGAGTAATCAACACCGGGAAAGTTTCCCCTATGAACTATGCAAGATTCAACACAATTGTTACAGCAATATGGAGATGGTGATTAGGGTGTTGATGGTGATGATGGTGGTGGTGATGATGATGATCCTGATGAAGTCCATCTTGATGGTGGTGTTGATGGCGACGATCTCCCCTCTCCGGGAAGGAATTCCCCCAGCAGAAATCTTTCTGCCAGAGAGATCTTTCTCTCTCGGTGTTTTCCGCCCCGTAGAGGCGGCGGAATCTTTCTGTGGTCGCTCCCCTAGTCTTAGGGTTTCGTGGGGATGATATACGCCAGAGGGGAGAGGCTGGAGTGGGCCAGGGCGGCCACACCACTCCCAGGCGCGGCCTAGGCCTGCCCGCGCCATGGGGTGGTGTTGGCCCCCTTGGGCCCACCTCCACTCCATCTTCTGGCATCCCGAGTCTTCTGGAAAAATAGAATTTTTCGTATATTTTTCAGGATTTTCTGATCTTCGCGAATTTTGCCTCCAAACAGCACCTTTTCCATCAGAATCCTGACTGCAGCGGTCCATGCTCCAAAAGTCATCAACCATGCAAAAACAGATGAAATAACATAAGTATCACCTCTCAATACGAAATATATCAATGAATAATAATGAATTAAGACATAGAATAGTGATGCAAAATGGACGTATCAACTCCCCCCAAGCTTAGACTTCGCTTGTCCCCAAGCGAAACTGAGCTCAATAAACGTGACCTCGGGTTTATGGAGTGAAGAGTCGATAAAAGAATACAGACAAGAAGCATCACATTCATCAAATACATAGATCATAATAGAAGACAACTCACTATTATATAACTCAACTTGCAATGAGTAAAGGAAACTCAATAAAGATACATAAAGTGAATCAGAATTGGTAATGGAAAACTTAGCTCTTGGTCGAAGAATAGTTGATAAATTGCTGGAGTTCACAAATAGCTGGTTTTTTCAATGATAGCTTTCAAAATAGTAAACAACAAGATAAGACCAATGTGCAAAACAAGAAACATAAGAAACATGATTGAATAAATCATCATATGAATAAATGAAACACATCAACTCAAAATACTTGCTTAGATAGAAGGGAGTAGGTTTACTGACTCAACTAAAAAGTAAAAGAAAGGGCCCTTCACAGAGGGAAGCAGGGATTGCAAGTCTCATAAAGAGCTCCCAAAAATTATGATACTTACTAGCTTTCAGCTCTCATTGCCCCTATCATAGGCATCTTTTGGTGATTAAGGTTAAAGTGACACAACTAAGAGGATATGCTTGACAAGTTATAAGTTGAAATCTCATGCCCCTTACTTATGAGTACTGATCCTCATGCTACTCAACTTCAGTCACGAGCAAGCTCTTGTCATTGTAAATACATGCGTATCATTGAGAACCGCCAACGGGGTACCCCTTGCACATGACATAGGAGCTATCCCATAATCAAAATGATAAGGCAAGCAGACAGTGAGCATCTCAGCGATCTTTTTATTTGCTATTTGCATAGGTTTTTATTGAGGATGCTTCATAGAATGCTCACTATAGTTATGCTGCAAGTTTCCACCATGATTAGGCATGGCTTAGGCTAGCGGCCCAGGCGTTTCTCTAACACACATATAAACTCCATGATCTTACAAGTTCCACTTTTAGTTCACACCGCCGGGATCCATAAGCAAAAGAACATGATATCAACTAGGTACAAGTACCAATGAAGTGTTGAAAGCGGTCCCCATGATACATGGTTCGGCTAACTTCAACTCATAAAGCGCAAGCATATACGCAACAAAGAAGGACCCAATGGTTCAAGTTTATTAAATGCAAGAAATTAAAGTGTGCCATCAAGTTCGTGAGAGCTTTAATCACTAATTTTCACATAACAAGTTTAATTTGGGAGGTAGATAAAACAAGAATTTACTTGGAATAGCAATAATGCTACTAGGTAGGTATGGTGGACACAAATGGCAAAGGTTTTGGTTTAAAGGAGGTGGATGCACGAGAAGAATACCCTCTCAGTACAGGTTTTTGGCTAGCAAGGTTGGGTAGCAAGTATACGAGTTGAAGGAAACAAATAAACATACAAGTGATAAAAACAAACATGCAATCTTCCTTGGAAGCACAAAAGATTTTAACTAGAGAATACTAAACTTATGAGCAAATCAAGAAAGAAAGATGATGAAATCATTTTTCTTTAGAGTACTTCTATCTTTTTATTTTCAACTCTCAAAAAGGTGTTGCTACTGACCGAGCCAGGTTTGCCAAAACCAACTAAGTTAACTCAATGATCCCAAAGTGATACCAATACTAACAACAAGATCAATCATATAACCATGAATTGAAAACTAATATAAGCTATGCAAAAGAGTAAATGATAGAACTTCTCATTAATATTCCATAACGGAAGCTCACACCAAGGGATACATATCTAACGAGAGAGGGGACACTTCCATAATGCAAACCATACTACATAATAACTCCTCTATTCATGATATGACTCTACTAATAAGGTAAAAAGGTAGACGATAGTGATATGATACCGAGACACTCCCCCAAGCTTGGAACAAACCAAGGGGATGCCAAACCTGATGACGAATTACTCCTTCGGTGGTGGTGGTATCTTCTCATCTTCGTCCATCTTCCAGGGTAAAGGCTTCCCATCAACAAAGGACATCGTGGTTTCTAACATCCTGAAACTTGCAGCAGCACTTATGCGTTTAAATCTAGCCTCATACTCACAGTTTTGATTTTGAACGTCATAGAACTATGCTTGCAGTTTGTTGGTTGTTTGGCGGAGTGAGAGGACTTCGTCTTTGAGTTCAGCAGTCTCCTTTTGGTGCTCGGTGATGAGCTCGGAGCAAATCTTATGGATGATATCCACTTCGCGCTCTGCCATCTTCCTGTACCTAAAGACTTCTTGCTTCAGTGCTTCCATCCTGTCCTCCAGACTTCCTTCACCTTTAGGGCCTTTAACCTCTTTAATCCGAACCTCCCCACCTTCGAGCAACAACTCCTTGGGATGAATCTTCAATTCTCTCATGTATGGGTTGATGACATCTTCTAAGGAATCTCCCTTGGATGATCCATAGGAAGACATTGTGGCTCCAAATCTGGGGTTCTACCTGGCAGAAACAGATCGAAACAAAAACACGACGAAAACACGATATACGAACCTCGAGAGATCCGGGGGGTTATATATTACGAAGTTTCATATCAAAAGGAAGGTACTGGGAGAAAACGAGTCGGAGGCGGAGTCCTGGGTGGCCTCACCACCTGGTGGCGCGGCCAGGGGTGGGCCCGCGCCATGGGGTGGTGTGAGCCACCCTGGCTCCATTTCCGTCCCTTTTTTGCTTCATAGCTTTCCTTATTGACTGAAAACTGCAAAAATATAGTTGGATTGTATCCTCGCGGAACTATTCTTACCAGAACTGTTACCTAGTTGGAAACGGGCTCTGCAGGTCTCTGAATTTGGTATCTAGTAGATTCTTCCAGAGTCACCACTTGAATCATCAATATATTCATCTTCATACACTTATTACTTGAGTCATAAAACCTTTCTCTTCCTTATTACACCATTACCTCCACTTCCTGGAAATTTCTTTCACACAAAACTTCACACAGTTCTCATTAGCAACATTAGTATAGGTGAAGTGATAAAACCTTTTGAGTACAACTTCAACTGAAAACCATCAAAACATAAGCTACTGTAGCAACTCCTTCCGAAAACCCAAAAAGAATTCAAAAAGGAAATCGAATAAAGAAGCAAATGCAAGAGTGACTAAATCTGTCAAAACAGACCAGCAGGTAAAGATCAATTTTTTCGAAAATCTTCTGTTGCTCAAATCAAAAATTAAAAAACTAACTAAAGTTAACTAACGACCTAGGGCAGAAGCACAAAAATTTACAGCTCAAACCGACATACAGAGATCTCTCACGAATTTTTACGATGAAGCACAAAAATCTGTTTCGGGACAGCAACTTCCCCAAATCTTACTTCTCTCTCATTAGAGGTTGATCTTGACACAAAAACCAAACAAAACGGATAAGGAGCGGTTATTACTGAAGTAATAACTTCCAAGACTCGAAGAAACACAAACAAACTAAAAGAAAAAACAAATTGGGTTGTCTCCCATAAAGCTCTTTCTTTATAGCAATTAAGATGGGCATGATAATTTTGAAGAAGCTCTCATAGGGATATAATTTAAAGTGAAAGAGAGCATTAAGAAGCAAAACCACACACACTTTTAAGTCTAACCCACTTCCTATGCAAGGGGATTTTGTAAACAAACAAGTTGTTAAAACCAAAGGCTACTTGCATAAGAAGGCAAAAGAAGTGCAACATAAAAACTTTCAGCATAAAACGAGGAAACTTGATATTATTGAGATGCATAAGAACACTTTTCCCTCTTTCATAGTAGATTGCAGTATCATGCATAAACTTAACAATATAGCTATCACAAGGTCCATCATAACAATGATCACTTATTCTAACAGAAAACACATGAATAGTAGTTCTCATAGCACTACTATGTGAAACAATATTAGAGGTATCCTTACAAAGGATAGTGTGTCCCTCTTCCTCATACTTAGTGACCAAGTCTTTCACATTTGCTATTATAGGTTCATCAACCATTTGTTTATCAGGTTCAATGGCTTTACTTTTACTTTCATTAACCATACTAGCTATCATAGAATGCTCCTTTACCTTAACTGGAAAAGGCATTTTCTCAATATAAGGTTTAGGTAAAACATGATTAGTAGTATAAACTTTAGTATTTCTTGCAGGAACACTCTTAGCAACATCTTTATAAGGTTCATGATACTTATTCCATTTCTTTTTAGGCACTTCAATGTAGGAAGCAAAGGCCTTAAAATAAGAAGCAATAGCTTGAGAGTCTAGACCATAAGCATTTTTAATATTTTGAAAGTCATCAGTTCCCATAAAAGATTCAATGCATTCATAATCATAATTTATACCTGACTTTCTACCTTTGTCATTCTCCCAAGCTTCAGCATTGTCTTGAATACGGTCCAGAAGATCCCATTTAGCTTCTTCTTCTTCCATACGAGTGAATGATCCAGCACAAGAAGCATCCAATAAATCCTTGTTATGTAGAGGGAGCCTTGCATAGAAGTTATTGATAATAATATTGTTGGGGAGCTCATGAATGGGACATTTGAGCATTAGTAACTTCAATCTCCCCCAAGCTTGAGCTGTACTCTCTCCATCAAGAGGCCAAAAGTTGTATATTTGATTCCGATCTTTATGAATCTCACTAGGAGGATAAAACTTTGAATAAAAGAGAGGCACTATTTCCTCCCATTCCAGAGCTTAACCATTCTTCAGCAGCTTATACCATTCATCAGCTCTTCCTTTTAGTGATAATGAGAATAACTTCTTCTTAACTTGATCTGTAGTAATACCTGCACACTTGAACAACCCGCATAATTCGTGTATAAAGAGTAAATGATCACCGGGATGGACAGTTCCATCTCCAACATAGTAGTTATCCATAACACGATCAACAATTCTTGTAGGTATTTTGAAAACATCTTTCTCAGCAGGTGGTGGCTTATCTACTACCTTAGCAGTGGTAGTAGCATTACCAAATAAGAAACTCAGCGAATTATCCATAACAAAAATAAAGCAACTACCAGAAGTAAACAATACTCTCAGTAGAAGTTTCCATTACCAGTTCCACTCTCCAATAGCGCTTCACTCCCCGGCAACGGCACCAGAAAATAGTCTTGATGACCCACAAGTATAGGGGGTGTATCGCAATATTTTCGATAAGTACGAGTGTCGAACCCAACGAGGAGCAGAAGGTGCTGGCTAGTGGCATGGATCAGGAATTCTCTGCAAATACTTAGCAAATGGATTTTTAGGGGTTTTCGATAAAGCAAGTAAACAAAGTACGAGTAAATAAAAGACAGTAAGAATAAATGCAGCAAGTGGCCCAATCCTTTATGCAGCAAAGGACAAGCCGGTTGTATTTCTATAGATGACCAAACGTTCTCGAGGACACATGGGAAGACTGTCAAGTGCTTTCGCTTCATATAGTCGATTAATCTTCTCTAACTTGCTAAGTGTTGTGTGGGCGAACCTGTGCTAATGTACCGCCCCATCCAAGACTAATACATACTTGTGATTATACCCCTTGCAAACATCCGTAAGTACAAGAAAGTAATTAAGGTAAAACCTAACCACAACTTTAAACTCTAAGACCCTTACGTCCCTTGTGCAATGGTTTCCTAACGGGGGTTCAGGTTTCTGTCACTCCGGCAACCCCTACGATTAGTAGCCAAATACACAATGCATTCCCCTAGGCCCATATAGGTGAAGTGTCATGTAGTCTATGTTCACATGACACCACTAGAAGAAGTACACCACAACTTAAATAACAATCTATTGAATCTTTCTCAACGCAACTCCATTACTAACAACAAGACTTCTCCCATGTCCTTAAGAACAAAACCAACTACTCACAAGACATCATATGGATCATGATCAGAGATGGAATAATGATGTATAACAATCCGAACATAAACAATAATTCAATGGTTCACTCAATAGCATCAACTACAAAGAGTAATCAACACCGGGAAAGTTTCCCCTATGAACTATGCAAGATTCAACACAATTGTTACAGCAATATGGAGATGGTGATTAGGGTGTTGATGGTGATGATGGTGGTGGTGATGATGATGATCCTGATGAAGTCCATCTTGATGGTGGTGTTGATGGCGACGATCTCCCCTCTCCGGGAAGGAATTCCCCCAGCAGAAATCTTTCTGCCAGAGAGATCTTTCTCTCTCGGTGTTTTCCGCCCCGTAGAGGCGGCGGAATCTTTCTGTGGTCGCTCCCCTAGTCTTAGGGTTTCGTGGGGATGATATACGCCAGAGGGGAGAGGCTGGAGT
The DNA here is from genome assembly GCA_910589775.1 of Avena eriantha. Classification (NCBI taxonomy): domain Eukaryota; kingdom Viridiplantae; phylum Streptophyta; class Magnoliopsida; order Poales; family Poaceae; genus Avena; species Avena eriantha. The sequence goes on from OU342742.1 coordinate 485,268,558, forward strand.
GGGCCAGGGCGGCCACACCACTCCCAGGCGCGGCCTAGGCCTGCCCGCGCCATGGGGTGGTGTTGGCCCCCTTGGGCCCACCTCCACTCCATCTTCTGGCATCCCGAGTCTTCTGGAAAAATAGAATTTTTCGTATATTTTTCAGGATTTTCTGATCTTCGCGAATTTTGCCTCCAAACAGCACCTTTTCCATCAGAATCCTGACTGCAGCGGTCCATGCTCCAAAAGTCATCAACCATGCAAAAACAGATGAAATAACATAAGTATCACCTCTCAATACGAAATATATCAATGAATAATAATGAATTAAGACATAGAATAGTGATGCAAAATGGACATATCAGTCTCATCTGACAATGCACTGATGATTGATGGTACACCGATTATGGATGATGCATGAATGATATATGGTACACCGATGGATGGCTACCCTGTGGATGTAAGAAAGGAGAAGACAACTTGTGAGCTACAGGTGTCACCGAAGAACATATCCATGAAGGTGGTGGTTGGTTATGCTTTACCTTTTGCACCTGGAGTGACGTACCATTGCCGTATGGTTCCAGCTGTCTATGCTTGTGTCGGTGTGGATGAAGTTCAACCAGACTTTCGATCACTCGAGCTTGACATCCCTAGAGGTGAAGGGGAGCCGACACTGGGAGAAGTCACGAGTGGCTTCATTCTATGGAAAAAGGAAAACCTTGTGTTTCCAGGCTTAGTTCCAAGGCCGCCGTCTCCTCCGAGAAGCAATCCATCAACTCCAAGAAGACCACCGTATCCTCCGAGTAGAAGTCCACCACCTCTAAGTCAACCCCTCCTCGAGAGGGACCGCAGCGCGAGTCCATCTTGATATCCGGTGCCTCATCCGACTCAGCCCACTAAGTCAAAGAGCCAAAATAGGAAGAGTACCGCTGATTCGTCGATGGATAACCGACGCGGAAATCGGCAACGCCTCTCAAGAGTACCGTTGTCTCCTCCCAAGTTAGCTTACCACCAGACTGATGAGTAAGACACGGCGATCATAAGGGCCGAAGTGAAGGCCCATTTACACCAAAACAACCCAATCCAACAGAGCCAATATATCCAAAAGTCAGTGAGCACTTTAGGAGTTTTCTTGCGCAACCATCCGAACATGAGTTAAATAAGTCAGATGACTATACCTGCTATCTTATGAAGACATTGAAAGAGAAGAGATCATGTAGTAGAGAAAGCAGGAAAAGAGACGTTCCCCAGCTCGGAGAACAGGCAAAACAATTTATCCCCCGCTCAAGTGTTACCCGAACAACAAATAGATATGGAAGATCATTTGCATATGGAAACAACTGAGCTATTATCTAAGCAATGTAATATGTCTGTTGCTGAAATTCTAGGCGGCGCTGCTATTCCCAAGGATGATGTAGCACGGCAATATGTCCGTAGGGAGCCTCTGGTCAGCAATGAGATACTCCGGCATCTGCCAAAAAATGCGGCAAGTGCATGCTAGTACTTGAAAGTAACAAATCAAGGGCGAGAAATGATCCTAGCAAAATTTAGAGGAGAATTACTGCGTTAAAGACGAGATCCATATTGAGCTTACATAAATCTTTCAGCTATTCAATCAAAGGGAAATCGACAAATCTCTCCTCAGTTGCTATTGTATGTAAGTGATTAATTTATTTTGTAATTAAGTCTCTAGCTCAGCTCGTTCAATTTATTGCCTGTAATTATCTTCACTATTTTGTACGCTATTATGTAGAATGGAGATTCTAGAATGTAAAAGAAAATCAATCTATTGCATTGGGTTTACTGACCCAAATCGAGTTAATTCTGCTACGCTAAAGATGAGTCCCATAGACACGGAGCGCAACTTGCTAAGGTTTTTAAAGGAGCAGAATTACTATAAGTAAATACTATTTCCTTACAACTACAGGTGAGAGTGTTACTTTTCTTGTACATATTCACTTTTGCTTACTCGATGTTGAGTGTAACTGATGAGTTACTGACGTGTATAACCCCTGTGCAGCTTCCACTAGATTCTGCTAAGCATTGACATTGAGCGTGCAAGAGTTGACATCATGGACCCATTAAAGAAAAACATTGAAGAGTGCCGCAACCTGCTTAATATGCTCCAGAAGTAATTTCAATCATTATCGCACTATATCAACCTCTTTCGTTCATTTTCTGAGATATCGAGTAATTATTAACTCATTCATTCATTTTTTTTGTCGGGCAGTGTTTGGAAATGGTTCAAGAATTTGGTTCCCGATCAATGGCGTGAGGAGCTTGATATGTTGCTAACGTATCTATAATTTTTGATGTTCCATGCTTGGTTTATATCTACTTTTTTATGTTTTGTCCACACTTTGGAGTATTTTTATACAATTTCTTGGACTAACCTATTAACAAGATGCCACAGTGGCAATTGCATGTTTTCTGCTATTTTTGGTTCCAGAAAGTCAGAAAATGAATATTCTTGGAATTGGACGGGACAAAAGCCAAAGTCAATATTTCACCAAGGGGGACACGGAGCCAGAAGACGAGACGGAGAGGGACCAAAGGACGGCCACACCACCTGACCGTGTGGCCAGGCCTGGCCCACGCCAGGGGGTGGTGTGGCTGCCTAGGGCACCCCCTCGGCCTCCCCTTTCGCCTATATATTACCTCTGATACAAAAACCCTAATTACCAGATCAAAATTCCACGAAAGAGTCTGTAGCCGCCATCATCACCATCCCTAGATCGGGAGGGATCTAAAGCTCTTCCCGGCACCCTGCCGGAGGGGAGAATTCACCCTGGAGGCCTGATGTTTATGCACTTCTATTCTTGTAGACAGTTGTTGGGCCTCCAAGTGCAGAGGTTTGTAGAACAGCAGCAAGTTTTCCCTTAAGTGGATTACCCAAGGTTTATCGAACTCAGGGAGGAAGTGGTCAAAGGTATTCCCTCTCAAGCAACCCTGCAATCAAGATACAAGAATTCTCTTGTGTCCCCAACATACCCAATACACTTGTCAGGTGTATAGGTGCACTAGTTCGGCGAAGAGGTAGTGGAATACAAGTGGTATAGATAATTATAAGTGGTAACGGTGATAGAAAATAGCTTTGTGGTGTGGAAAAGACTAAAGTAAAACTGAAATAAAGATGTCAGCAAGCAAACATGTAACATATCTAATTGCAAACGGTGTACCAATGCTTAGAAACAAGGCCTAGGGATCATACTTTCGCTAGTGAACACTCTCATATAAATATCTTCTCTTTATGATACTACTCTTAACTACTCTCCGGTTGGACACTCTAATCCATGGTAGGGCTATAACAGCACACCCCAAAGTAAGCCTTTCCCATCTAGAAAACCCCACACAGTCACCTTGAGCACTGGATGGTTCCAACAAACACCATAATTTCATAGAGACATCCAACTCCAAATATAACTCATAACAAGTATTTGTAATCTCTAGCCTAAGTGCCACCATGGTGTGCACACTGTCAACTTCACACACATGGGGAGAGCAGAGATCTATTAAAGCACTTGAGTAGCAAGGTAGATCTACTTGATTACAAAGCTCATGATCACAATATGATCATGCATAGAGAGTGAGATATGGACACATAGCTACCGGTATAACCCTTAGCCTCGAGGAAGAACTACTCCCTCATCAACATGGGAATCAGCAACGGTGATGGAGATGGCGGTGAAGTCGATGGAGATGGCTCCGGGGGCACTTCCCCATCCCGACAGGGTGTCGGAACAGAGACTTTCTGTCCCCTGAATCTCCCCTTCGGTGGCGGCGGCGCTGTGGAACTTTTCATGGATTTTTGATTGACTATTTAGGGTTTATGCATCCGAAGGCTTCTTATAGGCGGAGAGGCAAGGTCGGTGGGCGGCCAGGGGGCCCACACCACCTGGTGGCGCGACCAGGGCTAGCCCGCGCCACCACATGGTGTGGCCGCCCTATGGCCCCTCTCCGTCTCGTCTTCTGGCTCCGTGAGTCTTCTGGTAAAATATCGACTTTGGCTTTTGTCCCGTCCAATTCCGGGAATATTCATTTTCTGACTTTCTAGAACCAAAAACAGCAGAAAACAGGCAACTAGCACTGTGGCTCTTGTTAATAGGTTAGTCCAAGAAATCATATGAAAAGTAATCCAAACTGTGGACAAAACACAAGAAAGTAGATAAAACCAAGCATGGAACATCAAAAATTATAGATAAATTTGTAATGTATCAAGGCCTTCTTCATTACCATGCAAGCCTCTGGTGTGATGCGTGAGTAGTTCATCCTTGGACTACGGGTCCATGTAGTAGCTAGATGGTTGGTTCTTCTCCTTTGTGCTATCATGTTTAGATCTTGTGAGCTCCGTTCATGATCAAGATCATCTATTTGTAATCATAGATGTTGTGTTTGCGGGGATCCGGTGGATATTGAGATGCTATTTCAGATTGATTATTGATTCTATCATGTCTTTGTTATTTGTGATCTTGCATGCTCTCCATTATTAGTACCTATCTTGGCCGAGGTAGATGCTAGCAACTCCAAGAGGGAGTATTTATGCTCAATAGTGGGTTCATGCCTCTAGTAATCTGGGAAGTGACAGAAATCTCTAAGGTACTAGATGTGTTGTTGCTACTAGGGAGAAAACAACAATCCTTTGTTCATAGAACAATCGTATTGTTTACTTTACACGCAATGTTTATTGCAGTTATCTGTTTCTTGCAACTTAATACTAGAGGGTGTTCGGATGATAACCTGAAGGTGGATTATTAGTCATAGATGCAGTTGGATTACGGTCTATGTATAATGTTGTAATGCCCAATCAAATCTCATAGGCGTCAAGATGATTAGTATATGTATATATGCTTTCTCGATGTTTGTCAATTGCCCCGCTGTAATTTGTTCACCCAACATGTCATCTATCTTAAGGAGAATCACCACTAGTGAACTATGGACCCCGATCCTTTCTTTTACAATCAATCTACAATTGTCTACTGTTTTCTGCTTACTTTCTGCAAGCTATTACTTTCTTCCACACAATACGTTTAATCCTTTGTTTTCAGCAAAACCGATGAGATTGACAACCTCACTATAAGTTACGCGGTGGTTGTGTTGTGCAAGATTCCAAGTTGGAAACAACACCTTGAAGGTGTTTCCTTGCTCCTACTGGTGCGATAACCTTGGTTTCATAACTGAGGGAAAACTTGTTGCTGTGCTCATCATACCTTCCTCTTAGGGTTCCCCAATGAGCTCGATATATTTTGGGCCAACAAGCACATTTTTTTTGGCACCGTTGCCAGGGAGTCAAGGACATCTTCACAAGGGGAGTCCCTCATAACCAATCTCTTTACTTTGTTATTTTTGTTTTGCTTGGTTTATTTCCTCTTTGTTTGCTTGTTTCTTTATCAAAAATACAAAAAAATTAGTTCCTACTATAGTTGTTATTTTCGTTGGTCTGTTATTGTCTTGCTTTATCATGCTTTCTATCAATGGTTGGTTTCTTTAAATCTAAATCTTAGTGGCAAGGTGGGTTCACAGAAGAACAAACATATTATTATAAGGAACACCGCTTGTCACAAAAAGGGAAACACTTATGGGAACAAATTAGTAAATTGTATACCATTGCTAGAAACGTGTGCTCTACTTATAATATTACTTATTGCTTTGATAAATCTTGTTGTTGTAAGAGGTATAAACACCTCCCTTTTTAGTGTGAGTATAATGATGATGTTACCATATCTTCTTATGTTAATGGAAATTATGACTTTTATGATGTGGAACAAATTGAAGAATTTATTGCTTGGAAGGATGCATTCGAACTTTCTTATTTGCTTGAAAATACTGATGATGCACCTTATAAATATGAGGTTTATGATATACTTAAATTTTTCTTTGATAATTACAAGGAAGAAAATGGCTATATTCTTGAATATCTTAATAGATACTCTCCACCAACGGAAGAGACCAATGCCTTACAGGAGCCTATGGAAGAAGAAATTGTTGAAATTGGAAGCTCATTGGATGAAAAAGAGGAGGAGAGTGATGATCAAGAGGAGGAAGAATGGATCTACCCATCCTACCTTCTAATGAGAGTAACTCTTTACCCCTTACATTATTTGATTGTCCCCCATGCTTACCAAAGGAGGATGAATGTCATGCTCATGTGGATTCTTTTGAAAATGTTTATAATAAAGCATTGGATGATGGTCCTATATTGGTTGATAATATTAATTGCACTACTATTGAAAATGAGATTAATCTGTCATCTTGTTATAAAATTGTTAAAAGTGGGTTTGAAGGTTTTAATCCCACTATTTTTGAGCTTGATAAAAACTATATGTTTGTAGTTCATGAAAAGCATGCTTTATGTGATAGTTATATTGTTGAGTTTATTCATGAGGCTACTGAAAATTATTATGAGAGGAAAATATGGTTGTAAAAGTTTTCATGGTACTAAAACACCTCTGTTTGCTGAAAGTTTTGAAGTTACTCTCGTTTTATCTTCCTATGCCTGTCATTTTGTTCTTTGTGAATTTATTTGCGTACAATATTCTTATGCATAGGAAGTGGGTTAGACTTAAATTTGTTTTGAATTTTCTTCTTGATGCTCTCTTTTACTTTAATTCATATTTCTTATGTGAGCATCATCGAAATTCCTATGCCTAGCTCAAAGGCGTTAAAGAAAAGCACTTATTGGGAGATAACCCAAATTTCGTTAGGAATCCTTTGTTGAGTCTTGGAAGTTATTACCTCTGTAATAATCACTCCTTATCCTTTTTGTGTGGTTTTTGTGCCAAGAGTAACCTCTAATGAGAGAAGTAAGACTTGGGAAAGTTGCTATCCCGAAACAGATTTTTGTGCTTCGCTGTAAAAATTCGTGAAAAATCACTATACGTCGGTTTGAGCTGTAATTGTTTGTGCTTCTGCCCCAGGTTGTTATCCAACTTTCGTTAGTACAACACTTTTCGATTTGAGCAATAGAAGGTCTTAGAAAAAATTGGTTTTTACCTGCTGGTCTGTTTTGACAGATTTCTGCCATTATTTGCATTTGCTTCTTGTTGATTCTTTTTTGGGTTCTTTTTGGGGAATTGAGCATTTTGAGGGAAGTGATACAGTAGCTTGTGTTTTAATGGAAGCTTTACTTGTGTTGAAACTGAATCCAATGACTTATTATCTTGAGTGCACTAATGTTGCTAATAAAGATTGTGTGAAGTTTTGTATGAAGGAAAAATTTCACGTGTGAGGAAAGAATGATGTAATAAGATGAAGAATGGACTAAATATCAAGCTTGGGGATGCCACCCGTGTCACCCCAAGAAATATACAAGAAGTACAAGCGTCAAAGCTTGGGGATGCCTTGGGCATCCCTTCTTCATCAATAAAAATTTCAGGTTTCTTTCAAACACTTCATTTTTATTGTTTCATACACAGTTGTGTTGTTCTTGGAGCGTCTTCGTTTTCATTTTTGTATTTGGTTTTCGTTTGCTTGGTTTTCTTAGTTTTCTTGAATAAATTGGATGACCTCCTCATTCATACATTAGTTTTCAAATAAGTTTGGTTTGGATTGGAAAAGACTAGGAAAAGTTCATGCTTAAGTGGTAAAATGAGCTTATTTTTGACTGTGGCCTATGCTTTGTCATGTCATGCTTGATATTGTTTTGGCTTTATGCTTAGTGATTTTTTCTGTAGTATGACATGTTATAAACAATTGAGATTGCTTAATGTTCCTTGAAAGAATCATGCGTTGTTTTAGCATATTAAAACGTAGTATTGTGGTATTCTCCTTTGATGCTTTATTTGGGTTGACTTGACGCATGCTCACACCATGTTATGACTATCCCAAGTCACCATAGACTTTATGATCCTTTAGTTTTCGACTTGTAATATCACTTTATACTTTAATCAATGATGTTTTGTCGCTTTACATGATTATGGCCATTATTGCTCTCTTAGTTGGTCGCTCTCAGTATTTTGCTAGCCTCCATAACCAAGTATGAGTTCTACTCATGCATCCAACTCCAAATAAAACCAAGTTATTCCAAAGAGTCCATCATACCTACCTATTAGCATTTGCTATTCCAAGTATATTCATGTTTTTATCTACCTTCCGAATTAAACTTGTTATGTGAAAATTAGTGATTAAAGCTCTCATAAACTTAATGGCACACTTTACTTTTCTTGCACTTAATAAACTTGAACCATTGTGTCATCTATGTTGTATATGCTTGCACTTATACGTTGGGGATTAGCAGAACCATGCTGTCATGGGGAACGCTTTCAACATTGCACTTGTACATTGTACCTAGTTGATATCGTGCTCTTTTGTCTATGGATGTCGTCGGTGTGAAATGGAAGGGGATCTTGTAAGTCTATGGAGTTATGTATGTGTGTTAGAGAAATGCCTGGGCCATTGGTCTAATATATGCCTAATCATGGTGGAAACCTGCAGCGTAACCATAATGAGCAATCTATAAAGCATTCTTCTTATAAAAAAAGAGATAGAGATTGAGAAAAAAGAGAAAAAAAAGATATGAGAAAAGAGGAATGAGAGAAAAAAGCACCATTTTCCCATGGTAAATAAGAAGATTGCTGAGATGCTCGTTGTCTGCTTTCCTTGTCATTTTGATATGGGGATTCTTCCGTACCATCGGGCAAGGGGTACCCCGTTGGCGGTTCTCTATGATACACATGTACTTACTATGACAAGGACTTACCGGTGACTAACCTTGAGTAGCATGAGGAGCGGCCCTCGTATTCAAGGGACATGAGATTTCCAACTTATACTTTGTCAAGCATATACTTCATAGTTTGTTCACTTTAACCTTAATAACTTCAAGATGCTTATGATAGGGGCAATGAGAGCTGAAAGATAGTAAGTACCATAATTTTTGGAAGCTCTTTATGAAACTTGAATCCCCGCTTCCTTCTATGAAGGCCTTTCTTTTACTTTTATGTTGAGTCTCCATCTTCTATCTTTATGCACCTATTAAGAGAGCATAGTGGACATTCTTAGTTTAATGTGCATTGTCCCAAGACTTGTTGATTGATTCATAACTTTGATATTGCTTGTTCTTGAACTATTTGTATCTAGTCACCCTTATGAACTTTGAAGGTGTCCTATGCAATTATGTTTTGCTACACTATGAGGGACAAGTTGAATACCATTCTTATTATGCTTTGTTTATGTGAAACAAACAAAAGTCTTGCAAAGTATTGTTATTCATGAATCTTTTGTTTTTTCCTTTTCATGTTACAACATAGTTGCTATGTCTTATTGTTAGAACTATATATTTTATGCTATGTTGAAGTACTATGATCCCAGCTATCAATGTTTTACAAATACTTTGATCAAGTTTATGATGGTGCATGTCACCTCAAAAATTATTCTTTCTTTTTTATCACTTACCTACTCGAGGACGAGCAGGAGTTAAGCTTGGGGATGTTGATACGTTGCTAATGTATCTATAATTTTTGATGTTCCATGCTTGGTTTATATCTACTTTCTTATATTTCGTCCACACTTTGGAGTATTTTTATGCACATTCTTGGACTAACCTATTAACAAGATGCCACAGTGCCAGTTGCCTGTTTTCTACTGTTTTTGGTTCCAGAAATTCAGAAAATGAATATTTTCGGAATTGGACGGGACAAAAGCCAAAGTCAATATTTCACTGAGGGGGACACGGAGCCAGAAGACAAGACGGAGAGGGGCCAGAGGCCGGCCACACTACCTGGCCAGGCGGCCAAGCTTGGCCTGCGCCAGGGGGTGGTGTGGGCGCCTAGGGCACCCCCTCAGCCTCCCCTTTCGCCTATATATTGCCTCCGATACAGAAACCCTAAGTACTCGATCAAAATTCCACGAAAGAGTCTGTAGCCGCCGTCATCTCCATCCATAGATCAGGAGGGATCTGAAGCTCTTTTCGGCACCCTGCCGGAGGGGAGAATTCACCCTAGAGGCCTTTTTCATCACCATGCAAGCCTCCGGTGTGATGCGTGAGTAGTTCATCCTTAGACTACAGGTCCATGTAGTAGCTATATGGTTGGTTCTTCTCCTTTGTGCTATCATGTTTAGATCTTGTGAGCTCCGTTCATGATCAAGATCATCTATTTGTAATCATACATGTTGTGTTTGCGGGGATCCGATGGATATTGAGATGCTATTTCAGATTGATTATTGATTCTATCATGTCTTTGTTATTTGTGATCTTGCATGATCTCCATTGTTAGTACCTATCTTGGCCGAGTAGATACCAGCAACTCCAAGAGGGAGTATTTATGCTCGATAGTGGGTTCATGCCTCTAGTAATCTGGGAAAAAACAACAATCCTTTGTAAACAACAATCCTTTGTAAACTCCAAGATGTGTTGTTGCTACTAGGGAGAAAACAACAATCCTTTGTTCATAAAACAATCGTATTGTTTACTTTACACGCAATGCTTAATGCAATTATCTGTTGCTTGCAACTTAATACTGGAGGGGGTTCGGATGATAATCCGAAGGTAGATTATTAGTCATATATGCAGTTGGATTACGGTCTATATATAATGTTGTAATACCCAATCAAATCTCATAGGAGTCAAGATGATTAGTATATGTATATATGCTTTCTCAATGTTTGTCAATTGCCCGCTGTAATTTGTTCACCCAACATGTCATCTATCTTAAGGAGAATCACCACTAATGAACTATGGACCCCGGTCCTTTCTTTTACAATCAATCTACAATTGTTTACTGTTTTCTGTTTACTTTCTGCAACCTATTACTTTCTTCCACACAATACGTTTAATCCTTTGTTTTTAGCAAAACTGGTGAGATTGACAACCTCACTATAAGTTGGGGGCAAAGTTCTATGGTTGTGTTGTGCTGGATTTCAAGTTGGAAACAACACCTTGGAGGTGTTTCCTTGCTCCTACTGGTTCGATAACCTTGGTTTCATAACTGAGGTAAAACTTGTTGATGTGCTCATCATACCTTCCTCTTGGGGTTCCCAACGAGCTCGATATATTTTGGGCCAACAAGCAGAGCTCGGTTTTTTATACGGCTCCGGTAAGTATTACGAGCTAGGTCCGCGTATCTCTTTAATTCTAGTTTCAATACAATTATCATGATTGATTATTATTTAATTGAATTCTATTCTTATAAAGTGCGCGAGCCAGCCACGGGGGGACTAATTTCTGTGGATACTATGTTTGCAAGTTCGACTATTGAGCAGAATGCATAATTTATTCGAGTATGTAAACACTATATTCACAATTTATTTTTATTACTCCTTCCGATCCATAATAAGTGTCGTTCATTTTGTACTAATCTAGTACAAACTTTGTACTAAGTGGGCGACACTTATTATGGATCGGAGGGAGTACCATAATTTGTGTTGAGTTCCATTCATAATTTTTTTATGATGATTTATATATTCATATTGATCTTGTTCTTTATAGTTGGATCAGATGCGGGATGAGCTACCACAGGAACGCCTACTAGCAATTCAAGAGGAATTGGCGGGATTTTTGCTTGACGGGGTCATATCCCCAATTGGAGAATACAATATAGATAGAGTCTAAAACATCCATGTAATTTAATGATCTCCACGTAATTAAATAGACGGACTCTAGCCCGGTTGGGACTCGTATACAAAATTGTATATATATATATATGTTTGCTCGTAAGACAAATTATATTATATATGCATCAACGTGTACAATATGTAGTAGCATAGAATATGCATATGAAGACTTGTTTCAAATGAAAACATAAAATAAAAATAATTGAACACAAAACACAAAATAAAAATAAAAACACAAAACCCTAAATCCTAAAACTCATCTCCTGCCCGGCAGGCGATTGCTTCAAAATGCTGCCGCGGTAGAAAAACCTTTAGTCTTGGCCCAGCGCGCTATGCGGAGCCACGTGGATGGCCTTTTGTCCCGGTTTGTAAGCCATCCGGGACTAAAGGGTGGGTGGGGACTATACCTGGGCATTTTCCGGGCCGGGCTCGGGCCGGGCCTGACAAAGCCCGCCCGTGCAAAACCTAGGCCCGACCCGGCTGTTAGGCCTGAATCTTGAGCCTGAGCCCGGCCCGCCATGCACATAATCATCCGGGCCGTCGGGCCTCGGGCCGGGCCCTTCCCTATTTTGCCCATTTCTCTGGCCCGAGCCCGGCCCGTGAGGTTGTCGGGCCTCATTTCTGCAGCCTAGTCCTGGCCCGTCGGACTTTTTTTGGGCCGGGCCAGGCTGCCCATGCCCAGATATAGTGGGGACTAAAGGGTGGGGCCTTTAGTCCCGATTCGGCAGTCCCGGTTGGGCAACCGGGACTAAAGGTCCTCCCGGTTCCCTCCCGAACCGGGACTAAAGGCCCGTTTTCCGCTCTAGGTAATGTGTTATGATACGATTCTTCTCCATTTTATTTGAGTGTCCTTTTTTTGCGGGTTGTCCTTTATTTGAGTGTCTTTTTATTCCCCTCCTTATCTTAATTTCAAACTTTTGATGGGGCAGCTACCAAGCATATACTCCATCCTTTCCAAAATAGAATGCAATAGTTTTTTTTGTCAAAGTCTAGCTTGTGAAACTTTGACTAACTATATAGAAAAAATGTCAACATATATACCATCATGAAATATATTTTCATACTGTGTGCATTTGGTATTGTAGACGTTAATATTTGGGAAGAAGAGGAGTACTGTCGAGTAAAGACTTCGAAGCCTTAGGAGTCCACCGAATAGTTTTTTACACAAGAACCCACCGGCTCAATTACAAGCACTTGTGCTATCTTTTGCGGCCACTAGGCACACCGTGGCCAGACACGTTGCATTCAAGCCCATATTCCCCAAGCACCACGAAACTATCACACCTCACTGCTTTTGCAAAGGTGGGCAAAGCAGACAACGGCATAAGGCAAGGAATCAAGTGATTTCAACGGGGGAATAACTTAGCCGGAGAGGGGAAAACCAACGACTTTTGGCCACTACTCTCCAACTATAAATACACCCACACCCGCATGCGCTAAGTGCCGTGCACTGATCAGGTTCCTTGTGTTTTTCATGCATCTGCTTGTTCTTCTCTTCGCTATTGCAAATCCAAGAACACAACGCAACACCACCCCATTACCACGAAAACCTCCATGGACAAAGGCTACGCAAGCCAGCTCCAGGCCTTCTGCAAAGCCGCTCTTCTTGGCCTGGTCCTCTTTTCCATGGCGACCTGGGTGCCGCACGGGCTTTCTTGCCTGAGGAGCTTCCTCTTTGTGGCACTCCCTTGTGCTGCTTCGGGGATCGTCACCCCAAAGTGTCTCTTCGTCTTCTCCAACATCATCGTCGTCTTCCTCGCCACGGAGTCGAAGCTCACACAGAACAACGCTGCTCAGTCTCCTGGCTGTGATGATGACATAGATGTTGTGGTACGCGAGCTTGCGGTTTTCGCACCATCGATCAAAGAGAACCATGCCGCAGAAGAGACCGTCGAAGAAGAACGAGGAGTTAACGTAGCAGCTGCACGCATGAGCACGGAGCAGCTGGGTCGATGCGGAAAGGAGGAGATGAGGGAACAAGAGGGTGATGTCTTATTGACTAATGATGATGGTGATGGTCAGAGAATGCAAGTTGAAGACGAAGTACTGCTTGAAGAGGTGACAAAGGAAGAAGACTGTGGAGAGGAGGCGACGGAGCTGCCTACTGACGAGCTGAACAGGAGAGTTGAAAACTTCATCGCAAGATTCAACATGGAGAGGCAGCTCGAGGCAAGGATGATCGTCTGCTGCTGCTGAGGAAAGTATCTTATGTGTGTGCTTGTATAATTAAGGTGTGTACATAAGCTAGTTTATGGAAGAAAAAAACGTAAGCTGGTTAATCCACCTTATTATGTGTACGCAAAAAACGCATGAGATAATTAACATGCTTTTGATGTACTACTGTATATCATTGCACGTTTACTGTTATGCATGCAATGTAATTATGTCTTCCTCTTTACTTGGCATGCATGGGGAATCTACGTAGGGCAGCACATGGAATATTTTTTGTTCTACAGATATGCATGCTCTTGCTCAGTCATTTAATAAGTAAAGCCGGCCTCTTTTCTTCAAAGAAACACACCACAAAGAAATATTAATTGTTCCTTCCCTAACCCTCCATCCCAAGGCTTAAGGCATATAATTATTTTGAAATAAAGTTTGACCAAATTTTTAGAAAAAATCTATTAAGAACTATTATATTATATAGACACCATGTGAAAATATGTTTCATGATGTATGAAATGGTATGGATTATGTGGTGCAAATATTAATATTTTTCTCTAAAAGCTTGGTCAAATTTTAGTTGGTTTGACTTTTGAAAAAATTATATGTCTTAAGCCTTGGGACAGAGGTAGTATTATATGTTCTCCGCTACCTCCATGGTTCATCCTAAAAAAAATTTATCAAAAAAACCCCACAAATGCGGAAACATATGAGAGATAGGAATAACATATACTCTTTCTGTTTTAAAATATAAGATGTTTTAGAACCTAGACACTAAAAGAGGTCTAGATACACTTTATTCACAAAGCTAAAACATCTTATATTTTAAAACGGAGGGAGTATATTTCAGAAACCCACACAAATATGGTGTTCTATAGCTCACTCTGTTTGATGAAATAAGAATTTATAAGCAGCACAATGGTAAGTCATATATAGCTATTCGGTTATGTTTATGGGGCTCCGATTGAGATTTTGCTAAGTCTCGGTCGATCCAGAAAATTGCAATTTCTGTTTAGCGAAAATGCAACAGCTAGATTTAACCAAATCAAAGATGCATGAGTCGATTTGGAAATTCAGAAAGTTTTAGTCGACTGAGACCTAGCAAAATCGTACTTCTAAATTGTATAGCAGTTCTCTTGTGTTGGATTATTAGTACCCGGCTAAAGAAAGAATATACGTGGTCGTAGCTAGGTAGCTAGCATCCTAAACTACTCCCTCTGTTTTAAAATATAAGATGTTTTATCTTTATAGAAAAAAATATCCAGACCTTTCATAGTGTGTAGCTTCATTTAAATAAGGAGTGAACCTAGACACTAAAAAGGCGTAGATACACTGCTTTCATAAAACTAAAACATCTTATACTCCTCCGTTTTAAAATATGATGTTTTAGCTTTATGAAAGGAGTGTATCTCGACGTTTTAATGTGTAGGTTCACTTCAAACCTGTACGAATCTACACGCTAAAGTGAGTCTAAATACACTCATTTCATAAAGCTAAGATTTTAGAGTGAACCTATATACTAAAACGTCTAGATACACTATTTTGAAACGGCGGGAGTAGAACCAACGAAAATTCTATCGCGTTCTCGGTTGTAGTAACAGTTACGAGAATATTTTTTGGCAATAGAAGATAGAACACGTCTCCAACTTTAACTGTATGATTGATATGGAATCCGAATACATGGAGCTCTCCGAGTCATGAAACGTGTGCCTCATGCAGTAGCTTTCCTTCGTTAGCAAGAGTTTGTGGTTTCTGCTGATTGGAGAATAAAAGTGTCGCAAAGAGAGATCATTCCGTCCGTATCTAGAACTTCTTTCCTACATAGTTTTGAAATGCACATCCTGTAGCATCCCATCTGTCTAACATCTGTAATGCTACATAGTCTAATAATAATATGCTATATTTCTACATATAATTATTGCATCATAATTATATCATGCTCATGTCATCATGCCACATTGCATTTGAGCATCATATAAAACCCTTTTCACATATGCACCATTAATTGTATTTGCCTCTTGATACATTGTATTTGGTTCTTGATAAATGCTTGATGCCCAAATTGAGTTTGGAGCATATCTTTTATTAACTCCACCACATTTCTTGTCACCACCCCATTATTTCACCGTCCAACTATATGTGAGCCTTACAATTTATTTGGTTTTACCTCTAACTCATGTGGGTTGGGATGGATCCACTTATAATTCCACATGCTCCCATATAAGCATCATGTTGTTTTCACATTATTGATATGTGGGAGCCATATAGCCACTGTTGCATGCTATGTGAGTGGAGTGCATTGTCAAGCTTCCATATGGTTTAAATTTGAATATAAGATCATGGAGGAATACAATTGTGGTTCATGTTGGCTAGTGGCACATACACACAAGCTTGGCCACCCTATATTCATGCATGATCTTGTATTTAGTCCATGTGGTAAACAAGCTTCCTTTCCTTTTGTTGGGCTATATTCAAATTCTTGAAACCTTGCTTATATAAAATCCATGAGTTATTCTAGTGGTTTTCACTACTAGAGAATGCATTTACTATTCATGCATGGGCCATGCAAGATCACCATCATCTTCTTTCTGTGGGTTTTCTTGGATTTTTGAGTGGAGCATGGTTCTTTTGGAATCATTTCAAGTTGGCTCAATTTTGTTTGAACTCCACAATCCTAGGGCATCTACTCCTTGTTTTGGTTTTGTTAAGCCTCATGGCATGCATGCACCACATGGAGTATATGTTTTCCCACTTCACCTAAATCCTTTCTCTCTTACCCCATGTAAGTTAATCACATCCTCCACCTTTTCTATCTCTTATCCTTTGGATAGATGGATTTGTATTTGGTTGGGGCATACTCATTTGATACTATTCAAATACAAATCCTAAATTCTATCTAACCTACCTAGCTCAAACCCTACACCCTACACATCTCTAAACCTAGCTACACACTCACCTCACCACCTCTCCTTATTCCTAGCCTCGGCTAAACCCTAACCTAGCCCTTTTCCTACCCTAATCGCCACCACCTGGTCCTGCCCTGGCTAACCTGGCCCGACCCAAACCCCCAACCTAGCTACCCCTTGGCTAGACCAAACCCTGCCGAGCCTCCCTTGCTCGACATCTCCCTAGCCGAGCCCCTTCCCTTCCCCTATCCTCTCTACCTCGCTGACAAGGAGACCCCACCGAGCCCCTGCGCCATCCCCTCTGGCCCCAGCTGCGGACACCCAGATCCCTCCCGAGCCTTGTCTACCACGTGAGAGAGGGAGGAGAAAACAAACTGTACCACCTTTTCCACCCCGCCACCATCCACCCAGGTGCACCCCTCCCAGGCCTTATCTACTCCCTCCTCCCCTGCCTGCAGCCCCTCCAGATCTCCCCAGGGCCTGCCCGGCAGCTGCCTTCGCCCTCTGCCTGCTACACCCCCTTCCACACCCCACCATCGGCTTCACCGAACCACCACCGTTTCTAGGAGGCAGGCGTGGAGCTGGGTTGTCGAGGAAGGCGAGGAGATCCCCAGCATCTCCCCTATACACGGAGACGAGGAGGAGGAGGCCCAGTCCCGCTACACGCCGACGAGCCGAGGAAAACACCCTAACCGCCGGTCGTCAGCTACCCCGCCGCTCCCCTGCTTCCCGTCTTGATCCACCCCCACCAGCACACTCCCGGTGAGCCTCTGCCCCCCCCCCCCTGACACCTCCTCTAGCATCATTGCTTCCTGGTCGCGCCAGACACACCGTCGAGCACCCTCGTTGCACGACGCTCGTTTGCTGTTCCTCCCGCTGTGCGCCGCAGAACCTTATCCTCGTCGCGCAGTAGAACCCAGCAACAACCCCGCTAGCCGCAGCGGTAGCCGCCGCCTGCGCGCGCTCTAGATCGCGAGATCGATCCCCCGCCGCGCCGGTGCCCTTCGCCGTCAGTTTCGTCAGTAAACGTGTGGAAGAAAAACAGTAGTCGGGGGCTTTTTACCGAATACCCCCTGCGCCTTTTTGCGGCTCAGCCCGCGCTCCACCGGGGCCCGCTTGTTAGCTGCTATGGCTTTTTACAAAAAAAAACACCCGGAGTCCTTGTTCCTCAACCTGCGGTCCTCGTCCGCGCCGTGTGGCACCCGCCCATTCACCCGCTGGCGCGTGGGCCCGTTTGAGCGTCGGGTCCACCGATCAGCCGATGTGACTCGCTTCAGTCGTAGTAAGAAAAGTCTACCGCGCGTTGGCTTCCGCCAGCTCAGCGCGGCCCCACCCGTCAGCATCTGTGGCTAAGTCTGCATGTGTGCAAATAGTGCTTGTTTCCTTTTCTGTTTAAACAAAATAATTTCAGAAATGTTCAGTATGATTTTAAATCCAGTTTTAAATAACTTTTAATTGACAAATCCAAATAATACAAATAATATATGTTTTTAAATCAGAAAAATGTGAGGAATTCAAATATGCCATCCAAAATAATGTTTGACTAATTTAAATTTCGAGATGATTAAATTTGCAATAAATGCCGTTATCTCGATAAATTAATAACTTTAATTCGGTATTCCAAATTTGACAAATAATATGTCTAAATAGATCAGCGTGACGAGCCCATTCTAATATGCATTCCACGATATGAATTGCAGCATGCATCATATAAATATTAAATAATTAGAACTATTTATGGTAATAAAACTTGACCAAATAATTAATAAAATGATTTATTCTTGTCCCCGCACCTCACCCTTGCCATGCTACATTATTGCCATGTAAATTGTGCATCATTCATCATGGCATGCTTGGTTGCTTGTCGCATTTTATTTATATGCTTGTGCGCTTTATTTATGTTGGCCCTTATTTGTTTGGTTCTTCTTTCAAATAGGCGCTGAGGGGAATTATCAGGAATCCCAAGAGTACTACCCAGATCTATCTCTCGCTTCAACTGAGCTGCCAGGCAAGCACTACCACATGCTTGCATACATATAGTACCTATTGCTTCTATCTTATTCTTGCATCATGGAGTCGCGATTGCATTAAACTGAATCCCAAGCATCATTACTGCAAACAATGCAATAGCTTCGGTAAGAGCAAAGCCCAAAATGGCATAACCAAATAATTGTTTAGCTAATGATGGATTTCGGGCCAGCTAAACGGAATTGTTTGGAAGATGAATGGATGCAGTTTAAACCCCATCGAAACTTGTTCCTCCATCCTATGAACCATTAATACAGGAGTTGCTTGAGCCTTGCGAGTCATATAATTGCATGTGTAGGGTTTGTGAGTGTCTGATGGATAACGAGGTACCTAAACAACTTAACCTGAGTAGTAATGGGATAACTAATGAAAGAGGCACCAGTGGGCAATCTCTGTTATTTGGTTTTTCATGCTCACTTGTGTCCCGTAGGACCCCGAGTACTTGATACCTGTTCCTTGACTATTCGCACTATCCACATACGGGAGACTCTATGAATCCCCCTTGGCATGAGCTTGATTTGCACTTTATTTCTTGGGGCCACAAAGTAGTTTGGGGCTTTATTACTATCATGTACTTATGCCATGCTTTACCGCTTTATTTACGATTGTGCGTGGAGCACCTGTATTGTTTAGGATCGTGGCATGATTTCGCGGTATCGACAAGCCCAGTCACACTTTCGGGTTTCCGGTCATTTACAGCCGTTCTCGCAAACCCTGGGTCCATCTCGGAGCCGGCCAACTTCGTTGCGGGTAGCTTATTAGGGTGGCCCCCTGAAATGATTTATGAATCCTGTGATTGCTTTGTCGTGAAATCCTCGTTGGGTTTTGATTTGGTTTTTCCGAGGTTGATCGTGTGTGTATTGCTATTTGTGCACCCCTGCAGGGTAAATCTTTCTGAAAGCCGTGTCCGCGGTTATGGACGACTTGGAGCACTATTTCTCGATCATAGACAAGTATAACTAAAGTACCGTCTTTAATTTGACTAAATATCTGACTGGTAATTAGTGCAATATTCATGGAATGATTAATAAAACTGCCAACGGATGGGTTGTTCGTCCGCTTTCTCGTTGGTAAGCGAGAAGGAGGATGGATCTGTTACTTTATACTGTTATCACTGTTGGTTCTAAATAACGGGCATCCGTCTATCTTTAGTTAGGCGGATGATTAGCGGGTATCTATAGACTTGTTAGTTACTATCTTTTGCTGCAATTGTGTCACCCCAGGTATATGTCCCCTTTAGAGGCATAAAGACTTGCTGAGTACCCCTAGGGTCTCACACGATAAATTGTTTGATTCAGATGAACAGGTGTATTCGCAAGATGGATACTGGGTGGAGGAGACATATGATGTTGGCAACGATCACTCGGTGTAGAGATTCCGGGGATGGGGATCCGTGAGATCTGTGGGCGGGATGTGCTTATTTATATGGCATCTTATGCCGATTTGCTTCTTATCCGTACTCGGATCTTGTTTCCCGCTTCCGCTTGATACTCTATTGATTGATGTATGAGGAGCTATCCTACACTATTATCTCCATCTAGGATATTTGGATCTTGTCGTATGGCGTTGCAATATTTCTATTTCTTTTAGATGGTATGGCTCTGAGAACTGTTGTAAGGTAGCTTGCATACATACTCACTTGTGCATGTATTTGATCTCTTCGCCTGTTGCCTACGCCGCTCGCTCTTGTCCCGATGTTCTTGGAAGTGGTTATGGCGGTCGACGGGCCTACACGTGGGTGGCCCTGGGCCCCCGCTGTAAAATACCTTAACCACTTTTGGTTCATCCAGGCTTGAACTTAGAGCGTAGGGTCCGAGGTTGTTACACATCCCATAGACGGAACCCTGCCCCAACCCTCCCTCGTGTGGCGGCGCCAAGCAAAGCCCAGGTGGTGGCGGGGCGGCGGTGCTCTTCTTGCCAGCTGATTCAAATCCGAGGTGGCGGCATCTCCTCTTCCATCATCCACCAGCGGTGTTGTGGATCGGCGGCGGTCGGGATGAACTCCGGAGATTGCTAGCAGCAGTCGGCGTTCAAGCGGCCCCAAACTAGGCCCACATGTGCTCGGCCGGGCCTCCTCCTCCGCAGCGGCGGCATCTCGTTGATCGTAGCGACGGCAGGCGGCGGTGATCCTCCTGGACCATTTTTGCAGTAGGAGGAAGTCAGGGACTCCAACCTCGGACATGGTGGTGGTGGCTCCCTCCTCCGCTAGAGGAGGTCAGCCGGCTAGCTAGGGCAGATCCTTGATCCCGCTTTTAGTATTGGCAGCGATAAGGGAACGTGCGGCTGCCGATAAAAACTGTGCTATGATTCCGGTCATGGCGGGCATTGGTGGTGTCTTCGTGTTGTTACCCTTGTTGAAGGCATTACCACTGCAGCTACCATCCACCTACTTGCACTACTTCGGGAGAACCCCAGACACAATTCTTCCGGATCGGACGATGGTGCCGTGGGCATCGTTCTTCCTATGGGGTTTTCTTGCTAGCCTCCACTACAATTATCACTCTTGTGGTTGTCCTCATTGATATAATGATACGTCCATTTTGCATCACTATTCTATATCATAATTTACTGTTATTTATTGATATATTTCATATTAAGAGATGATACTTATGTTATTTCATCTATAGTTGCATGGTTGATGACTTTTAGAGGATGGACCGCTGAAGTCAGGATTCTGATGAAAAAGACACCGTTTGGAGGCGAAATTCGCGAAGATCAGAAAATCCCAGAAAATATATGGAAAATCCTATTTTTTCAGAAGACGAAGGATGCCAGAAGGGGGAGTGGAGATGGGCCACAGGGGGCCCACACCACCCCCTGGCGCGGGCCACCCCTAGCCGCGCCACCAGGTGGTGTGGCCACCCGGGCCACTCCTGGCTCTCCCCTTTGACGTATATTATCCCCACAAAACCCTAAACCTGAGGGGGTGACCACAAAAAGATTCCGCCACCTCTGCGGGGTGGAAACCTGCAGAGAGAAAAAGATCTCTCCGGCAGACAGAATTCTGTCGGGGAAATTCCTTCCCGGAGAGGGAAGATCATCGCCATAAACATCACCATCAAGCTGGACTTCATCGGGATCATCATCATCACCATCTCCATCATCATCTCCACCAGCACCATCATCACCACTCCATACCGCTGTAACAATTGGGTTGAATCTTGCATAGTTCTTAGGGGAAACTTTCCTAGTATTGATTACTTGTTGTAGTCGATGCTATTGAGTGGAACCATTGAATTATCGTTTATGTTCAGATTGTTACTTATCATTATTTCATCTCTGATCTTGATCCATATGATGTCTTGTGAGTAGTTCGTTTAGTTCTTGAGGACATGGGAGAAGTCATGTTATTAGTAGTGGAGTTGTGTTGAGAAAGATTCAAATGTTTGTTAATTAAGTTGTGGTGTTATTCTTCTAGTGGTGTCATGTGAACGTCGACTACATGACACTTCACCTATATGGGCCTAGAGGAATGCATTGTGTATCTGGCTACTAATCGTAGGGGTTGCCTGAGTGACAGAAACCCGAACCCCCGTTAGGAAACCTTTGCACAAGGGATGTCAGGGTCTTAGAGTTTAAAGATGTGGTTATGTTTCTATCTTAATTACTTTCTTGTACCTGCGGATACTTGCAAGGGGTATAATCACAAGTATTTATTAGTCCTAGGAAGGTCGGTACATTAGCACATGTTCACCCACATAACACTTAGCAAACTAAAAAAGATTAATCAACTATATAAAGTGAAAGCACTTGACGATATTCCCGCGTGTCCTCGAGAATGTTTGGTCATCTTAAGTAATACAACCGGCTTGTCCTTTACTGAAGAAAGGATTGGGCCACTTGTTGCATTCTTTATTATTGTCTTTTATTTGCTCGTACTTTATTTACCTGTATTATCAAAAACTCTAAAAAACCGTTTGCTAAGTATTTACAAAGAATTCCTGCTCCAAGCACTCGTCAACACCTTCTGCTCCTCGTTGGGTTCGACACTCTTACTTATCGAAAATACTGCGATACACCCCCAATACTTATAGGTCATCACATAATCAGCCGCAACGTGGCTTGGCCCGCCATAACCATCATAGTTACATTGCCTCCTATTGTGGGTTTTACGCCTATCGTGGTTTTCTTCTGGTGAGTGTCCCCATTTATTTTTTGCTGCATCCTCACTGTCGTCCCACCGATTTGCCATGTCCATCAGTTGGGTAATTGTCCTTGGTTTCACTCGACCCATCTCATCTATGAATTATTTTCAGCGGGCCTTCATTAAAGGCGCCGATTGCCATCTTGTCATAGATACTCCCGGCTGAGTTCTTGATGATGTTTCACCGCTATATGAATGCGCGTATTGGTTCTCATGATATCTGCTTGCATGCCCACAACTCTTCGATAGACGCGGGTCACTTGAACATGCCCGAAATCGCCCCAACTGTTGATGGATTCCTCGGGTAGTTGCCATAGCCAAGAAGGCACAACGCCGCTGAGGTGCAACTGTAGGCTTTGCATGGCGGTGGTCGCCAATCCACCCAGAAGTTTCACAGTTTACAAATAATCGGGCAGCTATGCCTCTGGCTCCATCATACTTTTGGCGATCGTGCGGGAGCTTAAAATCCTTGTGTACGGGAGTTTTGTGAACCCGATGGGTAAAGCAACTTGCGCCATATAGTTCCCAGCTGTCATTGTTTTCGTCATCTGAGTACCTTATGGTACCGTGCTTCTCCCGAGACTAGTCGATTTTCCATTGCATAATATCGTCCCTAGCATCATGACTACGCGAGGAATGTCTGAAGCGTATGTGGTGCGGCGAACTGTACCTTGGGGTCTCTACCACTTGCCGAGGGCTGTTGCAACGACGTGGTGATCTGTTAGAGTGCGGGACAATATCTTGGTCCCCTTGTGCGAATGTTGCTCCGATCATGCCGAGACCCATGAGGACGGGGTGGTGGATGGCTGCCCGCGGATCGTCGGCTGCCGGTTGGGTTGTGAGAAGATAGGTCTAAGACGCAACGAGGGCGCCTTGCGTCGTCTTAGCCTTGATATGGCCCCCTGAGTCTATGAACATGAATGACAGGTCCAAGTATCGGGTGATATCGCATCTTTTGCCTTCAGGTATGTTGTGCAGCCCAGAGCCGCCCCTTCCTGGTTATGATCATCGTACGACACTCCCAAAGTTGCGGGTGGAGCTGAGCTACGCCTGTCGTATGCTTGATTCGTCTACTCTCCTTTTTTGTTCCTCCAGGTCCCTTTCGTCTTCACTAGTTTTCTTTTTTGCTTGTGGAGGAGGTACCGATACGCCATCAGATTTTTGCGTGAGGCATCCGCCGTCATGGTTACTGCACCTGAGATGATGTTTCTTGCTTTCTCCCATGCAGCTGGTGAAAACCGAAGAGTTATCCGTTCACCATCGTGTGCTCCACCTCCTCCTTAGACAGCACGGTTTTTCACGGGTGTTTCAGATCCATTCTTGCGAGCACTTGTATTGTTTTCTGAAATAGTATCATTGGGCAAGATGATAGGGTTACCATTGGAGTCACGTGGTGTTGAAGTTCTTTCGTCCGTTCCTGTGGCTCCTATAATCACGCACACCTGGTAGCGCTCCATGTACGATTTGTCATTGTAGTCATCAGAATCGTGGGAGACACTGTCTTGGAGACGAGTGAAATCCCACGGGTCCTGTTATAGGTATGATTCGACATTTTTTATCCTATCGATGCTTTTTTCAAATTCTCCACCTGTCGAGTTCATGTTGTAAGGTGATGTTGGTTCAGAGTCAGATCTGAAGGAGAGACCATCATAGAGATCGGCCAAATACCCCAGATCCGCGGCATGGCCACAACTGTTTTCAACAATTGTTGGGTATGAGGTGGCCCTTCCAGTGGAGCCGATAGAAGATGTCGTTGTTGCCGTAGGTGCTGTGATTGCGGCCGACCAATCCGAGTAGACTGGAGCCAAGAGGCAGAAGTTTTCCGCCGCCCCAATGTGAAAGTGAAATCCAATTTCTATCCTGTAGTTCCTTCACTTAGAAAGAGATGGGTGACTCAGGCGACTTCGGTGGCAACACCGTGGTTCCCTGTCTCCGCTCGCTAGAGGGAGGTCGGTTTTTGGTTCTCCCACCGGCTGATAGTGAGGAAGAAGAAGGGGCCTTCGAGGGCAATGAATATGAGGAGGAGACCAGATCGCCACTCAAATACCTTCACCATCAACCTCCAGATGATGGCAACACCAACTTGTCTGAGTCTTCTTCTAGAGTGGAAAAACGGATTGAATGTCATCACCAACAACGGATCGCGGCTATGGGGTTGCTGATTTTGCCAACGCATGTATGTGAAGACGCTAGCAGAAGGGTGGCTGCATCTCCTAATCGCTCGTTTCGACGTAAAACTGTTCTCCGACAACCAGTGTTGGATGCTTCTATTTTCCCCGCATGCGATGATGGCAATGAGTTTGAGTGGACTCTGGTGACCCTCGTCGGCGGTGCGGTCATCGTCCACTTTGTCGGCCAGACCTGGTGATCCTCGCCGGCGGTGTGGTCATCGTCCACTTCATCGGTCATCATGATGTTTGAATTTGCGGGCTTTCGGCCCGTGACGTGTGGGTTGATTCCACATGCAGTAGGAAATACGGGTTGTCACGTATTGGTACAATTAAACGATCGCGATGGATTGAGTTTGATACCGACTGATGCCTATTTCGGGGCTGGTCGCTCCTTTTCTCAGTTGTTCGGTCATACAGGCGAAAACCCAAAACCCCGGCTGTAGGGCGGCGGCTGCAGTCCGAGATGAACGATAATGGCGGTGGTGGAGCTCAAGGTCGGGGAAACGGTCCTGGAGGGGCCTTGGATACTACCATATCAACAACACTGGTAGAGGTCACGGAAGAAGGAATAATAATAACAACAAGTTCAATGACAGATCCGGTGAAAATTTCTTTGCCGGGGAATCCAGTGGTACGGCGGGCGTCCGTGATTTTGACCAAAAGTATGATTCAGGCAATATGACTGGAGGTTTTGATAGTCAGACTAATTCTCGTGGAGAAGCTTTTGGCAACTTTCATGGAGGATCTGGTTTCAATAATTCTGGAAGGGACAATGGTGGTGATCCGGGTTATCAGAACTGGCACCGATATGAATTCAGGGCTTCGAGAGGTGAGAACTGGAATGAAGGAGGATACAATGGTAGAAACATGACAGATGAAGTTGTAGCAATGTTTGAAAACGTTACCAATAAAGCCGTCTAGTCTAGGGGCCTTCTCCCCATGCATTCTGTCAATAGAACCTTTGAGCTCAAGCGCATCAAACGGTCTATCCAGGTGGGAAAGGTTGGTAGAAGACAAACCAATCTCATCCCAGTTAAGCTCGACAGCCCTAGGTGATGTTGTTCCCATCAGATTGTTGTAGTGCTCTAGAAGAATGTCAGCTTTTCTCTCGTGCTCCATGACCAAACCTGTAGGCCCCTGAAGAGAGGAGATGTTGTTTTTTCTCCTCCGGTCATTAGCTCTTATGTGAAACAGCCGTGTATTCGCGTCCCCATGCCTGATCCAAGTTATTCTGGATCGTTGCCTCCATTGCATCCTGTCGATGGCAGCAAAGCCAAGAAGTTTTCTCTTAAGCAGAACGCGCAGCTCGCCTTCCTCGACAGTCAACTGCCTATCTTCCTGAGCCACATCAAGGAAGAAAATCACCTCGTCAGCCAAAGAGGACATCAGCTTAGCCCATCTCGCCTTTTCTCTGCCCCATTTCTTCAGAACTTTAGCTGTTCTGGACAACTTGATATGCAGGGTTCTAATGGCATCCTTAGAAGCGACTGGATTTTCCCAAGCAGCCTTCGCAACCTCAGGCGTTTCTTTCTCCTCTATAATGCAAAAGCAGAGCACCTTCTAGTTCACATAAAAAAACAATGGTAGAAACAATTATGGTGGTTCTGGAAACATGAATTTCTGCAATTACAACAACAATAATGGACAAAATAACAATTCAAGGAATTCGGTCAATCAAAACTTGATCAATCATGTGGTTGAGGCGGTCGGGGTAGCAACACAAGGTGGTTCTTGATTCTACTGCAACAACCTTTTGTAGTGCAAACTCATGTTCCTCCTACGATGGCGCATGTAACTGTTGGATGAGCTCAACCTGGCGTGGGACTTGGTCTGTCTGGCGCGTGACTTGGTCTATCTGCCGCGGGAGGGGGTTAGTCTGCCACGGGCGTGGGGCAGCCTGTCGCGCCCCTCGTCAGCTAGCCGCAGCACTGGGGAAGCCTGCCATGCTTCCTCGGCAACCTGCCATGGTGACTTTCCCTACCGCGGCAGCGGCAAGCGCTCAACATGTTTTGACACCAGTTATTCCTGATTGAGTGTCTGATATGGATATGATAGAGGGAGATGCGCCAAATAAAAAGGCGAAAACAAATGACAAGTTGAGGTGTTTTCGGTGTAAGTAGCCTGGGCATTTTCATAAGGATTGTATGGTTGCTATTTGTAAAAATTGTGAGTCACTACAACACATTACTACCTCTTGTCCGCTTTTGAGTTCTCCTAAACCGACCATGGTGGTTCATGACTTTGGCAGGGAGCAGCTCATGTTTTTGGAATTGACAATAACTGAGACATATAGACCTAGAGTTGAGAATTCTAGGGTGGAAAGGGTCTTTGTTGACGGTGGTCCATTGTCAGTATCCCTCAAAAAGCTTGTCCGCTCGGAGAACTATACTTGGGAGATGGTCGAGTTTCAGCAAGATTTGTTTAAAGTGAAATTCCCCACTAAAGCTGAAGTGATCCGCATGAAAACACTGAGGAAATATCAAATCCCTGATACCCCTATCATTCTTAAAGTTGATGAGTGGGACGTGGTTGATGAACCAATTTTCTTGTTACCACTAGTGTGGGTTCAGATTTTTGGGTGGATATGCCATTTACTAGGCAAACTGGTATAGTTCTGAGTCCATGTCCGTCGTGTGGATCCTAATCTCATTCCATCACACCTTGATATTTGGATCAAACGGGGGGTTTTCTGGCTTCGTTTCTTGGTGGAGAAACCAAATGGCCCATCTGATCTTGGGGATTCTATACGTGATACACAACAGAAAAGGGATAAAGTATATGATGCTCATAAAGAGAATAAACAAGGTACTACCAATATGGAGGGGGATAACTCTGTTGACCAGCCTAAGGGCACCAGCTATGGAGGCATATGCATGCCACTGCCCTAGTGCTTCCGGGTAGGATTAGAAAATGGGGCGACCCTTCCATTTTACTGCTGCCCAATGCACCTGTAGTCTTCTGACGCGAGCATGCAGCCCAAGCTGGCCCCTCTTCTTCCTGCTTTTCCTTTTCCCCACCTCCTT
This sequence comes from Avena eriantha, assembly GCA_910589775.1. Classification (NCBI taxonomy): domain Eukaryota; kingdom Viridiplantae; phylum Streptophyta; class Magnoliopsida; order Poales; family Poaceae; genus Avena; species Avena eriantha. The sequence goes on from OU342742.1 coordinate 485,296,516, forward strand.
TTCTCATTTCTTTTTTCTTTCTTTACCTGAGGAGGATCATGCCTCCTCTGCAAGCAGTACCCGTGCTCTGCAAACCATGCTTTTTAATCTACCATGGCATCCGAGCCTACATGGACAGTGGGGCAGTGGTTCTAGGGCATACGGTTGGCCATGCCCTAATACCATTTCTGAGAATCAGCTTTCAGGTGGGGGCTTAGTGTCTAATGGAGTGTAGAACCTGGAAGGCTGTCTTGTACTCCTTTTCGTGTGGGTTCTTTTTCTCTGTCTACTGATAAGGTGTCCAAACAACAGTTCAAACGGCCATGTAAATTATTCTCTTGGTAATTGTCATGATTCTATTAATTTGAATTATGTATGACAGGAATTGATCCTACCTCTCGTTGTGTCTCCGTGCACAGCTACGTCGGATGCACATGCAATCATGAAACCTATGTCGCCCGCTGAAGAACTTGTAGCGTGTGTGGAGGTGCAATCGTCGGCAGTGGCGGAGCCAGGAATGGAGCAAGTCCCGAGCCAAAATCTAAGCATACAAAAAACTACTAATTTTTTTCTTGTAATAACACAGAAAATTTGGTACGATGGCAAGAGCATATATTTTAAATCCACTGTTAACAATCCAAAAACATACAAAGAGACGAGTAAAAACTAGAAATAGTAGTACAAAATACAAAAGAGTACTAAATCACTAGATTAGTTCATCTGAACCTCCCATAACCTTATCATTACTAGAAGAACAAGTACCTTCAAAATATGAAGAATATTTTATAAGAAAAAGCACAAATATGAAATGAAATGGTTAACCATTGATATGAATATGAGAACTTACCAAAACAAAGAGGAAAAAATCCTCTACATGAACAATATGTTTGAAAAGAAAATACAATATCATCATCACTAATATAGAGAAATACATCTCGCTCAATATGACAAACCATGCTATAATTCATCAAATCATAACCCAATCGTCATGATGTTTGAACCAACTATGAGGAAAACTTCTAAGTCTACCGTATTTTTCAAAAGGTGACCTCTTATATTTGTGACCAAAAGGTTGGCATGGACCTAAATTAATATACTCCCTTCTAGAAACATACTGAATGTTTGGATCCAACTTATCAATAGGTGTCCTAAGACCAGCATCTGAAACAATAATATCCATACCAATGACCACTCGAGTATTGGCATTGGCAACACAATATGAAAGATTATCACTTGCTTCACATGAGACTGATGATGATGAAGGTCTATTTTAGGTAGTCGATTCATTTTCAGTAGCTTCTTCGGCTTTTTCTTCGGTTTGAGGACACATATTTGTTGATTGGTTCAGTTTCGAGATGGATAGATAAAATCTCTTCATTTTGTGTTCCTGCAACATTAGATCAACTATTACAACCAAATCCAACTATCCAAACAAGTCAAATTCTGATTGGTATCCAATTCAATTAGCTAGATGAATTCCCAATTCAAAATTAGAGTGATACTGAAATTACCTAGAAGAACGGAGGAACTAGAGGCAGCAGTCAGGCACTCAGGCAAGCTTCTAGGACTGGCAGCGGATAGGGGGAGACTGGAGACGGGCAAACGGTGACGCGGCTCTAGGTCGCAGGGGGGTTGGGGGGAGACGGTCTGGAGAGCCGTGGCCTAAACAGGTCCACAGGAGGTAGGGGACGGAAGGACGGCATGGCGCATCGTTGGCGTACCTCTAGCCCTAGCTTGCTGCTGGTGGTGCCGACGCGCAGTCCCGCTGACGCATTTCCTACAGGGAACGAACAGGCGCCAACTCGTGGTTTCCTGGTTGTTTCTCTCTATCAAGCGAGCGGGGAGGAAGGCCACATGGGCCAGAGTTGGGCTGTGCCCCGGGCCAAAGATTTTCTTTTCCGCTGATGGTAAGAAGAAACTTGCGTTGTGCCCTAAGCCATGGCCTAGGTTGCCCTGGGCCTGGCTCCACCCCTGATCGCCGATGAAGATGAGTAACCCGGGCTTTGTGGCTTCGCCAAGCAAGATGAAGATAGTGGCATCAACCGAAACTGTGTGGATGGAGCTAGACCATGTTGGGGGTTCTGTGTCCACTCCAGTGACACTCAAGGAGTTCAGAACTCTTGTTACTCCAAACGGCGGTTTTGAAACCGGTGTTGGCAATGGACAAATTGTTGGGGACGGACACTTATGTGGCAAGATCACCACCAACACTTTTGGGGGAATCCCGTTATCCTCGGTGACTAATACACGATCGAGTGACTGAATTATGTCTCAACCTAGTGTTGATGCCACACAGATGGAGCGGGGTAGCAAATTTGGTACAACGTCCTGATGGTGGACAATTTACAATGTCCAATTCTAAGTTTTCTATCATGATTTTTTTTGAATGTAGAAATTTTAGAAAAGGCTCAGGCAATTTGGGTGTCATTAGGGGAAACATTTGAGAAGAGAAATGTAGCAGCTAATATAAATAAAGATAATGAATTCAATAGAACTTTGATAGTTCTAGAACACAATGCTTTACATAAGGATAACCTGGCTACTACAATGACTAATCTTTTGTTTCAAAGGTTTCCAATTTATGCGAGGATCCGGCAGAATATGAAATTTCTATTCTTGATAATCCTACTGAGACGGTTGACCCTGAGGTAAATCCAAATAGTAGATGAAAGAAAAAGCAATATGATACTACTTGTGTTCGGAGGAGTGTTAGGGCGAGGGTTAATATTTTTTTAAAGCAAGGGTTGAGAGGTTTAATTTGGTATAGGGAAGGTTTTAGAGACACGGCTAAACATCTTTTCACTTCTAAAATAATTAACGAACAAAAAATGGAATTGATTGCCTTGTTGGAAACTGGGAGATCTAATTTCATAGTTTCTTTTCTCAAACATTTGACGTCTGGGATGGACTTTGCATGGTTCTGCTTAACCCCCATGGTCGTTCAAGTGGTATCCTTGTGGGTATTAACACTACAACTTTACAAGTTAACAAAGTCGATACATATGGCTACTGTATTAAAATATATATGAAATATCGCTGCGATGGGTTCGAATGGATTCTCGTTCCAGTCTATGGAGCGGCACAGGATATCCACAAACATGAGTTTTTGGATGAGCTGGTGCGGGTATGTGAAAATGACATGCGTCCTTTGTTAGTGGGTGGAGATTTTAACATTCTAAGAAGAAGTTAAGAAAAGAACAACGACAATTTCAATTTGCTATGGCCTTTTATTTTCAATGCTATTATAGAGAGTCTGAACTTACGAGAGATTGATCTCTCTAGAAAAAAAATTACATGGGCTAACCATAGGGACACTCCTACTTATGAGAAGCTTGATCGCATTCTATCCGGTGTTGAGTGGGAACAAAAATTTACCTTAGTAATTGTTCGTGTTCTTACTCATTCTGGGTCAGACCATACACCTCTTCTGATTGACTCGAGTATTAGAGCTCATCTTGGTAACAATCCGAGAGTTTTGAACTCTCGTGGTTACGTCGAGATAATTTCTTTGAGATGGTGGTGGGCGAATGGTTTGCTATATCACATGCTGATACACCCATTGGGAGATGGAAAAGAAAAATTAGGCATTTGCGACACTTTTTCCGCGGCTGGACTAAAAACCAAAGTGGTAAGTACAAGAAAGAAAATGAACGGCTTTTAGCTATAACTAGAATAGTCACTAGTAGAAAAAGATCCTTTCGTTCAGAGCATTCGTCCTGGTCGCGCCACAAACCGGGACTAATGCCAGCATTTGTCCCGGTTCGAGCAGCCGGAGCGTCGCATGAGAGCCCAGGGGCATATGTCCCGGTTCGTAAGGGACTATTCGTCTCAGTTCATATTATGAACCGGGACTAAAGGTCGTGTGTCAGACATGTGTCCTGCCGCACACCTTTAGTCCTGGTTTGTAATACGAACCGGGATGAATAGTCCGTCTAATAAATATGCTGCCCCAGCCAGCCCCTCCCTGTGTTTTTTCTTGGTGAAAGTTGTGAGGTGTGTGTGCTAGTTTTTTCCTATGCACATTAGGTGTTTGATGAAATGCCTGAGAGAATGATGCCGCTTGATTTCAAACAAAACAAAAATGATATGAGATGCCTAAGCCACACTTAAGCTTTGTCCTCTTTCTTTCCTCCTCGATCGAGGTTAGCAACCTTATCCTTTCATCTGTCATTAATACAATAATGCATGTGTCGATGTAAAATGGTCATTTCACTATTAATGATGTTCTGTAATGGTTTTTGATAAACTTAATTATATGATGCAGATGAACCGGCAGGGATGGATGTATGGTGACCGGCGTACTTCCGAGTACATTCAAGGCATGGATAAATTTATTGATGTGGCTAAGGCAAACAAAGAGAATGTTTTTATGTGGTGTCCATGTGTTGACTGTCGGAACGTCAAAGAGTAATATTCCTTGAAAATCGTTCGTGGTCACCTGATTCTGAGAGGTTTCATGCCCAGCTATAATTATTGGACCAAGCACGGAGAAAGAGCGGTTATGATGGAAGACAATAAAGAAGAAGAAGATGATGACACCTATCGTCCTATGTTCCCTGAATACAGTGATACTGTAATGGAAGACAATGAAGAAGAAGGAGGTGAAGAACGAGCATCAGATGAACCCGCTGATGATCTTGGTTGGGTCATTTCTGATGCAAAGCGAGACTGTGAAACAAAAAAGGAGAAGTTGAAGTTGGAGAACATGTTAGAGGATCACAAAAAATTGGTGTACCCAAATTACGAAGATGGCAGCACAAATCTCGGTACCACACTGGGATTGCTGAAATGAAAGGCAGAGACTGGTTTATCTAACAAGGGATTTAAGAAGTTACTGAAAATAATGAAGCCAAAGGTTTCAAAGGATAACAAATTTCCCGAGAGTACGTACGAAGCAAACTCTGCCATCTAGGATTAGATGCGCAGAAGATACATGCATGCATTAATGACTACATCCTCTACCATAGTGAAGAGTACGATAATTTAGATAAATGTCACGTATGCACTTCACTGCGGTATAAGATCAGACGAGATGACCCTGGTGATGTTGATGGCAACGACGAGCCCCCTAGGAAGAGGGTTCCTGCTAAGGTTATGTGGTATGCTCCTATAATACAAAGGTTGAAACGTCTGTTCAGAAACAAAGAGCATGCTAGGTTGTTGCGATGGCACAATGAATACCATAAGAAAGACAGGAAGTTGAGACACCCCGCTGATGGGTCGCAGTGGAGAAAAATCGAGAGAGAGTTCCCGGACTTTACAGGTGACGTGAGGAACTTATAGTTTGGTTTAAGTATAGATGGCATAAATCCTTTTGGGGAGAAGAGCTGCAGTCACAACACCTGTCATGCGACTCTATGTATTTACAATCTTCCTCCTTGATTGTGCATGAAGCGTAAGTATATTCTGATACCAGTGCTTATCCAAGGCCCGAAGCAACCCGGCAACAACATTGATATGTACCTAAGGCCATTAGTTAAAGAACTCTTATAGTTGTGGGGAAACCCAGGTGTACGTGTGTGGGATGAGCACAAATAGGAGCCATTTGACCTACGAGCGTTGCTTTTCATAACCATCAATGATTGGCCTGCTCTTAGTAACCTTTTAGGACAGACAAACAAGGGATACAAGACATGCACACACTGTTTAGATGATACTGAAGCTACATATTTGCATAAATGTAAGAAGATTGTGTACCTAGGGAATCGTCGATTTCTTCCGACCAATCATCAAGTAAGAAAGAAAGGCAAACATTTTAAAGGTGAGGCAGATCACCGGAAGAAGCCTGACCTCCCTACTTGTGATGATATATTTGGTATGGTCAAGGACATAGAAGTAATCTTTAGAAAGGTCCCTAGCGGTCAATCTGTTCTGAATGACGTCGCTACCGGACACGCGCCCATGTAGAAGAAAAAATCTATATTTTGGGAGCTACCCTATTGAAAAGTCCTACGTGTTCGCTCTTCAATCAACATGATGCACGTGATGAAGAATCTTTGCGTGAACCTGCTAGGATTTCCGGGCGTGTATGGGAAGACAAAAGATACACCCGAAGCACAGGAGGACCAACAATGTATGAAAGACCCAAAGAACATGCATCCACAGAATAAGACGAATAAAGGGCATCACTTAAGTCCTGCCAGCTACGCTCTTAGGAAAGCAGAGGAAGAAAATCTTTTTTGAAGTTCTTTTATAGTATCAGGGTGCTGTCTGGCTTCTCGTCTAATATAAAGGGGATAATAAATATGGCAGAGAAAAATTCCAAAACCTGAAGTCTCATGACTGTCACGTGATTATGACGTAGTTGCTTCCGATTGCATTGAGGGGGCTTCTACCGGAAAATGTTCGAGTACCCATTGTGAAGCTATGTGCATTCCTCAATGCATTATCTCAGAAGGTGATAAATCAAGATATTATGACAAGGTTACAGAAGGATGTGGTCCAATGTCTTGTTAGTTTTGAGTTGGTGCTCCCACCATCCTTCTTCAATATTATGACACATCTCCTGGTTCATCTAGTCGAAGAGATCTCCATTCTTGGTCCTGTATTTCTACATAATATGTTCCCCTTTGAGAGATTCATGGGATTGTTAAAGAAATATGTTCATAACCATGCTAGACTAGAAGGAAGCATCTCCAAGGACTATAGAACAGAGGAGGTCATTGAGTTCTGTGTTGACTTTATTCCTGACCTTAGGTGTTCCTGAATCGCGACATGAGGGGATACTGAGTGGAAAAGACACGCTGGGAAAGAAAGCAATGATATGTAGGGACGGGCAATCTTTCACTCAAGCACACTACACGGTTCTACAGAATTCCACCTTGGCAGCTCCGTATATCAGGGAACACAAGAATATTGTACGCTCCAACAACCCGAGGAAGCCTGACTCCTGGATTAGAGATGAACACATGAAGACTTTTGGCAGTTGGTTGCGAACACATCTCAAGAATGACACTACTATTGGAGATCAACTTTACTTGTTGGCCGGGTCACCATCTTCTACTATATTGAATTTCCAAGGATACGAGATATATGAGAATACATTTTACACGATCGCCCAAGATAAAAAGAGCACCAATCAAAACAGTGGTATCCACTTTGATGCAACCGACGAGAATGGGCAAAAGGACACATACTATGGTTACATAGAGGAGATATGGGAACTTAACTATGGCGTTTCTTTTAAGGTCCCTTTGTCTCGGTGCAAATGGGTCAACCTGAATGGAGAAGGGGTAAAGGTAGACCAGTTGTACAGAATGACAACAATGGATCTCAATAATCTTGGTTATAGAGACGATGATGTGGCTCAAGTTTTCTATGTGAAGGACATGTCCTCCATACCCCAAAAAGAAAAAAAATAAGCAAATGAATACACACTACAAAAAAAGTTGGCTTTTACAACGGATAATTTTCGTGGTTGATGGCCCGTTTTTCGTGGCTAAAAAGTCTTCTACGACGGATGCCCTTCATGGTAAAAGCCCTAGTCACAAAAGAATCTACCATGGTTTTTTTCTGACCGTGGCGGATCGTACTCTTCAGCCACGAAAACTTGTTTCGTTGTAGATCTATTCGACAGTCGCGTTGACTGCTGACGTCATGCAAATGCCACGTGGCGAACACCGTTATCGTCCATTTACCACTGTTAACAGTCACAGAAACAGTGGCAGAGGCCAGGCCTAGCCAAGGCCTGCTAAATATTAATTGGGCTGGCTCATGAGGAGAGCCCAATAAGAAGAAGGCCCGTTACTATTTGTCTAGAACTGTTTGAAATGGGCCCATTAGTGTAGCCATCTGTGGCCCGTGAACTTTCAGGCTCGATATTGTTTCAGTCTATAGAAGGCCCACCTTGGTACAATACTGTGCGGCCCATTCTTCGCTTGGGCCAAGTCTGTCCGTTACAGTTAAGGCCTGCTGTCATCTCGTCACTTTTCTCGTACCCATCGTGGGCCCTTAAGACCCTCTACCATTATGGCCCTTTACTGTTCTGGACATTCACTGTTCCGGCCTTCTATTATTCAGTCCCATAAACGGGCTGCGAAGTTTCTGTCCTACTAAAGCTATTTCTAGCCTATTATTGTTCTGGCGTCCTATAGTTTTTCCGTACCGGCCTTTTACTGTCCTGGTCTTTCGCTGTTCCATTTACTGTTCTGGTCATTTACTATTTTGGCCTTTTACTGTTCTAGCCTTTTATTTTTCTGTCCTTTTGCGATCAAATTCTACATATAATGGCGTCAGTGCAGGCTCATCACTGTTGATTGGCAGCCCATCAAGGACTGATACAAACGTTGTGGGGCTGCTACTTTTTGAGCCTATCTAACTTATATCCATTGCCAGGACATAAAGGTGGATAAATAAAGAACACAAGTTCTCTAGAATGCTAAATAAAATATGGAACTGTGGAAAAAACTTATAACTAGAAAATAGTAGATTATTACAGTCCTGAAAAATTCTATAGCTTATAAAGCATCATCGGAGTACAACACAGCTGATAAACAATACAATCTCAGTTTCAAAAATATTCCTTTTAGGGAGCTCGCATCGGCTCACATGTAACGACAGGATTACCACGAGACTTGTTGAGGATATTATTAAGTAGATTCTCCATCAAAGCTTGCTTGTTTTTCAATTCAGATAACTCCTTCCTTGCTACGGAGACTATTCCATCTATTCTGCTGGCTTCCTATATAACTACATCAAGTGCATCTTGGAGTGCAACACCAAAAATTCTTTCTGCTAGAATGTATGGAGCAGCTGAGATCGTGTACCTACGTGAGCAATACACGTTGTCACTGCTGCTCTGTCCAAAGATATCTACACTTGAGGTAGTTGTTTTCCGTTCTTCCTTCATATATATATTTGCAACCTAAAAAAAACAAATGTCATATAAACATCATTACCAAGGAAAACAAAAACCAACGAATTTCAAATTAGTCCTTTTGCTAAAAGGAAGAAAGCAATTAGTAACAACAGGGCATCATACATCTCTTTCTTCTAGAATAACTAGAATAGTAGACTTCATTGAGGGATGAGATGGTGTGCAACTGTTACTTCTGCCCTGTGAAATGGCTGCTCTAGTTGATGAAGGCTGAATCAAAGATAAAAGAAGTTACAACATCATACAAACGAACAAAACTATCATGTTAATTCTCAAAGCTTTTCAAAAGATTATTTGGTATGTTATAGCAATGTAAGAATTCAACACAAGGACCTCATGTAGACGTGTGCCTCTAATAGACTAGCCAAATCATTTTACAGAAATGGTCAAACAATATATAAAATAGTTAGATTGTTTAAATTTTTTGATTCTCTACCAAAAGAGAAAGTGTACTATCATGTGCCTCGTATTAAAATAGCCATACACGTATATTTGAAGTGCGCGGTTGCTTATGATCTTTATGTTTCTGTTATATTGGATTATGTTGCATGTCTGGCCTTGTTATAATCACCCTAGTGCCTCCGATAAAAATAACAACTCAACTAGAGTAAATGGCATGACACCAGGGTACTTAAACCTTAAAAAAGGGGGGAGTGCTTATAGTATCTCGATGTAGAGTCTGAGGGTTGCTGATCTGGTTACTGGTATGTTCGTCGACAATGTCCACTGTATCAAGTAATTGGACTGGTGGTCTCCATACTTCAGTGTTGGTCCTCTGCATAATGGTGCAGCGAATAGTAAACACAAAAAGGTTCCAGTCTCACAGATGTTAGCACGAAGTGATACAAAAATTATTTAGGAAGATACAGGTAACAAGTATAGTATTTGTAAATTACTACAAAAGTATCACCAATATAAAATATAGTCAACTACTACATATTTATCTTACCAAACTCCAAGGAGATATGGTTACCTTGGTTGGGATGGCGTTTAGGCATCCTGCGAATCTTGGGTAGTGACGTCGAGGTTGTCGAGGGTGTTGTGGTTGCGGTGCTTATGCGCAAAGGTGAAGGAGAACAGGGGTTCCTCCAAGCGCTGAATGACAGCGACGAAGAAGCAGATTCCTGGCGGTGGGAATGTGTTCGGCACGCCAGGAGAGTGGGTCGGTGAAGAAGATCTGGTGTAGTGCACAGCGATGATGGTGAATCAGATCTAAGGTGGTGAAGGTAGATCTAGGGTTTTTCGCAAGGCTTGCGTAGCTAGGTGCGAGGATTGTGTGTGGGGGTGGGGGGGTTGGTGGTAGGGGCGGGGCTATAGAGGTATTGGATGAGGAAATTACAATTGAAGCCCCAACGAACCGAATTCACTAGGGGTAGAAGGAGGATTCCAAGATGTTTGAAACATTGGATAGCGGGAGATATTCCCGCTCGACTAAATTCAAATTTATGTATAGTCCAAGTAGTAGTAAATTGGTAAGCTGTACTCACTGAAATCAAAGGCAGACAGACACATTGGTGATCATCCATGGCCCATACTGCCTCAGTTCAGAAATTAAGGCCCCATTTGGACATTTGGCATCTAAATATTGATCATCCATGGCCCAGATTGGCTCGGTTCAGATATTAAGGCCTAGTTTGGCATCAAAGTATTTTTAAATTATTTATAAAATATTTTGATTTCTAAATAAACTAAACTATTAAATACCTTTTAGTGTTTTGTTCCAACAAATAATATAGGTTTAAACTAAAGTATTCTCCAAAACTATGCTTTTAAGGTAATTGAGAAAGAAGTCAGACCCCTTTTTGAAGAAACTGAGAAGAGAGAAAACTGAAGTATTGCTTTGGTAGGCACTGATACGTCCAAAACGTATCTACTTTCCCGAACACATTTGCTATTGTTTCTCCTCTATACTTGTGTGATTTGGATACAACTAATGCGGACTGACGCTGTTTTCAGCAGATTTGCCTTGGTTTCTACTTTTTGTGCAGAAAACCAACTATCAGGAAAAATCCCGGAAAATATGCCAAAAATCCTATTTCACCAGAAGACTCTAGGAGCCAGAATACGAGACGGAGAAGAGCCAGAGGGTGGTCACACCACCTGGTGGCGCGGGCCAGGCCAGGCCGCGCCAGGGGGTGGTGTGGGCCCCCAGGCACCCCTCGGCCTCTCTCTTCGCCTATAAGGAGCCTTCTAACCTAAAAACTTCGGGGGGTTCGACGTTTTTCTAGAAGGAGTTCCGCTCTGCCGCCACCACCAGATTCCACGAAACAGCACCAGAAACTCCGTTCTGGCACCCTGCCAAGACGGGGAATTGGAGGAGATCATCGCCATCATCATCACCATCGCTTATCCATCGACCATCCATGTTTCCCCCATCTATGAGTGAGTAATTCCCTGCTGTAGGCTATGGGGATGGTACGGATTAGATGAGATCGTTCATGTAATGGCATCAGATTGTTAGGGCATGGTGCCTAGTATCTTTTATTAGTGCTTTATGACTTTGTTGCGACTTGTTGTGCTTAATGCTTGTCACTAGGCCCGAGTGCCATGATTTTAGATCTGAACATGTTATTGATTCATTATGATAGTATTGTTTTTGGTCTTAGCTACAAGTTGTATACACACGTTGTTGTCCGAAACCTATGGCCCAGAAGTGACATAAATCGGGATAACCGGAAGGGAATGGCTTTGATGTGAGGATCACATGTGTTCACGGAGTGTTAATGCTTTGCTCCGGTGCTCTATTAAAAGGAGCACCTTAATTGCCAGTAGTTCCCTAGAGGCCCCGCTGCAAACGGGCTGGCAGGACAAAAGATGTTGTGCAAGTTCTCATTGCGAGCACGTATGACTATATATGGAACACATGCCTAGGATTGTATAGTAATTGGATGCTTTATCTTATTTATTTGCAATTGCCCTATATTCTGATTGCTATGTTAATTGTCTTCTCCATGCAACGCCCATCCATCCATCCCTATGGCTACCGCACTCGAATCCCACTGTTTACTACTATTGTTACTGCTGTCTTTACTTTACTACTGCTGTTACTTTGCTATTCCTACTACAAAACTGTTGCTACTGATAACTGCAGTGAGGAAGATTGTTTCCAGGTGCAACTGAATTGACAACTCAGTTGTTAAGGCTTATAAATATTCTTTGGCTCCCCTTATGTCGAATCAATAAATTAGGTTTAACTTTCCTCTAAAATACTGCGATACAGCCCCTATACTTGTGGGTCATCAGGCACTAAAATACTATGGAATTGATATATTTCCGTATTATATCCATTCATTAATGATGATGCGTATGAAGATTTGACAGGTACTGAGCCCAAAAATTAGATTGAAGCCCCAACGAACTCGACTGAATTTGAATTTATCCATAGTCCAAGTAATAATAGCAGAATGGTAGGCCGGTGGGATGAGGAATCGAGTGTAATAATAAAGCGCCTTGAGCTTTAAAAAAAACGCCCTTTATCGGTAAATTTTCAATCACTATGGTTGGGAGTGTTCATACTTCTCTTCTAAACAAAAATTTGGGAACCCACTATTTCGCTAATGTGAATAATCTAGCACCTAAGCGACGACATCAAACCACTCATAAGGAAAGAAGCAACGGTGTTTTCATCAAAAAAATGTGAAAGTTGCTAGGCCACACAAGTAGTTTCTTCTCACAAATCTTATTATCCATTTGCGCTAAGGATGGAAATTTTACCCACGAGTGTCTGCAGGTACTGTACCCGCATTGGTAGGGTATGGGCACACTTTTATACCCATGGATAATATCCATACCCTAACCTATTAAGTCATGGGTACGGACACGGGTAGGTATACCCATATCCTACCCATTTAAACTGGCATAGTAGTAAAAACTTACCTGTAGAGTTACAACTATGGGGCCGAGCAACCTAGGAAAGAGTATGATACCATGACTTCTAAACTTCGATAATTTTCATGGTAACGGGCATGTGTAAAGTTTTATACCCGCAAGTACGGGTATGGGTAAAATTTTCTACCCATTGACTAAATGGGAGTGGGTATGATATTTCTCTACCCTACTCATACCCTACCCATTGCCATCCTTACTTCACGCCCATTGATTAATACAACCACGTTTTCCTTTAGGTTTTTTGAAAGTTGTTCGGTCATGCACACATAGCATATTCTAGAAAGTACAGTAGTATAACATACGTAGACCGTAATTAATTAGTCGAGCTAATCACTACTGTTCTTATTTAAAAAGAAAATTATTGGATTTTAGAGCATGTCCAATAACCTTTTGTATTGAATTGCTAAAATCTGACTCTAGGAAGAAGAGCATGAAGGTTTATCAATGGAACATAATTTTCAATTTCCTAGCCTTCCTATAAGCATTTATTAGCATTTACCCTTCCTAGCAAAAATCATGCTACATGACAATGACATGTGGAGTCAACCACTTGACTACCCAATAAATAAATCCCCTTTATCGATAAATTTTGAATCATTATGGCTGGGAGTGTTCAACCTTATGTTTAAAAGAAAATTTTGAGAACCCACTATTCCGCTAACGTGAATAATATAGTGCGTCTGAGCAATGATATCAAGGCCACCCATAAGATAAGCTCATTAAAAAACAAGAAGAAATATGGGGTTGCTAGGACCTACAGGTAATCTATCCTCACAACTCTTATTGTCCATTCACGCTCATTGATACATGTGGCCTTGTTTTTTTCCTTGAGATTATCTGAAAGTTGTTCGGTCATCGCCAATGTTTTTGAATTATCTCTACTACTATAATGGAGCAGTTTTGAATTGGATCCATAGCACCAATCCTAATCGTTGGGCTGTTAGATCCAATGGTTCAGAGCAGCTGGATTCATGTTGAAGGAGTAGTACCTAGAGCAAACTCCACCATGTTCTAGAACCATCATGTCACCCCTCCCCCACAAAAACATTCATAGTACAGTAGGTTGTATTCTCAATATGTGTAGATAGTTATTATTAATATACTTAATGTATGCCTTTTTTCTCTAACAAGACTATTGGTTAATAACAACTTAATGTTTGTTAAATCACATTTAATAGAGTATATACAAGTGTGGCACGTGCCTTTTACTAGTAGGAAGTAGCATGTGACTTCTTGCAAATCTTACCACTATATAATGTATGAGTAACTTTGAACAATGAAAATTAAATTAAGACTGGCTTGGATCTTTTTTCTATTCTAGCACGTAGAAGATTCTATCGATAGTCCTTAGCATAATGGACGCTATGCAAAAATCACAAAGATTCTAATGATATGTTATATATTTAATTATCTTAGCATACCCCAGTATATAGTATACGAATAACTTTGAACTTTAACTGTTGGATCAAGACTAGAAATCCCAACATTGCTAACCAATAGATTTTCCTTCCACTCTAACATTTAGAAGATTCTATTGATATAGTGTTTAGCATAATAAATGCTATGCATAAACCTCAAAACACAGTTTTCATCATTATAGAATCTATATATCATTTCTCTAGAGCATGTCAGGTATTAGGTAACTACTAATAGGTTGATTTCTAGATGATACAACTTACAAGAAACAAAAATACACGAGATACTTTACGGATGTGGCTCAAAATTATAATTATTTTTTAAGATTTACCTATTAGTAATTTAGATAAAAATGATATGTTAGTACTATATTATCTAATTAACTATCAAACGTTTCCCATAAAAAACTAAGAAACATTCAGTGACTGGTTATGTATTATGTGCAACGATTACAGAAAATGTTTGTATTTTGCGCAGAAAATGTCTATGATTGTTGTTATTGCAAAAACCTTCCCAACATGTGGTGGTACCTGCAATATCCTCGCTGCTGATGCTCTCGGGGTGAAGGAGTACCAACTGTTCGATCGTGTTTCAATGATGGAAGCGAACTGCCAGGCTACTTCTACGGCATGTGGCAACTCCTGGATGTCCCGAGCAAGCCTTTTTAAGAGGCCATCAACAACGACCACCTCTCCCATCCAGGAACGACGCACACAGTGAAGAACTCTCTCTGTCTCTCCCTGTCCCTTTAGGCCAGCCAAGCCACCACACACACAAAAATGCCGCACAACTGCTCCGATCAGTGCACCTCCATTGACAAGTCCAACGCACGGGCGAATGGGGATATTAGTCCCTACCATGGTGATAGCGGGGAGTCCATTGATGGGCCGTACTATTTCGACACACCGGAAGGTAATTTTTCCGATGAGGACCCTGCTTACCGTCATCTGATGGAGGGGACGTCGCCAGCAGAGAGCAAAGAGGAGGAGGAGGGGGAGGAGGAGGAGGAGGAGGAGGGGAAGGAGGATCCTTGGTCTTTCCTCTATGAAGGAGACGCCGTCTTCAAGAAGAGTTCACTCGATCCATCCTCCATCGGCAAGATGAAGAGGGAGCAGGAGGATGAGGGGTCAGAAGATTTATGGCCATTTCTCGACTTCGTCTCCAAGAAGAGTGCACTCGATCCTGCCTTTATCAGCAATAAGAAGAGGAAGGAGAAGGAGGCGGGAGGCTTGAAGAAGAAGAAGAAGAAGAAGACGGCAAGAGCTAGGGGATGCCACGGGAAGCGGAAGGACGACTCCAGCACGAAGGTGACAGCGGAAGGATCCAAGTGCAAGAAGATAAAGAAGTCTTAGGATTAATTTTGTTTAATTTCACCTCTACTTCCTTTCTGTAATAATGTTCGGAGATTGAATATTATTATCAAGTGCAAATTGGAATGGTGTTTGTGATCTACTAGCATAAGTACTATGTTTGTCATTTCATCTCCCACTGTGACGTAATAAAACCTCTTACTTCCTCCCCTTTTTCTGCATGCGTTCAAGGAAAGAAGGATGCCAATACAGAGAAACCCACGTTAATTACTCACGTGAATTCAGGTAATTAATACTAAAAAAAGAAGTCTAGGAAACCGCATGTATTCGTAGTGATCCTTCAATTACTAATATCAATTATTATAAGTAAAATATAGATTAGTAGTATATCAAAGTCCATGGATAAAAAATAACCATTGTACAGTCCACGTAAATCATCTCCTTGCGCGACATTGATTTGAAATTATTTAATGTCAGATTTATTTGAAAACTCAACTGCGCTCAACGTGCCACGTGCTCTCCCTATCCCCTGGCCGTCACCGCGGCACGTCAAAAAGGCTACGTCGCCTGCAAAATCAAGCAAGCACGAAACATCGGTCTATATGCCAGAAGAATCCAGCAGACACACAAACATCAGAATCATAGTCCTAGCTAGCCTTGGTCCCTTGGATGCTTACCCACGAGACACCTGCGATTAAATCAGCATTAAGGTGCACCTCAAGCTTGTGGGTTGTCCACAAGAAATAGAAAATTGATCTTCCCTCTCTCCTCTCTCTTCCATTTTCTGAGTTCATGCCGATTTTCACTGGAAACGTCCTCCGTTTGCACTACAAGTGTCGCATAGTTTTGCTCATGTTTGTTTAATGGTAGCTCCACAATATGTTATTTCATTAAAATTTACAAAAAAGATTCACGAAACGTGGATATAAATGTTCACTGTCACATTAATCGCCAGTAAAATCCATATCAGCTCGAAAAACAGTGTCCAATGGACACCTCCACATTTTTAGCTATGTTTAGCAACCTGTTTAGAGCTAGGGTAGAAGATGCTAAACTATTAATGGATATAATGTTGTAACCTTTTTTGGATAAAAGACACATATATTTGTTTGTAAATTAATAAAGCCACATGTTAATTTTCTATCTTCTCATGATGTGAAATAAAAAAATATGTAATAGAGAGATATGATATGAGTATTGTATTAATTTTGTGTTGATAAATATGCGCCACCTGTATCTATGAATTGTAATTCAAATTATTTAGATTTGTATAATACAAAATGTCTCTCCTGTACAAACTCTCTACGGAGCGGGCGCAACAACGCGCTTTTCATGGTCTAGTTCATACTAGAGTGTGGACGATAGACTCATATCAGCCTTTGTTGTTTATTTTCTTGCTTAGTGTATTACATCAAGCAATAAATAGATTTTTCATGTATATCTTGCTAATGATATTAAGCATACATTCATCTTGGTTCATGGATGATATTAGGTCCGGAAGCTTACCATAGTACGAACAAGTGTTTGGTTTGATGGCATGTAATTATTTATTATTTAGCATGATGAGTAAGAATTGATTACCACATAAATATACAAACATCAAATTGTTGCTTCATCGTTTGTTACTATGCTATAAAGAGAACACATGATAATATCAGTAGTTATCTAAGCATCCTAGAAGTTTCTTCTAATGGAAATGATTCTATGATGTTACAATTATAGGATGAACCGGATAGATTTGTATGAAAAATATCAGCCTCAGGAATTTTCGTAGTTAAATCTATGTACGAAGACCTTATAAATGGTAATACGCCTTTTATTCACAATTACTTATAAAAGTTGAAAATCCAGCTAAAGATTAAAATATTTTGTGTTTTTTAATAATAAAGTTTTATTAACAAAGGATAACTTAGAAAAAATGAATTGGGTTGGATGTATGTACGGAATGTTGCTTCTGCGGTGCGCAGGAGTCCATTGAACATTTATTTATCTCGTGTCCTTTTGTCAGTCTTTCATGGTGGATAGTAAATTTTACTTGTGATCTTCCACCTCCAACTAATATCACGAACATATTTGAAAATTGATTGAGTGGAGTTGACAAAAACAATAATGTTAGAATTCGTATTGGCGTTTTAGCTTTATGTTGGTCAATATTACAGAAACGATGTTGTTTTTCACAAAAAGAGAAATTTAACTTTTTACAGGTTATTCGTATGATGGTGCATTAGGTGTAGCTATGGAACTCCTTCTTCCGGAGCAGCAGGATATTATGGTTATTGGATGCATCCGACTGGTGATAGTTACAGAAGATATTTTTGTCGGGCTGGCTGGCAGCATATTAGCCGACTATAGGATGTCTAGTTTCTATATGCTTTTTACTTTTCGCTAGTTGATCTTTATCTCAACCTTGATCGATCTTTGATTTTTTAATATCTTTGAATACTAGATTTAATACTCCATCCGGAAATAAGTGACGTCTAGATGTATGGGAACCTAGACAAATATAAGTTATTTTTTTCCGAACGGAGGGCGTAAAAAGCTGTGTGCATCACTTGATGCAGGGGTCGGGGTTCGATTCCCCTTTACGATCTTTTTTTTTGGAAATGCTTCTGTTTAACTGTAATACATGGTAAAGGCAATGACAAACTTAATACCCTCTGAGATATTTATAGTTATAACTCTAGGGTAAACAATTGTCAAAATATTTATTTTTACTCACAGCACACCTAACTTTAATTGATTCTGCTAGTATCTTGTCAAGGATGTGATGGATCTGATTCTAATCAAAACCAAAGCAAGGGATCTGTGATACTCTAACTAGACGCACATGCATATGTGCCTAATTCTTGTGTGAATGTGCACCTGATGATCTACTTAACGTCAGCTACTTCTTGGCTTGTCATCCTACTTGTACTCAGGCTCAAATCCTTTGCTTCTGATGGTTCCACTTGTAATTCTATATGCTACAGTTTGTGTACTATAGTCCACAGATTGATTAGCTTATGGCTTATTTTATGCTGCTAGCGTTTCACAGGGAATATGGTCACCTAATAATAATCGATAGATAAATGGGAATTATGTCTGATAATTAACTTTGCTGATCAACCTGTGAAGTAGCTATGTGCACATGTGGTTTGCCGGACATTTGATGGTCATACTGGTGTCCTGTTTAGTGTTACAGAATCGCAACTATGATGTACTCCCTCCGTCTAGAAATAACTGACTTGGGTTTGTTTAGATTCGAATGCATCTAGACAAACCCAAGTCAGTTATTTCCGGACAGAGGGAGTAATTGGAATCATGGAGCTACAAATTCCCTGATATGGTTAATCTAGTCACGAAGCTCATGGTTTGAGAGCATTGGATAAAGTCTGAACCATTAGGTTTATCTAGGTTCTGAAGTGCTCAACTGTAGGTCCGCAGCGTTTGCATCTAGCAACTAAATCTGAACCAACATAGTGAAGTCAGATAACGGACACTTGAATCGTCTAAAATGGTTTCTTCTGAAGTCAATCATGGCATAACTTAGTTTAAGTTTTTAAGCATGTGTATCTGACATACTAAAACAGGGATATAAATCTATTTGCAAACCTGAATATATACTACTGGAGTCCATGTGCGTTTCTCAAGAATAGTGGTCAAGTGTATGCTTATTTTCGATCCTAAACATGATCTGATCCTTGTTGTCCCTCATCTCTACAGATTATTTAAACAAGCATTCAACGCAATTACTCAGAACAACACACTACATCAGTTCTAGGCCATCAGGAGCTCATCTCTACAGATTATTTAACAAGCATCCAACGCAATTACTCAGATAGAACTTACCACATCAGTTCTAGGCCATCAGAAACTGGTTCCTAAATGTATCTTATCTCTGTGTTTATTCACTTCATCAGGGAAAGCGCATACATGGATAGTGTACTAAGGTCAGTTGGTGAGAAAAGCCAACTTAATCTGCGGGGATACTGGAATGTGCTTTATCTACACCGAGGCTTTACTGAACTTTCAGAGATGCACCACTGAAGTTGTTAAGTCAGAAATCAAATGCAAATGATGAAATGATTCCTTAGAGATATGCTGATGCAACTTGCATATATTTCTACAGAACTTTGTAGTACTAAATATATAATGGAGTTCTCATTTGTTACAGCTTACTAGTTACTATGGTCAAATCTCCTGAACCAGCCTTACTACTGTACAGATATCCTTACCTGCTATGATCTACAATGTGCAGCTGCATGCTAACCAAATTGGTTCCCTCTCATCTGACCATGGTCACTAAGCTCCTAACTTTCCATTTCGAATTGGAATATGACACTACTTTGATACGCGCCCTGTTTGTTATGACACTGAAATTATGAAGTGCGGGTGTTGCCGGTGCACCCATGGATTCAGAGCCTGAGGTTCTTGTGGAGATTCACTACAGCCAGAGAGATAGCTACAGTTTACAGTGGTGAGAAGAAGAGGCTCATCGTCTCCTCCCCTGTCTATTTCTTTTCCTTCTTCCTCTTTCCAAGCTTCAGTTTGTTTGCTCCTGCTCCCCTTGATTTGTTTACAACGATGACGACGTGGGGCCGCTGCACCTCGGTGGCTTGCTCCCTAGCGCTTTTGATTCCCCCTGGTATTAAGCAATAATATTCTGATTATTACTTAATTCTGAATATCTGATTACAACTCTTATATAATAAAATAAACTGGGCTAAGCCACTAATTTGGCCTAATATTGGGCCTCTTTCTCGCATATGGGACGCCGACCATAACACCTCTCCCCGCCTTCACAAACAGCTCGTCCTCGAGCTGAACATCTGGAAACTGCTGTTGGAACTCATCGAGCTGCTCCCAGTTAGTGTCTTCCTCAGTCAGGCCAGCCCATTGCATAAGCAAGTGCCAGACGCCGTGATGTTGCTGCGCTTTCAACACCTTGTCGAGTCCTGGCAGGAGGCGGCCATCAGCATGAGGAGGGAGAGCCGGCGTCGCTACCGGAGGATCCCCTTCAGTAAGCCCACATGGAAAACGTCGTGAATGCAAGAGCCAACCGGCAGCTCCAGGCGGTACGCGAGCGTGCCAACGCGCTCCAGCACTCTAAAGGGCCCGGCATAACACGGTCCCAGCAGCCAGACCCAGTCGCCCACCGCAAACTCCGCATCGCGATAATGAGCGTTGTAGTACTTCCTGGCCAGCTGCTGTGCTTGGATAAGACGCTAGCGTGCCTCAGCCAGGATCTCGTCGCGGGTGCGGAGCAAGTCGCCCGCAGTCTCTGACCGAGCCGACCCTGGCTCACAAGGCAGCATCTTCGAAGGCGGACGCCCATAAACCACCTCGAAAGGCGTGGTGTGCAGGGCGAAGTGGTAGGAGGTGTTGTAGCGGTACTCTGCCCAGGCCAACCAATCCACCCAAGCTCGTGGACGATCTCCTATAACAAGCGCAAATACATGGCAATCACCTTGTTAACCACCTCGGATTTGCCGTCCGTCTGTGGGTGGAAGGCCGTGCCCATGCGAAGCTTCACGCCAGCCAGCCGAAAGAGATCACGTCAGACGTGACCAGTGAACATGGGATCTCGATCGTTGACGATGGACGAAGGGAACCCGTGGAGGCGGATGATGCCGTCGAAGAAAGCCCGCGCCACGGATGCGGCCGTATACGGATGGCCGAGAGGGATGAAGTGCGCATACTTGGAGAAGCGGTCAACCACCGTGAGGATGACGGACTTGCCACCCACCTTGGGGAGGCCCTCGATAAAGTCCATGGAAATATCCGCCCACACCTGCGAGGGCACGTCCATCGGCTGTAGTAGACCGGCAGGCCGCAATGTCTCCGTCTTGTTACACCGGCACGTCACGCACGACCGCACCCAGTCGTGGACCAGCGCACTATTGCCCGGGATGTAGAAATCAGCACGAAGATGGTGGAGTGTCTTCTGCACGCCCTCGTGGCCCGCAGAATGCGCCAGGAGCAGGACCTGGTGGCGAAGGTTGCCATGGTCGGGCACGAAGAGGCGTCGCCCATGGAGGAGCAGCCCATCGTCCAGGCGCCAGGGCGCCGCCAGCTCTCCGTGTCCAGGCGCTGGCGTAGAGCCTGGGCGTCAGCGGCAGCCACGGTAGCCTGGCGGATATCGTCGATGAGGGCGAAGGACGGCCTGGAGCAGATGCACATGACAGTGCCCTTGGCGACGACGTCGGCCCCGACCTCCTCAGTGTCGCTGCGGGAGAGGGCATCGACGACCGTGTTGAGACGGCTCGGGAGGTACTCGACGGTGAAGTCGAACCCAAAGAGCTTGTTGATCCACTGGTGCTACGGAACAGTGGAGAGGCACTGGTCCAACAAGAACTTTAGGCTGTAGTGATCCGTGTGAACACGGAAAGTCCGCCCCAAGAGGTAGGGCCGCCAATGACGCACGGCCTGGACCAACCCGATGAGCTCGCGCTCATACGCCACGAGCTTGTGATGGCGAGCTGCAAACAGGCGGCTGAAGAAGGCCAGCGGCCCGTCGCCCTGATGGAGAATGGCGCCGAAGCCGGTGCCGGAGGCATCGCAGTCCACGACGAACGGACGGTCGAAGTCCGGCATCTGGAGCACGGGCCCCATCGTTAGCGCCCGCTGGAGGGCCTGGAACGCCTCAGTCGCCTCTGCGTCCCAAGTGAAGGCGTTGCGGCGCAGAAGGCGGGCCAGAGGCGCGGCGATGAGGACTGTGGCATCCCGCAAAAACCACTACTAGAAAATCGCGTTGTTTTTGTGCATTGCATCGTCATGACCGCATGCTCATGCCATCATGCCACCTTGCATTTGAGCATCGTCATGTCATCTTGCATTTGTTTGCATAAAACTATTTTCGAAAAAGTCTATTTTTGTTTTCTAAACACCCGTCTTTATTTCAATTAAACACCCGGGCCTCCGGAATATTTTGGTTTGTCTAAATACGGTTTTCAAAAGCCCGTTTTAAATAATAAAATATATTTTTTATTTTTTTAGGAGGCAGCCGCCTGGCCCGAAAGCCCGGCCGGCCACCTCCAAGCCCTAAACTAAAAGCTAGTCTAATTCCTAAATCTACACAAACCTAATCTATCCAGCCCCCTCCACCTCACCCCACCCTATCGTAGCGCGCCAGATCACCCTGGCCCAATCCCCCACCCACTCACCCGCTGCCACCTCACCCCCAACTCCCTCCACATCCCTCCACCTCGCCACCTGCCCTCACCCCACAGCCAACCCGCGCGCGCCCCCACACCGCCGCAGCGGACAAACCCCCTAGCCCGACCCCACCTGTCCCCCACCCCGCCCACGCGTCCCAGGCCCAGGCCCCGCGCCCCACGTCGCCCACCTCCTCTCTCCTCTCCGCCCCTCACGCGCCCGCGTGACCGCCCCGCTCGGCCTCGGTTCCCCCGCCCCAGGCGCGCCTCCTCTCCTCGATCCACGCTGCCCACCTCGCCTCGGAGCGTGGCGCCGTCCCGCCCCGGTCGTCCCTCTCGCCGTCCCCCGCCACGGTCTTCTCCGCCGCCAGGCGCCCCCTCCTCCTCGCGTAGCCGCCGCCACCGTCGGCGCCCCGTCCCCGCGCCTTTCCACCGCCGCGCTCTTCCCCGGCGCCCTAGGCCCCACCACCTCGACGCTCCGCCTCGCTTCGCCGGGCCGCCGCACGCCTCCGCCTCGGGCCTCCTCCGCTCCGGTCGATCCCGGCCACCTCGTCGCCACCTCACCATCCCCTCCGCTGCACATCGGAACCCGGGCCTCTCTCTGCCGGTCAAGAGGGGCCACATCCGCATCACCGGCCCGTCGCCGTCCTCTGCGCCTCGTGCGCCCCGTCCATCCCTGACACCGGCGTCCCAGCAACCGCCTCTGCCGCGTCGTGCAGCACAAGCCGAGCACCCCCCACCTCTACAAGATCTGCATGATGATGTGCTGCTATAGCCTCTTGCGGAATGTTGTTTTTCCCCTTGGCACGCTCGATGTATGTGCGTGTGTCTCGTGTTTGCTACAGATCTGTCCGAGTGCTATGTTACCGTGTGAAGTGGTGTGTTTGTTCGATCGGCTACCTGAGTCCAAGGTGTCCACACCGGGATCTCAACAAGAACCGCCTGCTGTAAAGTTTTTCCGAAGACCCGAACCCTGATACTGGAGTCCGAAGATCGAGGCCGAACTAGAAGACCGATCAAGACGGACCGACAAGATGTTCATCACGGACGCCAAGATCTACTTCCAAACGCGTTGACCGATGACCGAGATGGCACACCAAGGTTTTCATCCCGGTACGACAAGAGCATCGCAATGTACCCGAAGACCGAACCTCGACACGACAAGTTCGCCGAGACCCCCGTACCCGAAGGACTTCGACGCGGAACCCCAAGATCTTCTCCTGGAGCGACAAGGTCTTCTTCACGGAACGCCAAGACCAGCTACCCGAAGACCAAGGACCCGGAGAATCCCCGGACGACGAGCTCTTCTACCTGAACCCGAAGACCGCATATGCGACAAGTACTTCTTCCCGGATCCGATGCGCCCCGACGCCAAACCAAGTCCTCCTTCCTGGAACATCAAGCTCTCTTTCCGTCGAACCGTTCCCTCGTCGAACCCTGTCGAACCCCAAACCCCTCGGAGCCCAAGTTCGCCGAACCCTAATGTGATTCCCTATCCGAGACCCCATTATTTTTATAATATGACGTTATCGACTGTCGCATATTAAATTGTTCATCTCGCATGCATGTCATAATCATGCTGGATCTTCTGTAGTAGTATTAAATATTGCATCCGGTGTTTCTTCTAGTGTTTGCTTCTTCACGGACTAGGCCGATGAGTTGATGCGAGTATCGACAAGTTCTCCGGTTATGATCCATCGGCAGTGTTTTCCCAGGCGAGCATCTCTCCCCCTTCTACCTATTTTTCTTTTATAGTCTTTATTTTCCTCCTGTTGATCTACTGCTATCCGTGTCGCGATGCTTTAGTTTCCGTGTCCCAGTTATATCCATCGGCAGTGTTTTCCCAGGCGAGCATCTCTCCCCCTTCTACCTATTTTGCTTTTATAGTCTTTATTTTCCTCCTGTTGATCTATTGCTATCCGTGTCGTGATGCTTTAGTTTCCGTGTCCCAGTTATATCCCGTGCAGCCTCTATATTGCCTTGGACACCTCCTATTACCTGTGTTTGGTAGATAGCTGGCCTTGCGAGTCGTAGTCCCTTGCTCAGGTGTGATCTCGTGTTGTCAAGTACCACAGTTGTTGGAATGCTGGCAGATGTTAATGGTGGAGATGCTTACCGGTGGAGATGATCATGACATTAAATACAACTATTAAAATGCTAGATATAACTAATGCAGAGGCATCAGTGGGCAATAGATGTTATTTGGTTCTTCCACGCTCACTTGTGTCCCGTAGGACCCCGAGTACTTGATACCTGTTCCTTGATTTTTAGCACTATCCACATCCGGGAGGCCTTATGGACCCCCCCTGAGCCAGAGCTTGATTCATTTCTATTTCTTGGGGCCACAAAGTAGTTTGGGGCTTTATTACTATCCTGTACCTATGCCATGTTACTATTTTATTTACGATTGTGCGTGGAGCACCTGTACTGTTTAGGATCGTGACACGCTTTCGCTGTATCGACAAGCCCATTCACACTTTCGGGTTCCCAGTCGTTTACAGTCGTCCACACAAACCCTGGGTCCGTTCCGGAGCCGGCCAACTTCGTTGCGGGTAGCTTAGTGGGGTGGCCCCCTAAAATATTTCTGAATCCTGTGATCGCTTTGTCGTGAATGCCTCGTTGGGTTTTGAGTTGGTTTTTCCGAGGTTGATCGAGTGTGTGTTGCTATTTGTGCACCCCTGCAGGGTAAAACTTTCTGAAAGCCGTGTCCGCGGTTATGGACGACTTGGAGCACTGTATCTCGATCATAGACAAGCATAACTAAAGTAGTGCTATAAATTTGACTTAATATGTGACTAGTAATCAGCTCAAGTATAGCGGAATGGATATTTAAAATGCCAACAACTGGTGGATCTAGGTTGTTTTGTGACATGCTATATGTCCAGTAAGTATTGCAACTCCAATGAAATGTGATAAAAGTGTCAACCACTGTTGGGTTTTGGGATTCCTCAGGACTATTATATCTGACTAGTAAATGTTCCAACTACAACGGAATGGTGATTAAAATCGCCCACTACTTATGCTATCAGGATGACACCTAATATCTATATCTGATTAGTAATTGCTGCAACTATAATGAAATGAGTAAAATTGCCAACCGTGTGAGTTCCTTGGTCCGACTTCCTCGTTTGGTCTCGAGGGGGGAAAATACCAGGATGGGTTTGTTTGGTGTTAGCTTCAGGTTGGATCTGAATAGGTCTTTCTTATCCCTCTCTGATAACCGCCAGTTGTATCGAGTCTCTATAGGTTGTCTAGTGCCGATGCGCTGCCGCTTCAGCCCACCATACCTATGTAGGCGAGAGCCGCCGAATTCTAGCCTCGTCGTGTACTGGCCTTAGTACTGACGCTCCTCTTTTTCCTTTGCCCTTTGTCGGCACCCCTTTTGTTTTAGTAGGTTTGAGATCGCCGTCGTTAGCAGGGTTACCCTTCCGGCTTGTCCTGGGCAGGGTTATGGACGCCATTGGTTATTCTTCAGGGCTCTTAGCCCCATTTGCATTTTGTCCGTAGTCGGATGCCCTATCGATTTCAAGGTGATTTGGATCTTTGTATTGTATATCTGTATTCTTGACTCGTGGAGTCGTGTGGTATATATATATATCTGTTTTGTGGTTCCATTGAGAACTGTTGTGTAATGTTATTGCTTCGTTTTCCACCCGCACGAAAGTGCCTGGTGGGCGTCCTTGAATCGTTTCTATGCGGGTTTGGCAGAAAGGGCAAAAACTTGCATAGGGCCGATTTGAGGGTGTTACAGATTGGTATCAGAGCTCAGTAGTTGCGATACCCCACAAGTCCAGCCTGTAGGATAACCTAGCTAACGGCCGAAGTAGAGTGTCAAAACTATTTTCAAAAATCGGTTGGATAGATCTGATTAGGTCTGATTTTACTCCTTACCCCTCTGTTGTTCTCCTCTTACCTCTGCGTGTTTTGAATCTATTCCCTTATCTTTTCTTCGAGTCCAGGAATTCTCGTGGTGGGGTTTTCCATCGTACCTTCAGGGTTTCGCTTCCTCCTTTGGCAACGGTGTTTCTACCTCCGGACTTCATGCTATCTGAGTGATCATTTATATGTGGTACCATCCTTTGTCCCTATTTGTGCCTCCCAGTGTTTCCCGACGCGACGATATCATCTACGCTAGATCCGATGCAGAGTCTGCATTCCTCCTTATTTCCGAACCTCGCTTGTCAAGATCTTTAGTCTAATTCCGAGAGTTGGTTGCACAATTCTCCTATTCATGTGCAGAGTAATGGTTTGGGTGCACGATGGACTGATCACCATCTGACTACTCTTATCATTCGCTCTTGTACATTGAATCGGTAGATCCAGCAATTTTACTCTGTCCACGGAAGCTAGAGATGGCTTTATTTGTGGATACCTCTACCTTCCCCTTTTGTTTCCGGAGTGTTCTCTTGACGATCACGGACAACGACCTCTTGTTAGTGGTGTCGCGAGGATCTACACGAAGCGAGAAGATTCAGATCGCCGACCTTCTTCCTGGTACCATGAGGCGGATCTCGAGGGCGAGATCCATTGTTAGTGGTGTCGAATTGTGGCATCCCGCAAAAACCACTACTAGAAAATCGCGTTGTTTTTGTGCATTGCATCGTCATGACCGCATGCTCATGTCATCATGCCACCTTGCATTTGAGCATTGTCATGTCATCTTGCATTTGTTTGCATAAAACTATTTTCGAAAAGTCTATTTTTGTTTTCTAAACGCCCCGTCTTTATTTCAACTAAACACCCGGGCCTTCGGAATATTTTGGTTTGCCTAATACGGTTTTCAAAAGCCCCATTTTAAATAATAAAATATTTATTTTATTTTTTTAGGAGGCAGCCGTCAGGCCCGAAAGCCCGGCCGGCCACCTCCAAGCCCTAAACTAAAACCTAGTCTAATTCCTAAATCTACCCAAACCTAATCTACCCAGCCCCCTCCACCTCACCCCACCCTATCGCAGCGCGCCACATCACCCTGGCCTAATCCCCCACCAACTCACCCGCTGCACCTCACCCCCAACTCCCTCCACATCCCTCCACCTCGCCACCTGCCCTCACCCCACAGCCAACCCGCGTGCGCCCCCACACCGCCGCAGCGGACAAACCCCCTAGCCCGACCCCACCTGTCCCCCACCCCGCCCACGCGTCCCAGGCCCTGGCCCCGCGCCCCACGTCGCCCACCTCCTCTCTCCTCTCCGCCCCTCACGCGCCCGTGCGACCGCCCCGCTCGGCCTCGGTACCCCCGCCCCAGGCGCGCCTCCTCTCCTCGATCCGCGCTGCCCACCTCGCCTCGCAGCGCGGCGCCGTCGCGCCCCGGTCGTCCCCCTCGCCGTCCCCCGCCGCGGTCTTCTCCGCTGCCACGCGCCCCCTCCTCCTCACGTAGCCGCCGCCACCGCTAGTGCCCCGTCCCCGCGCCTCTCCACCGCCGCGCTCTTCCCCGGCGCCCCAGGCCCCACCACCTCGACGCTCCGCCTCGCTTCGCCGGGCCGCCGCGCACCTCCGCCTCGGGCCTCCTCCGCTCCAGTCTATCCCGGTTACCTTGTCGCCGCCTCACCATCCCCTCCGCTGCACACCGGAACCCGGGCCCCGCTCATCCTTCTCGTCAGCCTTCCGCCGCCCGTCCCTGCTGTTGGCCTCGCCTCCACGGTTCCCCCTCGCTGCCCCATCTCGTCTGCACCGAATCATCCCGGCAGAGCCCCGCCGCGGCCTCTCTCTGCCGGTCAAGCGGGGCCACGTCCGCATCACCGCCCCCCCGCCGTCATCTGCGCCTCGTGTGCCCCGTCCGTCCCTGACACCGGCGTCCCAGCAACCGCCTCTGCCGCGTCGTGCAGCACAAGCCGAGCACCCCCCACCTCTACAAGATTTGCACGTCGATGTGCTGCTACAGCCTCTTGCGGAATGTTGTTTTTCCCCTTGGCACGCTCGATGTATGTGCGTGTGTCTCGTGTTTGCTGCAGATCTGTCCGAGTGCTATGTTACCGTATGAAGTGGTGTGTTTGTTCGATCGGCTACCTGAGTCCAAGGTGTCCACACCGGGATCTCAACAAGAACCGCCTGCTGTCAAGTTTTTCCGAAGACCCGAACCCTGATGCTGGAGTCCGGAGATCGAGGCCGAACCAGAAGACCGATCAAGACGGACCGACAAGATGTTCATCACGGACGCCAAGATCTACTTCCAAATGTGTTGACCGATGACCGAGATGGCACACCAAGGTCTTCATCTTGGTACGACAAGAGCATCCCAATGTACCCGAAGACCGAACCTCAACACGACAAGTTCACCAAGACCCCCGTACCTGAAGGCCTTCGACGCGGAACCCCAAGATCTTCTCCTGGAGCGACAAGGTCTTCTTCACGGAACACCAAGACCAGCTACCCGAAGACCACAGACCCGGAGAATCCCCGGACGACGAGCTCTTCTACCTAAACCCGAAGACCGCATATGCGACAAGTACTTCTTCCCGGATCCGATGCGCCCCGACGCCAAACCAAGTCCTTCTTCCTGGAACATCAAGCTCTCTTTCCGTCGAACCGTTCCCTCGTCGAACCCTGTCGAACCCCGAACCCCTCGGAGCCCAAGTTCGCCGAACCCTAATGTGATTCCCTATCCGAGAACCCATTATTTTTATAATATGACGTTATCGACTATCGCATATTAAATTGTTCATCTCGCGTGCATGTCATAATCATGCCGGATCTTCTGCAGTAGTATTAAATATTGCATCCGGTGTTTCTTCTAGTGTTTGCTTCTTCGCGGACTAGGCCGATGAGTTGATGCGAGTATCGACAAGTTCTCCGGTTATGATCCATCGGCAGTGTTTTCCCAGGCGAGCATCTCTCCCCCTTCTACCTATTTTTCTTTTATAATGTTTATTTTCCTCCTGTTGATCTATTGCTATCCGTGTCGCGATGCTTTAGTTTCCGTATCCCAGTTATATCCCGTGCAGCCTCTATATTGCCTTGGACACCTCCTATTACCTGTGTTTGGTAGATAGCTGGCCTTGCGAGTCGTAGTCGCTTGCTCAGGTGTGATCTCGTGTTGTCAAGTACGACAGTTGATGGAATGCTGGCAGATGTTAATGGTGGAGATGCTTACCGGTGGAGATGATCATGACGTTAAATACAACTATTAAAATGCTAGATATAACTAATGCAGAGGCATCGGTGGGCAATAGATGTTATTTGGTTCTTCCACGCTCACTTGTGTCCCGTAGGACCCCGAGTACTTGATACCTGTTCCTTGATTTTTCGCACTATCCATATCCGGGAGGCCTTATGGACCCCCCTGAGCCAGAGCTTGATTCATTTCTATTTCTTGGGGCCACAAAGTAGTTTGGGGCTTTATTACTATCCTGTACCTATGCCATGTTACTACTTTATTTACGATTGTGCGTGGAGCACCTGTACTGTTTAGGATCGTGACACGTTTTCGCTGTATCGACAAGCCCAATCACACTTTTGGGTTCCCAGTCGTTTACAGCCGTCCACACAAACCCTGGGTCCGTTCCGGAGCCGGCCAACTTTGTTGCGGGTAGCTTAGTGGGGTGGCCCCCTGAAATATTTCTGAATCCTGTGATCGCTTTATCGTGAATGCCTCGTTGGGTTTTGAGTTGGTTTTTCCGAGGTTGATCGAGTTTGTGTTGCTATTTGTGCACCCCTGCAGGGTAAAACTTTCTGAAAGCCGTGTCCGCGGTTATGGACGACTTGGAGCACAGTATTTCGATCATAGACAAGCATAACTAAAGTAGTGCTATAAATTTGACTTAATATGTGACTAGTAATCAGCTCAAGTATAACGGAATGGATATTTAAAATTCCAACAACTGGTGGATCTAGGTTGTTTTGTGACATGCTATATGTCCAGTAAGTATTGCAACTCCAATGAAATGTGATAAAAGTGTCAACCACTGCTGGGTTTTGGGATTCCTCGGGACTATTATATATGACTAATAAATGTTCCAACTACAACGGAATGGTGATTAAAACCGCCCACTACTTATGCTATCAGGATGACACCTAATATCTATATCTGATTAGTAATTGCTGCAACTATAACGAAATGAGTAAAATTGCCAACCGTGTGAGTTCCTTGGTCCGACTTCTTCGTTTGGTCTCGAGGGGGGAAATAGCAGGATGGGTTTGTTTGGTGTTAGCTTCAGGTTGGATCCGAATAGGTCTTTCTTATCCCTCTCTGATAACCGCCAGTTGTATCGAGTCTCTATAGGTTGTCTAGTGCCGCTGCGCTGCCGCTTCAGCCCACCATACCTATGTAGGCGAGAGCCGCCGAATTCTAGCCTCGTCGTGTACTGGCCTTAGTACTGACGCTCCTTTTTTTTCCTTTGCCCTTTGTCGGCACCCCTTTTGTTTTAGCAGGTTTGAGATCGCTGTCGTTAGCAGGGTTACCCTTCCGGCTTGGCCTGGGCAGGGTTATGGACGCCATTGGTTATTCTTCAGGGCTCTTAGCCCCATTTGCATTTTGTCCGTAGTCGGACGCCCTATCGATTTCAAGGTGATTTGGATCTTTGTATTGTATATCTGTATTCTTGACTCGTGGAGTCGTGTGGTATATATATATCTGTTTTGTGGTTCCATTGAGAACTGTTGTGTCATGTTATTGCTTCGATTTCCACCCGCACGAAAGTGCCTGGTGGGCGTCCTTGAATCGTTTCTATGCGGGTTTGGCAGAACGGGCAAAAACTTGCATAGGGCCAATTCGAGGGTGTTACAAGGTAGAAGTCCCGGATGTACTTCCGGTAGTAGCCCGCGAGGCCTAAGAAGCCACGAAGAGCCAGCGCTGACTACGGGGTCGGCCACGTAGCAACGGCGGCGACCTTGTCAGCATCCATCGCGATGCCCTCCGCCGAAATAACATGTCCTAGGTACGCGACGGAGGTCATGCCGAACAAGCACTTCGAGCGCCTGAGGTGAAGACGCTGCGCTCGAAGTTCATTAAAGACGATGGCCACGTGTTGCAAATGCTCCGCCCATGATGTGTTAGAGTATATTTGTGTATTGTAGTTTCCCCATATGTTAGGGGGCTTCCTGTATATTTGCACCTGTACATGTACTATATATTCTGGCCTTTGGCCCTCTGGTAATACAAGAGATCTATTACCCTAACATGGTATCAGAGCCGTAAGGCCTTTTTTTCGTCGCCGCCACCGCCGCCCGCCCCGACTCCCCGCCGCCGCGCCCGGCCGCCGCCGCCGACCTCATCGCCGCCGCTGCCCCGGCCTCTTTCCCCGCCGGTCGCCCCCGCCACCGCCGGCCGCTCCCGCCGCCGCAGGCTGCCGTCACCGTCGCCTCCTCTCCATCCCCGGCCCGCCCCGACTTCCGCGTCCGCCGCCGCCCCCCAGCCGCCGCCAGATCTGGTCAGATCCGATCTAGTTCGGTTTGCAAGCAAAAAAAAAGAAGTCTTCCTCATCGCTATGTTGCGATCCCTCGCTACCTGGTGATTTTTGATGGCGCGAATTATCCTGATTTCGCTGCCTTCATGCGCGTCCATATGCGCGGTCTTCGCCTTTGGGGTGTGCTTTCCGGTGAGGTCTCCTGTCCACCGCGCCCCGTTGTGCCTCCAGTGCCTTGTGCCCCAACGCCCGTTGCCCTTGCCCCCGATGCTACTCAGGCGGTCAAGGATGCAGCCCAGAGTGCTGATGCTTCTGCTCGGGCTGTTTATGAGCGCCAGGTCCAGGAGCATTCTACTGCTACTACGACCTACCGGCTGGATCTGGCCGACTACACTCAGTGGATAGATGAGGATGCTCGTGCTGCTGTTATTCTCACTTCCAGTGTTCTGCCTCAGTATGCTGCTGAGTTCATGGGTCTTCCCACTGCTGCTGCTCAGTGGGCTTTTCTTCGTCAGCGCTATCAGCCGTCTGGAGATGCTCTTTATCTGTCTGTGGTTCGTCAGGAGCATGATCTTAAGCAGGGTGATTCTACTATTGATGATTTCTATACTCAGAGTGCTGCTATTTGGCGTCAGCTTGACTCTCTTCATACAGCGGTGTGTAACACCTGTCCCTGCTGTCTGATTGTGCGCGCGGATTTGGAGTTTCAGCGCGTCTTTGAGTTCTTATCGCGGCTCCGCAAGGAGTTTGAGCCGCGCTGTGCCCAATTGCTTGCCCGTGGTCGTGTTCTCTGAGGTACTGGCTGAGCTTCGTGCTGAGGAGACTCGTCTTCGTGGTGTTGGTCTTCTTGAGGTTCCTTCTGTTCTTGCTGCTCATGGTCCCCCTGTGCTGCCGGCTTCGTCGCGGTCTCTCGCGCCGCCACTACTCTCTGCTCCACCGGCCCAGGGTCAGCGTCAGTCTCAGCACCCTCGTGGTTCTCGTCCTCCCTGTGCCCACTGTGGCAAGCCTGGCCACGATATCTCTGGTTGCTGGACAAGGGATCCACGCTTATGTCAGCAGTATCTTGCTCGTCGCCAGTCTGGTTCTTCAGGATCTTCTGCTGTTGCCTCTAGACCTCCTACTGGTACTTCTGGACCTCCTACTGGTGCTCTGTCTGATCAGGATATTATTCATGGTCTTCGTAGTCTGCTCGCTGCTACAGGCTCCTCCTCGTCGGGTACTGCTGGTTCTGTGACTAGTTCTTCTGGCACTGCGTGACCATCATCTTCTACACTGTCAGGTACGTCATCCCCGTGGTATCTGGATTCTGGAGCTTCTTTTCATATGACTTCTGCATCTTCTATTCTTTCTGCTCTTCAGGGTGGCATTCCTCTCGAGCGTCTCTCTGGCTCCTGTCCAGACTACTCGGCTCTTCGTTTATTTGGCTGCATTTGCTATGTCCTTCTCCCTCCTCGTGAACGCACCAAATTAACCGCTCAGTCTGTTGAGTGTGTTTTTCTTGGCTACAATGATGAGTATAAGGGCTATCGCTGTTGGGACCCCGTTGGTCGTCGTATGCGCATCTCTCGTGATGTCACGTTCGATGAGACGCGTCCTTTCTATCCTCGCCCCACCTCGGGTACTTACCCAACGGATGATCTCTCTTTTCTTCTTTTTCCTGATACACCTTCCGCTGTCTCTTCTCCTCCATCTCCTCCTTCTGCTGCGTCTCCTTTGTCTTTGGCGCCATCCTCTCCTCAGTCTAGTTCCCCTAGTTCTCCTCGGTCTCCAGCTTCGGATTCTTCCTCCGTGCCTCCTTCTTCCTCTTCTGATGAGTCATCTTCCGCGGATGAGCTTCCTTCCTCACGACCTGTTCGTCAGCGTCGTGCTCCGGACCGTTACTCCCCTAGTCAGTATGGTCTCTCTGTAGTTTCCGAGCCGACTTCTTATCGGGATGCTGCGTGTCATCCTAAATGGCTGCTTGCCATGGCTGAGGAGATTGTTGCGCTTGAGCGCACAGGCACCTGGGATCTTGTCTCTCCCCCTTCTAGTGTTTGTCCTATCACATGTAAGTGGGTCTATAAAATTAAGACCCGCTCTGATGGATCTCTTGAGCGCTATAAAGCGCGTCTTGTGGCTCGTGGTTTTCAGCAGGAACATGGTCGTGACTATGATGAGAATTTTGCTCCTGTGGCACATATGACCACTGTGCATACTCTTCTTGCTGTTGCTTCTGTCTGACGCTGGTCTGTGTCCCAGCTTGATGTTCAGAATGCTTTTCTTAACGGCAAGTTGAGTGAGGAGGTTTATATGCAGCCTCCTCCTGGGTATTCTGTTCCCGATGGGATGGTTTGTCGTCTTCGACGTTCTCTTTATGGCCGGAAATAGGCCCCTCGTGCCTGGTTTGAGCGCTTTGCCTCTGTGGTGAATGATGTTGGTTTCTCTCCTAGTTCTCATGATCCAGCGCTTTTTGTTCACACTTCTTCTCATGGACGCACTCTTCTCCTTCTCTATGTTGATGATATGATCATTACTGGTGATGATCCTGAGTATATTGCCTTTGTCAAGGCTCGTCTTCGTGATCAGTTTCTTATGACTGATCTTGGTCCTCTTCGCTATTTTCTTGGGATTGAGGTTTCATCCACTTCTGATGGGTTTTCTATCTCTTAGGAAAAGTATATTCAGGATCTTCTTGCTCGGGCTGCTCTTGCGGATGAGCGCACCATTGAGACTCCTATGGAGCTTCATGTTAAGCTTCGTCCTACAGATGGTGATCCTCTTCCCGATCCCACTCGTTATCGCCATCTTGTTGGGAGTCTCGTTTATCTTGCTGTCACTCGTCCTGATATCTCTTATCCTGTTCATATTCTGAGCCAGTTTGTCTCAGCTCCTACCACTGTTCACTACGGTCATCTCCTCCGTGTACTTCGTTATCTTCGTGGTACGATTACTCGTCGCCTTTTCTTCCCTCGTTCTAGCTCTCTCCAGCTCCAGTGCTACTCGGATGCTACGTGGGCGAATGATCCTACGGATCGTCGTTCACTTTGTGCTTACTGTGTGTTTCTTGGTGGTTCGCTTATTGCTTGGAAGACGAAGAAACAGGTAGCGGTTTCCCGTTCGAGTGTTGAGGCTGAGTTGCGGGCTATGGCTTTGGTGACTGCTGAGGTGACCTGGTTACGGTGGTTGCTTGCAGATTTTGGGGTCTCTGTTACGACGCCCACTCCACTTTTGTCAGACAGTACAGGTGCTATCAGTATTGCACGTGATCCCGTCAAGCATGAGCTGACCAAGCATATTGGTGTTGATGCTTTTTATACACGTGCTTAGGTGTAGGATCAGGTTGTTGCGCTCCATTATGTGCCTTCAGACTTGCAGTTGGCAGATTTCTTTACAAAGGCACAAACTCGCGCTCAGCATGATTTCTTACTCTCCAAACTCAGTGTTGTGGATCCACCATGAGTTTGAGGGGGGGGGGGGTGTTAGAGTATATTTGTGTATTGTAGTTTCCCCATATGTTAGGGGGCTTCCTGTATATTTGCACCTGTACATGTACTATATATTCTGGCCTTTGGCCCTCTGGTAATACAAGAGATCTATTACCCTAACATGATGAACTGTAGATAAGAATATCATCAAAGAAAACAAGCACAAAGCGGTGTAAGTAGGGGCTGAGCACGTCGTTCATCAAAGCCTGGAACGTCGTCGACGCGTTGGAGAGGCCGAATGGCATCACCAAGAACTCGAAGTGGCCGTGATGTGTCCGGAACGCCGTCTTTGCGATATCGTCAGGATGCATCCACACTTGATGATAGCCAGAGCACAGGTCGAGCTTGGTGAAGAAGCGCGCCCCATGTAGCTCGTCCAAGAGTTTGTCCACGATGGGGATGGGGAATTTGTCCTTGGACGTCAAAAGTTGAGGGCGCGATAGTCGATGTAGAAACGCCATGTGTCGTCGGGCTTGCGCACCAGGAGCACCGGCGCGGAGAACGGCGATGTTGAAATCCGAATGATGCCCTGCGCGAGCTCGTCCTTCTGCAGGTGGGGGTAGCGGTACGGGTGCACGGCGAAAGGTGCCGTATCCGGCAGCAGGTGGATGTGGTGATTACAGGGCCGCACCGGTGGTAGGCCCTGTGGCTCGTCGAAGATGTCGCTGTGCTGCTGCAGGAGGTCAGCCAGGAGGGGGTGCGCCTCGTCGAGCACGGCCACCATCAGCGCGAGCTGAGGGGTCGCTGGCCCTGTACTGCCGATGCCCGCCCACTGGGCACGGCGGCCGCCCTCACGCCTGAAGATGAGGGTCAGCGCGTTGAAGTCCGAGAGGATGGGGCCGAGTGTGTATAGGAAGTCGACGCCGAGGATGAAGTCGTAGCAGCCCAAGTTGATGCCGACGCAGTCGATGGAGAAGTGCTCGTCACCGATGGAGATGGGAACCTGCCGGGCCATGCCCTGGCAGGCAAGGCGGTCCCCGTTGGCGACGGTGACGCTGAAATGCTCGGCTCCCGATGGCTGCAGTGCTAGACGGCGCATGGCATCCCCGGACAGGAAGTTGTGCGTCGAGCCCATGTCCACGAGCGCGGTGAGGCGCTCCCCGTTGATCGTCACCGGAAGAAGCATGGTCTTCGCTGTCTTGATGCCCGCCAGCGCGTGGAGAAAGATGACAAAGGCTGTCGCGTCTACCGGCCCGTAGGTCGTGGCGCCTGGTTCGGGGGCGGTCGTGCCGTCGAGCTCCGCAGTGGGGGCCTCCACGTCCCCGTCATCGATGGTCTCCAAGTAGAACAGGCGAGCGCACACATGACCCGACGCGTAGGGCTCGTCGCAGTTGAAGCACAGGCCCTTGCGACGCCGCTCGAGCTGCTCGGCCGACGTCATTCGGCGGAAGGTCCGCGTAGGCGCTGCGGGGGCCGCGGGGGCGGTCGGTAGCGCGGGGCGCGCCAGGGGCGTCAGTGCAGGGCGCGGGGGAGGACGCGCTCCTCGGCCCTGGAGGGACTGCTGCAGAGCGAGGGCGCGCTGCTCGTACACCCGTGCGTAGTACATGGCCGTCTGCAGGTCCAGTGGGTCGCGCATCTCCACGTCGACACGGATGTGGTTGGGCAGGCCGCCGACGAAGAGCTCGGCACACTGGCGAGCCGTGATGCCAGGTGCATGGCACGCTAATGTCTGGAAGCGATCGGCGAAGTCCTGCACTGAGGAGGTGAAAGGCAGGCGGCCGAGCTCGGCCAGACGGCTCCCGCGTATCGGGGGGCCAAACCGGAGGAGGCACAGATCGCGGAAGCGCTTCCATGGAGGCATCCCGCCCTCGTCCTGCTCGAGGGAGTAGTACCATGTCTGGGCGGTGCCGCGGAGGTGGTAGGAGGCGATCCACGTGCGGTCAGACGCCAGTGTCCGCTGCCCCTGGAAAAACTTCTTGTACTGGTTGAGCCAGTTCAGGGGGTCGATGGTACCGTCGTAGGTGGTGAACTCCAGCTTGGTGAAGCGGGGTAGCTGCTGGACGTGCCGAACAGTGGCGTAGGTGCCCTCGTAACGAGTCGACGCGGCGGGGGATGAGTAGGTCAGGGACCCCCCCCGCATACAGGTCGCCGTAGCCGGTGAGGCCACCGAAGGTGGAGGCCGCGGTTGGCGCGGCCGGCTAGGGCACGATCGGCGGAGTGGGCGCTGGTGTAAAGATGGGCGCGTCGACCCAGGCCGGGCGTTGGGACGGTGATGACGGGAACTTGATCTGAGTGATTGGGACCCCCTAGTTGGGGGTGGCGGCTGACGGTGGTGGGGCGGTTGTCCCGGCCAGGGGCGGTGGTGTTGGTGTGACGGTCCCCGGGACTGGCAGCACAGGTGCGTAGGACACCTGAAGAAACGCCCGGAGGTTTGAGACCGCCAGGGTGAGATCACGGACAGCCGTCGTAAGCTCCGCTGGAGAGAGAACGGCGCCCGGGTCGAGGGTCGGCGCCAGGTTGACGGAGGAAGCCGGTTCGGAGGTGGTCGGTGGCGCAGCCGTGGTGGTCGCGGGCGCGCCGGTGGTGCCGGCGACGGAGGTGGTGGGAAGGCCCGAAGACATGATCGATCCAAAGCTATCTGATACCAAATTGGTAGAGGCTAGAGGTCTACCGGGTCTGGGGCATAGGTTGTAGGGGTGGAAGTGAGTTGCGAGGGAGCGAGGAACTCGGCGCCGGCGGCTAGACGCCGTCGCGTGAGGATGGGAAGGAGGCGCAAGGAGCAGGCGGGGGCTAGGGCTGGGCGAAGGCCGACTCCTTCAGGAGTCGTCAATAATATTCTGATTATTGTTTAATTCTGAATATCTGATTACAGCTCTTATATAATAAAATAAACTGGGCTGAGCCCTAATTTTTTCCACTATTGGGCCTCTTTCTCGCATATGGGATGCCGACCATAATATATATACTAAAAAATGTCTTGATACATTATCTTCATAAAGCTAAAAATCTTATATTATGAAACGGAGGGAGTACTACTTAGCTTTTGCAGTGCATAGTAAGAAATAGGCTTTGATATTTTTCATAGATAGAAGTGTGAAGGTGTCGATAATTTTGCCTCTGTAATATCCGACATACCCACTCGACCAAACTGAAGTTATGGGCTGAAGTACATGGGCTTGGCCCAGCCGATCAAGCATTGGAGTGGCGAGGATAAAGACACAGGGAAGCATGAGAGAAGGGATCGAAGAATGTAACACGACAGTACTGGCTAGTCTCATCTCGTCTCGATTCTTCTTCCGCTTCCTCATCTTCTTCAAGTCCGGTGGCTACCACGAGCCGTCATTTGTATTGATGTCACGTGCCGATCCTCACCGGCGATAACAGGGTGTGACACTCTCCTTTGACATTTTTGTAAATATAACATTTCAAAAAGTGCATTTCGAAAGTAAAACTGACTGTGTTCCACTCTAAATTCTTTTGTCCTTCCAACTTAAACCAGAGACGGAATCGCTTATATTCAAGATTAAATTTCTCAGCAATGTGTCTGTACAGCAAAATTAATTTTTCAAGATCCTTGGGGTCTCATACACAGATACTCGGCAAGGTCTCACTCATGTTTTCTTTGTTTCGCAACCGGCATATGTCTTATATTCATATATGTTGGGTTTTTCTGCCTTATTAAAGTTCAAGTATTACAAATGATAACATGTATCAACCATATATGTCGTACATATTATAAATACATGTCATTTTAATATGTTCCGAATGATTCATATGTGTACCAGAATATTTATAGTGTGATGTGCAACCAACACTTAAATTAGACAGCAACATGGCACAACAAATCAATTAGCTTAGCCAATTCTGTAACGCAACAACTAAATCGTCTGTCGTTGGCTCAACTAATTTACTGTAACTCAAAGGGCGATGTTTAATGATTTCTTATCGGTATTTAGAGATGATGGTGGGGTGGAATAGAGATGATGGTGGGATGGCATACTCATGAACTTGACTCATTGCAATGCATGAAGATAAATAGTTCACACATACATGATTATTACCACCACTTTGGTTCGATCTACGGTTCTACACTCTTCCCTAGCTAGTGTGTTCTCACTAGTAATATTGTTAAGCCTAGCAAAATATAAACAACCCTAAGGTATAAACTGATTTTTTAGTCTGTTTTAGGACATGAGAGAGAAGGTAATAGCGCACCAGAAAGTTTTCTGTCATTTCAGGTGATGTAAAATAGGGCACCCAACACCACATCCAGCGGTGGGTAGAGGCGGGATGAAGTTTTAGCCGGCGGTTCGACTGCATGCGGTTGTAGATTTTTTTAGGGCACGGGATTGCAAATTTGCAGCACGGGGAGGCTTTTAGGGCATGTCCTAATTTTTTTGCATCACTAAATAGAGATAGGGCTGTTGGAGCATGTTTTTGCATCAAATGCCCTAAAAATGGTTATGCCCTATTATAAGTGTGCCCCACATTAGCTATCCGAGAATCTCTTATGCATTCAACCAGAATCTCATGATCAGTGTTTCGTGGAGCATAATCGACAAGGTATCAAAGAATACATCCATTACATAACGAATAGAATTCTTACAACAATGCCATTGCGACTATACCTTACATAAGCCTTGTTAGGTTAACATCAATCATCAGCATCGGAACTTCACACGAGTGTCAGGCCCAAGTCATGCCTTAACCCTACAGGAAACTTACCTGGAGAATGTCCTAGTTTGCATAGTCCTCGATGGATCCTTCTTCTTCTCCATTCTTATTGAGTCTGACCAAGTTAATAGTCAAGGACAATAATGCTAGTGAGGACATTTGAATGTACTCGCAAACCACCTAAAAAAATGGTACAATGATATGCAATATGGTTGTGGTGAAGAGTGTCTCTGTCTATGGCTTGTTTTCTTTAAAACAATAGTTTCTCTTGTAGATATAGCATCTCTATATCTCTGTTGAAAATGATCTATAAAACATTTTATTTGAAAACCACTAGGATGGGGTAACCCTTTTTCATCAACGCTTCCGGTCAACTCCACTTGACCAGAACCATACAACTTCTCATTTGTACCTTTCCGATACACAACACTTCCCTTTTCTTTTTGAAACCAGTTTTAAAACAAAACGAGACACAAGCCAGGCAACTGCCATACCAACCATCCATGACTGCGGACATAGCTATTCGAATAGATTTACACTCTGTAGAGATTGTACACTTTACCCACAAGATTCGATACATCCACCGTGATCAACCACGGATCATTATACACAAGTATGCAGGGTTTGGATAATCAAACAAAGCCTTTCCCTTGACTATTATAGTACATGAACCTTTCCTATGAGTTGTTCTTCTCAACAATGAGACGTCAGGTGCCAAGGACCATCTAGAGCACCTTCCCAGTCCTAGAGTGTGTTCTTTCAATGAGAGGCTCATAGTATCGTCCGACCATCACTAGGGCAGTATGTATCTTCCCCGGGCCAATGTTCTCAACAGTTGACCCTTCCCTTTGGGAAGACCCGGCTTTGGGGGAGTATAACCCTTATAAGTAGTTGTGAGGTATCCCATACTAAAATAAACAAACTATGAGCTATGCCCCATCCCACTCCTGGGTAATGTGGTTGCACGAGATAGTTATTCTGGGGAATCACCTAGTGATCATGTATTGCCTTACAAAAATATTCCTCCAGTTGTTCCCAATAACTCCTTTATCTCAGAATATTTGTGTTCTTCCTTCGAAAATAAAACACACTTGGGTAGGACAACCTTCCCAAGGTTTTCCTCAAAAATATTTTCTTTTCCAATTTTTTTGAGGGGTCCACAACATATAGTTTTTTCTTTTCTAGAACAAGGCTTCAAGGGGGGCATGATGCTAACCATCAAGCCTCCACTCTAAGGGGTAAAAAGGTGTCAACAAAAGGTATGTACTATAGTACACTAAGGTATAACTTGGATGAGCCAAGCTACCAACAAGATAATAGACGATAAAGGTAGTAAAACAACAAATTTTCTTAAGAACATAAAAACATGCATAGTAAAAATGGATATGACAAGTTTAGGATCAGAAAGGTGGTTTGCCTTGGTCGGCATTTTGTCCCTGGACTTCTTCTTCAAAACCTTCAACACTTCTCCTTCCTCGAACTCACCCATCATTCACATTTATTGTCACGAAGGCACACACATGCATACAAATAAGTATAAGCAATCAAACAACCACTCCAGTACAACAAACATACACTTCAAACAACAAGTACAAAGTATACCAATTGGTTTTATAAAGCCACAAAAAGTTATTTCACTCATTTTGCATTTTTAAAACAAAATATATGGATTTTGCAAAGTTAAACAAGCAATACAAACCCATTGCTTGCACTTTTACTTTCTATTCTAAATCAGCGTGTAAAATTCATACCTTTAGAAATATATGAATTTTGTGAGTTCGGCAAAATTGGGTTTGCATTTTTCTATTTTTATTTATTTTCTTATGCCTTTTCTAGTGGAATAAGCTCCTAGTTAGGAAAATAAATCACCAACAGTCCTCTGTTAGCCAAATAATTTTGGTAACCGAGGACATGCAAGACCATCAAGTTCTAGTTCAGTGAGAGTTGGATTCAACTAAAAATAAGTTTTATAATTATCTAGGGAATTTTCAAAATCCAGATCCACATTCATCCACATCCACCACCGTAGAGAGGAACTCCGGCGAGGAGCTCACTGGAGTTGTAGTAGTCGATAGGTTTAGTAGTTAGGCTCTTAGAGCATCACCGGATGGCTAGCTCAACAGGCTACCTAGCCGGTACCTAGTAGTTGATAGGTTCGGTAGTGAGTCTCTTAGAGCATCCCCATCAGCAGTAGTCTACCTAGCATAATCAGTTACCCGGGAGAGGCACCATCTGCCAGCTAGAATCCCTAGATATCGTCCACCATAGTTACCGGCTTGCACAGTAGGCTAATAGCCAGAACATCCCCCATTGCATATTTGAGTGCCTCACATGCTCCATATATAAAATTGCCAACACAGGAAGTAGGGTTGTTAGCAGAGCATCATCTAGGGTCCGAATCTATATAAATCTTGCGTTCCTTGAGATTTTTAGCCCACCGGTTCATGACCACGAGCCCTTACACATACAAATCTCTCTATCAGTAATGAAACACAAACAATATGTTATAGTTTGTGTTGAAAGTATGGTCTCATTGAAATCGTCCAAGCAAAGTCTTGTATCAACTTTGATAAACCACTAGGAAATCATAGCACTATACAAAACATTACAAAGTGTTTATGTCTTCAACAAATAATTTTCCTTCATAGTGGAACTACAATTTCATGGGAATCGTCTAAGTAACAATGCAAGCGGCGTGGGTACAAGATGATCGCCTCCTGCCCATACTTGTATGTCGGGACTAATCGAGATTGGTGGGATATTAGTAGGCGGGACACATGGGTCCCTTTGGTATTGGGAATTAACTCATTACATTTTTGTGTGTGTAACCTGCTCCATCATAATGGAGTACTCACATCAGGCATGCAGACATGCAGCTGCCTCGTTTGCATGTTTATTGCATGCCTCGCAGTGCAATCTGGCACAAGTAGGAGGGATACGGTAATTTCGTTGGCGCGAAGTGGGATTCCCCAAATGAGATTAGGTGGTTTTTCTCACGGGATGGGAGGCGGGCATGGCGGACGGTCACATCCCACTTGCATTTCTACGTCTAAGCTAAAACCTTGTATCAACTTCGGTGAACCACTTGGAAATGAAATGATTGTATGAAGCATCATAGGAGTTTCTATGTCTTTGATAGGCGGTTGACTACATTCAGACACATGGGTTTAACACCTTACAAATCCATACCATAGTTATGAATATAATGATACTTGTGTTGTAGAAACAGGGTTATGTCATGAGAAGAGTAATATTACAAAGCACATTGACAAGGTAATGGATCCCTGGATGGCCCACTGGGCATGAAAATGAATGATGCGGTCCCAGGTAACTAGGTTCCTGGAAAAGCATAAATATTAGTAAGGCTAGAAGTCTTGCGGAAAACAGGAAGGCCAAGGCACGACGAACCACCCTATCCATTCTACAACGATAGTAACTCCATGGACACACAGCCATGGCAATGGAGGCTATATAAGGAGAGGACCGATGATAGAGAGAAGGGTGAATTCACAAGGCAACTGATTCAGGCGATCCATCCACATTCATCCATCCAACACCACCGTAGAAGAGGAATAACTCTGGCGAGGATCTCACTAGAGTTGTAGTAGTTGATAGGTTCGGTAGTTAGGCTCTTAGAGCACCGCTTCGGTTGCACTCTACTTGGAGTCATCTATTACTTGGTAGAGGTATTGTCTGTCGGCTAGACTCCCTAGTCTCTGTCCACTATAGTTCTCGATTAGCCCAGCAAGACACTATCCATAACACCCTGTTTGTAATATTTGAGCACCTCACACGCTCCATATAGAAATATAGTAGACACATGAAGTAGGGTCTTTACTTGATCATCACCTGGGGCATGAACCTGTATAAATATTGTGTTCATGAGGTTGTTAGCCCTTCGAATCATGATCACAATACCTTACACCTACAAATCTATTTGCCAGGAATCGAAACCCCAAAGCTTGGCGTGCTAGGTAGGGGCTTTGTGCGTCACTTTCAAGTATCTCGATGGGTCCATCTTTCCCTTTCAGCTCTTGCAGCACCACCGTTGATGAGAGTTGTACCAACGACACCCCCATGCCTAGCTAAAATATGCAGGTGATTCCATCGATGTCGACACCTCGGATCTCAACACCAACCAATTCGGTAGCATCGACATTCATGAGTGGGCGCCCCCGGTGGGACAATGTCGGGACATGGAGGGCATGGCAGTCTTGGGGGATCCCTTACTTCCGTCAAGGAGGATCCTTCTGTAGAGTTTGATCCTCATTGTGGTCCTTCTTCCGACACCGATGACGAGGATTCTCTTGTTCTGAGTGGGATGTCGTTCCTGTTACGGGAGTTGCGCAACACGCTCGTGTTAGGACGTCCCGAAATTAGGCGGTGCGACATCGTCTCCATCAAGCTGCCAGTCTCAATTGTGTTATGTGGCTAGGTCAGAGGGTGAAGTAGAGCATGTAATGACCCGAAAAATTAGGAAAAGGGCTAAGGTATGATATTTAATTTGTGTATTTCATAATAGGACATCAAATTGAGGGAGAATATGAACCTTTTGTGAATTGAGTGCTGACACTTCATAATTTGAACTAGTCTGACCCAAGACATCTTTAGGAATTCGAATTTGAAATGTTTGAGAATCATGTGAAAGTTACTTTAGAATTAGACACATAGTCATAAGGCACACACACATCTGACCAAGCTAATAAATGAAATAAAATACACCTAAACCTGTAATTCAAAATTGAGGTTTTAATAATTCAAACTTGAGTTCACAAGTAAAGGATACAACATTAAATGAAATGATTAAAACAACAGAAATCTCATCAAACTCAAGTGATCTAAACTGTATTTATATTTGAAATGAGTACAACTTTGAGATTTACAATGTTTGAAACAAGGAAAAAGAAATTACAAAGAAAGAAAGAAAAATCCTAAAGACTAAACCTACCTACTTCTTATCTATCAC
Source organism: Avena eriantha (assembly GCA_910589775.1). Classification (NCBI taxonomy): domain Eukaryota; kingdom Viridiplantae; phylum Streptophyta; class Magnoliopsida; order Poales; family Poaceae; genus Avena; species Avena eriantha. Next base: position 485,341,502 of record OU342742.1, read on the forward strand.
CTATCTACTCTTCTTATCTTGATCTTGCTGAACCTACACTACATCATCTACACTTATTATTCTTGCTATCGCTTGATCATCCGCAACATATAACTTCAACACACTAAAAGCATCTATTAAGATCAAAATGTAGGTTCTGCCCTAAGGCAAAACCAAATAAATATTGAATCCAAAATAGGAATCTAGGAACAAGTTCTGAATCCCAATGGCTTGAGATTAAGCAAATATAAACCCAGAGAGGATAGACAAAGCAAATAGTAGTGAACCATAGGAGCCCAAACATAAATAAGACGAATTGATGACCACAGTAGACAATATCTATCTCACAACATAACTTAGACATGAACCTGTAGCCAATATATCTAGTAGAAATTAGGAATCAACCAGAACCAGTAAGCCAATTAGATAAATATTCTGACATAATATAAAGAACTTTTAGTAAAATCAAACACCCAACCCTTGGATTCATATTAAAACCACAAACATTAGAGGACGGACACTTATCAGTTCATCACTCCAAATTATCAGGGACTAGAGTAAATCCAGGAATTAATTGAAATCCAATTAGATTATGAACCAGTAAGATCCTAGAGTACAACTGCATCCTAGTACAGTGATAGTATTCCAAGAACAGGATAAAAACCTAGAAATGAAAACCCGTATAGAAATTCTCAACATCACTAGTGGAAAATCTAAACCAATAGGAAACATAGCAAACATGTAACAAGTTTAATAACGAAAGGAAAACCCCCAAGCCTAGGAATCCTACCAAGAACCTGTAAATCCCAAAAAGTTAGAACTTAAATAATGGAACATGTAAACTAGTAGAAGTAATAGGAATCACAATACATTATCAAACACCAAATGAAGTATCAAGGCTTTAGGAAATGTCTAGAACCCTAGAATACTAGGAATTTAAAACATGACCAATTAAAATTCTAAACCAATCGAACTTCACAACAATGAAACTATGAACAATCATCAAAACAGAAATACAAGGGGCCATGGATGAAAACTAAATCAAATACACCATAAATCAAATAATAAACACTTTTCATGTTCCAAAACCAGAACATGAAAAAACCCAAACTGACATGCCTATTTAGGCATATGCAGATACTTATCCTCTACACATACAAACAAAAGGGTCATATGCCAATTTTGGCATGCACACATAAGTTAAACCCAACATGGGCTTAACCATTGAAAATCTCGTGCCACCTATGACTAAGTTAGCCAACATAGGCGGTTTCACACATAAACAAGTAGGTGAATCACCTACATGCATGGCATAGGTGTCATCACCACAACCATTTAGGAACACCATAAATAGATGACCACATGAGACCCCAGAGCTCACAACTCACTAGTCTAGCTTGGATTAAAAACACACACGCACACTAGTTTAGAGATAGATCTGTGAGGCAAAAGAAACAAGAATGAAGGAAGAGGAACTTGAAGAACACTTAAAGAACCAGAGGAATAACAAGAAGAAGATACTATAGAGCTTCATCAAGCAATCTTAGGAAACTATAAAGGTTTTAGCTTATAAACTTTTAGGATGGGTAAGATATTAATTAAAGTAAAGGGTAGAATATTAGCAGTAGTACTATAGCTAGAACCAACAGATCATCTATGATGATGATCTTGTTGCTAGGAAGTAAGTGCAAGCACAAGAATCGAATTATTATCTATGTACACTCAATTAAGAGGCATCACAGATCATAATCAAAGCACATATACCCTATGCACAACCTACAAAACCTTTATTAATAATTTATTAATTAAATAAGAATTGAGTGAGAACAAAAATGAAAAGAAGCAGTAATTAACTAAACCATCTTAACTAAGTAGCTACCTATAACTATAATAACAATGCCATATGTGAAGTGAGTGATGAAATGAAATCATAAGCAGTATCTTCTCCATCCCTTAAGAATTGTAAATTCAGAGGATGAAGAAGACAATAAAAATGACAACACATCAAACTATGTCTACAACAAGAAAAAATACTAATTCAGAACATCTACTCAACCAATAACTCAATTGAATTGTGGCGTTTAACTAAAAGAAAGACAATTAAAAAACCAAAATCACTTAAGTAAGCTTATAAACAATCCTAAATAAAAAAATAGCAGTATTGATCATGCAAATAGAAGGATCAGTATGCTACACCTAGAAATGGCTAGAATATCAACCTCCCACTAATCCAACAATTCAATAGGAGCAAACTTTAACACTAAATCAAGTAATTGTAAGACATCAGACTAACCATCATCAGTAAAACTTAAAAATCAAATCATGTCAAACCTCGGAACAACAATTAGCCTACTAGAACATACCTGAAAACTCTAGAGCACACTAAAAACATCTAGAATCATCTAGAACCTACATGAACCCTAGAAACGAAAATCCTAGGAAGAACTCCTAGGAAAACCCTAGAAATTAGGTAAAATCAACCAATAGTAGAGATTGTTGTAGAAGGAAAAAGGAGAGGAGAAATTACCTTCAAAAAGTGGGAGCCTAGCTCACCACTAGATGAAAAGAGGAAGAAGAATAGTAACCATGGCGACATCTCGACCTGTAGTTGCTAGGGGACCCGGAGGTGGCATCGTAGACGTGATTAGGTGCCATCTCGATAGCAGAGAGCATCGGAGTTGCCGTAGAGACGGGGAAGGTGATGCATCACCGAAACCCTAGATCAGGATAGGGTTGTGAGCGGTCAGTAGGGGCGAGAACGGTGATATGTTCCGTAGGAAGGTAGAGTAGGAGGAGGGGAGTCATTTGATAGAATCACGATGGCAAGTGAGGACAGAGATGCTCAAGGTAGCAGGGTAGAGCGGCGGCGGCACCATCACCACGCCTCGAGAGTGAGAGAGAGCACGTGAGAGAGAGTGAGGGGTGGGGTTGTGTGTGTACCCAGTGGGTCCAGTCACTTAAGTGATTAGACTGACTGGTGGGCTGATAGCTCCAAATTTCAACACTTTTTATCATTGATTTTCCTTTTGGTTATTACCGGGTTCCACTGGATTTCACCCTTTTTTACTAATGATAACATCGCATTTAGCAAAACCTTGGTTTCTTGTGATGGCTTTCAGGTAATGAACATTTTTGGAAGATTTCATAACATTTGTGGGTTAATTACACCTGAAGAAACAAATCCCCAATTGGAGCCCCCTTCATTAGAGGCGTTATGAGCACATAATGACCACCGGTATGGTCGGGACGCGCCCGTACTGTCCGCCCGTACGACCCTCCTTCGTCTCCGCTACATAAATACCAGAAACTTTTGTGAAGAGGAGGATATGAAAAACACAACACAACCTTCGCAAACACATCCAGAAGAGGGGAGATCCGATCTAAAGAAGGATAAGAACACCGTCTCATTCTTCTATGTTCCCTAGCTTCTAAACCATTCACTCCACCATCATCCCCATTTATACTCAGAGAGAGAGAGAGAGAGATGGCACTTGTAATATTAAGGTTTGATACTATGATCTACCTCAGTTTGTATTTCATTTGATCTTCAAACGGTATTGTGGCTTGCTACGATAACTTTGAGATGATTTCTATTTGCAATACAATTATGCCTTTGATCTATCTTCCTCTCATGTCTGAGTAAATTCCCATAGCCATGGGAGATGTAAGGGATTGGTAAAGATGTGTTGTGCCTCCTTTGTTTCCATCCATTTGTGATTGTTGTCGTGATTATTATATTGTGAGAATCAATATCTTTGTTTTCCTAATGCTTATTGTCCAATTTAAGGCCTCGGATAACATGATTTAGAGATCTCATAGGTATGAAATTTTATACTAGAGAATCGGCGACCCCCGAATGACACGGCCGATGTCAATGAGGAGCTAGTACTACTCGATGATAACATGGAACCATCAAGATTAAAGCCTTGATCTGCTCGAAAGATCTTAATTAATGTGCTGACCATTACTGTGGTAACAAGCAGATAGATCATTAGGACTCGGAAGAATTTGCCAAGAGGGCTCCTAGTCGGTATACGAGTTGCTTGCCTACTCACTTATAAATAAGAAATATCACAATCACTTATTCCATTTTATTCATCTGCCACATTCACTATGACCATGAACCATTTCTCTCCGTGCCTAACTTCTCATCTGCAGGAACCTCGAACACTTTCCTTCCTTTTACTTTTATGTTGTTTACTTTTAGCATTTTCCTTTACTTAAGTTTCCTCTATTATTCACTCACCCCTTCCACTTCCAACAATTGCAGTCAATTCACTAAAGACAACATGACACCTTGAGTGCGACATAAACGCCACATAAAGACACTTAACTAGGCTCCTTATTGGGATTGATATAAAAAACTAGAATTAATACTTCCGTGAAAACATGCTCTGACGAACCTGTGCCCTTGCAGGACATCATGGGCCCAAGGGCATTTTGGTCTTTTCACAATTCTCTAAATGCCCATTTAACCAAAAAAAACCTAGACATTTTAGAAAAAAACTAAAATACCCCTAGATAGATAAAATTGAGTAAAATACAAAAATTAATTTTTGTAGATTTTTAAAAATAGTTATGAAGTGATGAAAAATACAAACCACATAAAAAGGATTAAAAACTTGAAGGAAAATGCAAATCCCAAATAAATAAAGTAAAATAGTTCCAAATAGGGAAAATATAAGGAATGAGAATTCCTATTTTTCTTGAATTATAAAATAAAATAATCAAAAACCTATAATAAAACTCTACAAGAAATATTAAATAACCAAAAATGGAATAAATACCCAGAAACAATAAATAAACCATTAAAATATGAATCCTTGATTATTCATGTTCTAAAAATATTAGAAATGATATTATCCAAATTCTCAATAAACAAAAGAAAGCCTACAAAATAAATGAAATTCATAAGCAAAATAAAACTCACAACTAGGGATACTCTAATAAAACCTAAAATACCTAAACTAGGGGGAAGGGAAAATTCAACCAAAATAAAATAATTATCTAGCAACCTTAAGCATGCATTTGGATTTTATAGATTGTCCTTACTGGAAAATAATGCTTCTTTGCAGAATTGAAAGTCCAGAGTAGTATAGAATATTCGGATTGCCTTAATCCAAAAACATAGGCAAGTTCACTCTTACATTATTTTCTAATACCAAACTTGCAATATTCACTACAATAGGGTGCTTACATGTCCATTGACATATTTAAGAAAAGCGTTTTCAAAACCTTATCACGTGCACTTAAAAGCAAAACACTATTTTCATAATAAATATGAATTATGGATTTCCAGCTCAGGGTAGTCGGATAATCTAAAATGGTGGACGGTGGAATCAAGGTTAAGATATGGGAAACCATATGGTGGAGATTCCATTGTAGATTACCAACCAATGTATCCTAAGTCGGGTGATTCCATTCCAGGGATACATCTAGGATTACCAACCAATGTAGTCAGTGATTCATGCATTGTACAATAATGCGCTAGCCACAATTTCTAAAATGGGACAGGGAAGTTAGCTATACCTTTTTCCTTCCTTATGTCCTCGTATCCTAAGTCGGGCTAACATCCAGACAGGATATCAGCGGGTGGAAGCCTATGGTGTCCCTATCTTGTGCTTCAGGGTAACAACTTAGCATATTAGAAGGGAGGGTAATTGAGCGTAGGTATCTCAACCGAAACTCATTACAATGGGTGGACTGTGGGGTCGTGGAAAAGGACAGTGATTGGCTTGGATGTTTATTGAGCCTCTAACCAACGAAATTTGAACAGGAAGGCATCCCCTTTTATGCTCAGGCTTTAGATTGTTTGTGGGAAAAGTAGTGCCCCTCTCGAGAGTGTATGAACCATGACATGTTACTCCCTATCCCGGGGAACGATTACAAATGCAGCGGGAAAGGGATTCTATGAAATCCTGAATAACCCATGAAGGCTAACGGACATAGATTTTAAAATGCTAAAACTTACCTTTTCTATAAACCTGATTTCGAAAACTAAGAATAGTCCCAAGATTCTTATCCACGACTTTAGATAGAGCATCAGACAACCACTATAGAATTTGCTGAGTACGCTTGTACTCAATCTATACTTCTCAAAAGGTACCACGAATACACAAGACACGACTAATACAGAAGATACCCTCGAGGAGGAGGTTTATTATGATGAACCGACCTCTCAGGTGGAATTAAAGGCATAGACTACATAATAGAATTTGGAATACGAGAGGATAACATAGACTTAGGAGAATAGTTCCGCACACATAGGATAGTCGGGCTGAGCAACCTAGAATGTACCCTATAAAGTTGCAATGCTCCAATGGCGCTTAACTTAGAAGTGCCATTGTTTATTAAGCTAGTGCTTTTAATTTTCTTAGTAAAAGTGAATCCTCACTGGACCAAGGAGGATCTCGAAGCTTGTATTATTCTTGCGTTTTGAATAAGGAATAAAGAATTAGTTGGACCTACAATAGTTATGTTGTAGCACTCCGAGGGTGTAATATTTATGGAAAAGGACTTCTGTAAGTGTTATGCCCACAACTCGTGCTCTACAACATGCAGTGGAGAACTAGGTCACCACAGAGCATCCTATGCGGCTATGACAATGTTGGCATATCATCACACCTCCTTCGTGAGCGACAGAGGAGGAGACCCTCAACTGGACTAGCCGCTCCAAGAGATGCTATACTTGGTATCCGTCCCATGAGCTAGAACCATCGACGCCATGGTGGGGACCAAGGTGCCCCATAGTGCATCCTTCACTGCAACACCGACAAAAACCCATGTCCCAAGGAGTGCTTCTTTATTAGCAGCTTGATGGCTCCAAAATTAGCCATCTTCCACTTTGTTTAAAGATTGTTTTTGGTCAAGCAATTGATGAGAAACTCTCAATCCTTGCCACTAATGACTAATAATTTCAAAGATATGCAAAACCTCTCCTTGAATTATGTTGTGCAGGAAATCACAGTTTTTAATGCGAAAGCAGGAGTCATAATGAAGGTTTTTGAGGAAGTCCACACGACCAAGTAATTGGAAGCCATTCTAGGGCATTAGCATGCTTAACGACCACTGGTACGGGCAGGGCCCGCCCATACCATCCACTCGTACAAGGTGGTGTTGGCCCCGTCTCGTCAAACCCTACGACTTTCATGATGATGCCTATATATTTTGAGGCTCCGGCCGTCGGCCAGAGAGGTGCCATTCTCAGATTACATCACAACACTACCAATGGAGATCCACACCATTGTTCATCCATTGTTCATCACTTCCACCATCCATCCCATCCACTAGCCATAGTCATTGCTTTTTACGTTAGATCTCCTTGTGATTTGGCGACCATTGTAAGAATATTTGATTTCAATCTAAGTATTTGTATGATATTTTGTATCTCCGATATATTTGTTATGAGTGAGTATTCCTCACGAGATGTGGGTTGAGGAGGAACCTCGCATCAATTATTTGCATCTAATTCATGGGAGTATTGTATTTTGTTTGCAATTGATATTTGTATCTTTTGTTTATTTATCTCTTGTCTTGATCTGTGGACTTGTAGGTACCCAAGATCCCATAGATTGATAAAGGCTTGAGGTGAGATACTTGGCTAGCGGCGATCTCATAGGAACCCCAGTGATAGAAAGGGTAGTACGGTCTTTGCTTAGCAACCCATTCGGGATCACAACAACATCACCAACTAAAGCTTTGATCTGTGTTTTACACTTAATAATCGTTTGTATCCCGTTGCTTCGGTGTGCACACGGTTGGATTAAAAGACTTGCTATGCCCGTTGCATCACGAGGGCTCTAGTATATTAGGATGTGTTGCCCACAAGAGATTATCTCCGTTCAAACATTACACATGACTATCTTATTGTTATCTTTTATCCCATATGATGTGTAGCTGCAGGTGGATCTTCAACCCTGTCCTATCTTCCTATCTCCATCCATTGATTCAACCCATTATAAAGTAAACTAGATTGGTTCGGTAAACTAAGGTAAAACGAACAAACAAAGTCTTGTAGACGTGTCCTTTTTATTTCCTTTTAGCATTGCTTTCTGAGGTTCGATTAAACCTAGGTCTTCTAGGGAAAAAGCTATTATACTACATCCTTGAATCCGGATCAAATGTATCAACCCTTTTTCTAGCGCCATTGCTGGGGAAGCAATTTCGCTATCCTGGTGAGGTCACTAGAGACCTTGTTTTTAGTTTTATTATTAGTTTGTAGTTTAATTCTTGTTATTACTTTACATTCTTGTTATCTATTTGAAAAACCAAAAAATTAGTTACTTGTTATTCGTTTTCATTACTTAAAAATACCAAAAATATAAGAGCCATGGCTCAACAGAGATTAAGGGAGTATGTTACTCCCATTGACGATTTTATTCGTGCACCTATCACTCAGCCCACAGTTGATGCGGAAACATATGAAATAAAGCCTAATCTTTTAAGTTTGGTTCAACAAAACCAATTTGGGGGCTCATCCGTTGAAGATTCGGGTTTGCACTTAAACACTTTCACTGAAATTTGCGGTATGATGCGTATTAAGGATGTAGATCCAAATGCTATTAAATTAAGATTGTTTCCTTTCTCTCTTCGAGGACTGGCTATGGATTGGCTGCTAGCCCTACCAAAGGGCACTATTAAATCCTAGGAGCAATGTACTAACTTGTTTATGACTAATTTTCCCCTAGCTGAAACTGTGCAGCTAAGATCCAACATTACAAGCTTTAGACAAGAAGACCATGATCCACTAGCACTTGCGTGTTAAAGGATGAAAGAAGCCGTAATGAACTGTCCTACTCATGGGATGGAAGAATGGCTTATATTACATTTTTTTATAATGGTCTTAACCCAATGTCTAAGACTATGCTAGATACTGCAGCAGGAGGAACAATCATGGGAAAGCAAGTGAGTGTTGCAAAGAAGTTACTTGATGACATGCAAAAAAAAACATGCCCGATGGCATGTGGAAAGAACCTCGAAGAGAGTAAGTTCAATTACCGAGGTAAATAATGAAGAGCTTACATCTAAGGTAGATGAGCTGCTTAGTATAGTAAAGGATAAAGAAGATACCCAAGTTAATGCTATCGCTACTGATGTTAATGATGTTAATTTTATAGCTCACACTCCTTTTAATCCTGCATGCAAAAATAAATATGCTTCTAATGTTCAAAAATATCATTCTAATCCTGCATGAGCTCCTTATAACAATTATGATAACACTAATGGAGCAAATCATAGCAATCTCTCATTTGATCAAACTGTTAGATTCTTTATACAAGCTCAAACCGAGAAAAATAATATGCTTATTAAAATCACGGAGAACCATGAAAGTGGTATAGGAAAATTATCTAACTAGGCCGTTGCAATTAGAAATGATGTGTAGGATCTACAGGAAAGGACAAAGACCATGGAGGCTCAGCTGGGTAAGGTAGCTAAGAGCCAGGCTCTCATACTAGCAAAGTTTGCTGGAAAACCTAAGCCAAATCCGGTAGAAGACCTCAAAATGATGAGGGTGGTAACAAATGAAGAGAAACCTGAAGTGCTGGCCTATAGCAATGCGCCAACACCGGAATATACCGTGGAAGATATACCAAAGATGATCACCGTGAAGAATCCAGGTATAGAACAAGGTAATGATGCTATGTACCAACAGTTTATACAACAAGTAGCATCTAAAGTTCGCGAGTAAGAGATGGAGTATAAAATACTAGCTGATAAGCTTTCAGCTAAGCTAGATGATATTTTTGAGCCCACTATTAAATTTAAGTTGGGATTCAATGAGATATCCACACTTTGTGATCTTGGTGCGAGCGTCTCAATAGTTTCCAAAAGCTTATTCGACAAATTAAACCTGGGGCCATTTGTTACTACTGAATTGAGACTCCATCTAGCTGATTAAACTTATAAACAAGCTATTTCTATTAAAGAAAATATAGTTGTTGAAATTAAAGTTAGTCCTGCTCTTATTGATCTTGTTATTGTGGACATGCCTGAAGATCCCATAGTACCTATCATTCTAGGTAGGCCATTCCTAAGAACTATTAAGGCTTTGATTAATTTACATGAGGGGAATGTGAGAATAGGGCTACCATCTGGAGATCCTTTTATAGTCCACTTCCCTAGGAACAAGAAGGCCAAGCCTAATGATGATGATGGAGTAACTACATTAAAAGCCAACTATTTTGGAGTGGGTATTTCACTTCTTAAACCTAAATGATTGCTATCATAGTCAAGCTAATTGACCTTAACTAGAAGTGCTTCATGGGAGGCAACCCATGTGAATAAAAAAATTATGTGTTAGTTTTGTTTTGTTTTTAATAAAGAGTGTTTAAGAAGACCTTTGGAGAGAGGAGAATAACTAAGGTAATCCTCTATCTTTTATTTTACTAAAACATGGCCTAAGAAGTATTGCCGATTCTTTATATAGTATATTTGCTGTTATTTTGTCCTTTGATAAGATGTGCAGAGGCACACAGAGCTTCTAATCAAAATTTAAGTTTTGTAGCTCATAGAGCTCTTAACGACCACTGGTACGGCCGGAAGTGACCGTACCGTGTGCTCGTACCACATCGAATCAAAGGAAGATAGAAATTCTATTTTTTGCCGAAGAGAACAATGCTCTTAATGATCACTGGTATGGTTGGACGCGCCCGTACCACGCGCCCGTACCGTACCCTCGAGCAAACATCAGATTCCAAGCGAAGACAGAGAATTGATAACGACCAGCAGTACGGGCACGCGCGACCGTACCGCACACCCGTACTGAGTGCACCGCCTAGGACCAGCCGTCTCCCCAAGGTATGTCACCGAGTGCACCGCCTAGGACTAGCCGTCGCCCCAAGGTATGCCATATTTAGCCCAAGGAGGTAACCTAAAATTCCTCAAAAAAAATCTTTCTCTTTCTTCTTCCTCCAAACTCAAAACCACCTCCATTGGGTCTTCAAATTTACTTAATCTTTCTTCGATTCCTCGTACTCATTCAATCTAAGGTATGATTCTCCTCCAATCCTCAACTTATTTGTGCAAAAGCTTTACTCATTCTTTCATCATTGTCAATCTGGACTTGGGTCTTATTCTTGATTTAATCTTGATATTGAGCATTCTTAGTATTGTTTTAGAGGAGTTTATTTTGTGGTTAGTGTAGAGAATCACTTATGCTATGTTTCTATTGGACTAAAATTTTCATTAGCAATTTTGATTTAGTTTATCCTATTTTTATTTTTAGATGAACACAAAGAGCCGTACACGTGAGATGGTTGCGGAATCCTCCGCACCACCGGTTGACACATTGACCCCCGAGTCACTTGGTATTGAGTTCACCGAGGAGTTTTAGCTAAACCGTTTCAATCATCTCAACCTCCGAGAAATAAAGTCCACCAAGTGGGCATGTCCTTATATCCTGAAGCAACTTGGCATTCATGCACATTTCGATTTACTTTGAAATAATGTTGGTTTGTATGATTTTGTTTTTCAGGATGTTGCCACGTATCACTGCTTGACGCTTGAATTCTTCAGCACCTTGACACACAAGGTGGACCCTTACGGTTCTACCGAGGAACAATGGCCCAGAGTTGATCGCATCAAGTTCCGCCTTATGAACTGCGAGTACACCTTAACACTCAACCAATGGGCTCAATGCTTTGGGTTTACCAACAACACTACCGATGTACGTACAACTACTTTTGTTTTAAATCTTTCCCCTTTACAATACTTTAATTTAAAGGAGATTCTTGAAAACACACCCAAGGGGAACCAAATTGATCACCCTTCTATTCGCTATTTATTCTATGTGATTGCTAACACTTTGTAGGCACGTGGTGAGTTGACTAGAGTTAATGAGGAGGACATGTTGATCCTCGCAAAATCTTCTATTATTAATTGTAACTTAACGCCAAATTTAGGCGCCCTTCTCGTGTTGTTTTACCTTACACATCAGGCTCTTCAATATCGAGGACCCATATGCGGAGGAGGAGTTGTAATCGTTCTTGGATGCACACTTCGCATCAACCTAGGTAACATACAACCATTGACATGAAGTCACGGTCTTGGTCTCCCTACTCTAAGAGCATGTGGTATGGTTTTTAAAACTCATGGTTGATACTTTTTCAATATACCTTGAGTGGATCACTTGATCCTGGCTCCTTTGCCTAACAGTTTATTCTCTATCAAGGATGGACATTTGCGTTTTGATGTGCAGGTTGAGGCTAATCTACCCCAACAAGAAATACCCATGGGAGGAGGAGAAGATGAAGAAGTAGAACAAGGAGGACCCAAACAAGATGAGAAGCCACCAAACTACTACACCACCTATGAAGATATCCATGCACTCGAAGGAAATATCCAAAATATGAACAACCTCTCCATCTACCTTTGAGTTGCTACCGCAAGCCTTGCCACCCAATTCCATGATTGGAGCAGACAATGGAATGTGGGAGACTATCCACCGCCACCATAATGAGCAACAAAAGGGCTTGCAAAAGCCTGATCTTGGGGATGTGTTCCCCATCAAATTTATGTGTGTAATAACGAGGTTGTACTCTAGCTCTTTAAGAGCTTTGAAACACTCGTGTGGGCTTGTTCCAACACTTTGATTTTTAGTTTGCTTCTAATTTTTGTTTATTTTTATTTTCTAAGAACCCTTTCTTGGTCACAAGTTCTTTTCTATTCTTTAAATCCCTATCCTCGAAAATACAAAAAGATTTTTCTGTTCTTCCTTTTTCCTAAATGTGGATTCACACTTTGCCTCTTTGCTTTAATATTAGTATGAGAGTAATCGTGTTTGAGTTTTGAAGCAACACATCCCTATAAGGAAGAGGATCATGAAGTCACTTATGAGAGGTATGTCCTATGTCTCCCACTCATGAAGTTTGAGTTGTTTATCTTGGTTGGTTGATTTGCTAAGATGCCATGCTAGTAGGAAGTAATTTAATATGGTTACAGTAAGGCTTTTTATTAGTATGATGATTAGTTGTTGAAGCTCTTGCTCTAGTTCTTTTAGTTAACTGAGTCTTGCCTTGGAAATAATATTGCCAAACAAGTACAATAAGAAAAAGTCTGAAATATACGACCTGTTTAATGAATGATTATATTGAGAGTATACCCTTGAAGGTACTTAACCCCATAGATATTTTGATAGTATTGACGGCACTCATGAAAGGAGTTGTTTGATTGAAATAAAGTCTAGTGGTAATTGTGATGCATGCCAAAGCTAACCTTGAGGATCAAACCGTGGTACTAGCTCAAAAAAGAGAGAAAGAAGTGAGACAATTTTGTTCTATATCTCTAATGCACACGTTTGGGATGCCAACAACTCCGCTAGCTTTTGAACGATCTATGATATAACCATGTATTTCGGCTATGAGTTGATGACATGAGTGGCATACGTGTCAATATATGGGAAAAAGTGTTGGTACTCTCAAAGGTTGTGCAAACACTTGAAAAAGAAACATTCAATAATCCTTCAAAGAATAAAAAAAGGATATCTATGAGGATCCACATAACAAGTCCTTGGCATGGTCTCATTACTACTTTATGAGTTTTTCTTGAAAAACAATGATTGGATTAGAATTGTTTTTGATAGACTTGATTTATTGATGTGGGTGTAAATAAGACACTTCATTGTTATACTACTTAGGACATGAAACTCTCTTACTCAATTATGTTATTTAAACATCCTAGTGTTCCTTGGCAAGTTGAGAGCTAATTAGAAGAATTAGATTGATTGCTACACTTCTAGTTACTTATACTTATATTAAACTTTACTCTGATTATCTTGACTTACCAAAACTTGTATAGTATTCTTGTTATCTCTCTAACTTTGATAAGCCTCAGAAATGAATGAAGTGTTGAGCCCATATGACTACCAACCATAAGTAAATTATTATTCTCGTTGTTTCAAGTTTAAATGATGAATTCCTTATAGTTCTTTTGTTTCTTCTTGCTCGAGGGTGATCAAGGTTTGAGATTTGGGGAAGTTGATGGCTCCAAAATTAGCCATCTTCCACTGTGTTTAAACATTGTTTTTTGTCAAGCAATTGATAAGAAACCCTCAATCCTTGCCATTAATGACTAATAATTGCAAAGATATGCAAACCTCTCTTTGAATTATGTTGTGCGGGAAATCATGATTTTTTATGCAAAATCAGGAGTCATAATGAAGGTTTTTGTGGAAGTCCACATGGCCAAGTAATTGGTAAGCCATTCCTGGGCGTCAGCACGCTTAATGACCACCGGTACAGGCAAGGCCTGCCCGTACCATCCGCCCATACTAGGTGGCATTGGCCTCGTCTTGTCAAACCCTACGACTTCCGTGAAGACGCCTATATATTTTGAGGATGTAGCCGCCATTCTTAGATTACATCACAACACCACCAAAGGAGATCCACACCATTGTTCATCACTTCCACCATCCATCCCATCCACTAGCCATAGTCATTGCTTTTTACGTTAGATCTCCTTGTGATTTGGCGACCATTGTAAGAATATTTGATTTCAATCTAAGTATTTTTATAATATTTTGTATCTCCGATATATTTGTTATGAGTGAGTATTCCTCACGAGATGTGGGTTGAGGAGAAATCTCGCATCAATTATGTGCATCTAATTCATGGGAGTATTGTATTTGTTTGCAATTGATATTTGTATCTTTTGTTTATTTATCTCTTGTCTTGATCTATGGACTTGTAGGTACCCAAGATCCCATAGATTGATAAAGGCTTGAGGTGAGATACTTGGCTAGCGGTATTCTCATAGGAACCCAACTGACAGAAAGGGTAGTATGGTCTTCGCTTAGCGACCCATTCGAGATCACAACAACATCGCCACTTAAATCTTTGATCTGTGTTTTACACTTAATAATCGTTTGTAGCCCGTTGCCGTGGTGTGCACTCAGTTGGATTAAAAGACTATTGCTATGCCCACTGCATCATGGGGGCTCTAGTATATTAGGATGTGTTCCCCACAAGAGATTATCTCCGTTCAAACATTACACATGACTATGCTTATTATTATGTTTTATCCATATGATGTGCAGCTGCAGGTGGATCTTCAACCCTAGCCTATCTGCATCCATTGATTCAACCCATTATAAAGTAAACTAGATTGGTCCGGTAAACTAAGGTAAAACGGACAAACAAAGTCTTGTAGACGTGTCCTTTTTATTTTCTTTTAGCATTGTTTTCCGATGTTTGATTAAACCTAGGTCTTCTAGGGAAAAAGCTATTATACTATATCCGTGAATCCAGATCAAAGGTATCACAGCTCTAGCAAGCCTTTCCCACGACATGGGCAGGAAGTGAACCACCTAGCTAGTAACTATAAGCTCATTTGTCCTCAACTTTCAGATATTCCAAGTTTGAGGCCCAGGAGGAGTCTACATTGACCCTTTCCTCCTAGAGCCTCCCCAAGCCACACCGAGGACTATAGAAAAAACAAGATCTCTAGTGCACCCATGCATCATAGGGAAGGAATTGTACTCCCACAAAGGAATTCATACTAGTCCCATAAGGGGTAGCCACGCGTCACCAAGCATATGTCCGGTGAGAGCCTTCCAGCTCTTGGCTTCACAGGTCTCGGAGTCCCAAGTCATGGTGGAGTATTGATGGCTTTGATTTCTGCCATCTTTCACTATGTTTAAATGTTGTTTTTGGTCAAGCAATTGCCAAATAAACTCTCAACCTTTCCACTAATGACTAATAATTGCAAAGATATGCAAATCCCTTCTTTGATTTATGTTGTGTAGGAAATCACTGCTTTTAAGGCAAAATAAGGAGTCATAATGAAGGATTTTGAGGAAGTACACATGGCCAAGTAATTGGAGAATCCAACCAGGGCGTCAACACGCTTAACGACCACTGGTACGGGCGTGGTCCGCACGTACCGCCCACCTGTACGAGGTGGCGACGGCTTCTTCTCATCAAACCCTACAACTTTCGTGAACACGCCTATATATTTTGAGGCTCCAACTATCGGCCAGAGAGCCATCATTCTCAGATTGCATCACAACACCCCCAAAGGAGATCCACACCATTGTTCGTCCATAGTTCATCCATTGTTCATCACTTCCACCATCCATCCCTCCACTAGCCATAGTCATTGCTTTGTACTTTTAGATCTCCTTGTGATTTGGCGACCATTGTAAGAATATTTGATTCCAATCTAAGTATTTGCATGATGTTTTCTATCTCTGATCTATTTGTTATGAGTGAGTAGTCCTCATGGGTTGTGGGTTGGAGAGAAACCTCGCAGCAATTATGTGCATCTAGATCATGGTAGATATGTATTTTGTTTGGATTCGTGATTTGTATCTTTTGTTTCTTCGTCTCTCGCCTCGATCTGTGGACTTGTAGGTACCCAAGATCCCATAGATTGATAAAGGATTGAGGTGAGATACTTGGCTAGCGGCGATCTCATAGGAAACTCAATGACAGAAAGGGAAGTACGGTCTTCTCTTACGCCCCATTCAGGATCAACAACAACAACATCAACACTTAAAGCTTTAATCTGTGTTTACACTTAATAATCATTTGTAACCCGTGGCTTCGGTGTGTTCTCGGTTGGATTAAAAGTCTATTGATATGCTCTCTGCATCATGGGGGCTCTAGAATATTAGGATGTGTTGCCCACAAAAGATTATCTTAATACAAACACTATACATGACTATGCTTATTATTATCTTTCATCCCATTTGATGTGCATCTATAGGTGGATCTTCAACCCTAACCTATCTCCATCCATTGATTTAACCCCATTATAAAGTAAACTAGATTAGTCCGGTCAACTAAGGTAAAACAAACAAACAAAGTCTTGTAGACGTGTCCTTTCTTATTACCTTTTAGCAGTGCTTTCCAAGGTTCGATTAAACCTAGGTCTTCTAGGGGAAAAGCTATTATACTATATCCATGAATCCGGATCGAAAGTATCAACCCTTTTTCTAGCGTCGTTGTTGGGGAAGCAATTTTGCTATCCTGGTGAGTTCATTAGAGACCTTGTTTTTAGTTTTATTATTAGTTGTAGTTTAATTCTTGTTATTAGTTTACTTTCTTGTTATCTATTTGAAAACCCAAAAAAATTAGTTACTTGTTATTTGTTTTCATTACTTAAAAATTACCAAAAATATAAGAGCCATGGCTCAAAAGAGATTAGGGGAGTATGCTACTCCCACTGATGATTTTATTCGTGCACCCATCACTCAACCCGCAGTTGATGAGGAAAATTATGAGATAAAACCTAACCTTTTAAGTTTGGTTCAACAAAACCAATGTGGGGGTTCATCTTCTGAGGATTCAGGATTGCACTTAAATACTTTTACTGAGATTTGTGACATGATGCGTATTAAAGACGTAGATCCAAATGTTGTTAAGCTAAGATCATTCCCTTTCTCTCTTAGAGGAAAGTCTAAGGATTGGTTGCTAGCTCTACCAAAGGGCACTATTAAATCTTGGTAGGAATGCACTAATTTGTTTATGACTAAATTTTTCCTCCAGCTAAGACTATGTAGCTAAGATCCAACATTACAAGTTTTAGACAAGAAGACCGTGAGCCACTAGCGCTTGCGTGGGAAAGGATGAAAGAAGCCGTAATGAACTGTCCTAATCATGTGATGGAAGAATGGCTTACATTACATTTATTTTATAATGGTCTTAACCCAATGTCTAAGTCTATTCTAGATACAGCAGCAGGAGGAATGATCATGGGAAAACATTTAAGTGTTGCAAATAAGTTACTTGATGATATGAAAAATAACCATGCCCAATGGCATGTAGAAATAACCTCGAAGAGAGTAAGTTCAATTACCGAGGTAAACAATGAGGAGTTTACATCTACGGTAGATGTGTTGCTTAGCTTAGTGAAGGGTAAGGAAGATACCCAAGTTAATGCTATCACTACCGATGTCAATGTTGTTAATTTTATAGCTCGCACTCCTTTTAATCCTGCATGGAAAAATAATTATGGTTCTAATGTTCAAAACTATCATGCTAATCCTGTAGGAGCTCCTTATAATAATTATGATAATAATAATGGAGTTGAGAAAATTGTTAGAACATTTATGCAATTTCAAACCGAACAAAACAATATGCTTATTAAGATTATGGAGAACCATGAAAGTAGTTTAGGGAGATTATCTAACCAGGCCGTTGCAATTAGAAATGATGTGCAGGCTCTACAGGAAAGAACAACGACCGTGGAGGCTCAGCTGGGTAAAGTGGCCGAGAGCCAAGCTCTCATACTAGCAAAGTTCGCCGGCAAACCCGAGACAAATCTGGTAGAGGACCTCAAAATGATGAGGGTAGTGACAAACAATGAAAAGCCTGAAGATCTGGATTATAGCAACGCGCCAACACCGGAATATACCGTGGAAGATCTATTCAAGATGATCACCGTTAAGGATCCAGGTATAGAACAAGGTAATGATTCTATGTACCAACAATTTATACAACAACTAGCATCTAAGGTTCGTGATTTAGAGATGGAGTATAAAAGACTAGCTGATAAGCTTCCAGCTAAGATAGATGATATATTTGAGCCCACTATTAAAATTAAGTTGGGGATTAATGAGATATCCGCACTTTGTGATCTTGGTGCAAGTGTCTCAACAATTTCCAAAAGCTTATTCAATAAATTAAACTTGGGGCCATTTGTTACAACTAAATTAAGACTCCATCTAGCTGATTCGACTTATAAACAAGCTGTTGGGATCAAAGAAAATATAGTTGTTGAAATTAAAGGAAGTCTCGTTCTTATTGATCTAGTTATTGTGGACATGCCTGAAGATCCCATAACACCTATAATTCTAGGTAGGCCATTTCTAAGAACTATTAAAGCTTTGATTAATTTACATAAAGGGAATGTAAGGATAGGGCTACCATCTAGAGATCCGTTTGTAGTCCACTTCCCTAGGAAAAACAAGGCCAAGCCTAATGATGATGATGGTGTGATTATTTTAAAAGCACACTATTTTGGAGTGGGTATTCCACTCCCCAAACCTAAGTGATTTCCATTAAGGTCAATCCAATTGACCTTAACTAGAAGTGCTTCATGGGAGGAATCCCATGTGAAATAAGTTTTCTCTAAGTTTTTATTATGTTTTATTTTCATGTTAGTTTTTCTTTGTTTTGTTTTTGTCTTTAATAAAGAGTGTTCAAGAAGACCTACGGAAAGAGGAGAAGAAATAAGGTAATACTCTATTATATTTTACTAACACATGGCCTAAGAAGTATGTTGGATCATTACTTAGTGTTTTTGCTGCTATCTAACCTTTTGATAAGATGTGCGAAGGCGCACGGAGCTACTAATCAGGTTCTTGAGTTTGTTGTAGTTCACAGCATCGATAACGACCACTGGTACGGCCAGAGTGGCCCGTACCATGCGCTCGTACCACCTCAAGGTAAAGGGGGATAGAAATTTTGATGATTTCCGAAGGAATCAGTGGCAATAACGACCACTGGTACGGTCGGACGGGCCCATATCACGCGCACGTACCGTACCCCCGAGCAAAACATTAGATTTCAGGCAAAGTCACCACATCGATAATGACCAGCAGTACGTGCGCGTGCGACCGTACCGCGCGCCCGTAGCGGGTGCACCGCCTAGGAGCAGTCGTCACCCCCATGGCAAGCCACCCGGTATGGGTGGGCTACGGCCGTACCGCCCGCCTGTACCTATTACATGGACGCCATAATCTGCCCGAGGAGGGAACCTAAAAATCCCAATTCATCTATTTTCTCTTTCTTCTTCCTCCAAACTTCAAACCACCTCCATTGGATCTTCAAATTTACTCAATCTTTCTTCGATTCTTCACACTCACTCGATATGAGGTATGATTCTCCTTCGATCCCCAACTTATTTGTGTAAAATCTTGACTTAGTCATTCATCATTGTAAATCTAGACATAGGTCTTGTTCTAGATTCAATCTCGGTACTAAGTATACTTAGCATTGTTTTTAGAGGAGTTTTTTTTGTAGTTAGTGTAGAGAATCACTTATGCTATGTTTCTATTGGACCAAAAAATTATTAACAATTTTATTTACTTTGTCTTGTTTTTATTCATTAGATGAACATGGGGAGTCGTACACGTGAGATGGCCGCGGAGTGCTCCGCACCACCCGTTGATACGTCAACCCTCGAGTCACTTGGCATCAAGTTCACCGAGGAGTTCCATCTTACCCGTTTCGATCGTCTCAAGATTCGAGAGATCAAGTCCACCAAGTGGGTGTGTCCTTATATCCTAAACCAACTTGGCATTCGTGTTGATTTCGATTTACTTTGCAACAATGTTGGTGTAACATCCCAAAACTTTAATCCAAGGTTATCAAGATCCAAATCATCAAATTTAGAGTTAGCAAAAACTTTTCCAATTAAAAAAATGAAAGCATTCATATGTGTGTGCATTTAAATAGGAGTTGTTTTGAATTGCCATGATTAAGTGATCCATTGCTTGTAAAATGATTCTTAGGTGAAATAAACATCATCTAGATCATTCCCAAACAAATCCCAAAGAAAAACAAATCAAAATGAGTAAAAGAAAGAAATGGTCATTTGTGCCATTTTAATCAACATGCCTACTTTGGCTATTCCTAGAACTGAATTCCTAATAGAAATAAATATGGATATTTGCACCCCTTGCTAGTACATGTACTGGTGTACCAAGGCCCACTTTGTGATCTACCAAAAACTTTCAAACACTAATTTTAAATGGCAATTGAAAATTGAATCTAGTGTAGGTATCTAGATCACACTTATTCAAAAACCACTCAAATGACCTCCATTTTCAAAACCCAAGCACACCTAGAAGCTTAAGCATGTGTCTAGCAACTCCACCAAAATTCATCCAAAAATTCAAAACTTGAATTCTTGCGGCCATTTCTACAAACACCTTGCAGACAGAAATGAAATGGCCTAACTATTACTGTTTCTAATCAAGTCTTTGTCCCCCATTGCACCCTATCTACTCCCCTCTGTCCCCCCCTGAGTCCAACCAAGTCCCCACCGGCCTACCCCTAAGCAGCAACAACAGTGGAGCGCCGCCACTTTGTGGTCACCGCAGACCAATCATGGACAGAGCTCCACAGACCACGCCGCGCCATTCCAGCAAGTCCCCTAGCTCCGCCCAACCCTACCGCACCTCCCTGTCCACCCCTCGATCACCTCCAAGCCCTGGACCACACCCCAGCACCACCGCCCATTCTCTCTGCGAGCTCGCCAGAGCGCGTTAGCCGCCAGCACGCAGCAGACCGCCACTAGACACCAAATCCCGCACGCCGCTCCGCCTCGACCCCAGCACCCCGCCAGACATGGCCGTGCACCGCCGCGTGACCCACAGTCGTCGTGCGATGCGTCGAGCACCGCCTTTGTCACGCAGAGCGCCAGCCTCACCCGACCAAACGCCACCTCCCCTAGCCGTGCATTCAAGCCGTAGATGATCGCCAGGAGGTAGGCCACCGTCCCCCTACGCCTCCCATGCCTGTAGCCGCCTGTATCAGCGTCACCGACGAGCTCACCGTTGTGCCGTTTGGTCCCCTCGTCGCCCTATAAAAGGAGCCCTCCCCAGCACAAACTACTCACACCACTCCACTCCCCGCTCCTCACTGATCCTTCCCCACCTCTAGCCGGCGCCGCTCGAGCCATAGTTTGTCGGAATTGCGCTGGAGGAGCCTGCTGCAGAGGAGGAGAAGGTGTCGTCGATTTCGTCCACCCAAGGAGCTGCCGCGACCTCGCCTGAGCTCGCTGTCGTCCACCAGCTCGTTTGCCCGCCTGGCCGCAGTAGCTGGAGCCTTGGTCTGCCCTCACCGTACCCCCACCGAGCCGCTAGGGTTAGCCCTTGCCGGTGACCTGTCCGTCGTCGACGACGAGCCCCAGCCGTCGATCTAGGTTCTAATCGCACGGCCCACGCTGCCCCGTACCGTTTCAGGTTTTAAGTCTCGCTGACAAGCGGGACCAGCCTGTCAGTCGCCCTTTGCGCCGCTGAGCGCCACTGGGCCAACCCATTTTCTTTCCCGCGCTAGCCCTTGAATTCAAAATTAGGTTTTTCTATTTAAGTTTGAACTTAGTTCTGTCCCCTAGTTTGAAAATCATTTGAGAGAGATTTACAAATCCAAATGGAGTGATTCCAATTGTGTTGGAAAGCTTCTAAAAAGATCTATCCAAGCCCGTTGTAATTAATTCATTTAGAGGTAGAGATCTCTCCTAGTAAAAATAACAAGACAGAAGCTTTTGCACATTCAAACATTTTTATGAAATCCACCAGGATAGCTTTTGAGTTAATTCCAACTCTCAAAAATCACATTTAACCATACCTATCTAAATATGTAATAATATTAAGGTTTACATGCAGTGACTTTGGACTAGTACCAAAATAATGCTATATAAGCATTTCTAGTCACTTTAAATCATTAAATAATAAACTTAAACTTAAGTAAATGTGATCCAACCCTTAAATCACATTCCCACGTGTTAGAATATGTGGTGAGGACATGTGTCCACATGATCCCATATTTTAAGTGGAGAATATAAAATCTCAGTTATTTTCAATGAGTAGAAATTACTTTTCTTAAATAAAAGGAATAAAACTAATTAATAAAATCTTGTGATGCTTGTGATGATAATAGATCATAAAATGTGTGCCTTAGAGTGCTAAGTAGACTATTTAAGTATTGTTTGGTGATTGTGTACTACGTATGTATTTATGGACGATAGTACCGACCAAGCTTTCGAGGAGGAGGAGTTCTACCAAGAGGAGGAGGAGGAGGAAAACTTCAACCACTACACTACCCAAGGTAAGCTAACACTTGCAAGTATTATACTAGCAAGCCATCATTAACAATGCAAGCTAACCCTTGCAAGCTATTGTTAGCAAGCTAGAATATTTAGATGACTTAAGCAAGATGCATTAGGCATGCTTTGGTTATACCACTTTGACTTGTACTTACTCCAAGTTTACTTTCAAGATTTTACTTCTTTACTTTACCAAAGTCTTTTACTTGTTTTGAAGGTAGCATAAAAGGTATAAAACTTGACCTATCTAGATAACCTTAGATGTAATTCTATGGCATGAGATTGATCGTATCATCCCACCTTAGTGAACACTCTTAACTTAGTAGATTAGAGCTAGATAAAAACTTGGGTCACTTTTAGATGGGAATACTTGGTGAAAATGAATTGTGAAAACCTTGGAATGAGGAGTCATTCTATTGAGATGTTTTGACATGTGTTGAGAAACACAAATGGTTTATGATGATGAAAATGTTGAAACATGAGCCTTAACCCTTTTACAAACTGATGGTTGGATTCGGATGTGATACCATTCCAATTTTACCGTACAACCACAATACCTGAATTGGGTAAGGCTTAGGCGGAAGTTTATATGCATTAGTATTAGTTCCCTCGCGGGAGAGGTTTGAGCTGAGGCTACCTCTCAATGTTGTCCACCTATGTAGTGCCCAAGATGACAGATGGTCATGGTTGGGAGGCCATGCTCATAGGAGAGGTGCTTATACTAGAGTGTGTAAAGGAAAGGTTATGTTTGATTATCTGCATATTAAGTATGATGATTCAGGGTTATCCCTGACAGATGTATCGAATCTTGTGGTGAAAGTTTACCACCTCTGCAGAGTGTCAAACTATTCGAATAGCCGTGTCCGCGGTTATGGACAGTTGGAGTGGCCATACTGTTTCGTTGTCAGATGTTTTCAAAATGACTTATGAAATGAATGATGAATCTTGACTTGACCACAACAGGCTTGTGACAATGACGATAGCTTCCCAACTTAAGTGATTCTAGAACTTTATTTTATCTTTCTTTGTTTCTGAACTCAGCTTAGGTTTCAAACTTAACTTTACAAATAAACATAGAGTTAGCTTTTCCCACTAGCACTATCTTACTTGTTAGTGGTAGTTTTCGAGTACTTAAAGAGTACTCATGGCTTTTGTCCCTGGCTATTGTGATGTATGACATAACAGGCATTTGGGATTAAAAATCCGGGTGTTGACAGTTGGTTTGTAAATTTTTGTCTTTCAAAATGTTGCGACATATCGCTGCTTGACACTTGAGTTCTTCAGCACCTTGACACACACGATGGATCCTTATGGTTGTTCTGAGGAACAAAGGCTTGCAGTTGACCGAATCAAATTCCGCCTTATGAACTGTGAGTATACTTTGACACTCAGCCAATGGGCTCAATGCTTTGGTTTTACCAACAACACCACCGATGTACGCACAACTACCTTTGTTTTAGATCCTACCCCTTCACAATACTTTAACTTGATGAGAAAATTCATGGACACACACCCAAGGGGAACCAAATTGATCATCTTGCCATTCGATATTTGTTCTATGTTATTGCTAGCACATTGCAGGCACGTGGTGAGTTTACTAGAGTTAATGAGGAGGACATGTTGATCCTCACAAAAGTTGCACTTATCAGTTGTAATTCAATGCCAAATTTGGGCACTTTACTTGTGTTTTATCTTAAGCATCAAGCTCTTTCAATCCCGAGGACCCATATGTGGAGGAGGAGTTGTGACCGTTCTTGCACGCGCACTTCACATCAACCTAGGTAACATCTAACTGTTGATTGGAGGTAACCATCTCGGTCCATCTACTCTAAGAGCAAGTGGTGTGATTTCTAAAAATCATGGTAGCTATTTCTTCAATATACCTGGAGCGGATCAATTGATTCCTGTTCCTTTGCCTAACGGTTTATTCTCTATCGAGAATGGACGTTTGCATTATGACGCGCAGGTCGAAGCTAGTCTACCCCCAAAAAGAAATAACTGTGGGAGGTGGAGAAGATGAAGAAGTAGAACAAGAAGGACCCGAACATGATGTGCAGCCACCAAACTACTACACCACCTATGAAGATATCTATGCACTCGAAGGAAATATTCACACCATGAACAACCTCTCCATTAACCTTCGAGATGCCGCTGCAAGCCTCGCCACCCAGTTCCATGATTGGAGCAGCCAATGGAACACAAGAGATTATCCACCACCACAATGAACAACAAAGGGGCTTGCAAACGCCGGAGCTTGGGGATGTGTTCCCTAGCAAATTTATTTGTGTAATAATGAGGTTGTATTCCAGCTCCTTGTGAGCTTTGAAACACTCGTGTTGGCCTGTTCCAACACTTTGCTTTTTTCCATTGCTTTTTAAATTTGCTTTCGTTTTAGTTTATTAGTTTTCTTTTGTTTTTCTTTTAGCCCTTGTTTGGTCGCAAGTTCTTTTCTATTCTTAAATCCCTATCCTCAATAATACAAAAATATTTTTCCATTTATCCTTTTTTTCATAAACGTGGATTCATACTTTGCCTCTTTGCTTTGATATCATTTCGATAGTAATCGTGTTTGAGTTTTGAAGGAACATATCCCTATAAGGAAGAGTATGGGGAAGTTACTTATGAGAGGTATGTCCTATGTCTCCCACTTATGAAGTTTGAATTGTTTATCTTAGTTGGTTGATTTGCTAAGATGCATGCTAGTAGGAAGTAATTTAATATGGTTAGAGTAAGGCTTTTTATTAGTATGATAATTAGTTGCTAAAGCTCTTGCTCTAGTTCTTTTAGTTAACCGACTCTTGCCTTGGAAATAATAATGCCAAACAAGTACAACAAGAAAAGGTCTAAAATTTACGACTTGTTTGATGAATGATTGTCTTGAGAGTATACCCTTGATTATACTTAACCCCATAGATATTTTGACAGTCTGGACAACACTCATGAAAAGAATTGTTTGATTGAAATAAAGTCTAGTGGTAACTATGACGCATGCCAAAGCTAACCTTGTGGATCAAACCATGGTTCTAGCTCAAAAAAGATAGAAAAGGATGCTAGACAACTTTGTTCTATATCTCTGACGCACACCTTTGGGATGCCAACAACTCCGGTAGCTTTTGAACGATCTATGGTATAACCCCGGATTTTGGCTATGAGTTGATGACATGATTGGCATCCGTGTCAATGTATGGTACTCTCAGAGGCTTGTTCAAATACTAGCAAAAAGGAACAAACAACAATCCTTGAAAAATGAGATGAAAAAGAAAGAAATAAAAAAGATATCTATGAGGATCCACATAACAAGTCCTTGGCATGGTCTCATTACTACTTTAGGAATATTTCTTGAAAGACAATAATTGGATTAGAAGTGTTTAGATTGACTTGATCTATTGATGTGGGTGTAAATAAGACACTTCATTGTTATACTACTTTGGACATGAAACTCTCTTACTCAATTATGCTATTTAAACATCTTAAGTGTTCCTTGGCAAGCTGAGAGTTAATTAGAGGAATTGGATTGATTGCTACACTTCTAGTTATTTATACTTATATTAAACTTTACTTTGATTATCTTGAATTATCGAAGCTTGTATAGTATTCTAGTCATCTCTCTAACTTTGATAAGCTTCGCAAATGAATGAAGTGTTGAGCACATGCGACTATCTATTGTAAGTGAACTCATATTCTTGTTGTTTCAAGTGTAAGCGCTGAATTCCTTATAGTTCTTTTGGTTCTTGTTGCTCGAGGACAATCAAGGTTTGAGCTTTGGGGAAGTTGATGGCTCTGATTTCTGCCATCTTTTAGTACGTTTAAATGTTGTTTTTGGTCAATCAGTTGCCAAATAAACTCTCAACCTTGCCACTAATGACTAATTATTGCAAAGATATGCAAATCCCTTCTTTAATTTATGTTGTGTAGGAAATCATTGCTTTTAAGGCAAAATAAGGAGTCATAATGAAGGATTTTGAGGAAGTACACATGACCAAGTAATTGGAGAAGCCAACCAGGGCGTCAACATGCTTAACGACCACTGGTACGGACGCGATCTGCCTGTACCGCCCGCCAATACCAGGTGGCAACAGCTTCGTCTCGTCAAACCCTACAACTTTCGTGAAGACGCCTATATATTTTGAGGCTCTAGCCACCGGCCAGAGAACCACCATTCTCAGACTGCATCACAACACCCCCAAAGGAGATCCACACCATTGTTCATCCATAGTTCATCCATTGTTCATCACTTCCACCATCCATCCCTCCACTAGCCATAGCCATCGCTTTGTACTTTTAGATCTCCTTGTGATTTGGTGACCATTGTAAGAATAGTTGATTTTAATCTAAGTATTTGCATGATGTTTTCTATCTCCGATCTATTTGTTATGAGTGAGTAGTCCTCACGGGCTGTGGGTTGGAGAGAAACCTCACAGCAATTATGTGCATCTAGATCATGGGAGAATTGTATTTTGTTTGGATTCGTGATTTGTATCTTTTGTTTCTTTGTCTCTCGCCTCGATCTGTGGACTTGTAGGTACCCAAGATCCCATAGATTGATAAAGGCTTGAGGTGAGATACTTGGCTAGCGGTGATCACATAGGAAACTCAGTGACAGAAAGGGAAGTACGGTCTTCGCTTAGCGCCCCATTCGAGATCAACAACAACATCACCACTTAAAGCTTTAATCTGTGTTTACACTTAATAATCATTTACAATCCGTGGCTTCGGTGTGTTCTCGGTTGGATTAAAAGTCTATTGCTATGCCCGCTGCATCACGGGGCTCTAGAATATTAGGATGTGTTACCCACAAAATATTATCTCAATACAAACACTATACATGACTATGCTTATTATTATCTTTCATCCCATTTGATGTGGAGCTGCAGGTGAATCTTCAACCCTGGCATATCTCCATCCACTGATTCAACCCCATTATAAAGTAAACTAGATTGGTCTGGTCAACTAAGGTAAAACAAACAAACAAAGTCTTGTAGACGTGTCCTTACTTATTACCTTTTAGCAGTGCTTTCCAAGGTTCGATTATACCTAGGTATTCTAGGGAAAAAGCTATTATACTACATCCATGAATCCGGATTGAAGGTATCAAGTATACATCAACCTTCTCCGCCCGAGGCCAAGTTTGATGACTCTAGGGAACTCACTATCAATGTCATATTCGAGGATCCACCTCCCCATCACAATTTGCGCTGGCCTCTCACATAAAAAGGCTAGCCGAAGAAGTTGGATCTGTCTACCAGGTGCAGCCCTTTAATAATAGATCTATGGGTAGACAGATCCCGGTGACAAGTGTGGTGGTGGATGGAGGGAGCTACATGAACCTCATTTACCATCACACCCTCGATCTCATGCACATACCATGGTCTAGATTATATACTCAGAAGCACACCCTCATTCGGAGTGTGGTGCCTAGCACCAATGTGATATCCTAGAGGTAGATCGCCCTCATGGTCTGCTTCAGGAAGGAGGACAATGTGTGGGCAGAGCTGGTCACTATCGAGGTGGCAGGCTTTGATGATTTATTCAATGTTGTGTTCGGATGGATGTATCTCACTCAGTTCGGAGCAATAACCACTACTGTAAAAAGACTTAGCACCGCAGCATCCTTACTGGCGGAAAAGCGAAAGTTTGCCAGTGGTAATGTGTACCCACCAGTGAGAAAGCAAAAGACTATCACCTTAAGTCACGAACTAATTTCCTCAAGGCTTACCACTGACTATCACAAGAAAAAGTCTATCCTTGCAACATGTTTCGTGGGTGGACCTGTGGGTCAAAAAATCCATGACATTCTACCTTTTGTAACCATCACAGTTATAGAGCCTAGCAATGACGAGACCATAGAGGAAGTCAGTTGTCGGGTTCTCCTGAAAACTAGTGGCGTACGCGTTTGTCATTGGTTACAGGTTAACACTAACGATATGATACATAGACTTGGCATTTAGTTCTGAAGGTTACTAAAGACGGTCAGATTATCAGCTTTGTTGGTTGGGCAGAGCATATCATTGACGATTAAAAAGTGTCTTTCGTCCGGTTTTGCTAGTAGGTAGCATCGGTGGCTAAAAAAATAGAGCCCCTAGCTTGTTCTGATTTCCCACTTCCCCCGCCCCTCTCCAATGTATGATAATACATCCACTATGATTGCATCGTTACCGGTGTTAAACCCGACCGTGGAAGGTCGAAAACAACAGGTATCGAGCCTCACCATTGACGGATCCTACTCCCGCGCTCTGGTTGAATGGCGGAGTCGCTGTCCAGCCCACCCAGTCTAATGTGTTGCCATACTCCTCGTCGAGTTGCCGCGTCGCGGGGCTCTTCTTTTCCCAATGTTTCCACTCACCTGGTCCACGGAAGCGAGCCGCCACACTATCGCTCGTTCACCCCCATGCCATTCGGGGGGCTTTTGCTGAACAATGGTGAATGATGGCGGTCTCACCCAGTAGAGCAATGATCCACACCTCCACACACTATCCTTGGTGGTCTCGTGGGGCACACATTATCGTGGCTCCCACACATATGCCGCTTTCTTGAGAGAGCATCGTGAAGGCGTCTTTTAGCAAACTACTACAAATGACAGCAAGACAGGGAGGTCCTTACTGCCGAGCGGTGTGCCATGCCTCACATCGTCCCTAGTGCACGAGTGGGATGCCCAAGGTCACGCCTCCCCTACCACCATCGAGGATGATCCCACTGTCTGTGTCGACGCCCGTGTTACGGTTGAATACGCTGCTGATACACATGCCGACACCTCCGCGGATGAGTTTTATGACATATATCCCGGTGAGGTCTTACAGTTCACATCTGAGGCCACCCTTGAATCTAAGATATGTATCGAGCATGATGGTGTCAATCCTCCTCCTGCCATTTCACGATCATCATTGAATACTTGTGATGAGCTCATGGAGTATTCCCGCATTTGAGGTGTTTAAATTTGATATTTGTGATAAGTTCATGGGCGAGTACTCTAGCATTCGAGGTGTTTAAATTTGGACTATGCTGCTTAATTTAGAAATTAGTTCTTTTCTATGATCATGTCTTTCAGAACTATTCCCGTAGGTAATGTGTTGAACTATATTATTTAAGGAACATTCTATTTTGTTTCAACTATGGTGTAGTTTTTCAACCTTTTTATGAGTTTAGAGATGCTCGTCAAATTTACCATGCTGGAAATTGGGAGAAACTGAACCATATTTCAAGAGTTCAGGCAAGACTTTCAAATAAACATGATGCATTTCGAGCATACATATAGATTAATTGATAGCTACATATATATTGTAACAGACATATATATACTATATTCCGAAGTACATATGGTTCATATATCAACCGGTATTACTTTATTAGTCACACTATTAACACATGTACATGTTAAGATGCTACTACATAGGTTTCTAATGCATGTAAAATGCATACATGAACTTTGTAGTTTGTTGATATGAATTCCCACATATTTTCTACATATATGATGTTATATCCATATTTTACATTGATTTATGGGGATTTACCAATGATCCCCTTTATTTTGGTTATAACTCTACAGGACAGGAAAACCTTGTTTTGTGTATTTTTACCTTTCAGGGACATAAACAAAGTCAAATGGAGCTGGGATTTTGGGAGCATTAATATTTCATCAAGAGAAACACCTACAGCACTTGGACCTCACCGGATGGACCAGGAGGCCCAAAAGGGACTAGGTGGAGCGTCTAGTAAGGGTGGGCGTGCCACCTAGGCTTGTTGTGGTATTGCCGACAAGTACGCCATGGAGGGGTCCTCACAGAGCGTGTTTAGAGAGGTGGGGTAAGGTGGCGAGTTGGCGGGTATGAGGCAACATAGCTTATCCAGGTTCGAGTCCCACAACGGTGGTGGAACTCTACTCCTGCTATAAATCACTATAATGGCAATACGCCGAGTTACAGAGATTGGTTTGCTATGCGAGGGCGTTATGAATCGTGTCCTAAAGGCTCCCATAGGTCCGGTTTATAAAGGCACCAGAACCTAGGGTTACAGGGAAAGTACCTTGCCGGACATGTTATAGAGTCCTAAACTAATACTAACTAGTCTTCGTGTCTTGTACTCAAAGGCTCTATGTATGTCAGTGACTTCCGCGTAGCCTTCCTTCACCCGGCATGGGCCTCCCTTCTAGGTCCGTCTAATTGGGCCACCCAGTAGGCCATGGGCCGTGCTACCAACTGCGGGCCACCCGAGTTAGCCAGATTAGAGACATGCAATGGTGATACCCATTTAGCATATCCCCAACAGTAGCCCCTAGAGGACTTTGAGATCTTGCGGCGTCTTGCCATTCAATCTTGAATGCTCTGTCTAGGCGATGTCGGCAATTCATCAAGCAATATCCCGAAGGTCTCCCAAAGAACCCTGCAATCCTCTCCATCTTTATTGTGTAAGTTGGAGATTCTTCAAGTCCTTTCTTCCAGAGTCGGATAGCTTCCGTCTTCCATGGAATCTTTGGATGTGATTGTTCCACTACAACTATCAGAAGGATGACATAGGCTACAGCGTACGCTACCCCGAAACTCACATATAGCAGTGAATTAATCATTAGCTATTTTCACGCGCGCAAATTCCAAAAGTTTAAGCGGTAAATCGGGGGACGTGGTGAAATTACCACGCACATTCATCCACACATTGGCAACATTGTATCGTTAGATTCCTTTGCAAAATCTTAACGCTAGGGTCTATAAATATTAACTACGGCTTAGGAATTTTCTTTTACCCACATTCTTCCCTACATCTTCTTCTTCCTCCCGTCGCGTGACCGTTCGAGCTTTCCAGTGAAAAAACCTAGCCAAATTTCTTTCTTTCCCCAAATCTCCATCCAACTTTGCAATGGCCTCTAGCAGCAGCACACCCTCAATGGTGGTAGTCCTCGAGGCTACGGTTGAGCCTTCGCAGGGTGTCTCTATCCCGCTGGAAGGGGTGGTGGTCCCGGTCTCCACCATGGTGGAATCCACCGGCAGCAACCAGAAACAGGCAGCGCCTGACACTGCAGAAGAAGATGCTGGATCCCACAAGGGAGTGTGGAGGGAATTTTACCTCTCTGCTGAACAACTCCAACAACTCGTCGCAGAGGGTTATCTTCCTGCGATGAAGGGCCTAGCCTGGCGGCTAGCCGACGAGGTGGTCCCTTATCCCCAAGCCATAGAAAAGGTCTACCTCAAGTCCTAGCTGGTGCGTGGCATAAGCCTGCCAGTCTCCGACTTCTTCCTCGAGATCCTCCAGCACTTCTAGGTACTTCCACACAATCTTTCTCCCAACAACATCCTCGTACTCAGCAATTTCATAGCTTTATGCGAAGGATACCTAGGAATTAAGCCTAGGTCAGATCTGTTTATTTATTTTTTTCACCGTCAAGAGACAGTCCGTAGAATCCAAGGATGAGCTGTGGATTTTCGGAACAATTAGTTTTAAGATCCATCCTCACCAGTTATTCCCCGACATCATCGGTCATGAGTCCCGCAAGAACTGACAGCGGACATACTTCTATGGCCTAGATATCCCTCTAGCTGGCCGCCAAGACTCATACCCTAACTTTGTCGATGGTGCCGCCACCGAGGCCAACACCTGGAGATCCCAAGGCCCCCTACCGTCCGACAACAAAGCCTCTTGCGCCGTTAGGCGGACCGAGTGGCTAGTAGACGGAAGACTAACCGACTTGGACCTAGCCATGTGCTGGTTCACGAGGTGGATCCAACCCCCGCAGCACCACGCCAAGATGATGCATAAGTACTCCAAGGATAGAAAAGATCCCATGCGGATATCCATGGACAACTTCTTCAATGACTCCATCAATCTCTGGCTAAAAGACATTGTCAAAGTGAAAGACAGGAAGCGTGGCTTCAAGATTACCTTTGACATGTTCGAATGCGGCAAGTACCCAGAGGTAACTGTGCTTCCTTTGTTGCTCGTTATATATATATATATATTCTAAGTTCTTCCATCTTGAATGCATTACTCATTTGACCTGCTACTTGATCTTATCAACTTGCGACCTTGGCGGTGGATCAGATGGCCTCCCAGGTCTATGACCCAAAGCTGAAAGATATCCATGTTGTGTCTGATGATGATGCTCCCAAGGATCAGCCAGCTCTGGCAGCACGAAAGCAGATGACCTCCACCTGGAAAGTTGTTGTAGAGGGCAAGAAGAAGAAAACAGAGAGTGGAGTCTCCAAAAAGTCCACTGTTGCCTTAGAGGCGGAGAAGAAGAAATCCACCGACATCCCTTTAGCTAAGGCATCTGTCATAGTGTAAGTATATTCATTTTCTGGCTATATTTTTCTTTGCACCTATTCAATTCCTGTACTTATACTATGTACATTTTAGGAATAAATCCGGTGTTGGTTTGAGGCGGACCTCCAAACATGTTGGAGGTTCCAAGAATATTCACGATATGTTCTCCAAGTCATCTCCCGCTATTACTCCCCCGACCCCTGGTGCCAAACCTGCATCAGGTTCCACTGGAGCCTCATCCCCTGTCATCCCTGAGACCTCCTCCATGGAGATAAACATCAATCCGACCCTGGATGTCTCATGTTCTGCTGGCATGGATGTTGCTCCCGGTGGCTAGGCGACACAGGAGATCATTTCCTCCAAAGTGGCTAAAGCTCCAGCTAAGGATGCCACTGAGAAAGGGATGCAGCCAGTGGAGGGGGAGGAAGTAGCAGCAGCAACAACAGAAAAGGCGGGAGCCTCTGCGCCATCAACTGCTATTACCACGCATGAAGTAACAAGGGCTTCATCAATGCCTCCGGCTTCTACAACTCCTTTGCCTCTAACTCCTCTGACTTTGAGCTTGGATGATCTCGTCAAATAGGCAGATGATGTTTACAACAATGCTCGGCCTTTCCATAATGCATATGCTCACCTGGCCAACAATCTGAAGATTATTGCCATTGTAAGCCTCTGAACTTTGCTCTTTTACTTTTATAATATATCCCACTATAGCCCCTAACTCTTAGGTGGAAAACCAATAGTTTTTGGCCTGAGTGCTCCAAAGAACTAAGTGTAGAACTTGGTAGTGTAGCCCCTAAGTCTCTAGTTAGAATATTTCCGAATAAATGCTCTGAGAGAGAACACATGTGGTTTAAAATCTGATACTGTAGCCCCCGAGCGTTAGTTGAAACTGAGAAGTTCCATCTAGATGCTCTAGAGAAACTAAGCATAATATTTCTTTGCAGAATGAGAATACCCGTAGGCTGGACGCCAATGAGAAGTATTCCAAGATGCAGGATGCTCTAGAGATTGAAAAGGGTAAAACAGCATTCCTGAAGGAACAAATCAAAAATAGCAAGCGTTTGTTTTCCTCTAACAACTGCTTACTTTCCTCATAGAAAAATTTCGTCTGAATTCTCACAATGTTGTCTATGTTTTGTCTTATAGAGACCATCGCCAAGGCCAAGAGCATCGTTGAGCAATCCAAGCATATCCAGGAGCTCGGTGATGAGAATAAAATCTTGAAGAAAGACCTGGCTAATGTTGTCAACGGACATGAAGAGGCAATGAAGGCGATGCAAGAATCTGCTGATTCTGAGATGCAGCACCTGAAAAAGGAAATTGAACAACTCAAGGAACAAAACCAAGCCGCCAAAGAGCAGAATGATCGGAGCCTTGAGGTGTACAAGAAGCTTCAGAAGGAGCATGACATCTTGGTGGACACCTATAATCAAGCTAAGATGAGCATATTTAGTAACTTTCCTCCAGCTATAGTCATTTTTGTAAGTCGGTCACTTGTAATGTTTATAGTCACACCCTTTGTCTCTAACAAAAACACAGATCCCATTGGTTTAACCAACATGGGTGAAGGTGCTCCGGATCCAAAGGAATGCATGATTCTTGCCGGCAACTTCATTAATACTGCCATCACTCAAGCCAAGGAGATAGCCCAGCCCGTAGATATCACCATCAAGGCAGCAGATTCTTCGGCCAAGTATTCCGAGATCCTGCGCCAAGCCCCTGGGAAAATCAAGGACTAGAAAGCTTCTTGCGTCTAAGCTGGTGCAAGGATGGCCTTATCCTTGGTCAGAGCACACTATGACGAGGCCGACATGGACTTGATAACCTCTAGCATGCTGAAACTTGATGAGGAAGGGAATGAGATCGATAGTGATGCTATTTGGAACTCCCTCGCCGTCTACGATTCCAAGGTTTCCAAGCTAACCAAGGCGGACGTCTACATGCCTGTCGAGGAGATGGATGATGAACCAGCGTCTTCAGACACTAGTCCGGGACCCTCTGAGTTTGATGAGCTCTCTAGGCCTGGCTCTCCTGCTTCTGATGATGTAGTAGTGAAGTCCTCTGTAGGAGAGCCATAAGGAACATTGTTGTGCGGAGAACTTATGTATGGGTAAGGCAGAAAACTTTGCTACAAGCCTCCTGCTACTTAACTAGATCCATCATGTATATATTTTTTAAGCAAGTGCTGGCTTATCCATTATTCTGGTTTGCATGCTTGACCTTTCATGAGACAGAAGACCCTCAACACAGAACTATGCTCTTAGGTGATGATTTTTAATAGCACCGTCAAGAACCTAAGAGCAAAATCATCGGCTTTGAGTGCCAAAAAGTCACTAGTTCGGAATTCACATAAAAACATCAAAACAATTGTAGACCAGAAAACTTAAGATAACGCTCGTAGGCAGAATTTTCAAAAGTGCAAAAAGCAAACTTGCGCATAAAGGGTTTATATGATCCAAAAATGAACAACTAAAGGAGGTAAAAGACTTAGAAAATATGAGTGAACCAAATTCTTTATTTCATCGATCATATAAAGTACTTATTACATAATATTAAATATGTTAAGTGTAAAAGGGATGTAGTTGTCTATGTTCCATGGCTGATCTGTCTCCGAGAAATCATCATTGGAGTCACGTTGCTTGCGCTTCTTTGGCCTATCTTTCAACTCGCGCATATCAACGAGGTAATAGGAACCATTGAGCAATGCTTTGCTTATGACGAACGGTCCTTCCCAAGGTGGGGATAGTTTGTGTGATTTTTCCCGCTTGAGTCTAAGCACCAGATCTCCTTCCTTAAACGAGTGATGCCTAACGCAGCAACTATGGTAGCCACGTAGCTACTGCTGGTAGATGGCGGATCTCTGGCATGCTAGCATGTGCTCCTCCTCTAGTAGGTCCACAGATAAGCCTCTAGATTCTTCAGTGTCATATTCATCGTAAGCGGTGACTCTTGGTGCATCGTGCAGGATGTCGGATGGTAGGATAGCTTCTTCTCCATAAACCATGAAGAAAGGGGTCAAGCCAGTGGATCTGTTGGGTGTTGTTTGTAAACTCCACATCACAGATGACAACTCCTCCACCCAGGATCCCTCTCCTCTATGTAGCGGTGCCTCTAAGCGTGGCTTGATTCCTTGCAGAATTAGTCCATTGGCCCGTTCAACTTTTCCAATTGACTGTGGATGTGCCACATATGCTAGGTCAAGGCAGATGCCTTTTTCATGACAATATTCCTCGACTTCTCCAAGAGACAGGTTTCTGCCATTGTCAGTGATGACGCTATGTGGGAGGCCAAATCTCACCACTAGATCCTAGACAAATTTCAGGATTGTTGCCCCATCGAGCTTTCTAATGGGTTTAGCTTCAATCCATTTAGTGAACTTATCCACTGCCACTAGCAGATGGGTAAATCCACAAGGTGTTGTTTGCAAAGACCCAACCATGTCAAGGCCCCAGACTGCAAACAGACAAGTAATTTGTATTGTTCGCAGTTCCTCAGCTAGTACATTCGGTTGCCATGCATAAAACTGGCACCCTATACAGGTTCGTACCAGTTTTTCGGCGTCCTCCTTGGCAGTTAGCCATTAGAATCCTTGTCGGAAGGCTTTTGCCACCAGCGATCGGGGAGCGGCATGATGCCTGTAATCTCCAAGATGTATCTCTCTAAGAATATCCATACCTTGCTACTGGGAGATGCATTGTAGGAAAACTCCCATGGTACTATTTTTGTATAGTTGGTTGTCAATGATGACGTAGCCTTTTGCTATGTGTACTATTTGACGGCTTTCGACTTTATTGGCAGGCAGTGTTCCGTCTTGAAGATAATCCATGAACGGTTTCATCCAAGCCGGAGAGGTCACTGTTACTACATTAACAAATGAATCCACTCTATCCGAGTTGTTGGGGGTATGCTCCTTTCACCGATCGGGTTCGCAAATGTTCCAGGAAAATACCTCGCGGAATTGGTCGCCGAGTTGATCCAAGATTTGATAACAGATCTGCCACTTCATTGTCCTCCCTTTTGACATACTTGACTTCGTAGCCATCGAATCACTTGGCTATCTCGTCTACTTCGTCTTGATATGTCGCCATCATAGGGTTCCGCGCATTCCATGTGCTAGCTGCCTACTGGGCAACCAAGTCGGAATCTACACAGCAAACTATGTGCTTGATGCCAATATCCTTGGCTACATGAAGTACGTGAATGAGAGCCTCATACTCCGCCATGTTGTTGGTAGCGTTGAAGTGGATCTGCATGACGTACTGTAACTTTTCTCTTGTTGGTGATTGTAATAATACACCAGCCCCCGAGCCATTGAGTAACTTGGATCCGTTAAAGTGCATGATCCAATACTCTAGCTCTGGTACATGAGTGTCTTCTAGCATGTCCAGTCTGCGATAAAATCCGTCAATGCATGAGATTTGATAGCATCACGTCTTTTGTAGGTGATTTCAAAGGAGGCAAGTTCAATGCCCCACTTTCCACTCTTCCTATTGCGTCGCGATTGTTGATGATGTCGGACAGTGGAGCTTTGCTCACTACTATGATAGGGTGCTCCTGGAAGTAATGCCTTAGCTTCCGCGAAGCGAGGAAAACTCCATAAGCTAACTTCTGGTAGTGCGGGTAATGCTACTTGGATTCCGTCAAGACCTCGCTTACATAGTAAACTAGCTGCTAAACTCTGTATTCATTTGTTGGATCCTTGCACTCCACCACGATGATGATGTTGATAACCCGATTGGATGTCGCCATGTAAACTAACATAGGCTCCATTGATACCGGTGCTGCAAGTATTGGTGCGGAGGAGAGTATTCTCTTCATCTCCTGAAGTGTTGCATCTGCCTCATCCGTCCATATGAATTTGTCTGCCTTATTGAGCAACTTGTAGAGCGACATAGCCTTCTCTCCAAGTCGGCTGATGAACCGGATTACTGGTGTCATGCATCTTGTGAGCCTTTGTATGTCCTTCAAGCATGTCGGGTGTTTTATGTCAAATATGGCCTTGATATTCTCCGAGTTAACCTCAATTCCGCGATGTGAAATGATAAAGCCCAACAATTTGCCAGATGGTACCTCGAAGACGCACTTCTTAGGGTTAAGCATCATGTTGTACTTCTGAAGATTATCAAAGGTTTCCTGTAAGTTGGCGATAAGGTCATTTGATTTCTTTGACATCACCGCGATATCGTCCATGTAAGCGTGTACATTGCGACTTATCTGGTCATGTAGGGAATGCTGCATCATCCTCTGTTAGGTAGTACCAGCGTTTTTCAACCCAAAGGGCCTCGTGACATAGCAGTATGCGCCATAAGGTGTGGTGAACAAAGTGGCCAATTGGTCCGACTTTCGCATCTTGATTTGGTGGTATCCTGAGTAAGCATTGAGAAAACACAGAAGTTCCGAGCCAGCCGTCGAGTCAATGACTTAGTCAATGCGAGGCAAAGCAAACAGATCCTTTGGACATGCTTTGTTCAATCCAGTGTAATCAATGCACATTCTTATTTCTTTTGTTCCCTTTTTGGGACAAGTACAGGATTTGTAACCCATTGGGTGTGAATGACTTCTCGGATAAAACTAGCCTTAAGTAACCTAGCTATCTATTTGCCTAGAGCCCATCATCTTTCATCACCGAAACATCGTAGAGGTCGCTTCACCGGTTTGGCTTTAGGATCAATATTCAAGTTGTGCTTGTCAAGTTCCCTAGGTACACCTTTCATGTCGGCAGGTTGCCAGGAAAAGATGTCCTTATTCTCATGGAGGAACTCGATGAGCGTGCTTTCCTATTTGGGATCCAGGTCCGTGCCAATGGTGGTGGTCTTGGAGCCATCTCCTTCAACAAGCTCCACATGCTTTGTCTTGATGATGGCCTTGAATGCGGGTTCGGCGGCAGTGATTTTCTTCTTCGAAGCTGGTAGCTTTGAGGCATTGACCTGGCTCTAGATCTCCTTGAATTCTTCACCGTAGAGGACCGCTTCGGCGAAGGTGGCTTCGCTCAGCTCGCACTCCCTTGCCTTGGTTAAGCTTTCGTCAAAGGTGATGATGTCGTTTGGTCTGGGTATCTTGAGATTGTTGTAGACAAAGCATGGCCTGACGAGGAAGAAGTTGAAGATGTCGCATCCAAATATGACATGGTACACACTCTTGAAGGGCACCACTTCAAAGTTCATGCACTAATTGGTGGTAATTATTGACATCATCAAAGGCGACCAGAAGGGTGATGCAACCAAGGAATTAGCTTGCCGGCCAGGAACGATGCCATTGAACAACATGTTGCTCTTCCTTAGTTGGGTCTCCATCAAGTTCATCTTGTGCAGTATATCCAGGTACATGATGTTGATGCTGCTTCCACTATCCACGAGGCACTTGGTGAACTCACTGCCATCAATCAAAGGGTTGATGACCATGGCATATTGGTTTTCTATTGGGATGAGGTCTGGATGATCTTCTCTGTCCCAAGTGATTGGAACCTCCGACCACCTGACATACTAGGGAACTGGAGGGAGGGTAGCCATCAGTATCCTTAGTGAGGTTTTCTGCGCCAAGACGGTGGGAGTACCAAGGAAGGTGTGGTAGACTAGAGCCTTATTTTCGAAGGGGTTCTTGACCTTGCCATCGCTCTTGTCAGTGGACTTGGGTTGCACATCTTCGTCCATGTCACTTGATTCCTTGGATTCCTCATCCTTCTTCTTCCCCTTACCCTTTCTGCAGGATATGTTCTTCCGACTTTGCTTGTAACCGGAATCAGGGTCTTCCTTGAGGTCGTTGAAGA
Source organism: Avena eriantha (assembly GCA_910589775.1). Taxonomy (NCBI): domain Eukaryota; kingdom Viridiplantae; phylum Streptophyta; class Magnoliopsida; order Poales; family Poaceae; genus Avena; species Avena eriantha. The sequence continues at coordinate 485,381,268 of OU342742.1, forward strand.
ACTTGCATTGGCAGTTGGTGTGGGTGGCTTTGCTGTTTGCATCGAGGTGGATGAAACACGACATATCATGGTACTCTTCGTACGTCTAGGGAACGCGGGGCGCTGAAGCTGCTGAATCACTTTGCTGCTTCCCATGGATAGACCGCCAGCCATGACCATGTTGTGCGCCTCCACCTCTGCCAAAAAATGTCATGGCGACCATGTCGGCTACTTGCTTCTCTTCTGGCGGAGTTTTCCGCTTGTTGTTATTGTTCCTTTTGGCCTGGGTAGGGATGGCCAGTGCTGGCAACGATTCGCGAGCATCATCACCAGTGGTGGCGAACTTGCTAGCTATTGCAATCATCGAGTTGAGGTCGAGCTTGCCGTTGTCCTGATGGCGCTTCAGCATATGTCGGAGCAATGTCCCCTTTTCTAGGTTGTCGGTGAAGGCGGCCATAGCGGTTTGATCGTGTACTCCCGTGCATGAATTTTTCATATCCACACCGCTGTAGGTAAGCACGAGAGGATTCATCGTTTTCTTGCACACACCGCTGTAGGTCACGGACGGTGCAGGGACATTTCTATGTACCCTCGAAGTTCTTGGTGAAGACTTCATGCATGTCCAACCAATTGCAGATTGATTTCTCTAGAAAATCGTCGATCCATTGTCGGGTGGTGCCAGTGAGCATTAGTGGGAGGTACTGAAGGTGACATTAGGGTTCCCCAGCGATGTGAATCGCTTTATTGTAGTTCTACAACCATGTGGCTGGCCTGGCAGTGCCGTCATAGGGGTTGATAGTCTTGTCAATCTGGAGACCCTTGGGGTAAGTTCTGGCCCGTATTACCGGTCCAAAACAACGTTGCCCTAGGTATGGGAGCTCCCGGGCTTCTTGAATCTTGTCAATCCGCGAACGTGCATCATATGGCTCCGGTTGCTTCCCATTTCTGCCATGGGGAGGAGAGTTGTGGTGCGAACCATGGGATCCACCATGTCCTCCGCCATGGTGGCTACTGGGTGGCCACGGTGGCGATGGCCATGGTGGGATAGCCTTCTTATTGTTCCCTCCATGCGAAACCTCACGCCTATCGCGATTGCTTGTCGGACGTTGTGCTTCCTTGTGGGATCTGCTCCTATGTCCTTCATTGCCGCTGTGATCTTTGGCGTGCCGAGGTTGCTCACCCTGGTCACGTATGACAATACCGACCTGGGGACGCCTGGGGGGTGGCATGCTTGTGCGGTGGCGTGGCTGTTGTTCCTCATGATGCCGGGATGGCGGGGTTGGTGGCAATAGGTGAGGGTGAGCCTTCTCTCCCTTATCATAAGATATGGGCATGGCATCAGCCCTGTTATGCACATCCCTCCGCTTTCGCTTCGTGGAGCCTGTATGTGATCCTTCGTCGCGGGGAGATCTTGTCCTTCGGTAGCTGTTTAGGGTTGACTAGCAAAGCTCTAGGTTGGAGTTGAGCCTTTCTGAGGTGGCCTTCTCATGTTGCTTGCAAGCCTTGGCTACGAGGTCATAGACCTGAGCCACCGCTTCTGGCGACCTGTCCTATTTGAGGAGGGTCTTGGAGACGACCATGTTGAGGGCAGGATTTGGAATTACTCGCCTCTGAATCAATGTATGGGGTGGATTTTTCTGTCTTGGACGCGTCCCATCCTAACTTGCATCGAACGCCAGGATCACCGACGAGGTGAGCTGGTTCTTTCTTCGCCTTGTCCTTTAACAAAAACTGCTTGTATTCAACCTCCATTGCTCTTGCCCCTTGATGGATTGCTGCGCCTTGGCCAAATCTCTGTCTAGTCGGGCACCCTATTCTGCGATGCATTTGGCCTCTGCGAGAATATTTTATCGTTTCTTATCAAGCTCTGTAACGCTTCGAATATGGGCGACGGTGATGGGCTCGATGAGGAGTGGACTGTACATCACCTTGTCGGTGGGAGTAACCAAAGGGTTGCCAGTTGCAGACGTTGATGGTGGTGGTGAAAGATTTGTTTGTTTGGCGGTACTAGGGCCTATGGCAAGTTCCTGCGGCTGCTGCGGGGGATATCCGGAGGAGGCATTGCTTTGGCCGGACCCGACGGATGGACGAATTTTTTTGCTGCTGCCGCTCTGGTAACCGGGAATGTTCGTTTGTGGTACCAAACTTGGTGGGTGAGCGCACCGCGGTACCCGAGTTGTCATCAATCGCGTGGAGGGGCCATAATAGATTCACCAATTGTCTAGAAGGGCCAAATGGGGGTGAATACAAATCTAACGGCCAAACAGTCGTTTGAACCGAAAGAAAAACGGTTGACTCAAATACCACCGTTAGGTCAACTCTTCTTGGCCCGCCATGTCAGTATTCCCCGTCAGCTTTTGCGGTGGTGGACTAGCTTACCCCTGCGTGGACCAGATCCCTGAGTGGACCAGATCTATTTATTTGCTCTGCTCTAGTCTTCTCCCCTGCTCCCCTCCCCATAACATTTTCTCAGCTCCGGCTGCTCGTCTCATATCGGAGCTCGCACTTGCTCTAATTTGCGTCCCCGCCATGTCTGGTCAACCTCCCACGCCTCTAATCGAAGCTCGCAGCCATCGCAATTGCATCGTCTGCCGTATCGGAGCTTCCCGTCCCCGGACTAATATCTCGCCTCTGGCTAGTCCTCGCACGGCGGAGCGCGTCCCGTCGGGCGATCCAGGCTGGCGACGGGCCTCGGGAAGTTGCGTGCTTCCGCACACCCTAGGCATGGTAGCCCTGGCACAACAGTTCAATGACCAAGCTCTCATGGCCACCGTGTTGGGCGTCCGTCCCGCCGTGTCACCGGCAGAGTTGCTGTCGGCTTTCAGGTCTCGTTTTGGGATCAGACGAAATGAGGTCAACCTTGAGGTATGCGCGCTGCCATTCGATTTTTTCGTCCGGTTCGAGCACAGCTCAGACACCGAGCGCGTTCTGCATTCTTCCCATTATTTCGAGTGCTGTGGGGAGAAAATGAGCTTCATGCGTTGGCATCACGCCTGTGGGTGGGACGATTCGCTTGGGGCAGCTTCGTTTCTTCTCCAAACTCGGCTTTGACGGCCTCCCATTGGATGCTTGGAAGCCGGAGGCCCTCAAGCAGGTCGTTAGTAGCCTTGGCAGCGAGCTGGTGGAAATCGTGCCACTGAGCGACAGATGGGTCATCGAAGTAAAGGCGTGGCTGAAAGATCCTGACGCCGTTCCTAAGATGTATGAGGTGCAGATTCCAAGCTGGGCAGGGCGACAGCTTTTCTGGAAGCACCCGGTCATCATCCACCTGGAGGAGGTTCTGGAATCGGTACATGGCATTCAGGGCCCTGAAGAGGCTGCCAGAAAGCGTCCTCCTCGCCTGCAGTGTTGGCCCGGAAGGATCGATGGCACAGGACCACCACCGTTTCACGATGGCGCACACAGTTTCGGTGGGGGGACCGGGCTTGGACGAGCTGGTGGTTCTGATTTCCCTTGAGTGAAGGCAGAGCTCTAGTGAATTGCCGTGGTATGTGTCTAATGAATTTGTAGTATGGAGAGCGTAGCAGGAAATTAGCATCGACTAAAAATGTGTAATAGTTTGGATCGATGTAGTACGTGTGTGTAATAGTTTGAAGTAGTATGTGTGTGTAATAGTTTGAATCGATGTAGTATGTGTGGGTAATGAATTTGATGTAGTCTGTGTGTGTGTAATAGTTTGAATCAATGTAGTTGAACACCATGCTTTATAATTTCTATGAATAACCAAGGACAACCTCATGAAAAGATGGTGATCTGGCAATGAGCAATGTCAATTCTGTGGATGCCAGGAAAATGTAGTCCATCTCCTCTTCAATTACAAGGTAGCTACATTTGTAAAACGTTGAATTGCAGGACCATTTTGCAGGCAACACAAGACAAAGAAAAAATAGTTTATAGCACAGACAGTAGACGCAAAATCTGTAGTCTGAGATAAAAAAGATGTCAGTTAACTGGATTGAACCACTACTAGTAATTGAAGGAAATAGATACTTGATAGTATTTGCTTACAACATTAGTACTTCCATACATAAGGGTCTTATACCTGCACAAAAGTGGGCTAAACTTCCTACTAGTTTATAGAACAATTCATCAGCATTTCATCTACAAAAGCCATTCTTCAGTCTGAACTTAACTATTCTACACTGAAGAAACTACAGATCTCCACCAGAAAAGTTGGCTGGCCAATTGCCTTGAGAGGACATAAGTTCTTTGATCATTTAACCCAAACTGATCTATTGCCTTGCCGCCAAACTACAAGAAATCTGCATTGTTCATGCATGAGCGATTTGCGTGCACCAGTCTCGGTTCAGTTGGACCATCTGCGCCACCGCAACGATCTTCAAACCTGAAATTCGGCATCTCCTTCTTGGGGTCGTAGGTCCGTGTGAACTCGAACCTGAATTCCGGCGCTGAGCTGATGCCCGCCGCTGGCTCCGGCTGTCGAATAATCCAGCATGTTGAGTGTAGACGCTTGGTCGCCGCCATGGTACGGCCTCCGATGGTGCGTAGGATGGAGCGTCTTTGCTGCAAACGGTGTGTTCCCAGCCTCCCCCACTACGGTAAGGTAGCCTGCACCGAAGCATGGACGCGAGAGTTCCTAGACCTTGGCACTGCCCTGTTCGAGGGTGTGTACCCTCGGCGGCATGCTCTCGTGAATGATTTGATACGTACCTTGTTCCCACTGCCTAGAGCATGCTGTAATGCCGCCGCGCGATTTCTCCACATCACTCTCTTGTCCCTGCTTGCCGCATCTGGCGCCGATGATGTCGCCGTCACCGTTGCCGTCGCGACTGATTTGGCACATTCGGGGAAATCATCCGCCTGGGAGCGAAATGGGAGACAGGCGTTGAAGTAGAGCTTCATGGCCTGCCTTAGAGGGGCTAAATACCCTAGTTTCGATGGTTGTCGTGGCGGCTGCGGCGGCGGCGGCTGCTTAGGCGGGGTCATGTTACCCTAGGTGGTGCGGCGCGGAGGAGCTGAGCAAGGTGAACTGTGGTTGGTCGAAGAAGAGGATTGAAAGACTGACAGTAGGTTTGGACTACGGGCACGCGTGAAAATAACCATCTCCCATATCCTTAGAGGGTAATAATTCGACACTCGTCGCATTAACCGCTCAATCTTTATTTCCCTTCTCGGCATAAGATTGTGAACGTATTAAAAAGATCGGTCGCGGCTATCCACCTCATCGGGCAATGTACCAGGACAGGTAGGAGGTCAGGTTTCATTTTAGAAATGTTGATGATTGTGCCCTTATGTTTATACAATATTATTTCTATGCCACCATGTACCGTCGATTGTAGCAACACCGTCAGAAATATGGGATGACGTTGTGGCGTGTTTTCTTTTTTTTAAAGGGCATCCGAAACAGGGGATGTAGACATGGCATGTTTTCTGACTGGCGGGCCCGCCTCCTCCACCTTCGACGGCGCGCATCCCAGGTTCGAGGGCTGGTGCCGCCCACCAACACATGATTGTGTAATTTTCCATGTGGAACCTGAATTCCGGCGCTGAGCTGATGCCCATGTCGAACACAGAGAATTCTGAAAGAAGCTACTAAAAATAAATACTTTGAATTCTGAAAGTACTAAAATTAAATACATTACAATTTTTTCTGAAAGGTAATACTCATACTGCTGATCGAAATAATATAAATACAGTACAAATTTCTACTTCGAAAAATAGACCTGAAAATGCTAGCAAATAACCTAGGATGAATATAGGATTCATTCTCTCCTATATATTTCGTCGTCATCGGCTCCCGCGTGCTGCAACACATATTCAGAGAACTCTCTCCGTCTGCAATGTGCTGCCAGTATCTCGTCCAGAGGCTGCCTCAGTGTATGTTCCAGACTTAAGCTATGCATTACCATTGTTGGTTCGTCTTTCCAGGCTTGAACCTCATGATCGTACAGTCTGATATAATTCATGTAGTATATAACCGGGTTTGACTGTGGGGTGTAACCTGGTGTCAATGGAGATAGACCGATTGTAACCAACGAAGAGGGAACGACTTCCAATGTCACTGACGGCCTCGAGAGAGCGGTTCTATGTGTCCACCCGGTACAACACCGGTTGCCCTTTGGCGAAATCCCTGTTCAATACAAGAAGCAGATCACCATCTGACTCCACAAGGTAAAATTTGTAGGTTCCGCGTACATGTTCAAAGACTGGGGCCGAAATTATTTTGGCCATCGTGACAGTGCTCGCGCGCTGCTCTAACTGATGTTGGTCGACAAGATGTCTCCATTCTCAAGTAATGCATATACTTCCCCTCGGAATGCCGTCATGCAGACCAGAAGCGTATCAGGAGGTGGCGAATACAATCCTTCTCCAAATGATCTATTGATTTGCCTCGATGGGGTGCTCTCATCGGCCCATGCAATATGATCTGGATAATCAGTGCAAATGAACACCATCGTCGGGGACTTCATCATGACGAAAGATTGCAGAAGATCAGATGGTATGTGTGCTTGAAACTCAGTGTTAGACTTATGTGTGATTGGGTTCAGAAGCCGAATCTGGTACGGCTCCACCCTCTGAGCAAGCACGATGACGCCACGAGAAACACCGACGAAGTAGAATCTTTTGGAAGAAGAGGGCATCAGTTAGCACTAAGATGTTTACAATGGAAAATACCAATAAATATCGGATGTGAATGTGAACCTGCGATGGACGTCCATTAGATTTGTCCTGAAGCAACGACCAGTGGCGAGGTTGAGGAAGGTGAAGTCGCCAACGTCCGGAAGTGTGTGATCTATCATGATCCAGTTGTTGAGATGGAATTCGAGCACCCTTAAAGTGCGGCGCCAATCGGTGCAGACTTCCTGACAAGCAGCATAGGTGTCGATGTACTCCTCTTTCTCCAACAAATAGTCGACGATCTTGCGAAGTGGGTCGGCCGGGAGATCGGCCCAGTTCCTCTTCATCCGGCAACTGGCCATGGCTTACATGCGGGAATGTTTTGATCGAGGAAGAAAGAAGAACTACCACTGCGAGGTGAAGAAGAAGAGGATAACAGACGAGGGAGACGAAGCGGAACTGTCACTACGAGGAGACGAGGAGATGGGTGGAGAAGCGGAACTGCCAATTCAAGTTTGGATCAACGGGCTTTTTTCGGAACTAGCGCGTGAACCAGCAATGCACTGCATGCAAGTTTTGATCAAACAGACTGACATGTGGGACCTGCTAAAAAATTCCGTGAACTGATCCCCGTGCATAGTGGGCTGATAGGTGGCATGTTTTCTGAAAGGCGGGCCCTCCTCCTCCACCTTCGACGGCGTGCGTCCCAGGTTCGAGGGCTGGTGCCGCCCACGAACACATTATTGTGCAATTTTTCCATGCTTTGTCGCAACCACCTCTGGTCCGCTCCTCTCCTCTGCTCCTGCCGCCACCACTCCGCTCAGTCGTGCACCGCTCTCGTCGTCCCCTTGGGCCATCGTCCTCCCGCCCTCCCCTCCCTGCCATCCCCTCACGTCCCCTCCCCTCCCCTCCCTGCCCTGTCTCCTTGCCGCCGCCCACCGCCCAGGCGCGTCTGGAAATGAAAACCGAGAGTCGGCCGTTGGGTTAGGGGCCCAACAATGTTGGTGATCCGGATCCTGCTCGAAGATGGATCCTGCGAGGCTTGAGAGCACGGATATGGGTCCTGCTCGGCTGGAGAGCACGGAATCTCCTTCAAGTCTGGAGAGCACAGAGGACAACGAAACGGGGGGCGAGGAAGCGGGGTGCAGAGCTTTGGAGGTATGGAGCTCGGAGAAGGTGCCGTGCATCCACATTGAAGGGTAAGAACTGTGATTCCTTATCTGCATACCCCAATTAGCGTTTCTAGTCCCATGGTGATGGCAAGGATATGTGTTGGTAACCGCAGAACGTCTGTACAGCTTGTCCTTGAGCATGACGCTTTGTCAAGGGAGCATGAAGGCACTGAAACGTGTAGCAGTGCGGATGACGATGAGAAAGCATATCCAGATGTGGCTGCTGACCCTGATAGGATGGAGAGTAGGAAATATTTGGTTGATTCAAACTTTGAGCCTGACTATGGGACTAATGAGGAAGAGGAATGTGAAGATGTGGAAATGGGATGTAGATACGATGACGAAGATGTGGAAAGGCCAGTGATACACCTTGATAGGAACAATCCTACAATTGATGAGGGGACTGTCTTTGATAATGTGGAGTACTGCAGATATGCAGTTGCAACCTATGCAATTAGAGTTGGGTTCGAATTTATCATTGAAAAGAGCGACCAAAAGAGATTTAGGGTGCACTGTAGGGAAAGTAATGTGTGTAAATGGAGATTACATGCATCTCCAATGCGGGGTGGACACCCATTTCAGGTTGCAATAGCTACATTTAGTTTCAGTCTTTCTCATATTTATTCTGCTGATAACTAGCTCTGAATTATTTGGATTCTTATCGAATGCAGATCAAAGTAAACACGAAGAAACACAACTGCCCTAATACTTCTTTAAGTGGTAAAATTAGACCGGCGACTACCAAGTGGATTGCTGCTACTGTACTTGACTGGGTGAGGTAGGATCATAACATTGGACCTGCTGAACTCAGAGCAAAGATTAGCAAAAAGTTTAACGTTCTGATTCCTTACCACAGAGTCTTTGATGGGAAGGAGATGGCTCTAGACTTCATTCAAGGCAAGTGGAATGACAGTTTTCATATGTTGTATAGTTTCAAAGCTCAGGTAGAGAAAACATCACCTGGTAGTGTTGTTGACATTGATTACGAGGTTGTGAAAGGGAGAGAAAAGGTCTCGAGGGGGTCAGTATAAGCAGGCAGATAAGATATGCTTCAGGAGATGTTTTGTCTGCCTGAAGGCATGCTGGAAGGGGTTCCTAGACGGCTGCAGGCCATACTTGGCAATAGGCGCAACTTCTTTAATAGGGAAGTTCAGGGGACATGTTGCTTCTGCTTGTGCTTTGGATGCGCATAATTGGCTTCTACCCGTAGCTTATGCTGTTCTTGAGGGTGAATCAAATGAAAGCTGGACATGGTTCATGCAGAGACTACGAGAAGTAATTAGTCACCTTGAAGGCTTGTTGATACACACCGATGCATCCGAGGGTCTTGAGAATGCTGTTGATGCTGTGTTTCCTGGGTTGAGCATAGGGAATGCATGCGGCACCTCGCTACTAACTTCACGAAGAAGTTCAAAGGAAAGATCTTTGAAGAGTACTTGTGGTGATCAGCATACACATACACCCCAAGCACGCATGCTACTTACTTGCAGAACATGTATGTAGTGCCAAAGGTGAAAAAATACCTTGAAGAACATCACACCAAGCTATGGGCCAGAAGCAAGTTTGGTGAGTTAAGCAAGGTGGATTTTGTATGCAATAATTTGGCAGAGAGTTTCAATGATAAGATTTCGAGCAGACACTTGGAATTGTTATTTTGTTGGATGCAATAAGACAGTGCATAATGGTGAAGATAGATTTAAGGCAAAGAATTTGTGCAAGAAAATTTTTAGGCCATAAAAAAGTTCCAAAGGTGGTTATGTTACTGAATGCAAGAACCAGGGCAATGAGAACGATAAAGATGAGGGTGGTCAGAAGTTCCAGAACATTGGCTGAGGTTTATGCAGAATACAAGCGTGGAAGTGAACGGAGGTACACTATAGACATTGGAAACAAGACTTGTTCATGCAGGGAGTGGCATATTACTGGCCTGCCATGTCACCATGCAATTTACTTCATCTTAAAGCTTAGAGGTAACAGATCTGAAATAGAGAACTATGTCGACAACTATTTCTCCGTGGACAAGCACCTATGGCCGATGAAAATGATTGGGAGATTGTCGATCTAGGGTTCAAACTTCAACCACCAGTTCTTAGGAGGCCACCTGGGAGGCCTAGAAAGCTAAGGATCGAAGCCTCCACCGATAAAGGTCCAAGGCTGGGAGCTAGGAAAAGGAAATGCGGACGTTGTGGAGAATTCGGCCATATCAAGAGGTTGTGCAAAAACCCAGTTACACATGCTATTGTCCCTGTTCACACCCTGATGGTAGAAAATGAGGCTTCTCAGCCAGAACTGGCGGAAGAGCAGCGCGAAGATGGTGATGAGCACTTGAAGGAAAACGTACGTAAGCAGCCAATTTATGAAGAAGTGGAGGTGCCGGCAAGAAAAGGGTGTGAAAATAAACAAAAGGGTAAGCAGAACGGGGAGGAAAGGGAAAATAATGGAGGTGTATTAGAATATGAAGAAGTTGCAGGGGTGATTGAGGATGTTCTTGAGGATCTTTCGGCTAACTGCAGGAGAAATAATAAATCCCTGCCAATTTCATCTTTGTACGATTCTCTGGATGAAAGGTAAGCTTAAAAATTGTTTTATTTGCTATTTTATCATTTTTTTTATCCTCATCAACTGATGCTTAATGCAGCGTGGGCTAGCAGACTAATAAGAGGAGCAGAAAGATGCGGGCACAATAACGTCGTATATTGAATTATATCATTGAAACTAAACTAGCTGTGTCGTCTTTATTTATATCTGGCACGTGCAACGTGTGTGTGATGGGGTTATGTGGACCAGATTATATTTTTTTAAATATTATTACATTAATTTTTTACCTGCGTTTGGACGCGGCTACTAGTTCCCATCTCCCTTGCATTCCCATCTCCTCTGGCGCACTCTAGAATTATGGCGGTGCCATCAAGTAGCAGAGTCAGTGTATCCCATTAGGTGTGAACGCAATGACTTTGTTTGTTCAGAATTTGACGAATTTTGATTAGTTTGAAAGACAGAGAAACCTAAAACATGTATCTAGACATGTTTTGGATATAGACACATTTATTAAATATCTAAAAAAACCATGTCAGTTATATCTAGACATGAGTAGTACACTATTACAACACGCTCGATCCCTTCTTCTCTAGCGCACTCCAAATTACGGCTGTGCCATCAAGTGTTGGGAGCAGAGTCAGTGTATTGTCCCATCAGATATGCCTGTGAACACGTGAACTTTATTTTCAGGATCGGACGAGTTTCGATCAACTAGTTTCAAAGATAAAGACAACTAAAACATGGCCAACATATATAGATTAGGACATTAATCGACCATGACTCAAGTGACCCAGATCCAAAGAGGGCATTTAGATACCGTACATAGATTTAATTTATGCTTAAGTGGCCCTAATCGACTATGACGCTCACGTAGTCTCCATCATTGACGACGTTATCCGCGTTGCTGCCAGCCTCCTCCGCGTCGAAATCGATGCCGACATTCCCGGCAGCATTCCTCCTCCTCATGGATTCTTCACAGCGCGCTGCATCGGTAACGGTGGAGGTCGTACGCCTAGGAACTGCCTAGAAGCGCTGCCTCCCTTCGGGGTTGCGCAGATCCGGGTGGATCTCCCGCCGGTGGGTTCCGCATAGCTCAATCAACGCAACCCGCTCCTTCTTGAACAACTTTCGCCAGTACGCGCTCGTACGCGAGTACCGCGCCATTGCCCTCTTCCGCTCCGGCAGCTAGCGGTGGTGCTCCTCGATCTGCCTCGCCAACGCGTTGTCACGCAAGAGCGGCGCGACAGGAACCACGGCGTAGCTGAGCTCGAAGCCGGACGGAAGCCTCGCGAACGGCGGAACGAGTATGTCGTAGTGGGCGAACATCTGAGCCTCGTGCAAGCTGAGTTTGGGCCTCTCCCTCTCCATGGCGATGAAGGAACATGATCTGATTTTCGGCCCCAAGGTTAAGGGGATAAGGGCAAGGACGTAGGCCCAGCGTAGTTGCCACGACCAATCAGTTCGCAGAACAGACTTCTCGCGGATCGCCCTCGCGAAGGACATCACTATCGTCCACACACCACGATCCAACGGCACCTAACAATCGGGGATTGGGTCTTCTAGAAGCCCAGAGCGGTTGCCGGTTAGTTCTGCGTCCCGATTATTTGTGGCCGACGGCGGTAGTTGAAAATAATACACATTTCAATGACACTGGTGGATCCATCTGTGGTCTCTGAAGAGAACACACATCCAATGACTCTGGTTGTTGTTAGTAAAGCACACAAGCAACGACACTGGTGGATCCATATGTGGTATGGGAAAAGAACACACATGCAATGACTCTACTTGTTGTTAGTGAAAAGAACACACATGCAATGACACTGGTGGATCCATATGTCGTATGTGAAAATAACACACATGCAATGACTATATTTGTTGTTAGTGAAAAGAGTACACATGCAATGACACTGGTGTATCCATGTGTGGTCTCTAAAGAGAACACACATTTCAATGACACTGGTGGATCCATGTGTGGTATGTGAAAAGAACACACATGCAATGACTCTTGTTGTTGTTAGTAAAAAGAACACACATGCAATGACACTGGTTGATCCATATGTGGTATGTGAAAAGAACAGTCATGCAATGACTCTGGCTGTTGTTAGTGAAAAGAATAATCATGCAATGACTCTAGTTGTTGTTAGTAAAAAGAACACACATGCAATGACACTGGTGGAGCCATATGTGGATTGTGAAATGAGCACACATGTAATGACACTGGTGGATCCATATGTGGTATGTGAAAACAACACACATGCAATGACTCTGGTTGTTGTTAGTGAAAAGAACACACATGCAATGACACTGGTGGATCCATGTGTGGTCTCTAAAGAGAACACACATTTCAATGACACTGGTGGATCCATATGTGGTATATGAAAAGAACAGTCGTGAAATGACTCAGTTGTTGTTAGTAAAAAGAACACACATGCAATTACACTGGTGTATCCATATGTGGTATGTGAAAAGAACAGTCATGCCATAACTCTAGTTGTTGTTAGTAAAAAGAAGACACATGCAATGACACTAGTGGATCCATAAGTGGATTGTGAAAAGAGCACACATGCAATGACACTGGTGGATCCATGTGTGGTCTCTAAAGAGAACACACATTTCAATGACACTGGTGGATCCATATGTGGTATGTGAAAAGAACACACATGCAGTGACTCTGGTTATTGTTAGTAAAAACAACACACATGCAATGACACTGGTGGATCCATATGTGGTATGTGAAAAGAACAGTCATGCAATGACTCAGGTTGTTGTTAGTAAAAAGAAAACACATGCAATGACTCCAGTTGTTCTTAGTGAAAAGAACACACATGCAATGACACTGGTGGATCCATATGTGGATTGTTAAAAGAACACACATGCAATGACACTGGTGGATCCATATGTGGTATGTGAAAAGAACACACATGCAATGACTCTAGTTGTTGTGAGTGAAAAGAACATACATGCAATGACACTAGTGGATCCATGTGTGGTCTCTGAAGAGAACACACATGCAATGACACTGGTGGATCCATATGTGGCATGTGAAAAGAACACACATGCAATGACTCTGGTTGTTGTTACTAAAAAGAACACACATGCAATGACACTGGTGGATCCATGGGTGGTATGTGAAAAGAACACACATTTCAATGACTCTGGTTGTTTTTAGTAAAAAGAACACACATGCAATGACACTGGTGGATCCATGTGTGGTCTCTGAAGAGAACACACATGCAATGACTCTAGTTGTTGTTAGTGAAAAGAGCACACATGCAATGACACTAGTGGATCCATGTGTGGTCTCTGAAGAGAACACACATTTCAATGACACTAGTGGATCCATATGTGGTATGTGAAAAGAACAGTCATGAATTGACTCAGTTGTTGTTAGTAAAAAGAACACACATGCAATGACACTTCTGAATCCATATGTGGTATGTGAAAAGAACAGTCATGCAATGCCTCTGGTTGTTGTTAGTAAAAAGAACACACATGCAATGACACTGGTGGATCCATGTGTGGTCTCTGAAGAGAACACACATGCAATAACTCCAGTTGTTGTTACTAAAAAGAACACACATGCAATGACCCTGGTGGATCCATATGTGGTATGTGAAAAGAACAGTCATGAAATGACACTGGTGGATCCATATGTGGTATTTGAAAAGAACACACATGCAATGACTCCAGTTGTTGTTAGTGAAAAGAACATACATGCAATGACACTGGTGGATCCATGTGTGTTCTCTAAAGAGAACACACATTTCAATGACACTGGTGGATCCATATGTGGCATGTGAAAAGAACACAAATGCAATGACTCTGGTTGTTGTTACTAAAAAGAACACACATGCAATGACACTGGTGGATCCATATGTGGTATGTGAAAAGAATAGTCATGAAATGACTTTGGTTGTTGTTAGTAAAAAGAACACACATGCAATGACACTTGTGGATCCATATGAGGATTGTGAAAAGAGCACACATGCAATGACACTGGTGGATCCATATGTGGTATGTGAAAAGAACAGTCATGCAATGACTCCAGTTGTTGTTAGTGAAAAGAACATACATGCAATGACACTGGTGGATCCATGTGTGGTCTCTAAAGAGAACACACATTTCAATGACACTGGTGGATCCATATGTGGTATGTGAAAAGAACACACATGCAATGACTCTAGTTGTTGTTACTAAAAAGAACACACATGCAATGACACTGGTGGATCCATATGTGGTATGTGAAAAGAACAGTCATGCAATGACTCTGGTTGTTGTTAGTAAAAAGAACACACATGCAATGACACTGGTGGATCCATAGGTGGATTGTGAAAAGAGCGCACATGCAATCACACAGGTGGATCCACGTGTGGTCTCTGAAGAGAACACACATTCCAATGACACAGGTGGATCCATATGTGGTATGTGAAAAGAACAAACATGCAATGACTCTGGTTGTTGTTAGTAAAAAGAACACACATGCAATGACACTAGTGGATCCATATGTGGTATGTGAAAAGAACAATCATGCAATGACTCTAGTTGTTGTTAGTAAAAAGAACAAACATGCAATAACTCTAGTTGTTGTTAGTGGAAAGAACACACATGCAATTACACTGGTGGCTCCATCTGTGGTCTCTGAAGAGAACAAACATTTGAATGACACTAGTGGATCCATATGTGGTATGTGAAAAGAACAGTCATGAAATGACTCAGTTGTTGTTAGTAAAAAGAACACACATGCAATGACACTGGTGGATCCATATATGGTATTTGAAAAAAGCAGTCATGCAATGACTCTGGTTGTTGTTAGTAAAAAGAACACACATGCAATAACTCTAGCTGTTGTTATTGAAAAGAACACACATGCAATGACACTAGTGGATCCATGTGTGGTCTCTGAAGAGAACACACATTTGAATGACACTGGTGGATCCATATGTGGTATGTGAAAAGAACAGTCATGAAATGACTCAATTGTTGTTAGTAAAAAGAACACACATGCAATGACACTGGTGGATCCATATGTGGTATGTGAAAAGAACACACATGCAATGACTCTAGTTGTTATTAGTGAAAACAACATACAAGCAATGACACTAGTGGATCCATGTGTGGTCTCTGAAGAGAACACACATTTCAATGACACTAGTGGATCCATATGTGGCATGTGAAAAGAACACACATGCAATGACTCTGGTTGTTGTTACTAAAAAGAACACATATGCAATGACACTAGTAGATCCATAGGTGGTATGTGAAAAGAACACACATTTCAATGACTAGTAAAAAGAACACACATGCAATGACACTAGTGGATCCATAGGTTGTCTCTGAATAGAGCACACATGCAATGAAACTGGTGGATCCGTATGTTGTATGTGAAAAGAACACACATGCAATGACACTGGTGGATCCATATGAGGTATGTAAAAAGAACACACATGCAATGACTCTAGTTGTTATTAGTGAAAAGAACATACATGCAATGACACTGGTGGATCCATGTGTGGTCTCTGAAGAGAACACACATTTCAATGACACTAGTGGATCCATATGTGGCATGTGAAAAGAACACACATGCAATGACACTGGTTGTTGTTACTAAAAAGAACACACATGCAATGACACTTGTGGATCCATAGGTGGTATGTGAAAAGAACACACATTTCTATGACTCTGGTTGTTTTCAGTAAAAAGAACACACATGCAATGACACTGGTGGATCCATAGGTGGATTCTGAAAAGAGCGCACATGCGACAACACTGGTGGATCCATATGTGGTATGTGAAAAGAATAGTCATGCAATGATTCTGGATGTTGTTAGTGAAAAGAACATGCATGCAATGACACTGGTGGATCCATATGTGGTTTCTGAAGGGAACACACATTTCAATGACACTGGTGGATCCATATGTGGTATGTGAAAAGAATACACAAGCAATGACTCTGGTTGTTGTTAGTAAAAATAACACACATGCAATGAAACTAGTGGATCCATATGTGGTATGTGAAAAGAACACACATTTCAATGACACTGGTGGATCCATATGTGGTATGTGAAAAGAACACAAATGCAATGACTCTGGTTGTTGTTACTAAAAAGAACACGCATGCAATGACACTGGTGGATCCATGTGTGGTATGTGAAAAGAACACACATTTCAATGACTCGGGTAGATCCATATGTGGTATGTGAAAAGAACAAATATGCAATGACTCTGGTTGTTGTTAGTAAAAAGAACACACTTGCAATGACACTGGTGGATCCATATGTGGTATGTGAAAAGAACAGTCATGCAATGACTCTGGTTGTTGTTAGTAAAAAGAATACACATGCAATGACTCTAGTAGTTGTTAGTGAAAAGAACACACATGCAATGACACTGGTGGATCCATGTGTGGTCTCTGAAGAGAACACACATTTCAATGATACTGGTGGATCCATATGTGGTATGTGAAAAGAACTGTCATGAAATGACTCAGTTATTTTTAGTAAAAAGAACACACATGCAATGACACTGGTGGATTCATAGGTGGTCTCTGAAAAGAGCACACATGCAATGACTCTGGTTGTTGTTATTGAAAAGAATACACATGCAATGACGATGGTGGATCCATGTGTGGTCTCTGAAGAGAACACACATGCAATGACTCTAGTTGTTGTTAGTGAAAAGAGCACACATGCAATGACACTGGTGGATCCATGTGTGGTCTCTAAAGAGAACACACATTTCAATGACACTAGTGGATCCATATGTGGTGTGTGAAAAGAATAGTCATGAAATGACTCAGTTGTTGTTAGTAAAAAGAACACACATTCAATGACACTTGTGGATCCATATGTGTTATGTGAAAAGAACAGTCATGCAATGACTCTGGTTGTTGTTAGTAAAAAAGAACACACATGCAATGACACTAGTGGATCTATGTGTCATCTCTAATGAGAACGCACATGCAATGACTCTGGTTGTTGTTAGTAAAAAGAGCACAGATGCAATGACACTGGTGGATCCATGTGTTGATTGTGAAAAGAACACACATTTCAATGACACTGGTGGATCCATATGTGGTATGTGAAAAGAACAGTCATGAAAATAACACTGGTGGATCCATATGTGGTATGTGAAAAGAACACACATGCAATGACTCTGGTTTTTGTTAGTAAAAAGAACACACATGCAATGACACTGGTGGATCCATAGGTGGTCTCTGTAAAGAACACACATGCAATGACACTTGTTGTTGTTAGTAAAAAGAACACACATTTGAATGATATGGTGGATCCATAGGCGGATTGTGAAAAGAGATTTTCCCTCTCTCTCGGTCACAAATATCACAAAAGCCCAAACATGTGGAGATCCCAAACATGTGCTCACTCTGGGTGCTATGCCCTGATTGGCTGACACAGATGTCACGCGGATCATCTCCACGAACCGTTGATCCCATGTGATCCAACGGGCAGGATAACCCCTCCCTTCTCCACTTTTTTTATGCATGGTCAATCCATGCCACCTCTCTATCCGTGCCACGATACTTTACGTCCATAAACAAGTGAAAATCCATCTATCTAAGTAAAAAAATGATCATATTTCGAAGAAGCCATCGTCTTCGTCTTCCGGTTCGTCCTCGTCTTCATGAACGCCATGGTCCCTGCCATCGCCACCGTTGGTGTCCTCCTCCAACGACTCGACACCGCCCCTTCCTCGAATAAGCGCGCTATCTCCTTGTCGGAGTCCTCCTCCTCTTCGTAGTCCCACGGGTCCACGTCACTCTCCTCCGCTTCTGCCTCCAACCGATCGATGAACGCCTCCTCGTTGGCCGAGTTGGACTCGTTCAAATAGCTATTTCCTCTCTTCTTCCTGGTCTTCTTCGTGTTCCTCTTCTTGTCCATACTCGCCTGTGCAACATGCGCCCCTGTCCTGGCTGTTGCTTTGCGCTCGTCCGACGTTGTAGGTGCCTCACGCTCCTCCTGCGTGGCCGGTACGAGCTTCGACATCGCGGTGTCCTCGAGTGCCGATGTCGATGGATCCTGGCGCGGTCGGACACGACATGCTGCCTCAGCAGGCGACTCGCGAGCAGCGTTTTCGTGCGTCGTGTCCACGCATGCATTTGTCGATTATCAAAAAAATAAGAAGAAAGAAGTAATATCTCGCGTACTGAACATAATTTGATCACAACAAAATTAGCACAGCGTATTCTAGACTCGTAAATATCCCATGCGTGCCTGTCACGTGGAGTTCAACGGAGTTGGACATGCCGACGTGATCGTGCAGCAGTTGCGCGCGTCATTGCCCCATCAACACGTGACACACGCACGCGGGATGTGCACGCCGATTCCCGTGACGACCACCCGGCTCGCACTCCCCTTATTATATACTGGATTTTGGGCAGCGCTGAAGACCATTGAAGTGTCCATCGCAATAAAGACAAGTCCCATCGATTCCCTACCCCTGCCTCCCTGGCTTCTTTGAGAAGGTAGACCATACACGGTGGTCTTGTATAATAGTACTAGTACTACTGGACCACGGCATGTACTCTTTTACGCTTCTTCCACACTAATCACTATCTCCTTCCTCCTGCAGCCGCCACACTCACCCTGCAAGCCATGGCTCCACTGAGGAGGGGGAGAGGCCGGTCGACGATCCTCGTGGAGAAAAGGGAGAGAAATCGCCGTGAGGCACTTCTTGCTCTACCAGCCGCTCAAGCCCACCCTCTCATCGAGGCCCAATCTCCCCCGACAATGGCGGCGAATGTTCTAGCAAGCGAGGGCTCCTCCCGGTACGGTCTCCTTGTTCTACTTCTTCTCCATCTCCCTCTCCATCATGATCTTAATCAGCTTCTTCTTCTTTTTCTTCTTCTTCTGGCTCTTCCTCTTCTACGTATTACAGGCCGGTCGTGGATCCCGAATCCACCACGACGGAGGCCCGTTCGGCCTCGTTCCATGTATCGGCGAGGTAGCAAATCTCCACGCTGTTATTTCTTCGAGTTATGATGTGGATTTCTTAGATGCTGTCCGCCCCGCATTGGTTTTTCTTCTTCTTTTGCGAGTTGTATTAGTTTTCATGAAAATGACTGGATCTCTTGGTCTTTCCTTAATACCATTGTTCATAGATTCACAATGGATCTTTTGTGATTAGGATTAGTTTATCGTGGTCATGAATAGATATCTAGGTCCATTTTTTAACACTGCGATCAATAGATTCAACGGGGTGATCTGTATTAGTATTCACCTGGGACCTGGAGTGTAATTGTAGAATTCCTAATTCAATTAACATGAACGATGTAGCGATCGAAGGCCGAGTACCGTGACAAGGTGGTCGCGATAAGTTCCAAGATTGCCAACCAACATGAGCTTGGACGCTCCCTCACCCAAGCTAATGAGAGCCTACGCAAGCAATTATCTGTGCAGAAGGAGATCTCACTAGATTTTGCACGTGATGTCGTTAGGCTACAGAAAGTGCTCGACCGTAACTTGAACAGGCAAGAACAGGCCATCAAGATAATCAACGAGCTCACGGAGGAGAAGAAGAATCTCATGGAAAGATGCATTCTCCTACAGGACGAAGTTAGCGAGGCACTCAGAGGACGCGTCGAGGAAACCAAGGCTACCATCCGAGCCTACCATGATAGGAACCGTTGCCTGGATGCAGTCAAGGAGATGAAGGCGGACATGAGTAGAGGGATCACCGTACTCGAGGGTATTCGGAAAGAGAACGAGGAGCTAAGGGCATGTCTGGAGGCGTATCAGAGCAATGCCCAAGTCTGATTCCCGTTAGCGGGGACACGAATATCAGTTCGTCCTCCTCTCCTTTTGTAATGTTCAGGGTTCAGGGAGCAATGCCCATGTATGCTTCCCATTATAGGGTGCAATAAGAATCCTAGGGCAACTCCTTATCTATCTGGACATGTGTTGGTGTTCATGTTCATGAATGGACACCATGTTCTCTTTCCATTATGTATCTGGACATGGGTTTTTGCATTATGAGTTTGCCACTCTCCCACTACTATTTGGTGATATTGGGAAAAACCCACAACACACTAAACTGCTGATAAATCTTATTTGTCTTTGAAATTGAAATTATGACAGTGCCACTAGTCGATTCATAAAATGTTGATTAGTCCTAGATTGCTTCTTCCTTGAAATTATGACAGTGCCACTAGTCGATTTAGTTAATTATGGAAACTAACCAGCTTGTCCTAGTGAACTGAACAAACCATACTATGTATTTTTGTTATCGGGAAAGAGGCGAAATATCGACCAGGACCTAGCGACCTGGCTAAATGACAACATAGCAATCCAACGGGAGAAGCAGAATTCCCAGAAACTGGCCTTTGACCAACTGCGTGCTGAAGTCGTGGTCCTTTCTGACAAGTGCCAGAAACTGAAGGAGTTAAACACCGACTAGGCGAAGCTACATGGTGAAGGTCGCGCCTCGGCTAGGAAGCAAACGGAGATCATGAAAGGGATCTTGAAGGAAAATCGTATGGCTACAGACAAAATTCTCCAATCCGTGACGGAGCGCTGGAACCTACAGCTAAAGCACGACATAGTACTGAAGGAGCTGGCCAATCTTAGGGAGGAAAACAGGCAGCTCCGGGCAGGCTCGCTTGAACACAACATATGTCTATTTAGTACTGAACTTCCTGGTTTATCCTCTGCAGTGGTGATTTTGTAAGCGTGAACTTAACTCTATGCACGATATGTGTGTTTGTCTGAAATTAGTTTGCTCGAGGATTGAGTTTGGCTTAGTTCGGAAAGCGTAACTGCAAGTCTTACAATTAACTAGTTTCAGGCATTTGCACAACATAAATTATTCATCTCGAATTTCCTTTATCCTCTATAGTCTGTCCTTGTTCACCCTCGCGTGCCTTCTTTAGTTCCTTCAACAGATCCGCAATGCAGTACTCTAGCTTCTTCTTGTATTCCCTGAGCTGATCCCTCTCCTTTTCTGCATTATGAATCAGCAACCTGTGACTATCCTGAAGCTTCTTTACAGTTCCAACAACCAAGCTCCCATCGATTCCATCAGTTAGCAATGACTGCAAATTCTCGATTTCTTGTTCTAGCTCCTTATTTCGTACCGACGGCTTGTAATTTTTTTCAGTTGCATCACTTACATCAGTAAATCTCCCCGACCTTTCCAACTCATACATCTCCCATAATTGTGCCAAACATTTCTTAAGTGCATCTGGCCACTCAAGATCCACCCACTCTACTGCTTTACACACCGGGCCAACCTAAAAACACACACACTATAGTGTTATGAAGATGCACGATACATTTTACTTCATGTCACAGTTGCACATAATATAAACAAACCTGATTTGTACAGCCCAAAAACCTTCTCCCAGTGTTACTGCCTTCGAATGCAACATATCTCCTCAGTTTAACCCATGGTCACATGGCACTTCTCCATCGAGATCTAGGCCCTCCCATTCGGAGTCATAGATCTTCCTTGGTACCTATAGGTAAACGCAAAGCTGAAATCGAACATGATTGCATGCACATATGGAGCTCAGATCGAGAGATTTACCATTGCCTAACCCTAGACCGAGAAAACAAAGGACCTCACATCGTGGAAGGAATACTCGATGTCGGAGAGAAGGCTGTCTTTGCTCGACTGGTCGTCCTCGTCGTTCAAGGACAGCATGGTGAATGCATCGTCATAGGCGTCGGCGAGAGAGATAGAGAGAGAGAGAGAGAGAGAGAGAGAGAGAGCAGCCCTTCTACCGCTGCAACAATGACTAAATTGGCATGTTACAATAGTTTAATGGATACCATGCCCTTTCCCTGGATTACTGTCTCCTGCCTGATATGGATTCTCTTCACACATTCTCATTTCAAATATTAAACCTGCACTCCCTCCATCCCAATTTCATTGCCTAACGAAAACATACTAGTATATTACATCATCTAAAGAAACAAAATTGTTGGGGATATACTTTCCGGGTATCCTCACAGATCCTCACTAACCAGGGTGACCCACTTCGGGTTAGAGCTTTGCTTCACGGGCGGCACAGTTAGGGAGAGAAGACGGAGTCCAATCCGACTACGGGAAGGCCCAGAAGACTTACCGACTTAGGCCCATAATGTTACTTGTAATTCAAAATGTACTCTGTAACCAACTCTTAGTCGTAGCCGGATTGCTCTCTCCTGTAAACCCTAGGCCGGATATCTATATAAGCTGTCCTAGGGAGAGCCTTTAGGGCAACCCAATACTTTAGACCCTCAACTCGCACAGGCGAAACCCTTGTAACCCATATTCTGGCTCTGCCGTATTACTGGATTGCTAGCAGGAGTAGGGTCCGTCCAAAGCCGGCGGATTTGAACCTGGGTAAACTTGTGTGCTCACCGTCCCGGAACACCGTACGTCTCACACCCCTCTCTCTCGCACGCCTCGAGGACCCCCCCCCCATGGCGTACTTGTCCTCAAACCGACGACAGTTGGCGCCTACCGTGGGGCAAGTGAGCTTCGGATCTGCGTTCCGAGCGGAATCTACAAGAATCGGAATCGGCGAGACCATCGCCGTCGGTCGCATCCTCTACGCCAGCAATGTCCCTCTCATCATTCTCAACGAGACTTGGATTCCGGCTAGGGAGGCCGTGACTGCCTACACAATCATGTATTTTGGCGAGATCGATGTTTACATGGGTTTCGCTGAACCTGCCCAACCCACCCAGCGGTGATGATAAAGGCAGAAGAATTTTCTGGGTCCCCTTTGTCCGCGGAGGCGGTAGAGTTCCGGATCTCAGATAACCCTAATCCCACCCAGCCCACACCAGTTGCGGAGATAGTGGAGAAATCCGAGCCTAAAGAAGACCTCACGGTCCAAGTCGAATATGGAGTGGATCTCCCTGGAGAAGCCGGATCCCAAATCGACCCACCCGTGGAAATCAAATTCCAGGAGGAGCACATCAGCGACACTGATTCCGACTCTGACGATGTTGGGACAGACAGGCCTTTCCTTAGGTACACACTAAGATGTATGATACTGCAAGGCGCTAGCGCAGAAGCAATCCTCGAAACCATTAAAAGTTTCGATATGGCTGATCGTGAAAGCCGCAGGTACCTCAGGAAGCATGCATCACACTTCGTCGGATATGTTGGATCCGGATCCGGCTCTGCCGATGCTGGAGAAAACACCGACTCGGTGCTAGAGGCAATTGGAACAAACGTCGACGTTCCCGCATCCTCGGATGAGTCCATGACGTCGGCAGATTTCCAAAAGTTCTCCGCGGAATATGACGAGGAGTACAACTCGAAAGCTACAGAAGATGGAGAAACCATGGACGAAGGATCCGGGGAAACACTCTCCCAAAGCGCAGGATGATATGGAAATCGCAGACAATCCCGAACTCCAGATGTCCGAAAGTACTGATCAGAGCTTGACTCCGGGAAACGGACCCAAAGCCGTCTTTGCTACCGGCGCTGCCAAGAAGTCAAAGAAGAAGAACAAGAAGAACAAGACCCCGGCAAAAGACCCTCTGACAAAGGAGGTGATTGCCGAGGAATACGATGAAGACTCAGATGGAGCACTTATCCCAGACGAGCCGAAAAAAGAAGCATCGGTGGATGGACACGTGATCACTGAAGGTGCGCGTAAACTCATCGATGTCGCATTAAGCACACCTATCCCTACAGCTGCAGAACTTACTGCAGATGAGCTGGACGAAAGGGCCCAAGCCCTAGAAGCGCGTCGTCAACAACTCCTTGATGAAGCCAAAAACATCGAGGTGGAGAAGAAGCGCATGTCAAACAAGGAGTATATGTCCCGTCTACATCAGAAGATACGGAAGCGTCACACCAATGATGACCAATTCCCACGTGTCCGTGCCGTCCTTTTTGGGGATGAGATGGGGAAGCCACAGAAAGATAGCAACGGAGATTGGGTATACCTAACACCAGTGCAAAATACTGTGGCAGCTCGCGAAATTCTATCGGCTAATCCAGGACCAGAAGAGATACATTTGGGTATCAAGCTACTCAATAAGGGACTGGAGCAGCAAAAGGTCACCCTGTCTGGAAGCCAAAAGCTGGTCTCGGATTCCGACCAATGTCGCACAGATCCGGCATGGGCTGGCGGAAGATCCCATTACGTTCGGGCGCAGTATCATAACCCGAACGACGGGAAGACAATTATTCAAGAACCAGATCATCAGGACAGCATCGCAGAACTACACATAACTGGAGCAACGTCGCTCCAGCAGCCGAAAAAGACACGATTGCTGAACTAATTCCGAGGAATCCTCCCCGAAAAGGAGAAGATAAAGAGAAACGTCGGGAGGAGGATTGTCAGAAAATGCCACCTCCTAGACATGAAAACCGTCCGGCTGAGCCTTACCATGGTGGGAACGACGGAAACCACGCTGTCACAAACCGGCAGGGGGCTCGTCATAGTCAAGAACCTCCCCGGAACCGGAATAATGACGCTCCGGACGGAGGCCGGCGATCAGCCGGAAAAACCCAGCTGCACCACCCTCTCCACAGCACAGTTATCACAACGGCCCCCAAGGAGATCAAGGAGGATGACATGGCAGAGGAGGTGGTGGCAGAAGCCGAAGTCCGGCTCCAAGGGACCGCAGCCACAGCCGATATTCGGGACGATCCCTATCCCCGAATGACGCAAGGCACAGGATCAACTCCAACATAGAGGCTTGGCGCTACGAAAACGATGACGTGTACGTGGGCCCAAAGTGCTTCGGACCGCGCATCAGAGCTACAAAATTCCTGGAAGGATTTGCTATCTCAAGACATATTCAAGCCTACGACGGCGTTGCTCGGCCAGACACCTGGTTACAGGACTTCTGCCAAGCTTGCTGGATCGCCAAAGGCGGAAACAGCCTGGTCGCAACCCAATATCTCCCACTTATGTTGCGGAAGACGGCACGATCATGGCTCAATGAACTTCCGGCGAACACCATCCAAAACTGGTATGACTTACAAAGTGCATTCTTTCGGAATTTTGAAGGCACATATCGGAGGCCCTATACGGTTGGAGACCTACAGCGTTGCACCCAGAAAGCTGGAGAAACTTGCCGAGATTATCTCGGATGATGGATTGACCACAAGAACTCCTGCGAGGGAGTAAATGATTAAACTACGATTGAAGCTTTCATTTCAGGTCTCCCAATTGGTTTACTGTGCCATCGCTTGAAGTGTGACAAGGTTACTGATCTGGGAGAGATGATAGAAACAACGAGCAAGTATGCAGATGCTGACGACGATGCAAAGGGATTACTCAACTTCCTGGCTGTACCTTAGTCAACAAAGACAAAGCAACAGGCTCAGAAGCGCAAAAACACCTCGGAAGAAAAACCCAACACGGAGACGGCAGTAGTCACTACTGTTTCTGGGTCTGGAGGACGAGGAAGGCGCGGCGGAGGCCGCGGGCGTGGCCGTGGGACATCAAGGGTCCAAGGTAGAGGAGAGCAACAACCAGGTAAAACCTACACTTGGGCCGACATCGCCAATAACCCATGTGTGCATCACTTGGACGCCAATGGGGGCTCGTCCCACACCAATGCTGAATGTCGTTTTAATGATGACATCAAGAGAGATGATACCGCAGGCTACAAAGCTAAGCGGAAGAAGGGAAAGAAAAATCCCGAAAAAGACAAAGGGACCAAGGAAGATTCCGACATGGAGGAAGCCGACGCTTCAAATCCCAAGTCGGAAGGGAAGAAAACTTTTCCTACCAAGAAGGACACTTACGTCACCTTCCTCGGATCTCAACCAGCAAAGGTCAAGAAAGCAGTTCTCCACGAGCTCAACGCAACAGTTCCGGCTGTCCCTCAGTATCTGGACTAGTCGGAAGTGGCAATAACGTTTGACCGCGCTGATCATCTGCCTAAATTACACAGGCGAGGAAAATACGCCTTAATCGTCAATCCACTTATTGACGGTTATGGTTTCTCCAAGACCCTCATGGACGGTGGTAGCACCATCAATATTCTCTATGTAGAAACGCTACGCCGGATGAAGATCTCGGAAACACAGCTTAACCATAGCTCTGTGATTTTTCACGGAGTTGTCCTAGGAAGACAAGCTAACTCCCTGGGAGAGATCACTTTGGATGTTACTTTTGGAACACCAAAAAATTATCAAACGGAGGCACTTTCCTTCGAAGTGGTCCCGTTCAAGAGCGCATACCACGCTATATTCGGACGTCCGGCTTACTGGGCTTTTATGGCTCGTCCGTGTTACATTTACAATATGATGAAAATTCCAGGTCCCAACGGCGTGATCACCATCAGGGGAGACCCGAAGAAAGCGCGAGAGTGCGAGGATGGAAATGCCGCCTTTGCCGAAGCCGTGCTGCACGCCCAGGAGTACCAGGAGATCAAGAAGAGCATAGATCCATCCGAGATGCCCGCGACGAAGAAGGAGGTGACAAAGCCAAATCCGGAGTTCAAGGCATCAGAAGAGACGAAGACGACGTCGTTGAAGGATGATGACCCCTCCAAGGTGACCCAGATAGGCGCAGGCCTAAGTAGCGCATAGGAAGGCGCGCTCGTCAAGTTCCTCCGAGCAAATCAAGATATCTTCGCATGGCAGCCATCTGACATGACCGGAGTACCTAGGGAACTTGCCAAGCACTCTCTAAATGTAAACCCGAACGCTAAACCCATCAAACAGTCCTTACGACGGTTTGGTGATGAAAAGCGTAAGGCAATAGCTAAGGAACTAGCGCGGCCCGAGTTAGCCGGATTCATAGAAGAAGTCATCCATACTGATTGGTCGGCCAACCCTGTAATGGTCCCTAAAAAGGACACCACTGATTTAAGGATGTGTGTTGATTATACTGCCTTGAACAAGGCTTGTCCAAAAGATCCGTTTGCTCTGCCTAGAATTGATCAAGTTATCGATTCTACGGCAGGCTCGGAACTCCTCTATTTTCTCGACGCATATTCCGGTTATCACCAAATCCGGATGAAGGAATCTCACAAAATCAAGACTTCATTGATAATCCCTTTCGGAACCTTCTGTTATGTTACGATGCCCTTTGGGCTGAAGAACGCAGGAGCTACGTACCAGCGCACGATGCAGCGTTGCCTCCATGATCAACTCGGACGCAATGTACATGCATACGTGGATGATATCACGGTCATGTCCAAAAAGAAGGAAACATTGATTTCCGACTTAGAGGAGACGTTCGCCAATTTACGAAAATACAACATCATGCTTAACCCGAAGAAATGCTTCTTTGGAATACCAGCCGGAAATTTGTTAGGTTTTATCGTGTCTCAACGAGGCATAGAGGTGAACCGTGACAAGATCAAGGCTATTCTCAATATTTCCAGGCCAACTCGCCTGAAGGACGTACAAAGATTAACTGGTTGCATTGCTGCGGTCAGTCGATTTGTAAGCCGGCTTGGTGAAAGAGCCGCAGCATTATACAAGCTCCTGAAGAAAACCAAGGATTTTGTCTGGACTGACGAAGCTGAAGCTGCACTACAAGACCTGAAGAAAGTACTCTCATCTGCTCCTATCCTTGCGGCGCCGGAACCTCAGGAACCGATATTGCTTTACATTGCTGCGACAAATAGGGTTGTCAGTATAGTTATGGTGGTGGAGAGACCAGAAGAAAATCAGGAGCACCTGGTGCAGTGTCCGACATACTTTGTCAGCGAGGTCCTGACAGAATCAAAAAAAGCGGTATCCGCACTATCAAAAGCTGTCTTACGGTGTTTTTCTAGCATCTCGTAAGTTACGACACTATTTTCAGGAGCACCCAATTACCGTGGTGAGCAAAGCTCCCATGAGAGATATAATCAACAATAGCGATGCCACAGGACGCGTCGCCAAATGGGGCATAGAGCTTACAGCTTTCGATATTGAGTAAAACCCCGGACAACAATCAAATCCCAGATCCTTGCCAACTTTGTCGCTGATTGTACAGAGACCAAGGAGAAGATGGTCCTCCCTGAGTCGGAATATTGGACCCTCTTTTTCGACGAGTCTAAGGCTCGAGGGGGCTCGGGGGCTGCCGTAGTGCTCAAATCACCCCAAGGAGATAAACTTTTATACGTATCGCAGATCCACTTCACAGCGACAAACAACATTTCCGAGTATGAAGCACTGCTGCATGGAATCCGGATTGCTAAGGATATTGGCATCCAATGTTTGATGTGTTACGGAGATTCAGATCTTGTTGCTCAGCAAGTCTCGGATATTTGTAATGCAAATAAGCACATGGCAGCGTATAAAGCTGTCATGGATGATCTATCTAAATCGTTCGAAGGGTTTGAAGTTCAACACATTCCTCGAGCAGAAAACGAGGAAGCAAATGCACTATCTCGAATAGGCTCTGCACGGAAAGAGGTTCCGGATGGCGCATTTTTAGAGCACCTCAAAGTTCCCTCGATAAAGGGAGTAGATGAGGATTATCCGACCAAATCCAACTCACCTTTAATAGCAGTTCTGGCTGTAATTCCCAGCTGGACTCGACCCTACCTTGATTACTTGGTAGATGGCAAATTACCCGAAGACGAGGTGCTGAGCCGGTAGATTATCCGACGAGCAAAAGCCTATACTATTGTTAAAGGTGAGCTCCATAAACGGAGTGTTTCTGGGGGTTTTCAGCGCGGTGTATCTCTGGAAGAAGGAGTGGAAATCTTAAGAGAAATCCACGAAGGCGAGTTTGGTCACCACGCTACAGCCAAATCTTTAGTGGCGAAAGCTTTTCGACATGGTTTTTTCTGGCTTACAGCTCAGGCAGATGTCGAACGTTAGTCAAGACATGCAAAGGCTGCCAAAAGTACGCCAAGCAAGCTCATGTTCCGGCTGATCAGCTACGAACAATACCTATAACATGGCCTTTTGCGGTCTGGGGGCTTGATATGGTAGGACCTTTTAAACGATCTCCAAGTGGATTTACTCACCTCTTAGTGATGGTGGATAAATTCACGAAATGGATCGAGGCTAAACCAGTCACTAGTTGTGATGGAGCAACAGCCAAAAAATTTGTCGAGAATGTTATAATCTGGTATGGTTATCCGCATAGCATTATCACGGACAACGGGAGTAACTTTTCCATGGGAGAGTTGGCTGAATTCTGCGACGAGCAAAATATCCGGCTTGACATTGCGTCAGTCGCACATCCACAGGCTAACGGACAAGTCGAAAGAGAAAATGGTTTAATTCTACAAGGCTTGAAACCAAGACTTGAAGCACCACTGAGACGTGCTGCGGGGGCTTGGGCAGAGGAACTACCCTCTGTAATTTGGAGTTTGCGAACAACTCCGAACAGGTCAACAGGATTTACACCTTTCTTCTTGGTCTATGGCGCAGAAGCTGTTCTTCCTAGTGATTTGATTCATATTTCTCCTAGAATGGCCGCGTATATCAAAGAGGATGCCGAGATTTCTTGACAAAATGATCTCGACTTAGTCGAAGAAGTTCGTGTCGTTGCTGAAATGAGATCTATAGCCTATCAGCAGAAGTTACGCAAGTATCATAGCCAGAGAGTCCGAACTAGATCTTTCAATAAAGGTGATTTGGTTCTCCGGCTTGTGCAACAAAGAAAGCACAAACTTTCCCCAATATGGGAAGGGCCCTTTTTAGTTAGTCGAGTATTGCACAATGGGTCGTACTACTTAACTGACATGAGGCCAATCAAAGAAAGACCTGCTACTAAGAAGAGAAAGAGAGCTGGAGGCAGTACAAATCCGGATGAGTTAGACAGACCGTGGAATATTGCTCAGCTACATCCCTTTTATTCTTAGTTTTATCGTTATTTGTAATCATACATATGTACATGCTCTGTGAGAAATAAAAAATTTGGTTACCTCAAAGTTTTCCTGAGAAGTTTTTACCATCTTATTTCCTAATGATCGTGTCATAGTCGAAAATCCCAGAATGCTTGAAAGTACTTTATGCTCATGTTCGTTCTGGTTTAGATTTCCGATTCTAAAACTGCTACCTTCGGGTATAACTGTAAAAAAATTCTAGTCTTTACTTGGGTTATTTGTCTGATTGCTGGATGCGGGTATCTTCCGAGTAGTGAATTGTTGGTACTGGAAGCCGGCTTTGTTTCCGAGTTTAAACTGGTTTAGCAATTGAGCTCCGTTGCTCGGCAAAGTTTCCGGCTGAAGGTTTAGCCGGCTCACGAAAGGGACGAGGCGGAAAGCCAGATAAACGATAAGTAGAGACGGAAAATTCTAAGTGCTTATGAAAACATTTCAGGCACGCAAATAGTCTAAGACAAAAGTGCTGAATAGATAAAAAAAACTTAGCACTAGCAAAAGTCATAGTACTTAATATTTACAATCGCATCAGGTTTTTTCCGGAATAATACATAGTTTTCTGGTCTATGATGTAGAAGGAGATGAAGGATCTGCCGGCTCGCTGGCTACTCCACCTTGATATCTTGCCGAGATGTCCGGATCCGAGGTGGTCCGTTCATCATCGGAAACTTCTTCGGTGTCTTCTGGAGGAGGTGGCGGAGTATCCACGCGGGTGAAGAAGGGCATCTCATAGCTGGTCAGAGCAGCTACGTGGCACCCATATCCGGCGCAGGAGTGCATGATGGCTTGAAGGTCTTGCTCGTGGCCGTCTTCGTCTACTTTGCAGTACCCTCTGGTCACTTGCCATATCTCCATGTTCCCATGGTGGCTCATGACCATGGTGAGAGCGTTCTGCGCAGCAGTCCGCGCGTAGGACATGTTCCAGTCCCGAACGAGCTGCAGCATCTCCTTGGCTTTCTCCCGCACCTGGAAGTCCGACATGCTTTGCATGTCCGAAATCCTGAGAGACTCGCCAATGTCCTCAAGGGACTGGCGGTATTCATGAAGAAGATCACCGACTTGGGTAAGCCGGTGAGTGCGGGGTTCGGACAAGGAGGAGTCCGTTAAGTTCAGAGGACCTATACACAAAACAAGGATAAGAAAAAAAACCGACATTGATGAAAGTCGAAGAAATGATAAGTCAGATAGATGGAACATACCAAGAATGACGTCGTCAATCTTGGCTTTCTCCTCCCGGAGACTCTGGAGTTTAGCCCGGAGCGCCTGGGAGATATCCTTCTCTCTGCCAACCTCATTCTTGAGGTCTGAGATAACCTTATCTTGAGCGGCAATCTTGAGATCACGCTCTTCAGTGGCCATGGAGGAGGACTCGAGGACTTGAGCTATGCTCCTTTCATGATCCGCCTTGAGCTTATCCAGCTCTTGGCGAAGTCCCTTATTCTCCACCACTAAGGTTTTGAGGTTCTCGGCCTCTTCAATCATAGCGATGGATTGTTTCACCAACGCTGTAAGACAAAAAGAACAAAAGTTCAGAAAAATTCGACATTGAAAAAAGTAAAAGACAAGGTTTGAATCTCGAAATGTTTACCTTCGGCTTCATCCTTGGCTAACTTGAGCTCAGCATTTTTAAGCCGGAGAGCTTTGATTTCTCTCCGCTTATCACAGACATTTTTTAACAATTCCTGGTTATAGGAATACACTTTCTGTAAGTCAGAATACCCAAAGTCAGAAAGCTACTTAAGACTCGGGCTAATATTTTTTGCTAAATATCAGCACGAGCCTTGGTGGCTACACTAGTTCGTTCTTTGGCATCCTAATGAAAGCATAAACCCGGATTTCTATATCCTACTTCATGCTTGGGGGCTAGAGGGTATGATATAACATAAGGTAAACAACAAGAGTTGGAATTCCGACTTACATATTGCTTGCGGGTGAGTTTGTCTAACCCCGCGTTCACCTCAGCTGCCACCTTCTCGGCGAGAGTAAGAGGAATTACTGGAGCTGTTGGAAGCTCGCTAGTCCTGATCCTCTCGTCACGAAGGCGGACTTGGGCGAGAAGGTCAGAGAACTTGATGTCCTCTGCTTCTTGTGCTTCCTCTTCGGGGGATAGATGGCTTTTGTCCAGGACTTGCCTGGCCAGCCGCAGGACCTCCTCTACAGATTTCTGGGATAAGCCAAATTTGGCAAGTCCGGGGTTGCTGAGGAGGTTGTCGGCGAAGACTTCAGCCGAGGGATTATTACCCAAAGAGGTTTCACCCTTATCTTGAGCTGACGCACCCACGGTGACGTCAGTGTGTGATCCAAGGATCACAAGCACCGTTGGAGGAGCTGGATCTTCTGCAACAACCGGAGAAGGAGTAATCGCCGGTGTTGCAGAAGGTTGAGGGGCAGGAGTCGGAGGAGCCGTGGCAGGGGAAGCTATGGTAAGCTTCATCTATCGCAGGGGCTTTGCAGGAATCCCCTTACCCTTACCCTTGATGAGAGGCTTTGCTCTGAGAATGTAGTAAAGTCGGAAATATTACATCTCAGAAAGAAATTCGAGAAAGGTGCAAAGGCGGAAATTGTGAATGAAAGTTACCTCTTCACAACGGGCACTTCCTTTGTGCCAACAGCCACTGTCGGAGCTTTGCGCTTCTTGAGCGCAAGGTCCGGCAATGGGACCACTTCAGTCTCCTGAGAAAACTCAGGAGGATATCCTTCGAGTGGAGCAAGCTCCGACTCGGGGAGATCAGCAAGCTGAAAACAAGAAAACATATCAGCATTGCAGTGTATGACTTAAAAGATTGAAACACGTAAAAGGTGTACTGATGGAAGCTTACCGCTACCACGGGGTTTTTCGACGTGTGCATGTCCAGAGAAATCTCCGGAATTTTCCTCTCGATCTGCTCCTTGATCAGCCATTTGATCTGGCTTATGTAACCTTGGATGGTGTAGGCTTTGGGGCTGATGCGGAGAGAGTCTTTTTTGGAGGACGTGATGGAGTGCATCAGTCTATCCCCGTGGTACTGAAGTGGGTGGATCCGACGTGCGACCCGGCACTGGACTAAGCCGGATCCTCTCAGACCCTTGTGCTTGATAAGATATTCGATCCGCCTCTTAGCGAGGATCAGATCGTCGGTGAGAGCCGGAGCGGCCTCATCCTAGGAAGGCTGGGCTGTGACGGCTCCGTCGACAAAAGCCGGCAAAGCAGTAGCTTTGCCGGGAGCCGGAATATCCCTATGATAGAAAAAAGTGGCTGGCCACTGTTTGACCGAGTCACTGGCAGAAATTTTGGGATATACCCGGTCTCGTCTAATAGAAAAACTAATAGTACCAGTGATATAAGGAACACCGTCAGTAATGGAATTTCTCCGGACATGGAAATAGTACCGGAAGAGAAGCAAACTCGGCCTAATGCCGAGAAAGCCCTCGCAAAGCACGGCATACGCGCTCATCTCTAGAAGAGAATTGGGAGGAAGATTATGGAGTTGAACTCCATAGTGGTCAATCACCTCGGAGAAGAACTCCGAGGGAGGAAAGGACAAACCTCGGTCCAGATGGGTGCCGAAGTGGACGTGTTCGCCCTCGCGTGGATTGGGGACGGTTTCGCCGGAACCGCTCCGCCAGTTGCCGGTGGCGAGAAGCCCCTCCTTCTCCACGTTTTTGAGGCCGTCGTCGTCGAGGGCGCTGGGGATCCAGATTCCCCGGAAGCTCTCTTTCTCCGCAGCTGCCTCCGCCGATGCCGCCGCCGCCGCCAGAGAAGAAGAAGAAGATGAAGCCATTTTTCTCTTCGGTGGAAAAGGGGTGACCTTAAAGTGGCGGCGCTAGGAGCTCTGTGGGAGGAGGACGAAAAGGCTCTGGGCGCGCTGGAGGATTGGGAAGAAATGAACGGCGAAGGACTGGTGAAGAGGAGAAGAAGAAATCTAAACCCCTTATATCCACCATCCGCGCCAAGATTCGTGCAAACGCTACAGTTTAATTAACACGCGTCATGGAAAGAACTGGGAAGGGCCCACGCGATGATTGCGTCGCCTCGATCTCCATGCACGCATTGAAACGGCACCTCGGTTCCGCGAACCGCGGACCCACCAACGGTCGTGCTGATGGAACGTCTGTCAGATGATGTGACTGGACCATGCTTGTGTCAGGTGGCGTTAGAGACCAAGTTTCGACTTAGTTTAAAAGCGAGCTGGAAAATCCGAGTAACTAATTGAAAGGTCCGACTTACTTTTAAGACCCGGATCGTATTTTTTTTTTGTGAAGTTTCAGGAACCCTTCAAGATTCTGCAAGCCGAAGATAAAGCTAGACGATGATAAAATCTGACTTTGGATCTTGGAGGCCTCCGGGGGCTACTGTTGGGGATATACTTTCCGGGTATCCTCACAGATCCTCACTGACCAGGGTGGCCCACTTCGGGTTAGAGCTTTGCTTCACGGGCGGCCCAGTTACGGAGAGAAGACGGAGTCCAATCCGACTACGGGAAGGCCCAGAAGACTTACCGACTTAGGCCCATAATGTTACTTGTAATTCAAGATGTACTATGTAACCAACTCTTAGTCGTAGCCGGATTGATCTCTCCTGTAAACCCTAGGCCAGATATCTATATAAGCCGTCCTAGGGAGAGCCTTTAGGGTAACCCAATACTTTAGACCCTCAACTCGCGCAGGCGAAACCCTTGTAACCCATATTCCGGCTCTGCCGTATTACTGGATTGCTAGAAGGAGTAGGGTCCGTCCAAAGCCAGCGGATTCAAACCTGGGTAAACTTGTGTGCTCATCGTCCTGGAACACCGTACGTCTCACACCCCTCTCTCCCGCACGCCTCGAGGACCCCCTCATGGCGTACTTGTCCTCAAACCGACGACAAAAATCATGTCAACTACAAGGTACTTATGCATCACTTCTTCAGTCATGGTTTCACAAAACATTACATTATAATCTCTCAACAAACATAACCACAACATGGTTTCACAAAACATCACATTACAATCTCTCAACAAACGTAATCATAGAAACAAGTATATTACATCAACTCAAGAAACAAAATCATGTTGACTACAAGGTACTTACACATCACTTGTCCTGTCATGGTTTCGCAAAAAATTACATTACAGTCTCTCAACAAACAAAATAACAAAAACAAGTACAGTACATCATCTCAAGAAACATAATCATGTCAACTACAATGTATTTATGCATCACTAGTCCAGTCATGGTTTCACAAAACATTACATTACAATGTCCCAACAAACCTAATAACAGAAACAAGTACGGTACGTCATCTTAAGAAACATAATCATGTCAACTACAATATACTTATGTCTTACTACAACAACGATGGTTTCAGTGAGGGACATGTCCGAAAATCTCAACAGCTCGCACAGCATTATATCGCAATCTCTCAACAAACATAATCACAGAAGCACGCTCTAAATGCAACAGCAGTCAATATTACAAATACAGGCAGGGGAACCCCGCGGTCCATATGACAAGCACATGGTAGCAGGTCTCATCAGATCTCATCAACGTCGACCACCTCATTTTGTTCAGCCACTATAGGGGCATCTACATCCACTATAACTTGTTCAACAACATCAGAAATGGTACCAATGAACAACACCTTCCTGGTTCGCTTCTTTCGCCGCATAATCTGCATAAGATCTTCAGTATCCAAAACATCTATGAATTGCTGCTTCTTATTATGCCACCACCGGATTTTTTGCCATCTGCTTAGGGCCAATACTGATTTGCTTACCGATCATCTCTCTCATTTCATCAAGAGTTATGTTTTTGGAATCAACAGTGATCTCCATAGTACATGAAAAAACTGGCTTATTAACTCCCTCATCAAGTTTTGCCATGTATGAATCCACCTTTATGCGTATACTGAACTTATCTAGATCAGCATCTATTGGTCTGTATGCTCTAGGAGCAGAAGCTCTGACAGCAAGATCTCCAGCATCTGCATACATATCATCAATCATCGCTTCAACTTTCACTACGATCAGCTGCACAACACTCCCAAACCATCTGAAGCTCATGGGAGTGCTCAATTTGCTGATAGGTATTATTCATGTTGCGCCACACCAATTTTGTCCTCTGTCTAGAACCCTAGGGAATTCTAGCGGCAAGCATATCTACCAGCTGCGAAACAGACACAACCTCTTTGCAATTCACAAGTAGATGCACATCTTGCCGGAACACAACCCTCTCGCAACCAAAACTAAGTTTTGCAGTGTACTGCCGAACATGAACTATGAACTCATATAGGTCACTTGTATCAAAGTTGTGCCTAATTTGATTAAAAAGGGGAACATTTCAATTCATTTCATTCTATTATGCCGTAACTAATCTACTTGCAAGATAAGGCATAGATAAGAAAAATTCACCTCTCGCTCTTCTCCCGGGTTTTTTTCTTCGAGATCTGAGTGCTGCATCCACCCACCGGAGCCGAACAATCCACTGTCGGCCTTGCTTTTATCTTTAACCCGCTGCTCATAGGTACCTTGGGAGCAGAATCCTTGCTGGCCTCCTCGCTAACCCGGGCTGAAGACCTCGCCGCTGCTACGCGTTGAGCCCCAGACTTGGGCCCCGACAGACCCTTTTCAGTCGGCGACGTAGCTACAACCTTCGTCTTGCAAGACATGCTGGGCCGCCGCCGTCGGATTAAGTGTCGGGGGAGGGAGAAAAAGGTCCTCCACCGCCAGCAGATCTAGGGTCGGGAAGGGAAGAAAAGGGACCGCCGCCGCCACCGCAGCAAGATTCAGTGTCGAGAGTTAGGAAAGTACAGTAATGGATTTGCCCCTATGACACGTGCAGGGTGGCTAAGAAAAGTGACCGGCGAATGAGGGGCACAGCAGGAACTAGTAGAATATCCCGACTTAACAGGCGCGGTTTGAAAATATTGGGTTTGTCCATCATTCACTCGAAAGACCCCTCTCAGCAATTGGCGCCCCAACTTTTCGAATCGCGGTGATAAAAATCAACTTGGGTACCGCGTTGCCTGGGTGACCCAACTTTCGGGCCGCAAAATGATATTCTCCTGGTAACCGCATGTGTGGGCGGAGCTTTCTCAGGTTCAGGTTCCTGCCCGCCTTCTTCTATCACGTTCCTGATGGCCACTAGTACCTCGCAGGAAGTGGTAGCTTTATCGGCACGCTCCTCCCTCTCAAACTCCTTCTCGATCTCCCTCATAGTTGCATCATATTCCTCCAAGTTAGTGTCTCAGCCGCCGCCATCCATGTTGATGTCGGTGTAGAAGGCATCAAGCACTGAGTCGGAGTTGGCTTTGGTGTTTTTGATAGCGGAGCTAGAGAGGGACGGTGTAGGGCCATTGTTGTTGTTGTTGTTGTTGTTTCCTCCTCCGGTTGCGGCGGGGATGTCGGACTCAGCTTCCTCGTTGGCATCAGCGAAACTGTTGACAGTTGCGATCATCTCATTGAGGGTAAGCAAGCCGACAGCCTGTCGCCTCCTAAGCATATGTCGGAGGAGTGTTTGGGGCGTGAGCCCTTCCACAAAGTGATAGACAAGTTCGTCAATGTGGTCACCTTCCAGGGTTTCTCTCACCCTTAACCATCTAGCGAGGTATTCATGAGGAGATTCTCCTTCCCTTTGAACACATCTAGCCAGATCGAAGAAGGTAATGACGCCGACAAAGTGTGACCTCCGCGTCTCTAATGCTCGGGGAAGCCAAGCGGATCTGCGGGGGGGATGTTCGTTTGCGGTACCAAACTTCCCGGGTGAGCGCACCGCGGTACCCAAGTTGTCATCAATCGCGCGGAGGGGCCATAGTAGAGTCGCCAATTGTCCAGAAGGGCCAAATGGGGGTGAATACAAATCTAACGGCCAAACGGTTGTTTGAACCAGACGAAAAATGGTTGAACTCAAATACCGCCATTAGGTCAACTCTTCTTGGCCCGCCCTGTCAGTATTCCCTGTTATCTTTTGCGGTCGTGGACTAGCTTACCCCTGCGTGGACCAGATCTATTTCTTTGCTCTGCTCTGGTCTTCTCTCCTGCTCCCCTCCCCATAACATTTGCTCAGCTCCGGCTGCTCGTCTCAGATCGGAGCTCGCACTTGCTCTAATTTGCATCCCCGCCATGTCCGGTTAACCTCCCATGCCTCTAATCGAAGCTCGCAGCCGTCGCCGTCGCATCGTCCGCCGTATCGGAGCTTCACGTCCCTGGACTAATATCTCGCCTCTAGCTAGTCCTTCTCGCACGGCGGAGCATGTCCCGTCGGGCGATCCAGGCCAGCGATCCAGGCCGGCGACCGGCCTCAGGAACTTGCGTGCTGCCGCGCACCCCAGGCATGGTAGCCCTGGCACAGCAGTTTGACGACCACACTCTCGTGGCCACCGTGTTGGGCATCCATCCCGTCACGTCGCCGGCAGAGTTGCTGTCGGCTTTCAGGTCTCGTTTCGGGATCAGACGAAATGAGGTCAAGATTGAGGTTTGCACGGCGCCATTCGATTTTTTTGTCCGGTTCGAGCACAGCTCAGACACCGAGCGCATTCTGCATTCTTCCTGTTCTTTCGAGTGCTGCTGGGAGAAAATGAGCTTCATGCGTTGGCATCGCGCATGTGGGTGGGATGATCGCTTGGGGCAGCTTCTTTCTTCTCCAAACTCAGCTTTGATGGCCTCCCATTGGATGCTTGGGAGCCGGTGGCCCTCAAGCAGGTCGTCAGTAGCCTTGGCGGCGAGCTGGTGGAAATCGTGCCACCGAGCGACGTATGGGTCATCAAGGTAAAGGTGTGGCTGAAAGATCCTGACGTTGTTCCTAAGATGTACGAGGTGTAGATTCCAAGCAGGGCAGGGCGACAGCTTGGCTGGAAGCACCCGGTCATCATCCACCTGGAGGAGGTTCTGGAATCGGTACATGGCATTCAGGGCCCCGAAGAGGCTGCTAGAAAGCGTCCTCGTTGCCTACAGTGTTGTCCTGGAAGGATCGATGGCACAGGACCACCACCGTTTTGTGACGGCGCACACAGTTTCGGTGGGGGGACTAGGCTTGGACGAGCTGGTGGTTCTGAATTCCCTCGAGTGAAGACAGAGCTCTAGTGAATTGCCGTGGTATGTGTGGCTAATGAATTTGTAGCATGGAGAGCGTAGCAGGAAGTTAGCATTGACTAAAAATGTGTAATAGTTTGAATCGATGTAGTACGTGTGTGTAATAGTTTGAAGTAGTATGTGTGTGTAATAGTTTGAATAGATGTAGTATGTGTGGGCAATGAATTTGATGTAGTGTGTGTGTAATAGTTTGAATCGATGTAGTTGAACACCGTGCTTTATAATTTTTGAATAACCAAGGACAACCTCATGAAAAGAGGGTGATCTGACAATGAACAATGTCAAATCTATGGATGCCAGGAAAATGTAGTCCGTCTCCTCTTCAAATGCAAGGTAGCTATATTTGTAACACGTTGAACTCTAGGACCATTTTGTAGACAACACAAGACAAAGGAAAAATGGTTTATAGCACAGACAGCAGACGCAAAATCTGTAGTCTGGGATAAAAAATGTCAGTTAACTGGATTTAAGCACGACTAGTAATTGAAGGAAATAGATACTTGATAGTATTTGCTTAGAACGGCAGTACTTCCATACAAAGGGGGTCTTATACCTACACAAAAGTGGGCTAAACTTCCTACTAGTTTATAGAACACGTCAGTATTTCATCTACAACAACCATTCTTCAGTCTAAACTTAACTCGTATACACTGAAGAAACTACAGATCTCCACCAGAAAAGTTGGTTGGCCAATTGCCTTGAGAGGACATAACTTCTTTGATCATTTAACCCAAACTGATCTATTGCCTTCCCGCCAAACTACAAGAAATCTGCATCGTTCATGCACGAGCGATTTGCATGCGCCAGTCCTAG
This sequence comes from Avena eriantha, assembly GCA_910589775.1. NCBI lineage: Eukaryota > Viridiplantae > Streptophyta > Magnoliopsida > Poales > Poaceae > Avena > Avena eriantha. The sequence continues at coordinate 485,421,147 of OU342742.1, forward strand.
TTCAGTTGGACCATCTGCGCCACCGCAACGATTTCTTCGAAACTGAAATTCGGCATCTCCTTCTCGGGGTCGTAGGTCCGTGTGAACTCGAACCTGAATTCTGGCGCTGAGATGATGCCCGCCGCCGGCTCCAGCTGTCGAACAATCTAGCATGCTGAGTGTAGATGCTTGGTCGCCGCCACGGTACGGCCTCTGCCGGTGCATAGGATGGAGCGTCTTTGCCGCATACGGCGTGTTCCCAGCCTCCCCCACTGCGGTAAGGTAGCCCGCGCCAAAGCGTGGATGCGAGAGTTCCTAGACCTTGGCGCTGCCCTGCTCAAGGGTGTGTACCCTCGGCGGCATGCTCTCATGAACGATTTGATACGTACCTTGTTCCCACTGCCTAAAGCATGTCGTAATGCCGCCGCGCGATTTCTCCACATCGCTCTCTTGGCCCTGCTTGCCGCATCTAGCGCCGATGATGCCATCGTCACCGTTGCCGTCGCGGCCAATTCGAAACATTCGGGGAAATCATCCGCCTGGGAGGGCAATGGGAGACAGGACTTGAAGTAGAGCTTCATGGCCTGCCTTAGAGGGGCTAAATACCCCAGTTTCGATGGCTCTCGCGGCGGCTGCTTAGGCAGGGCCATGTTACCCTAGGTGGTGCGGCACGGAGGAGCTGCGCAAGGTGAACTGTGGTTGGTCGGAGAAGAGGATTGAAAGACTGACAGTAGGTTTGGACTACGGGCACGCGTGAAAATAACCATCTCCCATCTCCTTAGAGGGTAATAATTTGACACTTGTCGCATTAACCGCTCAATCTTTATTTCCCTTCTTAGCATAAGAGTGTGAACGTATTAAAAAGATCGGTCGTGGCTATCCACCTCATCGGGCAATGTACCATGACAGGTAGGAGGTCGGGTTTCATTTTAGAAATGTTGACGATTGTGCCCTTATGTTTATAAAATATTATTTCTATGCCACCATGTACCGTCGATTGCAGAAACACCGTCAGAAACATGGGATGACAACGTGGCGTGTTTTCTTTTTTTTAAAGGGCATCAGAAACACGGGATGCACACATGGCATGTTTTCTGACTGGCGGGCCCGCCTCCTCCACCTTCGACGGCGTGCATCCCAGGTTCGAGGGCTGGTGCCGCCCACCAACACATGATTGTGTAATTTTCCATGTGGAACCTGAATTCCGGCGCTGAGCTGATGCCCATATCGAACACAGAGAATTCTGAAAGAAGCTACTAAAAATAAATACTTTGAATTCTGAAAGTACTAAAATTAAATATATTACAATTTTATCTGAAAGGTAATACTCATACTGCTGATCGAAATAATATAAATACAGTACAAATTTCTACTTCGAAAAATAGACCTGAAAATGCTAGCAAATAACCTAGGATGAATATAGGATTCATTCTCTCCTATATATTTCATCATCGTCGGCTCCCACGTACTGCAACACATATTCAGAGAACTCTCTCCGTTTGCAATGTGCTGCCAGTATCTCGTCCAGAGGGTAAGGCCTCAGTGTATGTTCCAGACTTAAGCTATGCATTACCATTGTTGGTTCCTCTTTCCAGGCTTGAACCTCATGATCGTACAGCCTGATATAATTCATGTAGTATATGCAACCGGGTTTGACTGTGGGGTGTAACCTGGTGTCAATGGAGATAGACCGATTGTAGTCAACAAAGAGGGCACAACTTCTAATGTCACCGACGGCCTCGATAGAGCGGTTCTCCGTGTCCACCCGGTACAACACCGGTTGCCCTTTGGCAAAATCCCCGTTCAACACAAGAAGCAGATCACCATCTAACTCCACAAGGTAAAATTTGTAAGTTCCACGTACCTGTTCAAAGACTAGGGCTGAAATTATTCTGGCCATCGTGACAGTGCTCGCGCGCTGCTCTAACTGGATGTTGGTCGACAAGATGTCTCCATTCTCAAGTAATGCATATACTTCCCCTCGGAATGTCGTCATGCGGTCCAGAAGCGTACCAGGAGGTGGCGAATACAATCCTTCTCGAAATGATTCATTGATTTGCCCAGTTGGGGTGCTCTCATCGGCCCATGCAATATGATCTGGATAATCAGTGCAAACGAACACCATCGTCGGGGACTTCGTCACGATGACAAATTGCAGAAGATCAGATGGTATGTGTGCTTGAAACTCAGTGTTAGACTTATGAGTGATTTGGTTCAGAAGCCTAATCCGGTACGGCTCCACCCTCTGAGAAAGCACGCTGACGCCACGAGAAACACCGACGAAGTAGAATCTTTTGGAAGAAGAGGGCACCAGTTAGCACTAAGATGTTTACAATGGAAAATACCAATAAATATCGGATGTGAATGTGAACCTATGATGGACGTCCATTAGATTTGTCCTGAAGCAACGACCAGTGGTGAGGTTGAGGAAGGTGAAGTCGCCAATGTCTGGAAGTGTGTGATCTATCATGATCCAGTTGTTGAGATGGAATTCGGGCACTTTAAAGTGCGGCGCCAATCGGTGCAGATTTCTCGACAAGCAGCATAGGTGTCGACGTACTCCTCTTTCTCCAGCAAGTAGTCGGCGATCTTGCGAAGTGGGTCGGTCGGGAGATCGAACCAGTTCCTCTTCATCAAGCTACTGGCCATGGCTTACGTGCGAGAATGTTTTGATCGAGGAAGAAAGAAGAACTACCACTGCGAGGAGAAGAAAAAGAGGAGAACAGCCGAGGGAGAAGAAGCAGAACTGCCACTTCAAGTTTGGATCAACGGGCTTTTTTTCGGAACTAGCGCGTGAACCAGCCATGCACTTCATGCAAGTTTTGATCAAACAGACTGACATGTGGGACCAGCTAAAAAATTCCGTGAAGTGCTGCCGTGCATAGTGCGCTGGCAGGTGGCATGTTTTCTGACTGGCGGGCCCGCCTCCTCCACCTTCGACAGCGCGCGTCCCATGTTTGAGGGCTGGTGCTGCCCACCAACACATTATTGTGCAATTTACCATGCTCCGTCGCAACCAGCTCTGCTCCGCTCCGCTCATCTGCTCCTACCGCCGCTACTCTGCTCAGTCGTGCACCGCTCTCGTCGTCCCCTTGGGTCGTCGTCCTCCCGCCCTCCCCTTCCTGCCATCCCCTCCCTGCCCTGTCTCCTTGCCGCCGTCCACCGCCCAGGCGCGTCTGGAAAAGAAAACCAAGAGGCGGCCGTTGGGTTAGGGGGCCAACGACGCTGGTGATCTGGATCCCGCTCGGGGATGGATCCTGCGAGGCTTGAGAACACGGAGATGGGTCGTGCGTAGCTGGAGAGCATGGAATCTCCTTCAAGTCTGGAGACCACAGAGGACAACAAAACAGGGGAAGAGGAAGCGGGGTGCAAAGCTTTGGAGGTATGGAGCCCGGAGAAGGTGCCGTGCGTCCACATTGAAGGGTAAGAACTGTGATTCCTTTTCTGCATACCCCAATTAGCGTTTCTAGTCCCGTGGTGATGGCAAGGATATGTGTTGGTAACCGCAGGATGTTTGCACATCTTGTCCTTGAGCATGATGCCTTGTCAAGCGAGCATGAAGGCACTAAAATGTGTGGCGGTGCGGATGATGATGAGAAAGCATATCTAGACATGGCTGCTGACCCTGATAGGATGGAGAGTAGGGAATATTTGGTTGATTCGAACTTTGAGCCTGACTATGGGACTGATGAGGAAGAGGAATGTGAAGATTGTGGAAAGGGGATGTAGATACGACGACGAAGACAAGGACAGGCCAGTGATACACTTTGACAGGGACAATCCTACAATTGATGAGGGGACTATCTTTGATAATGTGGAGGACTACAGATAAGTAGTTGCAACCTATGCAATCAGAGTTGGGTTCGAATTTATAATTGAAAAGAGCGACCAAAAGAGATTTAGGGTGCACTATAGGGAAAGAAATGTGTGTAAATGGAGATTACATGCATCTCCAATGCGGGGTGGACACCCATTTTAGGTTGCAATAGCTACATTTAGTTTCAGTCTTTCTCATATTTATTCTGCTGATAACTAGCTCTGAATTATTTGGATTCTCATCGAATGCAGATCAAAGTAAACACGAAGAAACACAAATGTCCTAATACTTCTTTAAGTGATAAAATTAGACTGGCGACTACCAAGTGGATTGCTGCTACTGTACTTGACTGGGTGAGGTAGGATCATAACATTGGACCTGCTGGACTCAGAGCAAAGATTAGCAAAAAGTTTAACGTTCTGATTCCTTACCACATAGTATTTGATGGGAACGCGATGGCTCTAGACTTCATTCAAGGCAAGTGGAATGACACTTTTCATATGTTGTATAGTTTCAACGCTTAGGTAGAGAAAACATCACCTTGTAGTGTTGTTGACATCGATTACGAGGTTGTGAAAGGAAGAGAAAAGGTCTCGAGGGGGTTCAGGTATAACCAGGCAGATAAGATATTCTTCAGGAGATGTTTTTTCTGCCTGAAGGCATGCTAGAAGGGGTTCCTAGACGGCTGCAGGCCATACTTGGAAATAGGCGCAACTTCTTTAACAGGGAAGTTCATGGGACATGTTGCTTCTGCTTGTGCTTTGGACACGCATAATTGGCTTCTACCCATAGCTTATGTTGTTCTTGAGGGTGAATCAAATGAAAGCTAGACATGGTTCATGTAGAGACTACGGGAAGTAATTGGTCACCCTGATGGCTTGGTGATACACACCGGTGCATGCGAGGGTCTTGAGAATGTTGTTGATGCTGTGTTTCCTGGGGTGGAGCATAGGGAATGCATGCGGCACCTTGCTACTAACTTCACGAAGAAGTTCAAAGGAAAGATCTTTGAAGAGGAACTGTGGTGATCAGCATACACATACACCCCAAGCACGCATGCTACTTACTTGCAGAACATGTATGTAGTGCCAAAGGTGAAAAAATACCTTGAAGAACATCACACCAAGCTATGGGCCAGAAGCAAGTTTCGTTAAGCAAGGTGTATTTTGTTTGCCATAATTTGGCAGAGAGTTTCAATGATAAGATTTCAGGCATGAAGACACTTGGAATTGGTATTTTGTTGGATGCAATAAGACAGTGCATAATGATGAAGATAGATTTAAGGCAAAGAATTTGTGTAAGAAATTTTTTAGGCCATAAAATAGTTCCAAAGGTGGTTATGTTACTGAATGCAAGAACCAGGGCAATGAGAACGATAAAATGAGGATGGTCAGAAGTTCCAGAACATTGGTTGAGGTTTATGCAGAATACAAGCATGGAAGTGAACGGAGGTACACTGTATACATTGGAAACGAGACTTGTTCATGCAGTCAGTGGAAGATTACTAGTCTGCAATGTCACCATACAATTTACTTCATCTTAAAGCTTAGAGGTAGCGAAGCTAAAATAGAGAACTATGTCGACAACTATTTCTCTGTGGACAAGTTTGCTGCAACTTATGCAGAAAACATACCACCTATGGCCGATGAAAATGATTGGGAGATTGTCGATCCAGGGTTCAAACTTCAACCACCAGTTCTTAGGAGGCCACCTGGGAGGCCTAGAAAGCTAAGGATCGAAGTCTCCACCGATAAAGGTTCAAGGCTAGGAGCTAGGAAAAGGGAATGCAAAGGTTGTGGCGGATTCAGCCATATCAAGAGGTTGTGCAAAAACCCAGTTACACATGATATTGTCCCTGTTCACACCCCGGTGGCAGAAAATGAGGCTTCTCATCCAGAACTGGAGGAAGAGCAGCACGAAGACGGTGATGAGCACTCGGAGGAAAACGTATGTAAGTAGCCAATTTATGAAGAAGTGGAGGTGCCGGCGAGAAAAGGGTGTGAAAAGAAACAAATGGATAAGCGGAACGGGGAGGAAAGGGCAAATAATAGAGGTGTATTAGAATATGAAGAAGTTGTAGGGGTGATTGAGGATGTTCTTGAGGATCTTTCAGCTAACTACAGGAGAAATAATAAATCCCTGCCAATTTCATCTTTATACGATTCTCCGGATGAAAGGTAAGCTTCAAAATTGTTTTATTTGCCATTTTATCTTTTTTATCCTCATCAATTGATCTTAATGCAGCGTGGGCTAGTAGGCTAATAAGAGGAGCAGAAAGATGCGGGCACAGTAACGTCGTATGTTGAATTATATCATTGAAACTAAACTAGTCGTGTCATCTTTATTTATATCTGGCGCGTGCAACGTGTCTATGATGGGGTCATGTGGACCAGATTACAATTTTTTTAAATATTATTGCATTGATTTTTTACCTGCGTTTGGACGCGGCTACTATTTCCCATCTCCTTTGCATTCCCATCTCCTCTGGCGCACTCCAGAATTATGGTTGTGCCATCAAGTAGCAGAGTCAGCGTATTGTCCCATCAGATGTGATTGCAATGACTTTGTTTGTTCAGAATTTGACGACTTTTGATTAGTTTGAAAGACAGAGAAACCTAAAACATGTATCTAGACATGTTTTGGATATAGACACATTTATTAAATATCTAAAAAAACTAAGTCAGTTATATCTAGACATGAGTAGTACACTATTACAACATGCTTAATCCCTTCTTCTCTAGCGCACTCCAAATTATGGCTATGCCATCAAGTGCTGGGAGCAGAGTCAGCGTATTGTCCCATCAGATATGCTACGGACGCGCGAACTTTAGTTTCAGGATCAGATGAGTTTCGATCGACTAGTTTCAAAGACAAAGACAACTAAAACATGGCCAACATATATAGATTATGACGATAATCGACCATGACTCAAGTGACCCAGATCCAAAGAGGGCATTAAGATACCGGACATAGATTTAATTTATGCTTAAGTGGCCCTAATCGACTATGATGCTCCCGTAATCTCCATCATTGACGACGTTGTCTGCATCGGAAATGATCTTGACGTTTCCGGTAGCGTTCCTCCTCCTCGTGGATTCTTCATGGCGCGCTGCATCGATAACGGTGGAGGTTGTACGCCTAGGCACTGCCCAGAAGCGTTGCCTCCCTTCAGGGTTGCGCAGATCCGGGTGGATCTCCCGCCGGTGGGTTTCGCATAGCTCAATAAACGCAGTCCGCTCCTTCTTGAACAGCTTTCGCTAGTATGCGCTCGTGTGCGAGTACCGTTCCATTGCCCTCTTCTGCTCCGACAGCTGGCGGCGGCGCACCTCGATCTGCCTCGCCAACATGTTGTCACGCAAGAGTGGCGCGATAGGAACCCAGCGTAGCTAAGCTCGAAGCCGGCCGGAAGCCTCGCGAACGGCGGCGTGAGTATGTCGTAGTGGGCGAACATTTGAGCCTCGTGCAAGCTAAGTTTGGGCCTCTCCCTCTCCATGGCGATGAAGGAACACGATCTGAGCTTCGACCCCGAGGTTAAGGGGATAATGGCAAGGACGTGGGCACAGCGTTGTTGCCACTACCAATCAGTTCGCACAACAGACTTCTCGCGGATCGCCCTCGTGAAGGACATCCTTATCGCCCACGCACCCCGATCCAACGGCGCCTAAAAATTGGTGATCAGGACTTCTAGAAGCCCAGAGCGGTTGCTGGTTAGCTTTGCGTCCCGATTGTTTGTGGCCAATGGCTGTAGTTGAAAATAATACACATTTTAATGACACTGGTGGATCCATGTGTGGTCTCTGAAGAGAACACACATTTCACACCACAAGAGAATCATCACGTAGAGACGTTAGATATGAGATGTATTTGATTTCGTCTTTAGAATTAGGGGTCAGCTCAATGTAGGGATGTTTGTTGAGACGTTACCTATAACGTCTCAAAACCTCTATTTATTGGCTAGCCAGATAATAAAATGGCTAATTCATGGGTATTTAGGGACGAATCTTGGGACGTTTTGGAATGCGTCCGTACAATTAACCATTTAGATTGGAGGAATTAATTTTGTGCTAGGTGAAAAACCACTACGGTGATAATACCATCTGAAATACGAAGAAAAAAATAAGCATTTCATAAATACACAGCTAACTGTTGATCAAATCTAGTTTCACCCTAATAGGCAGGTGAGCGGAAGCAAGTTGGTGATATCCTATGGTTGTTACTGTATATATATATATAAGTATTATTATACAACTCTGTATGTCCACGTGAAAACACGCTAGTCATGGGCTTACGGTCCCGCAAATTTCTATAGTCTATGATGCCAGCTGAGCTCTCCGACCGTGAGAACTCAGATCATCTACGACCTACGCTACTAGATGCCATGGGATTATGACGCCAACTAGTGTCTACGGTGCCACGTAGGCCCTAGACGGGTCCCACGTCCGCGATAAAACGCGACAGCCATGGGCTCACAGTGACATCTTGAGCAAGCCCCATGGCCGAGAGAAACCGTGGCTGATATGGGCTCACAACGTCTTCTAAGACCTATGCTGACAGATGTCATGGGTTTATGGTGCACCGTATGCTCTGGATGGGCCCATGTGCACGATAAACCGACATCCAGAGTCTATGGCGCCACGTCGGCTATGGGCAGGACTGACGAACACGAGACATTGTCCAGAATGGGCTTACGATGGCATGTCGGATCCTTGCGGCCCCACGTCCGCAAGAGTCAGCGGGCGGCATGGGCTCACGACGCCATGTCGGGTCCATGTGGGTCCATGCACGCGAGAGTCCACTGGTGGCATGGGATCACGGCGCCACGTCGGCTCCATGTGGTTCGATGGCCGTGAGAGTCCGCGGGCGACATGGGCTCACGATGCCATGTCGGCTTTCGACAGGCCCCACAATCCGGCGGGTGCAGAGTAGTCTCATTCCCGGAACGCCTCTCACATAGTGCAATACTGTTCGCGACGATGGTCATAGGGTTTGACTTGACGGAGCCGCTGCCATATGGTACGGGCGGGCAGTATGAGCGAGCGGTACGGACAGACCTTGCCCGTACCGTTGGTCGTTAAACCCTCTGGAAGCTGGGTTTCAACCTAGGCTTTCTTGGCCGTGTAGACATCCTCATAATCTTCATTAATAGCTCCTGATTTCTCCTTAAAGGTGTGAATTGCTGCATAACGCAATTTAAAACAAAGGATTGCACATCTTTGCAATAAATTAGTCATTAGTAGCAAGGCTAGAGAAATTCTTGGTCATTTGTTTGACTAAAAATATGATTTAAACACGGAGAAAGATGGCTATTTTCACATCCATCAACCACCATTGGACTTGGCCGCCCAAGTGGAGTACACACGTCCCACGAAGAAGAAAGGCCACCATCGAGGTAGTCATTGAGCGCATCGTCATCACTCCTCCACGAGCCAATGACTCTGACTTCACCTTGGACGACCCAAACGAAGCCTCACTGCAAGCAACACTGGAACCCATATCGTCTCATGCCAACAATCGTCCACACATAATAGTTGGATGGACTGACTATCAAATCCCAATCAACGACCCAAGCTCAACTCGGCGCATCATCATTGTCAAACTGCATATCAGCACCCCTGAGGGAGCCGTCTCAACACACATGTAACGGCCTTGCTGCCATCCACTACTCATCAAGCTCCAGCCGACTCCGAAACGATGCCCCCAAGGAGGAGAAAGACGTACAACGCATTTGTCGTCCGATCCCGAGATCTAAGGTTTCCCTCCTGAAGACCACAGAACAAGGAGGGGAGACCTCAACGACCCTTCCAGAAAATTCAATGGCACCATAAGTGTCGCCATGGCTAGATCTGACCAAAGCCAGAACGAGGATTTCTCCTCGCGAATCTCTACCTCCCGCAATCCGAAACGGCCGACTACAAGCTGCAACCAAGCTTCCGCCCAGGCCGACGGAAGACCCATCAACTGAGAACGCGTCACCTCCTTGGCGCTGCAAAGCTATGGAGGGTCTAACAACACAAGCTCCAAAGCCAGACCGCGACCGCCCACTAGCACCACCGCGCTCCAGCGATAGGCCCGCCTGGCCCAGATCGGGCCTGCGCGGCGTGCTCATGCATCAGACCACCGTCGTAGCTTGAGTCGCACGTCCGCTCCAACCCCTCCGCCTTCGCAACATCACCTCGCGCCTCCGCGAGCGGCCGTGTGAACCGCGACGCCACCTTCTCGGGGTTGTTGCCGAAACTTTTGATGAAATTTTTGTCTCGTTTCCTTTTCTGGCCGAATTTCCGACGATGTTGGGAGATGCTGCTTAATTTTGATTTATTTTCTCATATGGATGCATATTATATATAAAAAGTGTTATTGCGAATTATTTAAAAAATATATTTTCACTTAGAAATGGCAAAATTAAAACCCTTTTCCGTTTTGGTGCCGCTTTGTTAGATTTACTGCTTAAAGAAATTATTCGCGCGTCTTTTTTGGCAATAGATTTGGTTGATTTACCGCTTACAAAAATATTACCGCTTATTTTTTGAGAAATAATTCCATATTATATATACAACCGCTCACATTTTCTTGTCTCCATCTTTTTCTCGCATGTATCTCTCTAGCCGCCGCCCCGTTTCTTGAACTTCTCATCCAAGATCAGATCTGCTGTCGTATTCTTCCGCCCAGGTCTGTCCTCTCTCAAATCCATCTCGTGTGGATGTTATAATTGCACAATTAAGTCAATCTAGGGCCGGCCGGTGAAGCCGGCGCCGCCGCCTCCTACCTCGTTGTGGCCGTCCCATACTCTACCTCTGCCCACCGTGGCCGTCTGACCTTTTGCAATCTTGTATTGTACAGTTCTATTTTGTGAGTGGTAGAAAGTTAGATTTGCCCAATCTGTCGTTAGATGATGTACTTGAGATCATTGTTTGATAAAAAATGATCTAATTTGGCCCTGAATTTGCATGAGACGCGGGGCCTTGAGCTATCGACTACTAGGATAGCTAGCTTGTTTCAACATCTGATTCTAGGATCCATACCGTATTAGTCATGCATGAAGGAGAATGATGTCCAATCTATCTTCTATTCATCTGTGATGACCCGTGGTGCAGCTCACAAGAAAATTCCAGTGGCTACTGGCTAGAAGGTAAGGACCAGCATTTATATTGCAATTCCAGTAAGCTGTTTACAATACATTCGAGTTTGATACAAACTCTTTGCCAAATAGAGTCCACAATACGTTAACAACCACGATACTACGTATTTAATCTCTAGCATAAACTGTTTGTTCATATCATTTTCCGTATGTGTGAGGCATACTTATCAGTATAAGTATTTTTATTCCTTAACTGAATTTCACCAAGTTTGAAAGACAAACATCATATCTGAATTCTGAAACAAGGTTTCCATTAGTCCTCTGTTCCTGGGATTCCAGAAATTCAATTCAGTGATTTCAGGGGCCATGTACAAGTTAATATTCGATCCTGTCTTCTGGAATACAAACTACAACAAGTTATACATATTCCTTCCTTATTCCTTTAGCAACATAGGTACTAAACAGTATTTGTTCCATACTAGCAGAGATCGATTCCACAATCAAGTCATCGTGTATAAATTCATTAAGTAACTATTTTTGTCTATTGATCACATCTCTAATAAAATGATATCTTACTTCAATGTGAAATATGATCTTATATTGTAGATTGCTGAACTTAATATCTGTAGAAGATTGCAACTGCAGTAACTATGTCGTATCAGTTCATGGATAAAACTATGCAGATTACCTTTGTACTGGAACATGATCAGTTGGTAGAAATTCCAAAACCAGGCATTTTCCTTCCATTGCTTGCTATGCAGACATGGATCTAGCTAGAATTTTGAGTGGTACTATCAAGTTTTCTATGTTGGTATCGCTCATTGGAGTTGCCATTGCTTTTGTTCCTGATCTGGAAGCTAAATCTTCTTGGATGAATTCTCTAGGGCCTCGCCATCTGCACTACTTGTTGTAGCCAAATTGTATCCTATATTTAAATTCTTTTTATTCATCATTCAGGTTTTCCATGTTGCTTCCTTACGTGCATTTTCTAGTTCTGTAACAGCTTTAGGCAATATTATATCTCTATTTTATTTGACAATGTAAATCCTAATCAGGAAGTTAGAACTATATTTCAGAGGATACAGCTCATGGCGAGTTATCTAAAGAAAATTCAGATGATAAGGAAAGTTTTTCATCCAAAGGTCATAGTGGAGTGTCTAAAAGTTTACCTGCAAAAGGGACAAAACTTCGGGGCTTTTATCATGATAAGTATTGGAGCCATGTAAAGGTTTCTCAAGGAATGGATTTTCTCGACGATACAGAGCGAGAAGAAAAGGTTCAGTTCAAATTATGAACTATTGGAGATAATGTAGAAAACATAAAAGATGAGTTCCACTTGATGCGTGCATTCATTGCGAAAAAGTTCCCAGGGGAGGATTATAGAAATGTAATAAAAGCTGCGGAAAATAATGAAGTTAGCATCTCAACCTATCTTTTTGTCAAAACATAAATTAATCATCTTCTATATACTCTTATCATGTTCTTGTTTCAGGTTGACCTTCATGAAAGAGATGATGATACAAATATCCAAAATGAATCAAATAATGATATTCAAGAATCACCCCACATTCTGCACATTTCATCAAATACTTTTCATGTGATGTGGTAATCTTCTATTTAATATTTTCTTAGCTAACAAGTATTTAATGGAAGATCTTGCATTCATTATTGTTTGTCATTTACAAAGTTATGAAACTATGCATATTTTCTTAGTAGGAACTCAACTGGGCTTCAATTGTAGGAAGCACAGGGGAAATTTATGTTAAATAACATTAGGGTTGTGTACCACATACACAGGTTACTAAGTAGGTATATGCTATGGTGGATTTTCATTTGGATTCATGTGGTTGTATTGTATTCTACAAGTGATATCATTGATTATGTTTGTTCATTAACAATTGTAGCAGGTGTGTCTTGGAAATTATAGCAAAGACAGTTATGTCGATTCATCTTTAAGACGTCGCCGCATAATTGCTATGGTGCAAAAGAACTTTCACTCAATCATTACACCATATCTAAGTTTTTAGTTGTTATGTATAGCTCATATGATCTCTGGCTGCAGAAAGCAAATAATGAGAACTCCATTAAAGCCAATCAAGGTTCTGATGTATCATCTTTCCCACATAATCAACCTACTAGTAAGTTTTGTGCAAACAACCTATCTAAACAAACATGGTTTTGTTGTTTCATGCAAGTAATAGTGCCATTTTTCAAATGTTGTGTTTCTTCAACTTACAGGATAAATTAGAAGTCTGTTTGTTTTCGGCAAATCCAAGAAACGGAAATAAAGTTGTAGTGATAGGATCTTTGGCAAGTCAAGATAAAACTTTTGTGGTCAGAGAAAACACGCTTAGAGATGAATTTCATGCAGTTCTTATTAGAACTGTTATGCCTAGACCATATAAAGATATTCGAACTGTTAGAGACGCCTTGGATCATTTATCGCATGGCCTAGGTTCTATGTAAGTACATTTTCATATGTACAAGCATTTCATTCCCTTCTCAGTTCTTATGCATGTTAATTGTTTTTTATAAACTTTGTTCGTTGTAGGTCAAAAGGAGGAAATCTAGCTCAAACCAGACAAGTAACTAGCTGGTATGTTACTTTCTACTGATTTTTTTATAAGGGAAGACTAAGGAAATATGAATGATTTGATTCTAATAGTTGTATCCATCTATGTTATGGCTAGAGACTCAACCGTTTAACTAATTTTGCAAACATTGTTCTTTACATATCAATTTTTCTCAAAGTTACTAGCACCTTTCTTGCTCTTCGGTTTGACCTCTTACCATTCTTCTTTCATTTTTTCTCTGTGACAAACATGAAATTATTGGTAATATTGTCCATCCCATGTACATGTGAGAAAAATCAACGGTTAAGTGGCCAGCCTACTGAGTACTATGGTCTGGTTTCTAAGGAACTTCCTTTTGGAAGCATGAATAGAACAAATTGCAACATCGGTTCAGCAAAATCGAGTTAAGTTCAGTACTTGATATTGGAATTGCTAACCTAATAACACATGTACATAGGCCATCTTAAATACATCTTATGATTATGAACATATTGACAATACACGTAAGTCATGCAACATCAGGTTCTAGACATTTAATTCTGCTGACAGTAGGACGCAAACTATATGCGAGAGACTAACAGATCTTTATCATGTAGGATTAGTCTCAGATCAAAATTTTCTTTTTAATCAACCAAAAACTTGTCATCTGGCCTTTTACTAGCTCAATGCACGGAATTTCTCACTTTGGCCATGACTTGATTTTCAGGTTAATTCTAGAGGTAAATAGGATGAAAATGAAGATGGAGGGGGACAGAGCATCACTTTCCTCCTAGATAAATCTATGAAGGGATTACTATCATTTAGAGATAATTCATGCTATATAGGTTTTTTAATGATTTTTCGTGTTCCTGATCTTTCTGGATGTATCTGTGAATAATTACTGTTGATATTTGAATTGGTTCCAAATTACTGTTAATAACACACATTAATGAATTTATTCTCGTTTGATCTAAAATTCTGAGTGTTAGCCAATTATAGTAGTCTCTCCTTCTACGATCAGCAGATGCATGAACCGAAATATGGAAAAAAATCACTTAATTATCAGAATAAAAATAAATTATGCCGGCACGTATCAAATGAGAGATCTCATATCAGAAATACAAGTAAAATAACGCCCGAGAAATACAAGTAAAATAACGTTTGAAATACATATACGTATATACAAAATTGTGCATAAAATAAGTACCCATGTATATGGTATAATCTATAGACGAATAAAGCATCTCAAAATATATTGAGAGGCAAACTTGCCGTGTATATTAGAACGTCTCTACATGTGTAGACATGCTTTTCAACGTCGCTACGAAGTGTCTTTATGTAATTAGACACGCTGAGCAAGCGTCCTTATATCACTTGAGACGGTGCATAAGGAGACGCTCCAACGACGCTTTATGAAAGCGGCTGTACAACCCTCTAGAGATGAAATATCATGTCTCTAACCTTCAAATTTGCGTCTTTACATGTCTATTGTGTTGTAGTGTCAATGACACTGTTGGATCCATATGTGGTGTGTGAAAAGAACACACATGAAATGACTTTGGCTGTAGTTAGTAAAAAGAGCACACATGTAATGACATAGGTGGATCCATGTGTGGTCTCTGTAGAGAACACACATGCAATGACTCTGGTTGTTGTTAGTAAAAAGAGCACACATGCAATGACACTGGTGGATCCATAGGTGGATTGTGAAAAGAACACACAGTTCAAGGACACTGGTGGATCCATATGTGGTATGTGAAAAAAACACACATGCAATGACTCTGGTTCTTGTTAGTAAAAAGAGCACACATGCAATGACACTGGTGGATCCATGTGTGGTCTCTGAAGAGAACACACATTTCAATGACATTGGTGGATCCATGTGTGGTATGTGAAAAGAACACACATGCAATGACTCTGGTTATTGTTAGTAAAAAAGAAAACACATGCAATGACGCTGGTGGATCCATGTGTGGTCTCTGAAGAGAACACACATGCAATGACTCTGGCTGTTGTTAGTAAAAAGAGCACACATGAAATGACACTGGTGGATCCATATGTGGATTGTGAAAAGAACACACCTGCAATGACTCTGGTTGTTGTTAGTAAAAAGAGCACACATGCAATGACACTGGTGGATCCATGTGTAGTCTCTGAAGAGAACACACATGCAATGACTCTAGCTGTGGTTAATGAGAAGAACACACATTTCAATGACACTAGTGGATCCATATGTGGTATGTGAAAAGAACACACATGCAATGACTCTGGTTGTTGTTAGTAAAAATAACACACATGCAATGGCACTGGTGGATCCATGTGTGGTCTCGGAAGAGAACACACATGCAATGACACTGGTGGATCCATATGTGGTATGTGAAAATAATAGTTATGCTATGACTCTGGCTGTTGTTAGTAAAAAGAGCACACATGCAATGACACTGGTGGATCCATGTGTGGTCTCTGAAGATAACACACATCCAATGATTCTGGCTGTGGTTAATGAGAAGAACACACATTTCAATGACAGTGGTCGATCCATATGTGGTATGTGAAAAGAATAGTCATGAAATGACTCCAGTTGTTGTTAGTAAAAAGAGCACACATGCAATGACACTAGTGGATCCATATGTGGATTGTGAACAGAACACACATGCAATGACTCTGGTTGTTAGTAAAAAGAAAACACATGCAATCTGGTGGATCCATAGGTGGATTATGAAAAGAGAACACACATTTCAATGACACTGGTGGATCCATATGTGGTATGTGAAAAGAACACACATGAAATTACTCCAGTTGTGGTATGTGAAAAGAACACACATGCAATGACACTTGTGCATCCATGTGTGGTCTCTGAAGAGAACACACATCCAATGACTCTAGCTGTTGTTAGTAAGAAGAGCACACATTTCAATGACACTGGTGGATCCATATGTGGTATGTGAAAAGAACACACATGCAATGACTCCAGTTGTTGTTAGTAAAAAGAACACACATGCAATGACACTGGTGGATCCATGTGTGGTCTCTGAAGAGAACACACATTTCAATGACACTGGTCGGTCCATATGTGGTATGTGAAAAAAACACACATGAAATGACGCTGGTTGTTGTTAGTAAAAAGAACACACATCAATGACATTGGTGGATCCATGTGTGGTCTCTCAAGAGAACGCACATGCAATGACTCTGGTTGTTGTTAGTAAAAAGAGCACACATGCAATGAAACTAGTGGATCCATAGGTGGATTGTGAAAAGAGCACACATACAATGACATTGGTGGATCCTTTTGTGGTATGTGAAAAGAACACACATGCAATGACTCTAGTTGTTGTTAGTAAAAAGAAGACACATGCAATGACACTGGTGGATCCATGTGTGGTCTCTGAAGAGAACACACATTTCAATGACACTGGTGGATCCATATGTGGTATGTGAAAAGAACACACATGAAATGACTCCAATTGTGGTATGTGAAACGAAAACACATGCAATGACACTGGTGGATCCATATGTGGTATGTGAAAAGAACACACATGCAATGACTCCAGTTGTTGTTAGTAAAAAGAACATACATGCAATGACACTGGTGGATCCATGTGTGGTCTCTGAAGAGAACACACATCCAATGACACTGGTGGATCCATATGTGGTATGTGAAAAGAACACACATGAAATGACTCTGGTTCTAGTTAGTAAAAATAAAACACATGCAACAACACTAATGGATCCATGTGTGGTCTCTCAAGAGAAAACACATGCAATGACTCTGGTTGTTGTTAGTAAAAAGAGCACACATGCAATGTCACTGGTGGATCCATAGGTGGATTTTGAAAAGAGCACACATGCAATGACACTGGTGGATCCATATGTGGTATGTGAAAAGAACACACATGAAATGACTCTGGTTGTTGATAGTAAAAAGAACACACATGCAATGACACTGGTGGATCCATGTGTGGTCTCTGAAGAGAACACACATGCAATGACTCTGGTTGTTGTTAGTAAAAAGAATACACATGCAATGACACTAGTGGATCCATAGGTGGATTGTGAAAAGAGAACACACATTTCAATGACACTGGTGGATCCATATGTGGTATGTGAAAAGAAAACACATGAAATGACTCCAGTTGTGGTATGTGAAAAGAACACACATGCAATGACACTGGTGGATCCATGTGTGGTCTCTGAAGAGAACACACATCCAATGACTCTAGCTGTTGTTAGTAAGAAGAGCACACATTGCAATGACACTTGTGGATCCATATGGGGTATGTGAAAAGAACACACATGCAATGAATCTAGCTGTTGTTAGTAAAAATAACACACATGCAATGACACTGGTGGATCCATGTGTGGTCTATGAAGAGAACACACATGCATCGACACTGGTGGATCCATATGTGGTATGTGAAAAGAACACACATGAAATGACTCTTGTTGTTTTTGTTAGTAAAAAGAACACACATGCAATGACATTGGTGGATCCGTGTGTGGTCTCTGAAGAGAACACACATGCAATGACTCTGGTTGTTGTTAGTAAAAAGAGAACACATGCAATGACACTGGTGGATCCATAGGTGGATTTTGAAAAGAGCACACATGCAATGACACTGGTGGATCCATATGTGGTATGTGAAAAGAACACACACGAAATGACTCTGGTTGTTGTTAGTAAAAAGAACACAGATGCAATGACACTGATGGATCCATGTGTGGTCTCTGAAGAGATCACACATGCAATGACTCTGGTTGTTGTTAGTAAAAAGAGCACACATGCAATGACACTGGTGGATCCATAGGTGCATTGTGAAAAGAGCACACATGCAATGCACTGGTGGATCCATATGTGGTATGTGAAAAGAATACACATGACACTAGTGGATCCATACGTGGTATGTGAAAAGAACACACATGAAATGACTCCAGTTGTGGTATGTGAAAAGAACACACATGCAATGACACTGGTGGATCCATGTGTGGTCTCTGAAGAGAACACACATGCAATGACACAGGTGGATCCATATGTGGTATGTGAAAAGAACACACATGAAATGACTCTGGTTTTTGTTAGTAAAAAGAACACACATACAATGACACTGGTGGATCCATGTGTGGTCTCTGAAGAGAACACACATGCAATGACTCTAGTTGTTGTTAGTAAAAAGAGCACTGATACATTGCAAATGTATCTATAATTTTTGATGTTCCATGCTTGGTTTTATCCACTTTCTTGTGTTTTACCCACACTTTGGAGTACTTTTCATATGATTTCTTGGACTAACCTATTAACAAGAGCCAAAGTGCCAGCTGCCTGTGTTCTACTGTTTTTGGTTCCAGGAAAGTTAGAAAATGAATATTCTCGGAATTGGACGGGACAAAAGCCAAAGTCCCTATTTTTCCGGAAGTCATCAGATGCCAGAATACGAGACGGAGAAGGGCTGGGGGCCGGCCACACCACCTGGCCGCGAGGGCAGGCCTGGCCCACGCCAGGGGGTGGTCTGGCCGACCCCATCACCCCCTCGGCCTCTCCTTCTACCTATAAGATTCCCTCGGGACGAAAACCCTAAGTACCCGATCAAAAATCCACGAAAGAGTCTGTAGCCACCGTCGTCTCTGTCCCTAGATCGGAAGGGATTTGAAGCTCTTCCCGGCACCCTGCCAGAGAGGGGAAGTCACCCTAGAGGCCTTCTTCATCACCATGCAAGCCTCCGGTGTGATGCGTGAGTAGTTCATCCTTTGACTACGGATCCATGTAGTAGCTAGATGGCTGGTTCTCCTCCTTTGTGCTTTCATGTCTAGATCTTGTGAGCTCCGTTCATGATCAAGATCATCTATTTGTAATTTTGCATGTTGTGTTTGCGGGGATCCGATGGATATTGAGATGCTATTTCAGATTGATTATTGATTCTATCATGTCTTTGTTACTTGTGATCTTGCATGCTTTCCGTTGTTAGTAGCTATCTTGGCCAAGTAGATGCTAGCAACTCCAAGAGTTAGTATTTATGCTCGATAGTGGGTTCATGCCTCTAGTAATCTAGGGAAGTGACAAAAATCTCTAAGGTACTAGATGTGATGTTGCTACTAGGGAGAAAACAGCAATCCTTTGTTCATAGAACAATCGTATTATTTACATTACATGCAATTCGTAAAGCAATAATCTGTTGCTTGCAACTTAATACTGGAGGGGGTTCGGATGATAACCTGAAGGTGGATTATTAGTCATAGATGCAGTTGGATGCCGGTCTATGTATAATGTTGTAATGCCCAATCAAGTCTCAAAGGAGTTAAGATGATTAGTATATGCATGTATTGCTTTCTCGATGTTTGTCAATTGCCTCGTTGTAATTTGTTTACCCAGCATGTTATCTATCTAAGGAGAGCCACCTCTAGTGAACTATGGATCCCGGTCCTTTCTCTTACATACAATCTATAAACTATTTACTGCTTTGTGTTTACTTTCTGCAAACTATTACTTCCTTCCATTCGATACGTTTAATCCTTTGTTTTCAGCAAAACACGGTGAGATTGACAACATCATCGCAAGTTGGGGACAAAGTTCTATGGTTGTGTTGTGCAGGTCTCCATGTTGCTACTAGCACCAGTAGTGCGCCCTGCCAAGGCTCAGCTAGCATCGCCTTTGGGGTGTTTCCTTGCTCCTACTATTTCGATTAAACCTTGGTTTCATAACTGAGGGAAACTTGCTCCTGTGCTCATCATGCCTTCCTCTTGGGGTTCCCAACGAGCTCTACATCAACACTGAGCCATCAAGCATTTTTCTAGCGTTGTTGCCGGGAACTTGAAGAAGAAGAAGCTCCCACGTCAACCACGCGCCAGCAAACATTTTTCTGGCGCCGTTGCCGGGGAGTCAAGGACATCTTCACAAGGGGAGTCCCTCATAACGAATCTCTTTACTTTTTTATTTTTGTTTTGCTTTGTTTGCTGGTTTCTTTATCAAAAACACAAAAAATTAGTTTTACAAGTTTGCTTTCTTATTTGGAAAACACAAAAAAATTAAGTGTCTTTTAGTTGTCACCTCTTCCTTAGATCCACATGTTGATCCCTAAATTCACCCTGAAAGATGTTTCAATTGGTAGTGGTTCTATAATTGGGAAAGATAATATTGAAGAATTCTTTAATCATGTTAGTCAGCATGAAGATACTGAGGATAGATCCCTTGCAGAACTTGGTCCAAACTATGAGATTGCTGCAACTTCTTTAATTCACATGTTAGAATCTAGGTTTATTAACCTCAACCCCTTAATGCAAGTAATGTTTCTTAAGCTTAAAGAAATTGAGGACCCTGAAAAGAGGGATTTTATTCTAGAAACTTTGTTTAAGGAGTTCTATGATGTTGCCAAGGAAGCTAGAAAAGTCTTTGAACGTTTCAGTATGCTAGGCTCATGTGTAGATGTTGTTGGTACATGAGAAAAGATGAACAAAATAGAACCTAATGGGGAGGAACCTAAGATACCAATACCCTTTAAACTGGTAGCAATACATGAAGCCACAGAAAAGAATCTTGATTGGATTGTTCCTGAAAACCCTTTTGATGAAAATAGTGAACCTAAGAGCATTGAGAGAGGATCCTCTAGAACTTATTTGGATGATATACCTTGCCTTGTTGAAGATATTTCTGGTATTAATCTTAATACTTCTTTATTTGAGAATCACTTGATTCTTTTTCTTGCTTCTTAAGCCTAACTTAAAGGCGTTAAACAAAAGTACTTATTGAGAGATAACCCAAAAGTTTTAGATGAGTCTTGGAAGTTATAACTTCAGTAATAATCGCTCCTTATCCTTTTTATTTGCTTTTTGTGCCAAGAGTAACCTCTAATGAGAGAGAAGTAATGATTGGGAAAGTTACTGTCCCGAAACAGATTTTTGTGCTTCACCGTAAAAATTCGTGTAAAATATCTGAACATCTTTTTGAGGCGTGAGTTTTTGTGCTTCCGCCCCAGCTTCTTATCTAACTTTCGTTAGTTCAACACTTTTTGATTTGAGCAACAGAAGGTCTTCAAACAAATTCGTCTTTACCTGCTGGTCTGTTTTGACAGATTTCTGCCATTTTCTGCATTTGCTTCTTGTTGGTTCCTTTTTTAGTTCTTTTCGGGAATTGAGATTTTTGAGGGAAGTGCTACAGTAGCTAGTGTTCTAATGGAAGTTTATTGGTGTCAGAACTGAACCTTAAGACTTATTTATCTTGAGTGCACTAATGTTGCTAATAAAGATTGTGTGAAGTTTTGTATGAAGAAAAAATTTCAGGTGTATGGAAGGAATGAGTAATGAGATGAAGGATGGACTAAAGCTCAAGCTTGGGGATGCCACGCGTGTCACCCCAAGAAATATCCAAGAAGTACAATTTTCAAATCTTAGAGATGCCCAAGGCATCCCCTTCTTCATCAATAAAAATCCCAGGTTTCTTCCAAACGCTTCATTTTTATTGTTTCATGCACAGTTGTGATGCTCTTGGAGCGTCTTCTTTTTCGTTTTCCTTTTGGTTTTTCGTTTGCTTGGTTTGCTTAGTTTTCTGAATAAATTGGTTTGACCCCCTCTTTCATACATTGGTTTGCAAATAGTTTGGTTTGGTTTGGAAAAGAGTAGGAAAGTTCATGCTTATGTGGTAAAAAGAGCTTGTTTTTGACTGTGGCCTATCCTCTGTCATGCCATGCTTGATATTGTTTTGGCTTTATGCTTAGTATTATTTTCTGTATCATGACTTTTTATAAACAATTGAGATTGCTTAATGTTCCTTGGATGAATCATGCGTTGTTGTAGCATAGTAAAGCATAGTATAGTGGTATTCTCCTTTGATGCTTTATTTGGGTTGACTTGGCACATGCTCACACCATGTTATGACTATCTCAAGTCACCATAGCCTTTATGATCCTTTAGTTTTCAACTTTTAGTATCACTTTATGCTTTGATCAATGATGTTTTGTCACTTTGCATGATTATGGCCATTATTGCTCTCTTAGTTTGTCGCTCCCAATCTTTTGCTAGCCTCCACAACCAAGTATGAGTTCCACTCATGCATCCAACTCCTTAAACCAAGTTATTCCAAAGAGTCCACCATACCTACCTACTAGCTTATGCTATTCCAAGTATATTCATGCTTTTTTTTACCTTCCAAATTAAACTTGTTATGAGAAAACTAGTGATTAAAGCTCTCACGAACTTGATGGCACACTTTACTTTTTTGCATCTAATAAACTTGAACCATTGGGTCCTTATTTGTTGCGTATATGCTTGCGCTGTATAAGTTGAAATTAGCATAACCATGTATCATGGGGAACGCTTTCAACATTGCACTTGTACTTTGTACCCCGTTGATATCATGTTCTTTTGCTTACGGATCCCGGCGGTGTGAAATAAAAGTGGAACTTGTAAGATCATGGAGTTTGTATGTGTGTTAGAGAAACGTCTGGGCCGCTATCCTAAGCCATGCCTAATCATGGTAGAAACTTGCAGCACACCATAATGAGCACTCTATGAAGCATCCTCAATAAAAACCTATGCAAATAGCAAATAAAAAGATCGCTGAGATGCTCATTGTCTGCTTGCCTTGTCATTTTGATTATGGGATAGCTCCTGTATCATGTGCAAGGGGTACCCCATTGGTGGTTCTTTATGATACACATGTACTTACAATGACAAGAGCTTACTTGTGACTAAAGTTGAGTAGCATGAGGTTCGGTCTTCGTAAGTAAGGGGCATGAGATTTCTGTTTATAACTTATCAAGCATATCCTCTTAGTTGTGTCACTTTAACCTTGATCACTTAAAGATGCTTATGATAGGGGCAATCAGAGCTGAAAGCTATAAGTACCATAATTTTTGGAAGCTCTTTATGAGACTTGAATCCCTACTTCCTTTTATAAAGGCCTTTCTTCCACCATTATATTGAGTTTCTACCCTCTACCTCTATGCACCTACTTTCAGAGCATAGTGGCCATTCTTAGTTCTATGTGCATTGCCCCAAGACTAGTTGATTGATGCATACCTTGATATTGCTTGTTTTAAACTATTTTTATCTAGTCACTCTTATGAACTTTGAAGGTGCCCTATGCATTTATATTTGCTACTCTATGAGGGACAAGCTGAATGCTATTATGCTATGTTTTCTTTATGTGAAACAAACAAACGTCTTGCAAAGCATTGTTATTCATGAATCTTTTGTTTGTGCCTTTTCATGTTGCATCATAGTTTCTTTGTCTTATTGCTAGAACTTTGTCTTTCATGTCTTGATTGAAGTACTATGATCCCAGCTTTGAATGTTTTACAAATACTTTGATCAAGTCTTTGATGGTGCATGTCACCTCAAAAATTATTCTTTCTTCTTATCACTTACCTACTCGAGGACGAGCAGGAGTTAAGCTTGGAGATGTTGATACATTGCAAATGTATCTATAATTTTTGATGTTCCATGCTTGGTTTTATCCACTTTCTTGTGTTTTGCCCACACTTTGGAGTACTTTTCATATGATTTCTTGGACTAACCTATTAACAAGAGCCATAGTGCCAGCTGCCTGTTTTCTGCTGTTTTTGGTTCCAGGAAAGTCAGAAAATGAATATTCTCAGAATTGGACGGGACAAAAGCCAAAGTGCATATTTTTCCGGAAGTCATCAGATGCCAGAATACGAGACGAAAAAGGGTTGGGGGCCAGCCACACCACCTGGCCGCGTGGCCAGGCCTGACCCGCGCCAGGTGGTGGTCTGGCCGACCCCAGCACCCCTCGGCCTCTCCTTCCGCCTATAAGATGCCCTCGGAACGAAAACCCTAAGTACCCGATCAAAAATCCACGAAAGAGTCTGTAGCCGCCGTCGTCTTGAAATTGGTGGTCTTATTGACCATCAACACTTGTTGCTCCTTCTTGATCTCCACTTCAGCAGTTTTCAGCATGGACGACAGTTCAGGCAACGTCTTGTTCATGTAGTGCATGTTGTAGTTCATCACAAAGTTCTTGTAACTTGGTGGCAGTGATTGAAGGAGACGGTGAATCCCCAATTCATTAGGAATCGATATTCCCAACTCTTGGAGCTTCTTAGCGTACCCAGACATGGTGAGCACGTGCTCGCTAACGGAGCTTCCTTCTTCCATCTTACAGTTAAAGAACTTTTCGGAGGCCTCATAGCTCTCCATGGCCGCACGAGTCTCAAAAATTAGCCTGAGCTCCTTAATGATCTCGAACGGGTCGTGGTGCTCAAAACGCTGTTGGAGCTCCGCTTCTAAACCGTACAGGATGGCACACTGAACTGTGGAGTAATGATTTTTCCGAGTGGCAAAAACATTCTTTTCTTCATCGGTGGCATTATCTGCAGGTGGGTCACCTAGCGGTGCATCGAGCACATAGGTCAACTGACCAGCCCTGACGACGATCTTCAGTCCACGGAACCAGTCCGTGAAATTGCTTCCATTGTTTTTTAGCTTTTCTTTCTCTAGGAACGCATTGAAATTGATGGAGGGGGTCGCCATAATCTACAACAATTTGCAAGTAATTTAGACTAAGTTTATGACAAATTGAGTTCAAATTTAATTCTTAAACTAACTAGGTGAACTCCCACTCAAAACAACATCCCTCACATTGTCTTAGTGATTACACGAACCAAGTCCACTACACCAAGTCCGATCTTCACGAGAGAAGATGTAGTTTCATCGGCGAACAATCTTCATGTTCATCATATCAATTATATGACTCATGCTCTACCTTTCGGTATTCCGTGTTCCGAGACCATGTCTGTACATGCTAGGCTCATCAAGATGACCTTAGTTTCTGCATGTGCAAATCTGGCTTGCACCCGTTGTATGCACACGTAGAATCTATCACATCCGATCATCACGAGATGCTTCGAAACGACGAGTCTTAGCAACGGTGCCAACTAAGGGTGAACACTTTATTACTTGATATTTAGTGAGAGGGATCATCTTATAATGCTACCGCCGCGATCTAAGCAATACAAGATGCATAAAGGATTAACATCACAGGCAATTCATAATTAGTGTGATATGATATGGCCTTTTCTTCTTGCGCCTT
This sequence comes from Avena eriantha, assembly GCA_910589775.1. Taxonomy (NCBI): domain Eukaryota; kingdom Viridiplantae; phylum Streptophyta; class Magnoliopsida; order Poales; family Poaceae; genus Avena; species Avena eriantha. The sequence continues at coordinate 485,446,610 of OU342742.1, forward strand.
TGATCTCCATCTCCAAACCACGAACATGATCTCCATCATCACCAGCATTGCGTCAAGGTCAGTGGCGCCGCTTCATGGTTGTCCATCATCACCAGCAACTATTACAACTACTTGGAATAAAGCTATTACAAGATGAATAGACATGCAGGTCTTAACAGAATTTAAAGACAACCATTAGGCTCCTGCCGGTTTCCATATTACAACAAGGATCATTGCATACATCAAATACAATCACAATCACATGATGGCCATATCACATCACAAAACCCCTGCAAAAACAAGTTAGACGCCTCTAATTTTCTTTGGATGTTTTACGTGGTTTGGGGCTTTCGCATAAGACCGATCTTACCTACGAACAAGGACCACAACGTTGATACAAGTGTTGTCAAGATGCTCATTGTAAATTGAATCTTAACTATGGTGGGAGAGACAGACACCCGCAAAGCCACTTGTGCAAAACAAGTTGCACGTCAAGCGTGGAGCAAGTCTCATGTGCGATGACATGTAATGTTAGCCCGAGCCGCTTCATCCCACCATGCCGCAAGATGCAAAGTACACGCTAAGACACCGACAACAAGAGCATCAACGCCCACAAAAACATTGTGTTCTACTCGTGCAACAGATCTACGCATAGATATGGCTCTGATACCACTGATAGGTTCGTAGCATGGAAAACAAAAAAATTCTACCGCAAGAACGAATAAAACCTAGATCTAATCTAGATAAAAGCCAAGATCTAATCTACTAGACATGAGCAACGAGATAGATAGGAACTAACCCTCGTAGATCCAAAAGCGTTAACGAGATTAGATCTCGTGGTTGATGTAGTCGATCACTTGCCGATCTCAAGATCGTGTGGACGATCCTTCCGGTGTCGCGTTCCGGCAGCGCTTCCGCAGTCGGTCAAGTGGACGATCCTTCCGGCGCCGCGTTTCGGCAGCGCTTCCGCAGTCGGTCACACGTGCGAAGTCGAAGCAGACCTTCCTCTCCCCGTTCCAGCGAGCAGCGGAGGTACTAGATCTTCTCCACGGAATCCCAGCAGCACGACGGCATGGTGGTGGTGGTGGAGTAGAGAATTCTGTAGGGCTTAGCCTATGCCTGTGCAGAAGAAAGGTGGAGGAGAGAGGCGGCAGAGATTGGAGTTATGAGAGCAAGGGAGGAGGGGGCGCCCCTGTCCCTCTATTTAAAGAAGGGAGGCGCCTGGGGAGGGGGAGTCCTTGTAGGACTCCCCTCCCTCTCTAGGCCGGCGGATTGGGAGGTGGGGGAATCCTCCTCGTCCCCCACGACTCCTAGTCTTGACCCACCAGGACTCCTTGATCCCTATCTTGATTTTCAAGCAAACTCCAAGATATCTTCTAGAACCTTCTGGAACATTCCGAAACCTTCTAGAATCCTCATACAAACACTCCGGAACATTTCCTAACTCAGAAAATGATCCCCTATATATGAATCTTATTCTCCGGACCATTCCGGATCTCCTCGTGATGTCCCGAATCCAATCCGAGACTCCGAACAACATTCGGTCTCCAACGCATATTCCATATCTACTTAAAACAACTTCGAACCTTAAGTGTGTCACCCTACGGTTCGTGAATATGCAGACATGATAGAGACACATCTCCTATCAATAACCATCAGCGGGACCTGGAGATCCATAATGGCTCCTACATACTCAACGATGACATCGTGATCGATTGAACCACTTACATACGAAACTAATTCCCTTTGTCTTGCGATACTATACTTATCCGAGGTTTGATCGTCGGTATCTCCATACCTAGTTCTACCTCGTTACTGATAAGTACTCTTTACTCTTTCCGTGATATGTCATCCCTTGTGACCTAGTCACATGCTTGCAAGCTAACTAGATGACATTCCACCGAGTGGGCCCAGAGCATATCTATCCGTCATATGGATGGACAAATCCCAATCTTGGTTCATGCGCTTCAACACATACTTTCAGAATACCCAATGACACTTTTATAACCACTCAGTTACGAAGCGGCGTTTGATGTCATCAAAGTATCCATCCGGTGATGGTGATTAACATAACCTCATGGTCGAAGGAATAGGTTACTATGTATTTGAAAGCTTACAGCAATACGAACTCAATGACTTGATCTTCTGCTACGCTTACTATGGGTGTGTGTCCATCACATCATTCTCCTAATGATATAACCTTGTTATTAATCACATCCTAATGTCCATGATCAGGAAACCATGATCATCAATTAATCAACAAGCTAGTTTAACAAGAGGCTTACTAGGGACTCTCTTATGTTTACAAAACACACAAGTATTAGTGTTTCCTAATAATACAATTATAGCATGTGATGTAAACATTCATCATAAACACAAAGATATAATAATAATCACTTTTATTATTGCCTCTTGGGCATATCTCCAACAGTCTCCCACTTGCACTAGAGTCAATAATCTAGATTACATGGTAATATACCGAACACCCATGGCGTTTTGGTGTTGGTCATGCTTTGCTCTAGGGAGAGGTTTAGTCAACGGATCTGCCATATTCAGATCAGTGTGTACTTTGCAAATCTTTATGTTGCCATCTCGGACATATTCGCGAATAGCGTGGAAACGTAGCTTGATGTGCTTCAGCTTGCTATGTGACCTTGGCTCCTGCACATTAGCTATGGCACCTGTGTTGTCACAGTAGATGGCCATCGGGTCCAACGCACTGGGATCCACGCCGAGTTCAGTAATGAATTCCTTCATCCAAACGGCTTCTTGTGCAGCCTCCGAAGCAGCTATGTATTCCGATTTAGTTGAAGATTTCGCCACAACGCTTTGCTTCGCACTCCTCCAGCTCACTGCAGCACCATTCAAAATAAATAGGTATCCCGACTGTGACTTTGAGTCATTCGGATCGGTGTTCCAACTAGCATTGGTGTAACCGTTTACAACAAGCTGTTCATCACCTCCATAAGAAAGAACCATATCCTTAGTCCTATTTAGGTACTTTAGGATATTCTTGACCGATGTCCAGTGCTCCATTCCAGGATCACTTTGATATCTACTAGTTAAACTAACAGCATGTGCTATATCCGGTCTTGTACACAGCATGGCATACATGATAGAACCTATGGCCGAGGCATAGGGAATTTTATTCATTTTCTCTCTATCTTCTGCCGTAGCTGGACTTTGAGTTTTACTCAAGGTCTTACCTGACAACACGGGCACGAACCCTTTCTTGCTATCTTCCATTCTAAACTTCTTTAGAACTTTGTCCAAGTATGTACTTTGTGAAAGCCCTATTAGGCGTCTTGATCTATCTCTATAAATCTTGATGCCTAGAATATATGCCGCTTCGCCAAGATCCTTCATTGAAAAACTATTATTCAAATAGGTTTTGACGCTATTAAGAAGTTCTATATCATTCCCAATCAACAATATGTCATCTACATACAATACTAGGAATGCTACAGAGCTCCCACTCACTTTCTTGTAAATACAAGCTTCTCCATAAGTTTGTATAAATCCAAAGTTTTTGATTACTTTATCAAAACGTTGATTCCAACTACGGGATGTTTGCTTCAGTCCATAAATGGAGCGCTGAAGTTTGCATACCTTGTCAGCATCTTTAGGATCGACAAAACCCTTGGGTTGTACCATAAACAACTCTTCCTCAATGTCACCATTAAGGAACGCTGTTTTGACATCCATCTGCCAAATCTCATAATCGAAATGTGCAGCAATTGCTAACAAAATCCTCACAGACTTTAGCTTCGCTACTGGTGAGAAAGTCTCATCATAGTCAACTCCTTGAATTTGTTGGAGCCCTTTCGCGACAAGTCGAGCTTTATAGACGGTAACATTACCATCAGCATCTGTTTTTCTCTTGAAAATCCATTTGTTCTCGACAGCCTTATGGCCATCCGGTAAGTCCACCAAAGTCCACACTTGGTTTTTGTACATGGATCCCATTTCGGATTTCATGGCTTCTAGCCATTTGTCGGAATCTGGGCTCACCATAGCTTCTTCATACGTCGCAGGGTCATCAGCGTTGTCCACCAACATGACGTTCAAGGCAGAGTCATACCAATCAGGAGTGGTACGAACCCTCGTTAACCTGTGAGGTTCAGTAGTAACTTCGTTTGAAGTTTCATGATCATTATCATTAGCTTCCTCTTCAATTGGTGTAGGCGGCACCAAAACATCTTCCGGTGTTGCGCTACTCTCAAATCCAAGAGAAGGTTCAATAACCTCATCGAGTTCTACTTTCCTTCCAGTCACCTCCTTCGAGAGAAACTCCTTCTCAAGAAAGGATCCATTCTTGGCAACAAAAACTTTGCCTTCGGATCTATGATAGAAGGTATACCCAATCGTTTCTTTAGGGTATCCTATGAAGACGCATTTCTCCGCTTTGGGTTCTAGCTTATCAGGTTGTAACTTCTTTACATATGCTTCGCAACCCCAAGCTTTAAGGAACGACAACTTAGGTTTCTTACCAAACCACAATTCGTACGGTGTCGTTTCAACGGATTTAGATGGTGCCCTATTTAAAGTGAATGCGGCTGTCTCTAATGCATAGCCCCAAAATCATAACGGTAAATCTGTAAGAGACATCATAGACCGAACCATATCTAAGAGAGTTCGATTACGACGTTCAGACACACCATTACGCTGTGGTGTTCCTGGCGGTGTCAACTGCGAAAGTATTCCACATTTCTTCAAATGCATGCCAAACTCATAACTCGGATATTCACCTCCGCGGTCAGAACGCAGAAACTTAATCTTCTTGTTACGATGATTTTCCACTTCACTTTGAAATTCCTTAAACTTCTCAAAAGTTTCGGACTTATGTTTCATAAAATAGACATACCCATATCTACTCAAGTCATCCGTGAAAGTGAGAACATAACGATATCCACCACGCGATGCTACACTCATTGGACCGCACACATCGGTATGTATTATTTCCAATAAGTCTGTAGCTCGCTCCATTGTACCAGAGAATGGAGTCTTAGTCATTTTTCCCATTAGACATGCTTCGCATCTTTCAAGTGATTCAAAATCAAGTGATTCAAGAAGTCCATCAGAATGGAGTTTCTTCATACGCTTCACTCCAATGTGACCAAGACGACAGTGCCACATGTATGTAGAATTATCATTCAATTTAATCCGTTTAGCATCTATGTTGTGAATATGTGTATCACTACTATCGAGATTCAGTAAGAATAAACCATTCATCTCAGGTGCATTACCATAAAAGATATTACTCATATAAATCGAACAACCTTTATTCTCGGACTTAAAAGAGTAACCGTCTCGCAATAAACAGGATCCAGATATAATGTTCATGCTTAACGCAGGCACCAAATAACAATTATTTAAATTTAAAACTAATCCCGAAGGTAGATGTAGAGGGAGCGTGCCGACGGCGATCACATCAACCTTGGAACCATTTCCAACGCGCATCATCACCTCGTCTCTTGCCAGTCTTCGTTTATTCCGCAGCTCCTGTTTCGAGTTACGAATATGAGCAACTGAACAGTATCAAATACCCAGGCACTACTACGATTACTAGTAAGATACACATCTATAATACATATATCAAATATACCTTTCTTCTTGATGTTACCGTCCTTCAGATCCGCCAGGTACTTGGGGCAGTTACGCTTCCAGTGACCAGCACCCTTGCAGTAGAAGCACTCAGTTTCAGGATTAGGACCAGCCTTGGGTTTCTTAGCAGGTGCGGCAGCTTTCTTGCCGTCCTTCTTGAAGTTGCCCTTGTTCTTAGGCTTGCCCCGTTTCTTGAAATTGGTGGTCTTATTGACCATCAACACTTGTTGCTCCTTCTTGATCTCCACTTCAGCAGTTTTCAGCATGGACGACAGTTCAGGCAACGTCTTGTTCATGCAGTGCATGTTGTGGTTCATCACAAAGTTCTTGTAACTTGGTGGCAGTGATTGAAGGAGATGGTGAATCCCCAATTCATTAGGAATCGATATTCCCAACTCTTGGAGCTTCTTAGCGTACCCAGACAAATTGAGTTCAAATTTAATTCTTAAACTAACTAGGTGAACTCCCACTCAAAACAACATCCCTCACATTGTCTTAGTGATTACACGAACCAAGTCCACTACACCAAGTCCGATCTTCACGAGAGAAGATGTAGTTTCATCGGCGAACAATCTTCATATTCATCATATCAATTATATGACTCATGCTCTACCTTTCGGTATTCCGTGTTCCGAGACCATGTCTGTACATGCTAGGCTCATCAAGATAACCTTAGTTTCCGCATGTGCAAATCTGGCTTGCACCCGTTGTATGCACACATAGAATCTATCACATCCGATCATCACGAGATGCTTTGAAACGACGAGTCTTAGCAACGGTGCCAACTAAGGGTGAACACTTTATTACTTGATATTTAGTGAGAGGGATCATCTTATAATGCTACCGCCGCGATCTAAGCAATACAAGATGCATAAAGGATTAACATCACAGGCAATTCATAATTAGTGTGATATGATATGGCCTTTTCTTCTTGCGCCTTTGATCTCCATCTCCAAAGCACGAACATGATCTCCATCATCACCAGCATTGCGTCAAGGTCAGTGGCGCCGCTTCATGGTTGTCCATCATCACCAGCAACTATTACAACTACTTGGAATAAAGCTATTACAAGATGAATAGACACGCAGGTCTTAACAGAATTTAAAGACAACCATTAGGCTCCTGCCGGTTGCCATATTACAACAAGGATCATTGCATACATCAAATACAATCACAATCACATGATGGCCATATCACATCACAAAACCCCTGCAAAAACAAGTTAGACGCCTCTAATTTTCTTTGCATGTTTTACGTGGTTTGGGGCTTTCGCATACAGTAGCTAGTGTTCTAATGGAAGTTTATTGGTGTCAGAACTGAACCTTAAGACTTATTTATCTTGAGTGCACTAATGTTGCTAATAAAGATTGTGTGAAGTTTTGTATGAAGATAATATTTCAGGTGTATGGAAGGAATGAGTAATGAGATGAAGGATGGACTAAAGCTCAAGCTTGGGGATGCCACGCGTGTCACCCCAAGAAATATCCAAGAAGTACAAGCGTCAAAGCTTGGGGATGCCCAAGGCATCCCCTTCTTCATCAATAAAAATCCCAGGTTTCTTCCAAACGCTTCATTTTTATTGTTTCATGCACAGTTGTGTTGTTCTTAGAGCGTCTTCTTTTTTGTTTTTGTTTTGGTTTTTCGTTTTCTTGGTTTGCTTAGTTTGCTGAATAAATTGGTTGGATCCCCTCTTTCATACATTGGTTTGTAAATAGTTTGCTTTGGTTTGGAAAAGAGTAGGAAAGTTCATGCTTATGTGGTAAAAAGAGCTTGTTTTTGACTGTGGCCTATGCTCTGTCATGCCATTCTTGATATTGTTTTGGCTTTATGCTTAGTATTCTTTGTTGTAGCATGAATTGTTATAAAAAATTGAGATTGCTTAATGTGCCTTGGATGAATCATGCGTTGTTGTAGCATAGTAAAGCATAGTATAGTGGTATTCTCCTTTGATGCTTTATTTGGGTTGACTTGGAACATGCTCACACCATGGTATGTGAAAAGAACACACGTGCAATCACACTAGTGGATCCATGTGTGGTCTCTGAAGAGAACACACATCCAATGACTCTAGTTGTTGTTAGTAATAAGAGCACACATTTCAATGACACTAGTGGATCCATATGTGGTATGTGAAAAGAACACACATGAAATGACTCCAGCTATGGATTGTGAAAAGAACACACATTTCAAGTACACTGGTGGATCTGTGTGTGGTATGTGAAAAGAACACACATCCAATGACTTTGGTTGTTGTTTGTAAGTAGAGCACACATTTCAATGACACTTGTGGATCCACATGTGGTATGTGAAAAGAACACACATGCAATGACTCTGGTTGTTGTTAGTAAGAAGGGCACACATGCAATGACACTGGTGGATCCATGTGTGGTCTCTAAAGAGAACACACATGCAACGACACTGGTTGTTAGTAAAAAGAACACACATTTCAATGACACTGGTTGTTGTTAGTAAAAAGAGCACACATGCAATGACACTGGTGGATCCATATGTGGTCTCTGAAGAGAACACACATTTCAATGACACTGGTGGATCCATATGTGGTATGTGAAAATAACACACATGCCATGACTCCAATTGTTGTTAGTAAAAATAACACACATGCAATCACAGTGGTGGATCCATGTGTGGTCTCTGAAGAGAACACACATTTCAATGACACTGGTGGATCCATATGTGGTATATGAAAAGCACACATGAAATGACTCTAGTTGTTGTTAGTAAAATAAGCACACATGCAATGACACTGGTGGATCCATGTGTGGTCTCTGAAGAGAACACACATGCAATGACACTGGTGGATCCATGTGTGGTCTCTGAAGAGAACACACATGCAATGACTCTTGTTGTTGTTAGTAAAAAGAGCACACATGCAATGACACTGGTGGATCCATAGGTGGATTGTGAAAAGAACACACATGCAATGACAGTGGTGGATCCATATGTGGTATGTGAAAAGAACACACATGCAATGACTCTGGTTGTTGTTAGTAAAAAGAACACACATGCAATGACACTGATGGGTCCATGTGTGGTCTCTGAAGAGAACACACATTTCAATGACACTGGTGGATCCATATGTGGTATGTGAAAAGATCACACATGAAATGACTCCAGATGTGGTATGTGAAAAGAACACACATGCAATCACACTGGTGGATCCATGTGTGGTCTTTGAAGAGAACACACATCCAATGACTCTAGCTGTTGTTAGTAAGAAGAGCACACATTTCAATGACACTGGTGGATCTATATGTGGTATATGAAAATAACACACATGCAATGACTCCAGTTGTTGTTAGTAAAAAGAACACATATGCAATGACACTGGTGGGTCCATGGGTGGTCTCTGACGAGAACACACCTGCAATGACACTGGTGGATCCATATGTGGTATTGATACATTGCAAATGTATCTATAATTTTTGATGTTCCATGCTTAGTTTTATCCACTTTCTTGTGTTTTGTTCCATCTTTGGAGTACTTTTCTTATGATATCTTGGACTAACCTATTAACAAGAGCCACAGTGCCAGCTGCCTGTTTTCTACTGTTTTTGGTTCCAGGAAAGTCAGAAAATGAATATTCTCGGAATTGGACGGGACAAAAGCCAAAGTGCCTATTTTCCCGGAAGTCATCAAGTGCCAGAATACGAGACGGAGAACGGCCAGAGGCCGGCCCACCTGGCCGCGTGGCCAGGTTGGGCCCGCGCCAGGGGGTGGTGTGGTGGCCTCTGGCACCCCCTCGGTCTCCCCTGCCGACTATAAGATGCCCTCGGGACGTAAACCCTAAGTTCCCGATCAAAAATCCACGAAAGAGTCTGTAGACGCTGTCATCTCCATCCCTAGATCGGGAGGGATCTGAAGCTCTTCCCGGCACCCTGCGGGAGAGGGGAATTCACACTAGAGGCCTTCTTCATCACCATGCAAGCCTCTAGTGTGATGCATGAGTAGTTCATCCTTGGACTACGGATCCATGTAGTAGCTAGATGGCTGGTTCTCCTCCTTTGTGCTTTCATGTTTAGATCTTGTGAGCTCCGTTCATGATCGAGATCATCTATTTGTAATTCGGCATGTTGTGTTTGCGGGGATCTGATGGATCTTGAGATGCTATTTTAGATTGATTGTTGATTCTATCATGTCTTTGGTATTTGTGATCTTGCATGCTTTTCGTTGTTAGTAGCTATCTTGGCCAAGTAGATGCTAGCAACTCCAAGAGTTAGTATTTATCCTCGATAGTGGGTTCATGCCTCTGGTAATCTAGGGAAGTGACAGAAATCTCTAAGGTACTAGATGTGCTGTTTCTACTAGGGAGAAAACAACAATCCTTTGTTCATAGAACAATCATATTGTTTACATTACACGGAATTCGTAAAGAAATAATCTATTGCTTGCAACTTAATACTGCAGGGGGTTCGGATGATAACCTGAAGGTGGATTATTAGTCATAGATGCAGTTGGATGGCGATCTATGTATAATGTTGTAATGATCAATCAAGTCTCAAAGGAGTCAAGATGATTAGTGTATGCATGTATTGCTTTCTCGATGTTTGTCAATTGCCCCGCTGTAATTTGTTCACCCAGCATGTTATCTATCTTAAGGAGAGCCACCTCTAGTGAACTATGGATCCTGGTCCTTGTCTTTTACATTCAATCTACAAACTTTTACTGCTTTGTGTTTACTTTCTGCAAACTATTACTTCCTTCCATTTGATACGTTTAATCCTTTGTTTTCTGCAAAACACGGTGAGATTGACAACCTCATCGCAAGTTGGGGACAAAGTTCTGTGGTTGTGTTGTGCAGGTCTCCACGTTGCTACTAGCACCGGTAGTGCGCCCTGCCAAGGCTCAGCTAGCAACACCTTTGGGGTGTTTCCTTGCTCCTACTGGTTCGATTAAACCTTGGTTTCATAACTAAGGGAAACTTGTTGCTGTGCTCATCATACCTTCCTCTTGGGGTTCCCAATGAGCTCTACATCAACCACGCACCAGCACTTTTCTGGGCGCCGTGTATTGAGCCATCAGGTATGTGAAAAGAACACACATGCAATGACACTGGTGGATCCATGTGTGGTCTCTGAAGAGAACACACATGCAATGACTCTGGTTGTTGTTAGTAAAAAGAGCACACATGCAATGACACTGGTGGATCCATAGGTGTATTGTGAAAAGAGCACACATGCAATGACACTGGTGGATCCATATGTGGTATGTGCTCACCCTGGGTGCTATGCGCTGATTGGCTGACACAGATGTCATGCGGATCGTCTCCACCAACCGTCGATCCTATGTGATCCAACGGGCAGGATAACCCCTCCCTTCTCCACTTTTTTTATACATGGTCAATCCGTGCCACCTCTCTATCCGTGCCACTGGTACTTTACCTCCATAAACAAGTGAAAATCCATCTATCTATCTAAAATAAATGATCATATTACGAAGAAGCTATCGTCTTCGTCTTCCAGTTCGTCCTCGTCTCCGTCAACGCCATGGTCCCTGCCATCGCCGCCGTCGGTGTCCTCCTCTAATGACTCGACACCGCCCCCTTCCTCGAATAAGCGTGCTATCTCCTCGTCGGAGTCCTCCTTCTCCTCTTCGTAGTCCCACGGGTCCACGCCACTCTCTTCCGCTTCTGCCTGCAACTGATCGATGAGCGCCTCCTTGTTGGCCGAGTCAGACTCGTCCAAATAGCTATCTCCTCTCTTCTTCCTGGTCGTCTTCTCGTTCCTCTTCTTGTCCGTACTTGCCGGCGCAACACGCGCCCCCGTCCTGGTTGCTGCTTTGTGCTCGTCCGATGCTGCAGGTACCCCACGCTTCTCCTGCGTGGCCGGTACGAGCTTCGACGTCGCGGTGTCCTCGAGTGCCGATGTCGATGGATCCTGGCGTGGTCGGACACGACGTGCTGCCTTAGCAGGCGACTTGCAAGCGCGAACGATGCAACAAAGAGCCGGGGATGCAGGACGGCCAGTGGATGGCTTGGACCTGCCATTGCCACGGCGAGGGGGCATCGTGCTCGAGGTAGTTGCTCTAAATGGTCGATGGCGGGTACACAGAGTGGGGTGCCGATCTGATCAAGGATGAGAAGCAGTTTCGTGCGTCGTGTCCACGCATGCATTTGTCAATTATCAAAAAAGAAGAAGAAAGAAGTAATATCTCGCGTACTGAACATAATTTGATCACAACAAAAGTGGCACAGCGTATTCTAGACTCGTAAATATCTCGTGCGTGCCTGTCATGTGGAGTTCGACGGAGTTCGACGTGCCGACGTGATCGTGCAGCAGTTGCGCGCGTCATTGCCCCATCAACATGTGACACACGCACGCGGGATGTGCGCGTCGATTCTCGTGATGACCACCCAGCTCGCACTCCCCTTATTATATACTGGATTTTGGGCGGCGCCGAAGACCATTGAAGTGTCCATTGCAATAAATACAAGTCCCATCGATTCCCTACCCCTGCCTCTCTGGCTTCTTTTAGAAGGTAGACCATGCACGGTGGTCTTGTATAATAGTACTAGTACTACTGGACCATGGCCTGTACTCTTTAACTCTTCTCCCACACTAATCACTATCTCTGACCTCGAGAAGACCGTCAAGGAGTAGGAAGCTCAGCTTGCAGCAAAAGAAGAAGATGAGGGTGAAGACATCTAGGGAGACATGGATTCTTACCTCAGCAACGATGATGACTTTCTGGAGGAGGATGTCGTGGACTTCTACACTGATGAGGAGGACTCCGACTTCATCGACGATGAGTAGATGCACTAGAGCACTATCGTAGCCTGAGATGTACCATCTCGTTGTATCGTAGCTTGTAGAATGGTTCTTCAAACCATCTGTTTTCCCTTTGATTGTTGTGTTGTGTGTTGTATCGTGTGCTTGCTTGCATGAATGAAAATGAAGTTAGTTGAAAAACCTGAGTTTAACTCAAAGTTTTAGCTTTGAAAACCCCAAACCCATGAACCTTAGAATTTCCCTCTTCCCTCTATATCTATCTCAATCCTCAGATGACTCGTGGAAACCAAGGAGGGAGCAGCTCATCGCAGGACCCAATGTTGCAGATCTTGCAGAATCTCATCGCAGACCGTGAAGCAAGCAGGGCAGAGCGCCAAGCCAACTTAGCAACACTTCAAAAGATCGCCCAGATGGCTCTCAACAACCAAGGACATGGAAATCAGGACCACCATGGATCCAAACTCAAAAAATTTCAGAACACTAATCCCCCAATCTTCAACCAATCTGAGAACCCACTAGATGCTGATGACTGGTTGCAGACCATGGAAAACAACCTCGAAGTTGCAGGAGTTGAGGACAATGAGAAAGTTCTCTTCACCACCCACTATCTGGCGGGAGATGCCAGAGCTTGGTGGAATAGCATCCGCAATATGAACAATGGTCAAGTGATGACATGGGGAGCATTCAAAGTCAAGTTCCGCCGCACCCACGTGCCGCAGGGTCTAGTCAACCGGATGAGAGATGAGTTCCGGGAATTGAAGCAAGGAAGAATGATTGTGGTGGAGTACCATGACAAATTCCTGTCACTTGCCAGATATGCACCTGATGAGATCAACACGGAGGCCAAGAAGAAGGAGAGATTATTGAACGGACTGCATGATGAGATGCAGACTGTCCTCGTCAATATCCGTTTCCAGGATCTCGAAGAGCTAGTTGACTCTGCCATCCAGATGGAAGGGAAGATTAACCAGGCAAACGACAATCGCAAGCGTCATATGATGCAGTAGTCTGGATCCAACAGTCAACAGAAGTACCGTCCCAACCCTTCACCAGGATATGCACCAAGGAACAACCGACCCTCAAATTCTCGCCCAAGCTACCCCAACCGTAGCGGAAGCAATGTGAAGTCCGGAGGAAACAATCACAACTCCGGTAATGCCAACAATTTCAACCGTGCACCTCCCAAGAACCACAACAACAACAATAGCAACACTGCACCCAGAACTGGCAGCAATGATGTGCCTGTCGCAGTCAAGGACAAGTCCCAGATCACTTGTTTTGAGTGTGGAGTGAAGGGTCACTACTCCAATGAGTGTCCCAAGAAGACTGCAGCCAATGCCAATGTGAATGCCCTAGCTCAGCAGCAGCGCCGTGTTCAGCCAGGAAGGAGATTTGCCCCAGGGAACCCTCACAACCGCAACGGCCGTCTCTTCCACATGAATGCAGAAGAAGCCCAGGAAGCGCTAGACGTAGTGCTGGGTATGTTTTCTGTCAACTCGGTTTTAGCAAGGGTATTGTTTGATTCGGGAGCATCGCATTCATTTGTCACCGAAGAATTTGCATGCACTAGTAGATTCGTCCAACCAACCTGAAGCATGTCATGGTAGTTCAAATCCCCGGTTCAACAACCAAAGCTCGAAAAATTTGCAAAGCTGTACCTATCAGAATACATGGGATAGATTTTTATGCCAACCTAATTGTACTTGGAACCAAAGGATTGGAAGTAGTACTAGGTATGGACTGGATGTCAAGGCATAAAGGATTGATAGACTGTGCTAAGAAAGCCATCACCATGACCAGTAGTTCTGGAGTCACAGTAGAGCATATCTCTGAAACCTTACCCCGTCAATTCAAGTGCAACCAGAGTGTAGCCTTGCCCACCATAGACCAAGTCAGAGTAGTCTGTGAATACCCCGACGTATTCCCAGATGAATTGCCAGGTATGCCCCGGATAGGGATACTGAGTTCATTATCGAACTAATCCCCGGAACCGGACCTATACCCTAGAGACCCTATAGCATGAACCCCTCAGAGTTGGTGGAACTGAAGAAGCAGTTGGATGCCATGTTAGAGAAAGGGTTGATTCAACCAAGTGCATCGCCATGGAGATCACTAGTGTTATTTGTCGACAAGAAGGATGGAGGCAACCGTCTGTGCACAGATTATTGAAAGTTGAATGATGTTACCATCAAGAACAAGTACCCTTTGCCAAAGATAGAGGATCTATTTGATCAGTTGACTAGAGCCAGGTATTCTCAAAGATTGATCTTAGGACTGGTTATCACCAACTTAAGATTCGTGCAACGGATATTCCGCAGACTGCCTTTACTACTCGCTATGGTTTATACGAGTATACGGTTATGTCTTTTGGATTAACCAATGCCCCTTCTTATTTCATGAATCTCATGAATAAGATCTCTATGAATTTCCTAGATAAGTTTGTAGTTGTGTTTATCGACGACATCCTTATCTACTCCAAGTCAGACGAAGAGCATGAGCAACATCTGAGAGTTATCCTAGAAACCCTGAGAGAGCATCAGTTATATGCCAAGTTCAGCAAATGTGAGTTTTGGCTGAAGGAAGTAGGATTCCTAGGACATATTGTGTCTGCCAGAGGCGTCTCTGTTGATCCCACCAAGATCAAAGATGTCGAGGAATGGAAATCCCCAACCACTCAAACCCAAGTCCGTTCTTTTCTCGGATTAGCAGGATATTACCGCAAGTTTGTAGAAGGATTCTCGAGCATAGCCCGACCAATGACCCAATTGTTGAAGAAGGACAAGAAGTTTGAATGGACAGACAAATGTGAAGCCAGTTTCCAGGAGCTGAAGAAGAGATTGATATCAGCCCCAATTTTAGTCATGCCGGACATCAAGAAGCCCTTTGATGTGTATTGTGACGCATCCAAGATTGGTCTAGGATGCGTATTGATGCAAGAAGGCAAAGTCATCGTGTATCTGTCTCGACAACTAAAGCAGCATGAGCAGAACTATCCGACCCATGATCTTGAGCTAGCAGTTGTAGTTCTAGCACTGAAGACCTGGCGTCATTATTTGATGGGTAATCGCTGTGAGATTTACTCAGATCATAAGAGCTTGAAGTATATCTTCACTCAGAAGGAGCTGAATATGAGGCAGAGAAGATGGATAGAGTTAATCAAGGATTATGACCTTGACATTCACTATCACCCCGGCAAGGCCAATGTGGTAGCGGATGCTCTTAGCAGATTGTCGTGTAAGCTTAACACCAAGATCAAGGAGAAGCAACCCAGTTTGTATGAGGAGTTGGAGCAGTTCAGGACTGAATTAGTTAGCCAAGGATTATTAGCTAGCATTGAACTTCAACCCACTTTGATTAGCCAAATCAAGGAAGCCCAGAAGGGGAATGAAAGTATCGACGGAATCAAACGTCGTATTGGTACAGGAAAGGTACCTGGATTCACCGAAGACGAAGAAGGAGTACTGTGGTACAAAGGACGTATCTGTGTGCTAGCAGATTCGGAGCTGAAGGAAGTTATCATGAAGGAAGCCCATGATACTCTTTATTCTATCCACCCCGGAGGAACAAAGATGTATCAGGATTTGAAGGAGCAATTTTGATGGCACAAGATGAAGAGAAAGATAGGAAGCTACATCGCCAAATGTGACATCTATCAAAGAGTCAAGGCAGAACACCAGAGACCTGCAGGACTATTGCAGCCATTACAGATTCCGGAATGGAAATGGGATTCCGTCGGAATGGACTTTATCACCGGTTTACCTACTTCTAGTAGGGGAAATGACTCAATCTGGGTCATAGTTGATAGACTGTCCAAGGTAGCCCATTTTATACCTATCAATACCACTTACCAGAGTGCAAAGTTAGCAGAGCTATACATTGCTAGGATTGTTAGTCTACATGGAACCCCCAAGACCATCGTATCAGATCGAGGAACCCAGTTTACCTCAAGATTTTGGCAGAAAGTGCAGGAAGGTTTAGGAACCAAGTTGAACCGCGTATCACCCGCAAACAGATGGACAGACTGAGAGAGTCAACCAAATCCTAGAAGATATGCTTAGAGCTTGTGTGTTGGAATATGGATCAAAATGGGAAGACTGCCTGCCTTTCGCAGAATTCTCATATCACAACAGTTATCAAGCTAGTTTGCAGATGGCACTATTTGAATTCCTATACGGAAGAAAGTGTCGTACCCCTTTGAATTGGTAACAAGTAGGAGAGAGGCAGATCTTCGGACCCGACATTCTTCGAGAAGCAGAAGAGAAAGTTCACAAAGTCCGTGAGCACCTCAAGACCGCCCAATCCAGACAGAAGAGCTATGCTGACAAAAGAAGGAGAGACCTGACTTTCCATGTCGGAGATTTTGTATATCTCAAGGTTTCACCCTTGAAAGGAACTCAACGCTTTAGTCTGAAGGGAAAGTTAGCCCCTAGATATATCGGACCTTTCAAGATTCTGAACCGTCGAGGAGAAGTATCGTATCAGTTGGAACTGCCTGAAGAGATGTCAGCCATCCACAATCTGTTCCATATCTCGTTACTTCGCAAATGTCTGGAAGTGCCCGAGAAGACAGAAGTTTTCAAGAATATCGATCACAGAGCTGTGGAAATCAACAAGGACCTGACCTATCGAGAAGTACCCATACGTATCTTAGAAGAAGCCTACAGAACCACCAGGAGTATCAAGTTTCTCAAGATTCAGTGGAGCAACCATACCGAGGAGGAAGCTACTTGGGAGCGAGAAGATTACATTAGGACAGAGTTCCCAGATCTCTTTAGTTCCTAGTTTTCTTTGTAAATCTCGGGACGAGATTTTGTTTAAGGGGGGAAGGTTTGTAACATCCCAAAACTTCAATCCAAGCTTATCAAGATCAAATCAATCAAATTTGGGGTTAACAAAAACTTTTTCAAAGTTAAAATGAAAACATCCATATATGTGTGCATTTAAAATAGGAGTTGTTTTGAATTGCCATGGTTGTGTGATCCAATGCTTGTAAAATGTTTCTTAGGTGATTTAAACATCATCTACATCTTTCCCAAGCTTTTCCTAAAGAAAATCAAATCAAAAAGAATTAAAAAGGAGGAATGGTCATGTTGGCAAATTTAACTCTCATGCCTACTTTGGCTAGTCCTAGAACTCAAAACTTAACAGAAACAATTCTTGATCTTTGTACCCCTTGCTAGTACACATAATGAGGTACCAAGGCCCACCTTTTGATCTGCTAAAAACATTCTGTTAACTATTTTAAATGACAGTTTAAAATTGAATCTAATGCATATGCATAGATCACCCCTATTTCAAAACCCATCTTTTTGAGCTCCACTTTCAAAACCCTTGCAACCAGAGACTACCTATCACTAGTGGAGATCACTCAAAAATTTTGAAACCAAAATTCAAAACTTTCTTTCATGCGGTCATTTAATCAAACACTTGGCATGCATAATCTCTCCTCTAATCCTAGCTCACTGTTTACTACAGGTTTTGGCCCCAATTGATCTCCATTTAATCCCCTTGTCCCCTCTTGATCTAACCAGAGCCTAACTAGCATCTCCCCTACCCCCTAGCTGCACTGCCATGCCATGCCGAGCACCACCTCGCCGGCCGACAGTGCACTCGCAGTAGCAGCCCTCTCCAGCCTCTCTCCTCATGTCTAGCAACTTGCTTGTGGTCCACCTCCACCGCCCAACCAGCCCCAGGACAGAGACAGAGGGCAGAGCGGCCAGGAACCGCCACGCCCGGAGCTGGTCGAGCATGCCGACGCCCCCAGAGCACGCCCTGTCCCCGCTCGCACAGACCGACCCTTGGCACCAGCCCGCGCCCACCGCTCCGCCTCGACCTGGAGAACACCCCAGACATCCCCGTTCGCCGCCCAACGCCTCATAGCCACCGCTCGCCATGGACACCGCCGCTTCTGCCGCGCAGAACGCCAGCTCACCTCGACCGCGTGCCACCGCCCCTACGGCCGCACGTATGTTCTAGAGCACCGTCAGGGAACCGCCCATCGATCGCCACCCCCAGCCATGCCTCTACCTCGCCGTAGCCATGTCGCCACCGTCGACCACCCATCCCGCTCGGTCTCACCGTCTGGCCTATAAAAGGAGCCCCCTAGCCTCTCCACTCCACACCATTCCACTCCCCTCACCTCTCTGAACCTTCCCCACCTCTAGTCGGAGCAAGACGAGCTCTGCCCTGCCGGAATTGGAGCCGGAGCATCCACGGCGGGAGGAGAAGGGCGCCGTTGATTGCGACCACCCCAAGCTCCGTCGCAACCACGCCTCGCCTCGCCGTTGTCTTCCACGTCGTTTGCCCGCCTCGCCGACCCCGCTGGAGCCCTGGTATGCCCCCAGTAGACCCCCACCGAGCCGCTAGGGTTCGAGCTCGCCGGCAACCTGTTCGTCATCGACGACGACCCTCAGCCGTAGATCTAGCTTCTAATCCTACGGCCCACAGCGCGCGTACCGTTTCGCGTGTTAAGTGCCGCTGACAAGCGGGACCCCCCTGTCAGCTGAGCCCACGCCGCGAAGCGCCACTGGGCCGGCCCATTTTTTTCCCGCGCTAGCCCACACATTCAAATTTGGATTTTTCTTTTTAGTTAAATCTAGTTTCTGTCCACTATTTCGAAATTTAATTTTGTGAGTTTGACAAATCCAAATTGCATGAACCTAATTTTGCCTGAAAGGTATGGAAGTAATCTATCCAAGTCCATTGGATTTAATTCAATTAGAGTTATAGATCTCTCCTAATAAAAATAAGAAGACAGAAGCATTTGCAACTGGCAACATTTTTATAAAATCAACCAAGTTAGATTTTGAGTTGATTCCAACTCTCAAAAATCACATTTCACCATATCTATCCAAATATGTAATAATATTAAGGTTTACATGCAGTGACTATGTACTAGTACCAAAACAATGCTATATAGGCATTTCTAGTCACTTTAAATCATTTACTAATGAACTTTAACCAAAGTAATGTTGATCCAACCTTTAAATTTCATTCCCACATGTTAGAATATGTGGTGAGGACATGTGTCCACATGATCCCATATTTTGGTGGTGAATATTAAATATTAGTTAATTTTTCAATGAGTAGAAATTACTTTTCTAAAATAAAAAGGATGAAACTATTGAATTAAACTTGTGATGGTTGTGATGATAATAGATCATCAAAGGTGTGTTTTAGAATGCCACTTAGCCTAGTTAAGTATTGTTTGGTGATTGTGCACTCCCTATGTATTTATGGACGATAGTACCGACCAAGCTCTCGAGGAGGAGGAGTTCTACCAAGAAGAAGAAGAAGAAGCAAATTCCAACCACTGCACCAACCAAGGCAAGCTACTATTAGCAAGCTAGCACTATCTAAGTGCAAGCCACCTTTCACAATGCAAGCTAGCACTTGCAAGTTTAGTGTTTAACAAGCTAGGATCAAACTAGATGGTTTAGCAAAGATGCCCTAAGTATGCCTTGATCACACCCCTTTGACTATTGGTACTCCAAGTCTTAGTTACAAGTTTTACCATCTTAGTTTATACAAAGTCCTTTACTTGTTTTGAAGGTAGCATAAAAGTTATAAAACTTGACTTATTTAGAACCCTTTTAGATGTCATTCCATGGCATGAGATTAAACCCATCTTTACCACCTTAGTGAACACTCTTAACTTAGTAGTTTAGAGTAGATCCAAAAACTTGAGTCACTTTAGATGGGAATACTTGGTGAAAATGAATTATGAAAACCTTAGAATGATGAGTCATTCTATTGAGATGTTTTGACATGTGTTGAGAAACACAAATGGGTGATGATGATGAAAATGTTGAGGCATGAGCCTTAACCCTTTTATAAAACTGATGGTTGGATTCGGATGCGATACCATTCCAAATTTACCGTACAACCACATTACCTGAATTGGGTAAGGCTTAGCTGGAAATTTATATGCATTAGTATTAGTTCCCTCACGGGAGAGGTTTGAGCTGAGGCTACCTCTCAATGTTGTCCACCTATGTAGTGCCCAAGATGACAGATGGTCATGGTTGGGAGGCCATGCTCATAGGAGAGGTGCTTATACTAGGGTGTGTAAAGGGAAGGTTATGTTTGATTATTTGCATACTAAGTATGATGATTCAGGGTTATCCCTGATAGATGTATCGAATCTTGTGGTGAAAGTGTACCACCTCTGCAGAGTGTCAAACTATTCGAATAGCCGCGTCCGTGGTTATGGACAGTTGGAATGGCCATACTGTTTCGTTATCAGATGTTTTCTAAATACTTTGGAAAGAATGATGAATCTTGATTTGACCACAACAGGGTTGTGTTTATGACAATAGTTTCCCCAACTTAAGTGATTCTAGAGTTTTATCTTATCTTTCTTTGCTTCTGAACTCAGCTTAGGTTTCAAACATAACTTTATAGTTAAGCATAGAGTTAGCACTTTAACTTAGAATTATAATACTTGTTAGTGGTAGTTTGCGAGTACTTAAAGAGTACTCATGGCTTTTGTCCCTGGCTATTATCATGGCCAGACTATGAAGGAGACTATCAAGATGATGGCCAACAGGACGGCTATGATAACTCGTCAGCATTGCATGTGCCCCTGAAGATGGACCCCACCGCTACGCTCATCTTTTATTTCCGCTGATTGTTGTATTAAGACTGGATCATGAGATCCTTATTTGTGTAAGACCTTATGTATGGTTTGTAAGGGATGATGTACTATGATATCCAACCCGTTATGTCTCGCAAAAATGGTAATCCTGGGATTGCGAGGTATGGCATAACGGGCATCTGGGATTAAAAATCCAGGTGTTGACACTCACCCTGCAAGCCATGGCTCCACCGAGGAGGGGGAGAGGCCGGTCGACGATCCTCGCGGAGAAAAGGGAGAGAAATCGCCGCGAGGCACTTCTTGCTCTACCAGCCGCTCAAGCCCACCCTCTCATCGAGTCCCAATCTCCCCCGACAATGGCGCTGACTGTTCTAGCAGGCGAGGGCTCCTCCCGGTACGGTCTTCTTGTTCTACTTCTTCTCCATCTCCCTCTCCATCATGATCTTATTCAGTTTCTTCTTGTTTTTCTTCTTCTTCTTGCTCTTCCTCTTCTACGTATTACATGTCGGCCGTGGAGCCCGAATCCACCATGATGGAGGTGTTGTAGGACCCGTTCGGCCCTGTTCCATGTCTCAGCGAGGTAGCATATCTCCACGATGTTATTTCTCCGAGTTGTGATGTGGATTTCTTAGATCCTGTCCGCCCCACATTGGGTTTTCTTCTTATTTTGCGAGTTGTATTAGTTTTCATGAATATGACTGGATCTCTTGGTCTTTCCTTAATACTGTTGTTCATAGATTCACTATGGATTTTTTATGGTTAGGATTAGTTTATTGTGGTCATGAATATATCTCTAGGTCCATTTTTTAACACTGCGGTCAATAGATTCAACGGGGATTTTTTGATCTGTATTAGTATTCACCTGGGACCTGGAGTGTAACTATAGAATTCCTATTTCAATTAACATGAACGATGCAGCGATCGAAGGCCGAGTACCGTGACAAGGTGGCCGCGATCAGTTCCAAGATTGTCAACCAACATGAGCTTGCACGCTCCCTCACCCAAGCTAATGAGAGCCTACGCAAGCAATTATCTGTGCAGAAGGAGATCTCGCTAGATTTTGCACGTGATGTCATTAGGCTGCAGAAAGTTCTCGACCGTAACTTGAATAGGCAAGAACATGCCATCAAGATAATCAACGAGCTCATGGAGGAGAAGAAGAATATCGTGGAAAGGTGCATTCTCTTGCAGGACAAAGTCAGCAAGGCACTCAGAGGATGCGTCGAGGACACCAAGGCTACCATTCGAGCCTACCATGACATGAACCGTTGCCTGAATGCAGTCAAGGAGATGAAGGCAGACATGAGCAGAGGGATCACCGTACTCAAGTGTGTTCGAAAAGAGAACGAGGAGCTAAGGGCATGTCTGGAGGCGTATCGGAGCAATGCCCAAGTCTGATTCCCGTTAGCGAGGGCACGAATATCAGTTTGTCCTCCACTCCTTTTGTAATGTTTAGGGTTCAGGGAGCAATGCCCAAGTCTGCTTCCCATTATAGGGTGCAATAAGAATCCTAGGGCAACTCCTTATCTATCTGGGCATGTGTTGGTGTTCATGTTCATGAATGGACACCATGTGC